>OY728149.1:80215527-81422065 GCA_963277665.1 Viscum album
TATTTATTTAAGTAATTAATGGAGTAATGGATAATTGAGTTAATAATATATGTGATGGACAATGTGATGATTCTCCCAATGATAAACCAAAAATTATGAGAGCTATCATAAATAATATTATGGTTATGCCTAACCAGATATCTTGAATTATGATCCATAACATGAATATAGTTTAATTATCAAAAAAAACTAAATAAGATAAAGATTGATATTCTGAAATGTTTTGGGATAAAGACCATAAACGACGGAAGATTCAATTTCTTACGCGTTAAGAATGTGGGAAGAATAACATAGGGAAATATATCCAAGGAACCTAAAGTTTTTTTATTTATAGAAAGGCTAAGGAAAAATTAATATTTCAGTTAACAAGATGTATGTAAATAAGGTTTATCCAAAAGTATCACTAGTAGTTCAATGTATTAAATGTTGGGAAGTTAAGAAGTATTTAAGTACATGCCTTGATCTAAGTTCTAACAAGGATGATGAGTATCATCAATCTCCTATATTAAAGAAACAAGGAGGGGTCCACATTATGATAATTATTTAAATGGATCGTGATAATTAATCTAAACTTATCCTATACTCTAGAGTTATGGATATATTTTTGGAGTTTAATTATAGGCACTCTAATCCATCTAGGAAGTTTTCTAAGATAATTAAACCACCACCCCAATGATTTTGTGTTTAATTATCAAATTAAACATCTATTTTTATTATTATTATATCCTAATTTGAATTTTTTAGGAATTGACCTTGAAATTTTTTTATTATTCTTCCTATAGATGAATTTAATGTGATTTTGGAAATAGATTTATTCTCTATATAGAGAAAATATTAATTTTATGAATAATTAAATCACATTTCATATCATCCTATGATATTTTATTGATGCAAGGATGATTATGAACTCCCTTTAGAAGAAAATTCTCTAAGATGGGTCTTGATAATAAATAATTAGGGACTCTTGGGTAAAATTATTGGGTAGAAATTCAATATTGGGGGTGTAACTATTTTTAATAAATAAATGAGTTTCCTAGTATTACCTAAGTTAGTGAGGCAGATGTCTCATTGGAAATTTCATATTGAGTCTTCTTTATCTTATAGATATGCTTCCTAATTTTCTTTAGTAAGTAATAATTTAAATTATGAGGAAACAATTTATTTAATTAGGTTGGGGGAATGTAACACCCCAAAATTTAAATATTTAATTATAATTTAAATAAAATATATATATATATATATATTCACATGCAACATCAAAACTAAATTTAATCCTCAAAAAAATTTATTAAGATAATTTTACAAGTATTAAATGAGATAGTTATAATATAGATATTGAATTGGAATATATAAATAAAAGTAACCATGTTTTTAAATCATTTTAGGAGAAAAAATAATGGTAATTTTAAATAATAATTCATTTATAAAAATCAACTAGTGTATCTATATAACTAATAATATTGTTTTATACATAAAAATATATTATCATAAAAAAATTCCTTTTTTGTCACTATGAATTTTTAGTTTAGGAAACTAAATAAATTAAGGTTAATTTATGATAAAATATATTTTTTATAAGAATAATAAATTAAAACTAATTTAATAAGTAATTTATATGAAATATAAATAAGAATAATTGATAATAAAAGCAATCTTCCTTTAAAAATAGTTTTTCATTATATTTTATGTTTCTGTTTAAAAGTTATATTCCTAAACCTTAGAAAAGGAATTTGAAAAAATTAAATTAATTTTTTGAATTTTCATTTTAATATTATATTAATTTTAATTTTTGGTATTCTTCTAAAAATATTTATTTTTAGGTGAACAATGCATAATGTCATTTTTACAAATAATGTGACTTTTATGACATCATTAGGATATAAGAATGAATTAAAAATTTATGAAACCTTTTTTATAATTATATATATTTATATTTAATAATTATAATTATAATTTTAAAATATTATTTTTGATTTATAAACCCCTAATTAAATTTTGGAACTTAATTTATTATTTTTCTAAAAACTAGTTATGCGTTATACATTTATTATTTTAGAATTAATTTTTATCACTTTTATAAATAGAATATAATTAAAAGGATTATATATTTATAATAATAATCCCTAACTTATTATATATTTCCCATTATATTTTTAATCATAAATATAAATTACTTAGGTAAAAATTATTTACCACTGTAAAAGTCAAAATGGTAAAGGGTCACATCAGAGGGTAAAAGACTTAAACCATGTTAAAAAATTCATAAAAATGAGTGTTTTAGGTTTTTTTGACCCAAAGTCATTACCTCTTAATTATTTTCCATTTTTTGAGTCACTTTACTTTGAAAGTGACATGAAATTAAAATAATGTTCTGATTATTTGCAAACATTCCACCCCTCTCACTTATAAAATGAGCCTTTTACCACCACACTTTTCCTCATTCCTAAAGAAACAATTTTCTATAAATGTATTCCTAAATCCATACCTAACAATCATATACATGTAATTTATGGTTTTATCTTCTTAAAATACTACCCCTCAAACCCATAAGATAATTTGAAAAGGAGTTGTTCCAAAGGGTGAGGTAAAAATTCCTAAATCACTCATTTTCACTTAAATATTTTAGGTATTCATATTCTAACTTAAATTTATATTATATAATCCTAAAATAATAAAATAATTCATATTAATATACAAAAAAATTATTATATTAATAGAATAATCATTATCTACTTTCCAATTGCTCCTTATAAAAGTGAAAACCACGTCCCTGTGTATGTGCGGATACTTCCTTCATGAACAACATACTTTATTTTTTACCACCTAATTTAATGGATGGTTATAATAATGAAATTAATGAATAAATATTATATTAATAACATAATTAAGATACCAAAAAGATAAAAAAAATATTCTTTCCAATTTATGGAAAACAAAAACGTCACTCGTGCGTACATTTGGACAACCGCCTCCATGGAAGACATGTTCTATTTTTCATCATCACCTTACATGGGTGATTATATAAATATATTTTATAAATTTATATGATAATAATTATTAATATATTTAATTAATATTATTCTAGAATAATACCACAAAAATCAATAATCTGTATAAATTAATCTATTGATATCAATAAATAACAAAAAATCATCCCATCACCAAATTTGTCTCCATAAAACATGACTAAAATTTTCATTGAATGAAATTATAAATTTATAAATCATTATAATGAATATATTCTAGTACCTTAAATAATATTTCAATGATTAAATTTTATTCAAATAATGAGTGTTAACATCAGCATTTTAAAGCATCTATGAAATAATCAAAATAACTAATATCTGGTGATGAAAAAAATATAACTAACTAATAAATGTATTGTAACACCCCAAGATTTTATGAAAAATATTCTTTTAATTTCATTAATGTCTTGTGTTGTATTCTACACCAAGATTACCTTGCGTTATACGCAACACCGTATTAGCTTGCAGTATACGCAACACTATTCTTGGATCGTGTTACATACAATTTTGATAATAGTTATTCAACGCAACATTGAGTATATATATATATATATATTCAATGTATAAATGAAATATGGTTGTACTCTGTTATACGAAACAACGAAGGATTCTTTCACAACACGCAACCCTGATTTGGCTTGCATTACATGCAATCGCGACCTTCCTCAATAGCGTGTGTTGTACGCAATACCGGGTTTTACTAAACAATGATATATTATTATAATATTGTTATGAACTAGCCGTTATGAATAGTGTTAACTAAATTTTGAATTTTATAACATTATTATTCATCTTACACATTTCTAGAACATGGTATAAGAACAAAATAAATTTTTCGGGTAAAATAAGTATTTTTCAAAAAATGCAGTTTTGCCGCCTTTTGATGGCGCACCCACTTTAAATATAGTTTTTGACATGTTTATAAGTTTAATTTGACAAAATAAAATTCTTATTTTGAATCAGGATATAAAAATTTACATTAGATAAAGTTTTGATATTTTTTCGATAACTTTCATATTTTAATGAATAGTAAAAACACGCTATATTTTAATTAAAAACAACTTTTTTCATCGTAATATCTTATGTGGTTAAATTATAATATTGAATGGTTTTAAAGTATAAATAGAATATATTTTTACCATTTAATATAATTTATGTCATTAGCATTGATTTTACCTTGAATTCGTAGGTTAAATCAATTCAATCTTTTGCAATGTTTTAAAGAAAAACCCATTTTCTTTCGACAACGGGATTAATTTTAATTTAATTTCTGAAACTTTTTTGTATTGAATTTGGAAAAATGGATTCCATATTTGGAATCAGTGGAACCAAATTTTGTTAATAAGCTACTTTTTATTTTTGGGAATTATGAATATTAACTACGGTAAATTTTATTTACCATAGTTAAAGGTAAATCGGGTAATTAAGCGTAAATATAATATTTTAAAATTACCCTAAAAAATGTCAAAATCCTATTGGATGACTAAAAGTCGACCCATATCACCTAAGGGTCGGATTAGATTTATTTAATTAAATTTTTTCAATGAAAATAATTTAATTATTATTAAAACCAAAGAATGTGACAACATGTCACTTTCTTAAATCTTATAAGTATAATAATTTTACTCTAGTGATAAACATCATTAAATTTCATATATGAATAGTCTTCGGAAATCTAATACAATTATATACATCATAGGAATTTATTTAGAATTTTTAGGGATTAAATAATTATCATTTATTATGACACAGAGATGATGCAGTAATTGTCCTATTAATGAAATATTGACATAATTGATGTTATAAATGAACAAATAAATGTAATTTGAGACTTTTTATGACTTAAACTAATTTTATAGGTTAATATGAAATTTTATTGTTGATTTAAGTGACTTTTTTTGAACTTATCATTCTGTTATGAATTTCATAAAAATCATGTGACATATAGTGTCAAAATTGACATAAATTAGTTTTTAAAACAAATATTATATTATTTATTGTTATTTTATTCCTAAAAATCTAAGGTTCGGCCAAATGACTTTTATAAGATTATATATATTAATAATAAACAACTTGTGGTTCTTTTGGCATGATATAGTAAGTTTATTAACCATATAGTGTAAGAAAACAAAAAGACACGGTAAAAGTTAAATTATTTAACTTAGAGTTAAATCTAATTGATAAGGTTAAAATAATAACCTAAACTTGTCTAAATAATATTGTATGAAAGTATTTTGACCCATCCCCACTTTATCTAAGAAATAAGACCCTTTGGAACAATTATAAACCGAATTTGACCTTAATATAAAATAATATTTTGATATTTTCCTAATGTGCCCCTCTCCTCCCTTATAAAAGGGCACCTCCTCCCTCTCCTCCTCACACCAATTTGAGAATTCAAGATTGGCCAAACCCTGCCAAAATATCTTCTCCACTTCCCTAGTATCATCCTAGAGGTCCTGGTATTCTTCAAAGACCATCCTTAGTTCTTTAAGTGGAGGTTAAGAAAAGGCGCGTCAAAAAGAGGTAATATCTATTACCGATCTTTTTCAATTTCTTTCTTCTTCAACTTCTTATTCTTTAGTTGTTTCATGATAAATTAATAACATAAGTATTTATTATATACTTATATGTTATTATAAATATGAAACAACTCTAATTAACCTTCTATCCATCCTATAGAAAAAGGAAATCACCGCGCGTGCATACGTACGGAATACCGTCTCCACGCCGTGGTGTAATCTATTTTCCGCCACCACCTTAATTGGATGGGTATAATGGTGTAATGAGTAACTATATATGATTATTATAAAGTTATATTGATACTTAAATAGTATCCATACACTTCAACACAATTCCACGACCATGGGAACGATATCATCGCTCGTGCGTACGCACGGACTACCGTCTCCACGACGCGATGAGATTCATTCTCCACATTAACCATTCATTAATGATTATAAAGTATATATAATGAATAATAATGAAATATATGACATGTTAAATCTACTTGATTTATGTATATATATGTATGTCATCTACTTACTTCCATTCAAGACAATAAGGAAAGGAAAACAGCGTTCATGCGTACGTACGGACTACCGTCTCCATGAACGGTGTGTTTCATTTCATTTATCTATCTATTATATATATATATATATACTGAATATATATGATATATAAATCATGTTTTATATTCTTGAAGTAAGTAAATCATGATATAAGTAATAATAATGTCAATAACAACAAGTCCAAACACCTACGATAAATGAAACGATTTTACCCAAAACGCTACTTTAACATGAATTTACAAAATAACGGGTAATATAAAGTCATAAGTGAACCATATATGATATAATAATAGTTAATATGATTCTTTAATAAGTCAATGACATTATTTAAATCATTATACAGGAGTTTCGGACACTTACGAAGCAAATCGGACCTAAGGTAAGGGAAATATCACAATCTCATTTTTATCCGAGATTGTTTATACTTTAGTATTTACTGGGGTGTATTTTATCATCCACATCCATGTTTCCTCAATATTCAATTTTATTTCCATCCACCTACAATTTTTTAAATCCAAATTTACCCTTTGGTGAGTTTTTAGTAAAGGATATGAAAGGAATCTTTTGTCGTTTTTCGTACGAGGTACTTTTTGACTTTTCTGACAAAAGTACGAAGAATGTTTTTTTAACTTATACGGAATGAATGGATTTTTAAAACATTATTTCCAAAAATATTCCTTTACAAGTTTTCAAGTTTATTTTTAATCAACTTCATTTAGTTTAAAATTGTATGGCATGTTAAGAAAGGAAAAGTGTTTTTGAAGTAGAAAGGATATTTTCCTCAAGAATGAAGTTCAAGTGTTTTATCAAAATTATTTTCCATCTAAGATAATAAAGGGTTCTGTTTTTATCCCTATTATTACATTGATTTGATTATGTTTTGATGGAATTATTTTTATGAATTCCTTTATCGTATATGAATTGTTTTATGATGTCATGATGTTTAATATTCCCATTTTTATTACATGGGTTATGCAATAGTTTATGATTTTGTGGCACGCATAAGAATGGTATCATTATGAGATGGGTGGGACCTATATCTCCCTCCAATGCATTGGGTAAAGATTTTATATCTCATGAGATAGACATGGCTGTAACGGTAGGTTATACCGGTTTAGTGAAACAGGACTGAAACGAGGGTGACTCGGTTTAGAAATGGACTTTGTCCACTAAGATAGTCTTGGCAATGAGTCTTGACTAATAAGATATGATTCTCTATGATTATGTGTGAATGCCACAAAGTTTCATGTTTTAAGTTGTGATTATTGGGATTTCATTTCACTACTATGATTTATCCCATGTTATGAAATTATGCTCTCTTTTGTAGGTTAAGATTTCCAAAATGTTATGTTCTTATGAATATGATGTGATTGATATTTCTTTTGTTTACCCTTACTGAGCATTTGAGCTCACCCTTTTATGTTTTCTTTTCCCCAGGATATAAAGAAAGGTTTTAGGTAAAAAAAAGGAAGATATTTATGGGAGATGTTGAAGATCTTTCACCACGATTAGAAGATTATATTTCGAGTTTCCAAAGACACTAAACTATTACGATCCTTGTGTGTGTGTTTTTGTTATGTACTAAGTATTCCACAAAAGTAATATAATGTCCATGTACGTCATGCTTCGGGTCTCTACAGTTGGTATCAGAGGAAAAGTTTAGTCAACCTTTGGAAACTAGGATGCGAAAACGTTAGTGAGATCCCTAGAGATATTTCTAAGGTATGTCTAGGGATGTCCCTAAGGATAAGTATACGTATAGGATATAGTCCTAGAACTATGGTAACGATATTAGATTAAACCAAAGATGTTATATATTGAAGTTACTCCCCCTTTATTATGATTTTTTCCTCTCACACTATTCTTTTTGGGTTTTAGAAAATGGATGGAAACAAGATGATTCACGATAATGGAGGATATGATGGACAATGGAATGATATTCTTCATGAGCAACCAAATGAAATGGGATTTGGAAGTCCAAACATCATTATTATGCTGAATCAGAAATCTCATAATATGATCAATAAAGTAAAATTTGGTAAATTTTCTGACTCGGCTAATAAGAGAAAGATGGAGTTTCATGATGATCATAGAGGAAAGAAAGTTCAATTTCCCCTATGTAAATAATGTGGGAAGAGGCATCAAGGAGAATGTTTCAAAGGAACTGGAAGATGCTTTGGGTGTGGAAAAGAAGGACACAAAGCCAGTAAGTGCAAAGGAAAAGGTTCAGTTAACACCAGGGATGAGGATAATGGTATTGCTACGACATCAACAATGTTTAAATATTTTAAATGTAAAATGTATGGGCATTATGAAAACCAATTCCCTAAGGGAAAGTCTCATGAAGAGAATAAGTATGGTCGTATGGGTAGTATTTATGTGGATGATGATGAAGAGACTACAAATGATATGTGAGATGAAAGAATTGTTGAAGCCCGGTCAATGGTTTAAGAATGTAGTGGAATGATTACATGTTTATCATGCATAATGTTGTATAAGTAATCTCATGGTACTATGGAATAAAGAGACATCTAAGGATTGTTACACTGTTGTCTTTCCTTGAGTTTTGAAAGTGTATGATTAATGTTACCAGTATCTATGAAAGGTTATTCAGATATTTTTAGATGATATGCGCATAATGAAGGGATAATGATAAAATTAAATGTTTGATAGTATTCATGAGCTCATGACTGATATAAGGTTTGAGTATATAGAATTTCTGGATTTTGGTATGTGGAAAGAGTTAACTTTTGACAGCATTCATGTTTTCACTAAGGTTTAATGGGTATTCATTTTTTTAAGAGAATACATCATTAAGGTATTCACATGATTGGAATGTGACCAACAAGATATATGGGGGATAAATGATGGTATTCACATGCTTGGTTAACGACATTTCAAGTTATCGTTTTCTTTATACTATGAGCTTGGACCGAAGTATTTTAGATAAGCCTAAAGATTGGAATGGATTATGTTAACCATAAGTTAGTATTTTTTAAGGATAGAACTTTTTTTTGATATTATTTATGTGATGTTATAGTAATGTAGTTTCAGAAAAAAGGACAACCTGCAGGACGGGCGATAGCCCATCGCGTCGGACAAGGCTGTGGGAATCGAACCCACAACCGAAGTGTGACTGGCCTTTTTCGCCTGTCACTGGCCTATATGAAGTCCCTGTTTAGTAGAAACTAGTTTTATTATATCTAGCAGTATAAGTCCATTTTAGGAACTATATAAGATTAATCTCACTATAGATGGACTTATGTATTGTTTTTTGATAACTTTTCTAAACTTTTGTTTGAGATAGATGGAATGACCCATCATTCTATCACATGATCTTCTAACACATCATGAATGACAAATTCAACTTCATTTCTTTAAGAGATGAAGTGGAAATTGTCCAAAGAACAAAAAACGGTGAGACTATACCAAAATCACGAAAGTATTTCTTCTAATTCCAATTTCATCAAATTTAGGGAAATGATCTTGAAAACCAAAAATGTTGTCCTAGTGCTCTTATATCTAATGAATCAGATGGTAGCTTAGATCGTCACAAATTTATGGCTTTGTGATTGCTGGATTTTCCATAGCCATGTTCTCTACCACTCTCCATCATAACATGATGGTTATATTTCCCTTCCATATCCATATTTTTACCTATGTGGAAACCCAGTGATTAGTTTATTTGGGTAATCATTACATTTCATACTTTAGTTTTTAAATACAAGTTTTGGTATTCCTTTTTACGATGTGGGTTTCTATTAAACAAACTTTCAAAAGTGATTTTCAAAGAGGAAAGGTAATTTTACTCTAGAATTTTTTTTAATCCTCTTAAAAGTATTTTCATCATTGAAAACAACATTTAATGCAATGAATTGATTATAAATTCTATATATACAGCTCTTAAAGATGTACCTATATCATTCTACATTAATTTTATAGGTAAATACATTACTTATGATCATTTCTTAAAATAATTCATTATGAAATTTCCTTAATTGTGATTTGAAGAAAGTTGATGAAACCCATTTTCTTTCCATGGTTAGTCATTATGATTTATTTCCTTTATATGGAACACATAGACCATGAAAATGTTATGATTAGTTCTCCTATATAGTGATCTAATTCATCAATTAAATCTTTAGTCATGTGAGGAATCGTGTATGAGATTGTGGAGTAAACCTAATCTGTTATGGGACTTTGTCCACCATGTGATATTGAAAAGGTAGTTAACCTTGACTCATATTTATGTCATGTTGTATTTTCCTTCTATATTTCATATGATTCAATGATCTTATAATTCGATGATTTAATTATATCATGTTATTTATGTTATGTTTTCATTTTATTACTTATGTTCCTTATCTTTTATGATATCATGTTATACCTTTTACTCACATGTTATATTTCCTAATCATTTTTATTCCCCTACTAAGTTTTTTAGCTCACCCCTTCATAGGGTTTATTCCCTAGGTTATCATGTGCAGTTTTAGGAGATCAAATATATTTAGGATCTCACTAAAAAAATGAAAAAAGAATTCCATGTTTTAGTTTTATTTTTTGTATTATGAACCTAGTATTCCAAATACACTAGGAAGTTACAATCCTTGTGTTGTGTTAATGGATATTTATGTTTAATAATCATGTAATAATATTGGTAAAAATTCTTATATCACTATAGTATTACAGAAATACAGGGGAGGTTTTCTAGAGTTTATGGTTATATATATTTGATGATGGATTAAGAGAGCCTAAATGAAACAGTGAGTTAAGAAGAACTAAATTTGAATTTGAGATTCTAATATCATGTAATGGACCTTGAAAGGAGAAAAAAGGGTGAGATATCTACTCTATTTTTTTGATCTAGTGGGTTCAGTGGGAACAACCAAGATTTTTATAGGGCTCAACAACAAAACCCAAAAAAATTACTCATTTTCCATTTATAATATAATTTTTTTTCTAGTCCTTAATGGGTGGATTGGTGAGTGAAGTTCTATGTTTTTATCAGGTAATCCCTTATCAGGTTTTGACCTGGATTTCTTTTCTCTTTCCAAGAATATTTTTGGTTCATTCCAATTGAACCATTATGGATAGGGTTTAATGTTTCTCATATTTGATCAAATAAGGTAGTACCTATTTAATTTTTCTGGGTTTATACTGGGAGGTGATACTATTTTAATGTAATAGAGTGTGTACAATCACATATAATTTAAGATCATGATGCATAAACCAAGAGATCCTACCAGTTTAAGGTCATGGAGCGTGGACTAGGTAGTTTGTTCCATTTATGGTTGTGAAACTAGGACCAAAATCATAATAGTTGAATTCTTTAGGCATGAAAGGTAATAATAAACCGATGTAATTAGAGGGAGAAAAAATACTAGTGCCATAAAAAAATCCTCATGATGTAATATATATATTTTAAGTTCATATAATTGGAATGGGTATGATACTAATGTTTAGGGTCATAAAACTTTAACCAATAGGTTATCCCTATAGAGTGATTTTGTGTTCCTATATCATGTTGTAGAAAATCTAGAAAGAATACTATGACCACATGGGTCATGCTCAGTATGAGAAACAAAGAGTAGTGGAAAACTTCCCATGCCACTTGATATGAACAATAGGGGAAAATAGAAGTTGGATTGGGAATTTACTCACAATAATGACTTACTATCTCAACATGTATAGAAGCATGAAGGGATAACATTAAAAGCATTGAAATTACACTATAACAGATGAGGGTGTAAAGGAATTAAATTTTGAATTCTAGGATCTGAATCACAAGGATGAGAAAAATGAGTAGAGGATGACTCCTAGCCATTTTCATAATGAAATTCCTACCAATACATTGTAAAGGATAGATAAAACAAATTCCAAATAGATCATTGGCCATTTTCATCATATGGGAACCATCATTTTTTATCATAAGTCTTTAAGGGTGTGTTCTCTAAATGGTAGGAATTCTTATTTAGCATTGTACCATCACTATAGGGGATCTTTTTTGCACATGAAATAATTTTTTTATTAAAATTAGGTATAACCAAAGTGTATATGTGAAAATAATGGGTGTTTGGATAGATTTTAATGCACTGGGTACTATGCCATTATGTGTTCAAGAACATTGATGGGAAGTATTAGTGTGTAAGAGTCAAACCTATTCCCAAAAAGGTGGGGAGGGGAACCAAAAGGCTCCAGTGTCTGGTCCCAAGATAATACATCCATGAATCCCTATATATATCATGAAATGAGAATAAAGGCAAATTTATTTCTTATAAGTGGCATGGTAGGAGACCACACCACACAGGAGTGGGGAAGTATAAAACTAGCACCATCAAGGGGTTGTGAAATTATATGAGGGTGAAAATCATGTCCCATAGTGTATAAATCATATATGAGGGAATTATTTATCAAATTTAAATTCTTATAAATTAGATTATTGGAATATAATTTAATATAAAGAAACTAGGATGTCGGAAACATAGTTAACATCATACAGTGAGGGTTTGAACCGTTTAGTTTAATGTCTAGCAACAAGGACTTCTGTTACCCAAATGAAGTTATACAATGTACTTCTTGATGAACCTTTTATTGGTGGTAGGTGTGATGAAATCTTAATCCATGTTGATCAATGAGTATGCACCATTAGAGTAGAATTTTATGGATGAAAAAGGGTCTTTCCCACTTGGTATCTAGCTTTGGTGGATTTCTTCAGGTTATCATTAACATCCATAATTACAAAATAAATTCGCACTAGAAAAATAAGAAGTGGTGGAATTTTTTTTGAATGATCATGGGATCCTACTGTGATGGAAATTTAGGTTGTGTGGCACTTGAATCCTGAGTGATGGAATTTGAACCTAAATTGGAAAACAACTTCAATTTTATATACAAAGTAGCAAGGATCCACCTGGTTCAAAGTTCCTGTCATTATTTGATATTACCATAGGGTGTTGGGGAGCTTATTTGGCCAAATATTCTTGTTTTGGTCTAATGTATTCTATATATTGTTGGATAGAGACTTTTTGAATAACTAGATCTTTCCATTTACTCATGAATGGTGGTGAGAAGTTTGGTTGTACCAGATGAAGTACTTGATATATATTTTCATTAGTTTGGTTGTTTAGAAGTTGGTACCATTGTTTTTGAGAATTGTGTGAGTAATCCTAAAATGATGGATGTTGTTGGATTTACTGAAATAAATCATGGGCCATGTCTTGACTTCATTTTAGGGGATTACTTTATCCCACTTCCATAAGAAGTCATTAGAATTAAGGATTAACTTTCACTATCTAGTTGTTACTAGTGAGTAGGGACTCATGATATCCAGCCCCAATGCAACAAAGGGGTAAGAGTAATTGAAAAAATAGAGAATATATGGTGGTTAATTCTTAAATTTTGAATGAATCTATCATTAATGAAACTTTTTAGTGAATTACTTACAGTTCTGAACCATAGGGGGATATAAATATCCTAGCCTTCAAGTATGGTGAGAGAGATTAAACCTTAACTGATGAGATCTATATGACCCAACATGGACCTTTTGTAAGACCCAAATAATTTCCTTCCTCTAAATTCAATAGAAGATGATTACATTGAATATGCATCCATATAGTACCTTCTTTGATTTGGGGCCTTTATATAGGATGAAATTCCCCATTTACCAATGGATTTGTTTAGATTTATCTCAATATGATATGATATTATCTTGTTTTGGGTGTTTTATAAAAGGTGTATTTTATTCTGGATCTTCTTCTATCCCTATAGAATTTATGGTTTCTTACTAGGAAGCACTAGATATAATTTGATACTCTAATAATATCACTTCATAAACAATTATAAGGGAAATTGCCTTAAAATATTCCATATGAATGTACAGGTAGTCCTTGTATGGCTCTGTGATAGATGAAATTAAGATTTTCAAAGAATTTAATCAATAATCTTGAGATCATGGGATGTGAGTCACCTTTGGATTAAAATGAATCTATTTCATTAGATTAGATCCACACACCAAAAAAATGATGATCTCCTATTTTTTTACAAAATTGTAACCAATGATTTTATTAATGACCAACTCTATGTCTCCCTTCATATGAAATTATAGGACCTCAATATCAAAGGCCAACTTGAGACTAGTAATAAGGGATTGATACCCTACCCTATTATTGGAACATTCTTCAAAAAATATAAATGAATAGGGAATGAGGGCCTGTGAGAGAGTTTTTAAAATGTTCCCAAGACCAACCCTATTTATTTTTGGGTTTTTGAGACTTCTCTCTATTGGGATATGGAAGGCACCATCAAAGTGAACCTACCATCATGTTATTTACTAATCAACAGAGAGGATGGATTCTTGTGGTATGTTGACATCTTATAGAAACTCTTTATTTTGTAGTTGAGCACTAAGTAAATATTCCAATGCATGTCTCTTAATAGCCTTTTGAAGGATGATCCTGATATCGAACTTCTATAGGATTAATAACCACTGTGACAACCATACATTTATAATGTGATAATTGAGGATATAATTCAATGGATCGACATGGGAAACCAGTTGGATATCATGGTGCTATATATAATATTAAATATTCTCGAGTAAAAATACTAAGATGAGGTAGTTCTTCTTAATGGGAGAATATATGGTCTCAATTTCAAGAAACATCCAATTGAGATATTATATAATGTTCTCATTTCCTTTATTGTTATTTTGGGATAATATTTCAACAAGGGATCATTCCAGGCTGGTCACATAATGGACTATATAATTTTCTAGGTGATGTCTCATTAGAATTAAATTATGTAGTCGATACTACTTTATTTCATTAAACATGGTCTGAAAATCCTCATCTCACTAAAAATTATGCCTTTAATAATGATCTTATAAAGGTATTTCATTTTCCAAACTGTTGAAAAAAATCCTTATATAGGATAAATATCCTTGGAGTCCTGATAAATCTCAGAGATTATGTGGGGGAGTAAATTCACTGATAACCTTGATCTTCTCTAGTCTGATCTCAATGTCTCTTTACATGATGAAAATTCCGAGGAACTTATCGAAAGTAACCCCAAATGTACAATTTAAGGGGTACATCTTTAGGTAATGGGAAAATATAATATTTAATACCTTCTTAAGATATTTTCAATGGTATTGAAGATGATGATATTTGACCACCAAGTCATCCACATATCACTCTACCAATTTATCAAGGAGTGGCTTGAAGATGTGATGCATAGACCATTGATAATTTGGTCTATCATTATTTAAACTAAAAGGCATTGATTGATAGTATAAAATTCCCTATAATGCTATGAAGGTTGTGTATTATTCATCTTTGGGGCCATCCAGATTTAGTAGTACTCGAAATACTTATCTATGAAGAAGAGGTATTGGAAACCAAAGGTTGTGTCAATCAGAAACTATGCAACCATGATGGGGAAGTCATCCTTTAGGTAATGAAATTTAAGGTACCATAAGTCAATGAAGACTATGATCTACCCATTATTCATCATGCTTGGGATGAGGTTTTACAACCAAAAAGGGTATTTAACCTCCCTAAAAATGTTGTATTTGATTATCTTGTCAGCTTTTACCTTGATCATGGAACCATGAAAGTGATGGAATTTGATGGGTGTCGATTTGAATATATAGTAGAAAATGGGAATGTAGAGATTTTGGATGAAAACATGGGGATAAATCCCTAGTATACTTTATATTTATATTCAAACACATCAGTGTGATACTTCAAGAGCACAATGTATTGTTTTTTCTCCTAAAGATACATAGTGTTGACCTCAAATCTTCCTCGGTACTGAGGTTCACCTATATTAGTTCATCAATGGCCATGGAGACTCCTTCATTAAAGGAAGGATGGGATTTATCAAAATCCAATTCATTACCATAAGTATGAGTAATAGAGGTGGGAGATATCCCTTTAGTCATAAAAGACTATGGGGTAACATTATCATCATTCTTTATGGGGAAAGGATCTTTAACAGTAGACTCCTGCACTTCTAGATCCACATAAACTATGGAAATAGAGGCTAAATTCCCAATCCTATGTGGCCTTCATCAGTGGGGTATTCCCTTTATGTCAAAAAAATTATTATTGGATGACTTATAATGGGTCAATACCACTCTTTGGTATGTGTGGTGAAGTCCTCAGTTGTTGTGTAAGTTCAATACTTTCTTATTTTAAACTAGAGTGGGATTTTTGGGATTTAGTGACACATGTTTTTTATAGGAGTGTAAATTGGTCTAGAATCACTCCTTTATATTGGGAATTATGAAATGGTTTCCCCATTTTGGGGTCATCGCTTCCAAAAAGTTGATCAACAGGATTCAATTGCTCTTCATATTCTTCCAAGGATCATCTAAGTTGGCTATAAAGTCTTTAGGAACGTTAACACACTAAACATTATCAACCCAAGGTTTCTTTTCTTTCCTCTTGTAATACCCATAATCCATATAATGAGATTTACAAAATTCATAGGGATTAGTATCACCATTTAGTTCCCTTATTGGGCCTTCGAGGGATTACGTGATTCACTAAATATATAAAGAGGGGAACTATACATGCATGTAGACCTAGATTATTCCTTGTAAGTTATTGAAGGAAATATTTTTGGATTCGGTGTTCGATTCCAAATATCCAAACTGGGTCGTAAATCGAATCTTGTGACACATATTATGTTTTCTCTTTTCATATTGCAATGTTTTCAATTTATATGGGGTTAAATCTAATTCAGTGAGTCTCAATCCATGGACTATCTAAGTTAGAATGAGATTTATCTAGGAGCTAGTGTCCACTAGTAGTTGATGGATCTATATAGTATTAAACTGTCCCAAGACTTATAATGGGAATATGTGCCCCTAAATTATGGAAACCTAATACTCTTCAAAGAAGGAGATGATGGATTAGAACTCTTCATTCTTATATTCCTCTTCAAAATAGGCTTTGATATTGGCTACCTCAATTTAAAACTAGAGAGGTATCTTCAGGTACTCAAATAGGTCTTTAAACAACTCCCTGTATAGGAAAAGAACATCAAGGATCAAAATATAGGAAGTAATTCTAATTAGATTCTTGAGAACATAATACTTTCAAGAAAGGGGTATATTTTTTCTCCATATGCATCAATCCATGAAAGGAAGCATGGTGGGACTAGTTGAGCAAAGCACTGGTGCCTGAATAGTACTTTCCACATTCTACTATCGGTTGGTCATCTATGGATGAGATTTGGATGGCTGTGGAAGATACTTGGATGGATTTTATTGACCATATAATTAACCAACCCAATTTTCCATAGAGTCTCACTAGAAGATAAAACCTTTAAAGACTATGATTGATAAGCCTTGAGTAATTCTTTTCATCTGGTCTTATCATCATAAACTATAATTTTGGGATAACTCCTTCGGAATTCTTCTTACTGAAATAGTTCCTTCCTTTTCCTTGATAACATCAATTTAAAGTTCCAAAAGAAACTATCGGGAATAATTCATCACTAATCATTATACAGTGGTCTAACAACTTGATGTTGTTAATAGAATCATAATCCTAGTCTCCAACAGAGGAGTTTTCCATGATAAGATGGGTTATGGGTCTCCTTATAATGTATCTAGAATAAAATCCATAAGAGTGTGGGTGTAATTTTTCACTGGAAGAATTTTTTGGCTATCCTAGCACTTTTGGTGTTGGATTATCCAATACATAGAAGTTTACTATGCTAATGAGGTAGAAAAAAGATGTGAGGTAGCCACGAGAGGCTTTGGTTAACTCAATTGGTCTAGATGATTTCTTAGGATAAAAAAAATTGTTTTCAATCTAAGTAGTCATCATAATTCAAAAATCCCTTTTTAGAGGCCTCTTTACATTCCCTAACATACTCATCATCATCAAAATTGGTTAAGACATATGTGACATGTTCCATGAGATCAACCATATCAACTATACCGCATTATACTTTGTATTTTAATAGGTCATTGATGATAAAACACTCCTTTATGGTGTGACTGAGGATTATGTGTCATGTTTAATAGTTGGAATGTTTCGTTAACCCAACCTCTTGATGATTCTTGATTTCTAGAAGCTCCAACAGGATCTTTTCTATACCATAGAGGACAAATCTAGGGAATTACTCATACTTGAATGACTATACCTTTTTATTATATTCTTAAAATGAAACCTTGGGTTATTGGCCTTGATAGAGGCCCTAGGAACTCATAGAGAGGTTATACCTAATAGAGACTATTTTTAATTTGTTTTAGAAGATAGATCATATGAGGAGATTGAGTCTTAATGACAATAACTATTTCCACTCTCTTTGGATTCTATAGAGGAGCTATAAAAGGTAATGAGTGTGACCAATATCTAGTATGATACATGGATTCCTTAAGGCACTAATCTCTATGAGTGAATTCCAAAAATATACCAAGATATTTTAGAATAATGAGGTTCAGAAGCATATCCTATAGGTTCACCATATATATTCCCAACAAGTTTTCTTAAAGAAGTTATACATATAGGGAATCATTCCATTTCACTAAGCACTGAATTCATAAACACATCCATTGTCCTACTGATTTCACTTGGAGAGGACGATGATGTTCATCCAACACATAACAGAGATGAGATGATAGAGAAATTTCTAATGGATATCCTTTCAATTGGTTATGGATCCTAGTGTTAGGTGTATATACCATACAAAGGAAGAACATTAAAAATTCTAGAAAAATAACTATATCCATGCATCTATATATTTCTCTGAATTCTCAAATATTGGGCCACATTAAGAGGTGAAGTGTGAAAGGTACTACAGTGGATCACCCTAACCATTAAAGGAGGTTAAGTTTGAGTTTTTTTAAATATAGTAGTAGAAGAGTATGACCCACATATTCCATATATGACTTCCTCCTAGGCTTAACTAAGGATTTTTTTTCTCTGTATCCTCTAGTTGAATGATGAGAGCATTTATCACATCATATTGGGGGGAATTGACATGTGTATTCCCTGTAACTGGTCAACGAGGTCATGATATAAAGTATTCATGATCCAATGGAGGAGATAATATAGATCCACTAGAGACTGGATTATGGGAAACACTATATTATGCCTCAGATGAGAATATCTTTTGTCTTAAACCCTAGTCTGATGAATGGAATCACTTGATTCTATGTTATTATATCAACCAAAAAGGATTGGTTGTTGTGATTTTGTAGGAAGTGTGATAGGATTGTTTTGTACATTTTCCCTATCAGTAAGGATCTTGTAGATGAGTTTGAAACTAATACTATTATAGACTTCTATATTTTGGAGAAAAGTAATGATCTTGATATCCACTTTAGTTACTTGAAATTTTTGAGGAATAATGGAAGGATCATCAATGTATTTTCCTTTTTTGATGTGCTAATGAACACCTGGTAGTTTCTCTATAGAATTTACAAGGCCTAAATTATGTCTCAGTTGTTTGGTTGAGAACCTATTGAAAGGTTTGATTTATACTATTGATACTATTGAGGTGAATCATATTCGTCACATTCCTTATCATCATCCTCACACTCCTTTTCATCTAGGTGATTTACCTTGATAACATTCACCATATAGGTGGTTGGTAGAGGGGAACTTCTATCATTGAGTATTAGATCTATTTGAGGGAGGTAATGTCGCCTTGGAAGAGGGATGAATTAAAGAGAATCATACTAACCCGATCATATAATCTTAACATAATAGGACACATCTTCCATGATTTTTTATATCATTGTAAGAATTCAAACATGGGACTATGGAAAACATTGGTAGTACCCATATGAATAATGATGTTGAGACACTGGGTGCACTACAATGTCAAGATTTTGGAGCTACTGATGGAAGGAATAAAGGTGATATTAGATTACTAATTAGGTCAATCAATGATCCTAGAAATGGTGAAATGTCACCCATAGGTTTTGGCTGAGTCACATTGTGTGATCCTAAATAAGAAGCTCCAGGATAGGGAAATTTAGGGTTAGAGGTGGACAAAATACAATCAATAACCAGTCAGTGGATAAGATATCCAACAAAATTTCTTCCTCCTTTTTATGTTCAAGAGCATAGTCTTTATCTTGGTCACCCAAATATCCCATATGAGACAAAAAGGAAGCTAAGGGAGGAAGTAATGTAGATTTTTTTTATTGTTGACTTTAGGGGAAAATAGCAACCACACAGGATAACTTCCCCTAAAATGAGGGGGTGTCTTCTAGAGGTGGGAAAAGATTCATGGAGATATCCATGTAGTTTGGATAATCCATGAAATCTTACTATTGTGTAAGATCATTGAGATCTTATGGTTCAATCAGATTTTATTCCTTATTAGAGGGTTCTAGAATAGATTTTTTTGCTCCCCTATATCTTGAGTAGAGGGGGAGAGAAAAGAGGGTGAAGGTGGTAGGGATGGATACATGGAGAGTCCCTAAAAGGAATCTAGTACATCCTAAACATGTAGGTAATTATAAATATATTTCGTGACTTTATAAACTTTAGTCTTGGGGGTGATCATCCTCAACTAATGGGCCCCATCCCATGTCTTTAGCAATGAAGGTGAGAGTGTTTCTTTAGAATAATTATTAGCCTCATATTGTGAGAAGTCAAGGGTAAGAAAATTTTGATGCCTCATGAATCTTCTTATAGAGATAAAATGGGAGCCTCCAAAGTGTTATATTTTAATGTTAATAGATGTTTCTTCCTTGCGCATTACAGTTGATGTCGAGAGTAAGTACTCCATGACAACTGGAAACCCCTTTGTGTTAGGGAGGATCTTTAGGGTGTTGATGTTCTTTGGAATGAGGAGGACCTCTATGACAGTTTATAATACTATGATAAGGAACTCTTTGGTGGGGTTCATTATCATGGGGATGACCTTCATGATGGTTTCTGGTAATTCCAATGGCCAAGGGAGTCAACCCATCCAACCTGATGGTCGATTGGGGTCTCAGTCCCAAACTAGAGGAAACACAACCCTTTATTGTGGTGAGTAAAAATACAGATATATCAGTAGTGGTAGGGGCCATAGAATCACCAAAGTAGATTTCTATCTGGTAGGGTTGGAAGCCTTCCCTCGGTATGGGTGCCACATAGTTTTAACCAAGGTAGGTGGGGAATGGATGGAATCAACATATTCGTCTACTAATGAGGTCATCCTATGTTGTTGGTGATGTCGGTTGGTGGTAGCCTACTGCAGTGAATCCTTGGTGGTGGTTGTAGTAAGTGAAACCTCAATGTACCCTAACTCATCTACTTAGGGGATTTATTAATCATAGATTTTTGAGGAGAGTCTTTTGAAATAGTTTTCAGTAGAAATAGGGGATGGGGTGGGTTTGTTGGGGGTGGTGTGGAATTTCACCTTGTACTCTCTTTGTGGAAGATGACTTCAATGTGGAGTTTCAGCCTCCAAGTGTTCACAATCCATCTCATGAGTGGGGATAACTCATTCCTCCTCATACCAATGTCAAGGGTAGTGATGACCCTTAAATGGATGAGATCTAGTGGAGAGATTATGTGAGGGTTCCTGAGAGCTTTAGGAGAGGTTTTCATCATGATAGGAGCATAGTTTTTCAGGATTTCAGCACTGTTGGATCTCCTTCCCCATGACTATTTATAGATGGGGTAGCTTGATTAGTATTTCAGGTAGCTATTTTCCCATTGGAACATATGGGACTAAAATTTAGTACAAGTACAATGAAAGTGATTCCAAATGAGACCAATGTTACTCATCCTCTCCCAGGTGAAGGCGAAGGGATCCATGTTTATTATTTCCAGTGTTGGAGATACCAAACACTGAGTATCTTCTCACTATTTTAAGGGAATATATTAATTTCAGGTTCACAATTCAATTTTTTGATGTTTCTATTGAGTCTTTCATTTATTCGAGATCTATTTATTTGGGATGGTTGTGATATTATGGTACCTTATTCCCACCTTCCAAAGGATAGTTACCTTTACCGCCATGGTTAACGATGTTGAATCTTTGATCAAAATTAGATGATGGGATATCTACTCCTCCTTCCAAGGATTTATCCTTGGAGTTCATCATTTATTTGGATTCTCCCTTAAATATCTAATACGTGTTAATTAATCTCATTCCCAATTCCATATTCTATAGGACACTAGTTTATTACACCATTTTTTGTTGTGATAGGGTTGATACCTATAGTTGGAGTAGATTATTATATTGGGAATGTTGGTCATTTTTAAATATCTTCCTTATTTGAGGTTTTGAGGTAATATTATACTCATTACATAATGTATATCTGGTAAAAAACCCGATGCATCCCATGATCACTACATGGTTACTTACACTCATTTATTAAGGAATCCAAGGATCTTTAACTTTATCATCATTTTCTCACCACACAAGGAGGATTATGTTTTTAATGTGAGTAATTTGATTCTCATCATGATAGTAAACGTATTCTCATCACAAAAGTATTTATAAGCTCCTAACCTAGGGAATATTTTACTCATCACATAGGGTAAGAGCCTTATTCTCTTCAACTAAGTATAGGGGAATATATCATACAATCATCACATATTCTTCTTATGATCATAACATAAGGCATCTCATTCTTGTAACATGAGGTAGAATCATTGAACTTTCAATGAAGTAGAGAAAAAAGAGATTTTATGCTCATCACATAGGCTTACAAGGCTCATCGCCTAAGGTTCCCTAGGTTTATCACCTATGGATGGGTTTTTGATCCATTAGTTGGGTTTTTATGTACAAATAAGAGTGAGGTAAGTACCACATATTAGTTTTATGTATGGGTCATTCACATATTTAGTGTGTAGTGTGAACAGTCCAACATACACTCATCACACATAGTATGATCATTGGTTAAAAGACCAGTGGGGATACTTTCCATATATTCCCATCACATATTAGGCTGAGAACAAGTTAATATCCCATAAGGACACTCAAAATTTACAATCCAGATGTGACACTCATGGTTTACAATCTAGTAGGGACACAAAAATATTTAATGTATAGTGGAGGGACACTTCCAATATATGCTTTCTATATTCTTATCTATGGATAGGTTATCATTCTTTGATGATGTCAAATCCTAGTAAGAGTTTGGGTTTATATAGTGAGAGGTTCGGTATACTATATAAAGGTGATTATGATTTAGATGTTCATTCTCTATAGGGGTAGATGAAGTGGTAGTGGGATGCTTGTTTTGGAGATGGTAAGGTCATATCAGGATCATCATCTAGGTAATTCCTTTATGTAGGGGGAAAATGTTCCTTAGGAAGTTATTAAACCTTATAAGGAATCCTACATATCCAACTTGTGGGAAGAAATAAAAAACCATGTAGTTAGATTTTATAATTTAAGGTCATGTGATAGGACTGTACCATGCAACTTAACATCATGAGGTAAGAAATATTGTGTCATAGAAGCAGTGATAACAAGGGATGATGTGAGTCGTGTTTATTGAATATTCTTGAAGTATAAAAAGAATTATATCATTCTCATTGCATATGGTATCTCATTCTCATCACATGACACTTCCTGAAATCATCACACAGGGCATCTTATGCTTGTCACATAGGGTATGACTAAAGTTTACATCTTGTGTTGTGGATTTTTATATGAAGTTTTCATGATATATAATTTAATGTCTTGTATTTTGGACATTTAACATGGGATATTATGCATTAATCATCCCATTCCAGATTAGGGTATAAGGAGAGAAAGGTCTAGGGACCCTATATGTAATCATGTAGGGAAACAATAGATGGTTTCCCTTGATGATTCCATGGATGGTTCTTATTTATCCACTATACAAGTTATTCTTGAGGTAAAAAGTCCAGGACACTAACCATTTTAAGAATCATGCATGAATATTGGTGTGAGAGTGACTATTCTTAGGAAAATAGGGTAATGATACTTCCCAATCCATTATTTTTGTAAAGGGGTTGAGTGTATGGGTCTACAATACCAGTTGTACATGTAGTGTTTACATAGGTAAGCCCATATTGAATGTATGTGGGACCTAAAATAACTTAAATTTCAGGAAAATATGTTCTGTGAAATGATATATCAAATAGAGGTGCCCCATGGGGGTTTTGTGAAAGTTAGGTGTTTTGAGAAGGTTAGAATTACACATGGATTGAGTATCTTGAATCAGTGTTTTCAATGAATGTACATGGAAAGGGTTTCATGAAATACATAATTCTCAGAAATCCCGGATTTGTGTGAAACATATGACTCAAGAACAAAGGATATTCTTCATGGATGGGAATTTTTGAAAATTGTCTAAAAAATGATCTGATGCTTTGAAGGACTCATGCAATGTCATTCATGAAAGATCATCACTTGTTGAATCTATGGTCCATCTAGTTCTCAAAGGTTAGAGTTTCCCAATATGATAGATTTTTTTTGAATTCTAAATTTTGTATATTCTTGAAATATAGGGTGTATGGTGTGTTTATAGGCACCGATATTATCAAAGGCATGTTTCTTTTAAAAAGTACCATCTTCATGAAGGTTGGAATTTCACGACACTATAAATTCCATTCACAAAACTCTAGACCTTATAAAAACCTATTACTTTAATGGTTTTTTTATCAACTTATGTTGGATTTTCCCTAATTGGTTGGTTTCTCTTCTGATACCTTACTCAACATGCTTTTTAGCATCAACACACACAAAATAGAACTAAAATGAAACAGTGATACATTTTATTAAGATAGTATTATAAGTATATAAATAGATCATTATAATATAGAAGATGAACTGGATGATAAAAATAAAAGTAACCACATGTTTAAAAATATTTATAAATAAAATTAAATGTTATTATTATTACTAATTCATTGATAAAATTCAATTTTTGTAACTCAATAACTAATAGGATCATTTTATGCATAAAAATATATTTTTCTTAAAAATTTTATTTTTAGGCATTATGAATTTTTATTTTAAGAAACTAAATATATTATTTTTAAATGATGATAAAATATATTTTTGATAAAAATAATACTTTAACACTAATATAATATGTAGTTGTTAGGAAATAATAATTAGAACACGTGATGTTTAAAAAAATCATTTTCCTATAAAATTATTTTTTTCATTATATTTTATGTTTACATTTAAAAGTTAAATTTATAAACTTTATAATTTTAATTTTAAAAAATAAAATTTATTTTTTGATTCATCATGTCGATATTATCTTAATATAATTTTTTTGGATTTTCCTAAAAATATTTATTTTTAGGTGAATAATGAAAAATGTGATTTTTAAAAATACCTTGAATTTTATGATATCATTAGTATATAAGAATGAATTAAAGATTCAAGAAAGATTTTTAATAATTAAATATGTATTCAATAAGTAAAAGTGTACATTTAAAATATAATTTTTAATTTAGAAACCCATGATTATCATTTTGGAGCTTAATTAATATTTTTCAAAAAATTAGGTTTTATGCATTATACATTTATTTTTTTAATATTAATTTTTATCATATAATAAAATTATTCAATATTTTCAATATTAATTCCAAAATTATATATTATGGACCGTTATAAAAATTATTTTTTTTATTATATAATGGATTTTAGATCCTTGTGTTTTTAATAATTAAGAATTTGTTGTTTTTATGTCTTCTAAAATAAATTTTTTAAAATAATATTTCTTTTTTTTTCCTGAAAATTATTTTTGGTTTCTAAAGTGTAATTATTTAAAAGTTTTATTAAGATCAATTTATTTTGTTTTTAAGAAAACATCTCAAAGAGTTCTAAATAATTTCAAAATGGTATATTTAATCTTGTTTTTTAAAGTGATTTATCTAATAATATTAAGATGGAATTTTAATTTATGTATCTATCATTTGAAATTCCTTATGTTACACTTAGGATATGTTCTTATGATACCATCCAACTTATTTCTCTGTATGACTTATGATGTTTTAGTTTTATGTATGTTTTCATAAAACCCATTTCTTCCCCATAGGGGATATTCTTTAATAATAAAACCCACCTTCTTTCTCTGGAAGACTTGTGATCATGTTATTCCATTTTTTGTATAGGGAAAGTATGGATATCCCATATATTGTTATTTCAGTACAAATTTTTATGGATGACTAAGGAAATATAATTACACATTGAATTATTATTTATATCTTTCATATTGTGAATGAATTAGACTTAATGAAATGAAGGGAGGGTATCGGAATTATATATCCCCTAGATGAGTCATTTGGTTTTATGAGATGAAAGGTTTGGGTATTTGGGTTGTGCCTACACAATTAAATAATGATCTCATTGATGCAGACTTGACGGAAAGAATGCTCCCTTAGAAATAACCTTAATATAAAGAATGAAATCCTAATTATGGACTTGATAGAAATTATGATATATTGGAAAAAGGACTTGATATTAATATTAGGATGTATGACATTATGAATTCCATCACTATTCATTTAGTTATTTTTATCCTTGTGATTATTTACATTTCCATGTTATACATGGATATATTTCATGATATAGTAATTGATTATATGGAACATTTATTGATTATTGACTATGGAATAATGTGAATTCCATTAGTATCCATGATATCTTCTACTGTATGCATCCCCTTAATGAGTATCTGAGCACCCATTTTATTTTGTTTCCTTCCCCAGGGTACTAAGAATGAATCTTTGAGTGAATTTAAGTATATAATAAAATGAGTAATAAAGTTTTCAAGAAGTTTATTTATCAATGTTTTAAAGTTTCAAATGTAATATAAAAAATATTTATTTATCTAGTCTTCCAAGATTACTAAACTATGCGATCCTTTATAATGTGATCCCTTATTTTTTTATACCAATGTAATTAAGTAATGACTGGCTCTTGGATACTAGAGTTGGGTATTGTTATAGTTGGTATCAAAAAAGTTTAATAAAAACTCTGTGAACTAGATTTAGGTAAACATATATTAGAAAATACAACCCTATCAAATACACTAGTGATAAGTTTGAGTATAGGATACCATCCTAAAATTTTGGTAAAGTGGAGTTTCTATGGTTTTATGGAAATAAAATCCTTTTTTGGATACAATAATGTGGATGGAAGCTCTGTAAAATATGTAGCTAGGGGTAATAACCCTCCAAAGGCTAGTTGTGTATTAACCTGATCTTTACCTAGTGTATAAAAAAGATTCCAAAATTTACATATGGTTTAAAACTCTAGGGGATATAATTTGGTTGATTCACATACTCTAGGGGATATTCTTTGATGATGTAATATATAACCAGTTAGGTTTTAGAACTTAATAGGAATATGTATATGGATAACCTATATTAAAAAATGAGATTCATGAGCTAGGATATTAACGTCATTTATGAGTTATTTCTTCTAAGTTCATTGTTTTTCTTTTTCACATCTATTAATTTAACTATTCTCATCAAATTTTATTTATTTAAGTAATTAATGGAGTAATGGATAATTGAGTTAATAATATATGTGATGGACAATGTGATGATTCTACCAATGATAAACCAAAAATTATGAGAGCTAGCATAAATAATATTATGGTTATGCCTAACTAGATATCTTGAATTATGATCCATAACATGAATATAGTTTAATTATCAAAAAAAACTAAATAAGATAAAGATTGATATTCTGAAATTTTTTGGGATAAAGACCACAAACGAAGGAAGATTCAATTTCTTACGCGTTAAGAATGTGGGAAGAATAACATAGGTAAATATATCCAAGGAACCTAAAGTTTTTTTATTTATGGAAAGGCTAAGGAAAAATTAATATTTCAGTTAACAAGATGTATGGAAATAAGGTTTATCCAAAAGTATCACTAGTAGTTCAATGTATTAAATGTTGGGAAGTTAAGAAGTATTTAAGTACATGCCTTGATCTAAGTTCTAACAAGGATGATGAGTATCATCAATCTCCTATATTAAATAAACAAGGAGGGGTCCACATTATGATAATTATTTAAATGGATCGTGATAATTAAGCTAAACTTATCCTATACTCTAGAGTTATGGATATATTTTTGGAGTTTAATTATAGGCACTCTAATCCATCTAGGAAGTTTTCTAAGATAATTAAACCACCACCCCAATGATTTTGTGTTTAATTATCAAATTAAATATCTATTTTTATTATTATTATATCCTAATTTTATTTTTTTAGGAATTGACCTTGAAAAAATTTTATTATTCTTCCTATAGATGAATTTAATGTGATTTTTGCAATAGATTTATTCTCTATATAGAGAAAATATTAATTTTCTGAATAATTAAATCACATTTCATATCATCCTATGATATTTTATTGATGCAAGGATGATTATGAACTCCCTTTAGAAGAAAATTATCTAAGATGGGTCTTGATAATAAATAATCAGGGACTCTTGGGTAAAATTATTGGGTAGAAAGTCAATATTGGGGGTGTAACTATTTTTAATAAATAAATTAGTTTCCTAGTATTACCTAAGTTAGTGAGGAAGATGTCTCATTGGAAATTGCATATTGAGTCTTCTTTATCTTATAGATATGCTTCCCAATTTTCTTTAGTAAGTAATAATTTAAATTATGAGGAAAAAATTTATTTAATTAGGGTGGGGGAATGTAACACCCCAAAATTTAAATATTTAATTATAATTTAAATAATATATATATATATTTTCACATGCAACATCAAAACTAAAATTAATCCTCAAAACATTTTATTAAGATAATATTACAAGTATTAAATGAGATAGTTATAATATAGATATTGAATTGGAATATATAAATAAAAGTAACCATGTTTTTAAATCATTTTAGGAGAAAAAATAATGGTAATTTTAAATAATAATTCATTTATAAAAATCAACTAGTGTATCTAGATAACTAATAATATTGTTTTATACATAAAAATATATTATCATAAAAAATTTCCTTTTTTGTCACTATGAATTTTTAGTTTAGGAAACTAAATAAATTAAGGTTAATTTATGATAAAATATATTTTTTATAAGAATAATAAATTAAAACTAATTTAATAAGTAATTTATATGAAATATAAATAAGAATAATTGATAATAAAAGCAATCTTCCATTAAAAATAATTTTTCATTATATTTTATGTTTCTGTTTAAAAGTTATATTCCTAAACCTTAGAAAAGGAATTTGAAAAAATTAAATTAATTTTTTGAATTTTAATTTTAATATTATATTAATTTTAATTTTTGGTATTCATCTAAAAATATTTATTTTTAGGTGAACAATGCATAATGTCGTTTTTACAAATAATGTGACTTTTATGACATCATTAGGATATAAGAATGACTTAAAAATTTATGGAACCTTTTTTATAATTATATATATTTATATTTAATAATTATAATTATAATTTTAAAATATTATTTTTGATTTATAAACCCCTAATTAAATTTTGGAACTTAATTTATTATTTTTCTAAAAACTAGTTTTTATGCGTTATACATTTATTATTTTAGAATTAATTTTTATCACTTTTATAAATAGAATATAATTAAAAGGATTATATATTTATAATAATAATCCCTAACTTATTATATATTTCCCATTATATTTTTAATCATAGATATAAATTACTTAGGTAAAAATTATTTACCACTGTAAAAGTCAAAATGGTAAAGGGTCACATCAGAGGGTAAAAGACTTAAACCATGTTAAAAAATTCATAAAAATGAGTGTTTTAGGTTTTTTTGACCCAAAGTCATTACCTCTTTCTTATTTTCCATTTTTTGAGTCACTTTACTTTGAAAGTGACATGAAATTAAAATAATGTTCTGATTATTTGCAAACATTCCACCCCTATCACTTATAAAATGAGCCTTTTACCACCACACTTTTCCTCATTCCTCAAGAAAAAATTTTCTATAAATGTATTCTTAAATCCATACCTAACAATCCTATACATGTAATTTATGGTTTTATCTTCTTAAAATACTACCCCTCAAACTCATAAGATAATTTGAAAAGGAGTTGTTCCAAAGGGTGAGGTAAAAATTCGTAAATCACTCGTTTTCACTTAAATATTTTAGGTATTCATATTCTAACTTAAATTTATATTATATAATCCTAAAATAATAAAATAATTAATATTAATATACAAAAAAATTATTATATTAATAGAATAATCATTATCTACTTTCCAATTGCTCCTTATAAAAGTGAAAACCACGTCCATGTGTATGTGCGACTACTTCCTTCATGAACAACATACATTATTTTTTACCACCTAATTTAATGGATGGTTATAATAATGAAATTAATGAATAAATATTATATTAATAACATAATTAAGATACCAAAAAGATAAAAAAAATATTCTTTCCAATTTATGGAAAATAAAAACGTCACTCGTGCGTACATTTGGACAACCGCCTCCATGGACGACATGTTCTATTTTTCATCATCACCTTACATGGGTGATTATATAAATATATTTTATAAATTTATATGATAATAATTATTAATATATTTAATTAATATTATTCTAGAATAATACCACAAAAATCAATAATCTGTATAAAGTAATCTATTGATATCAATAAATAACCAAAAATCATCCCATCACCAAATTTGTCTCCATGAAACATGACTAAAATTTTCATTGAATGAAATTAGAAATTTATAAATCATTATAATGAATATATTCTATTACTTTAAATAATATTTCAATGATTAAATTTTATTCAAATAATGAGTGTTAACATCGTCATTTTAAAGCATCTATGAAATAATCAAAATAACTAATATCTGGTGATGAAAAAAATATAACTAACTAATAAATGTATTGTAACACCCCGAGATTTTATGAAAAATATTCTTTTAATTTCATTAATTTCTTGTGTTGTATTCTACACCAAGATTACCTTGCGCTATACGCAACACCGTATTAGCTTGCAGTATATGCAACACTATTCTTGGATCGTGTTACACACAATTTTGATAATAGTTATTCAACGCAACATTGAGTATATATATATATATATATATTCAATGTATAAATGAAATATGGTTGGATTCTGTTATACAAAACAACTAAGGATTCTTTCACAACACGCAACCCTGACTTGGCTTGCATTACATGCAATCGCAACCTTCCTCGATAGCGTGTGTTGTACGCAATACTGGGTTTTACTAAACAACAATATATTATTATAATATTGTTATCAACTTGCCGTTATGAATAGTGTTAACTAAATTTTGAATTTTATAACATTATTATTCATCTTACACATTTCTAGAACATGGTATAAGAACAAAATAAATTTTTCGGGTAAAATAAGTATTTTTCAAAAAATGCAGTTTTTCCGCCTTTTGATGGCGCACCCACTTTAAATCCAGTTTTTTACATGTTTATAAGTTTAATTTTACAAAATAAAATTCTTATTTTGAATCAGGATATAAAAATTTACATTAGATAAAGTTTTGATATTTTTCCGATAACTTTCATATTTTAGTGAATAGTAAAAACACGCTATATTTTAATTAAAAACAACTTTTTTCATCGTAATATCTTATGTGGTTAAATTATAATATTGAATGGTTTTAAAGTATAAATAGAATATATTTTTACCATTTAATATAATTTATGTCATTAGCATTGATTTTACCTTGAATTCGTAGGTTAAATCAATTCAATCTTTTGCAATGTTTTAAAGAAAAATCTGTTTTCTTTCGACAACGGGATTAATTTTAATTTAATTTCTGCAACTTTTGTGTATTGAATTTGGAAAAATGGATTCCATATTTGGAATCAGTGGATCCAAATTATTTTAATAAGCTACTTTTTATTTTTGGGAATTATGAATATTAACTACGGTAAATTTTATTTACCATAGTTAAAGGTAAATCGGGTAATTAAGGGTAAATATAATACTTTAAAATTACCCTAACAAATTTAAAAATCCTATTGGATGACTAAAAGTCGACCCATATCACCTAAGGGTCGGATTAGATTCATTTAATTAAATTTTTTCAATGAAAATAATTTAATTATTATTAAAACCAAAGAATGTGACAACATGTCACTTTCTTAAATCTTATAAGTATAATAATTTTACTCTAGTGATAAAATTCATGAAACTTCAAACATGAATAGTCTCCAGAAAGATAATACAATTATCTACATCATAGGAATTTATTTAGAATTTTTAGGGATTAAATAATTATCATTTATTATGACACAAAGATGATGCAGTAATTGTCTTATTAATGAAATATTGACATAATTGATGTTATAAATGCCCTAATAAATGTAATTTGAGACTTTGTATGACTTACACTAATTTTATAGGTTAATATGAAATGTTATTGTTGATTTAAGTAACTTTTTTTGAACTTATGATTCTGTTATGAATTTCATAAAAATCATGTACCAAATAGTGTCAAAATTGACATAAATTTGTTTTTAAAACAAATATTATATTATTTATTGTTATTTTATTCCTAAAAATCTAAGGTTCATCCAAATGAATTAGATAAGATTATATATATTAATAATAAACAACTTGGGGTTCGTTTGGCATGATATAGTAAGTTTATTAACCATATAGTGTAAGAAAACAAAAAGACACGGTAAAAGTTAAATTATTTAACTTAGAGTTAAATATAATTGATAAGGTTAAAATAATAACCTAAACTTGTCTAAATAATATTGGATGAGAGTATTTCGACCCATCCCCACTTTATCTTAGAAATAAGACCCTTTGGAACCATTATAAGCCGAATTTGACCTTAATATAAAATAATATTTTGAGATTTTTCTAAGGTGCCCCTCTCCTCCCTTATAAAATGGCACCTACTCCCTCTCTTCCTCACACCAATTTGAGCATTCAAGCTCGTCCAAACCCTGCAAAAATATCTTCTCCACTTCCCTAGTATCATCCTAGAGGTTCTGGTCTTCTTTAAAGACCATCCTTAGTTCTTTAAGTGGAGGTTAAGAAAAGGCGCGTCAAAAAGAGGTAATATCTATTACCGATCTTTTTCAATTTCTTTCTAATTCAACTTCTTCTTATTTAGTTGTTTCATGATAAATTAATAACATCAGTATTTATTATATACTGATATGTTATTATAAATATTAAACAACTCTAATTAACCTTTTATCCATCCTACGGAAAAAGGAAATCATCGCGCGTGCGTACATACGGAATACCGTCTCCACGCCGTGGTGTAATCTATTTTCCACCACCACCTTAATTGGATGGGTATAATGGTGTAATTATTAACTATATATAATTATTATAAAGTGATATTGATACTTAAATAGTATCCATACACTTCAACACAATTCCATGACCATGGGAACGATATCATCGCTCGTGCGTACGTACGGACTACCGTCTCCACGACGCGATGGGATTCATTCTCCACATTAACCATTCATGAATGATTATAAAGTATATATAATGAATAATAATTAAATATAAGACATGTTAAATATACTGGATTTATGTATATATATGTATGTCATCTACTTACTTCCATTCAAGACAATAAGGAAAGGAAAACAGCGTTCATGCGTACGTACGGACTACCGTCTCCTTGAACGGTGTGTTTCATTTCATTTATCTATCTATTATATATATATATATATACTGAATATATATGATATATAAATCATGTTTTATATTCTTGAAGTAAGTAAATCATGATATAAGTAATAATAATGTCAATAACAACAAGTCCAAACACCTACGATAAATGAAACGATTTTACCCAAAACGCTACTTTAACATGAATTTACAAAAGAACGGGTAATATAATGTCATAAGTGAACCATATATGATATAATAATAGTTAATATGATTCTTTAATAAGTCAATTACATTATTTCAATCATTATACAGGAGGTTCGGACACTTAGGAATCAAATCGGACCTAAGGTAAGGGAAATATCACAATCTCATTTTTATCCGAGATTGTTTATACTTTAGTATTTACTGGGGTGTATTTTATCATCCACATCCATGTTTCCTCAATATGTAATTTTATTTCCATCCACCTACAATTGTTTAAATCCAAATTTACACTTTGGTGAGTTTTTAGTAAAGGATATGTAAGGAATCTTTTGTCGTTTTTCGTACGAGGTACTTTTTGACTTTTCTGACAAAAGTACGAAGAATGTTTTTTTAACTTATACGGCATGAATGGATTTTTAAAAAATTATTTCCAAAAATATTCCTTTATAAGTTTTCAAGTTTATTTTTAATCAACTTCTTTTAGTTTAAAATTGTATGACATGTTAAGAAAGGAAAAGTGTTTTTGAAGTAGAAAGGATATTTTCCTCAAGAATGAAGTTCAAGTGTTTTATCAAAATTATTTTCCATCTAAGAAAATAAAGGGTTATGTTTTTATCCCTATTATTACATTGATTTGATTATGTTGTGATGGAATTATTTTTATGAATTCCTTTATCGTATATGAATTGTTTTATGATGTCATGATGTTTTTGATTCCCATTTTTATTACATGGGTTATGCAATGATATAAGGTTTATGATTTTGTGGCACGCATAAGAATGGTATCATTATGAGATGGGTGGGACCTATATCTCCCTCCAATGCATTGGGTAATGATTTTATATCTCATGATATAGATATGGCTGGAACGGTAGGTTATACCGGTTCAGTGAAACAGGACTGAAACGAGGGTGGCTTGGTTCAGAAATGGACTTTGTCCACTAAGATAGTATTGGAAATGAGTCTTGAATAATAAGATATGATTCTCTATGATTATGTGTGTATGACACAAAGTTTCATGTTTTAAGTTATGATTATTGGGATTTCATTTCACTACTATGATTTATCCCATGTTATGAAATTATGCTCTCTTTTGCAGGTTAAGATTTCCAAAATGTTATGTTCGTATGAATATGATGTGATTGATATTTCTTTTGTTTACCCTTACTGAGCATTCGAGCTCACCCTTTTATGTTTTCTTTTCCCCAGGATATAAAGAAATGTTTTAGGTAAAAAAAGGAAGATCTTTATGGGAGATGTTGAAGATCTTTCACCATGATTATAATATTATATTCCGAGTTTCCAAAGACACTAAACTATTACGATCCTTGTGTGTGTGTTTTTGTTGTGTACTAAGTATTCCGCAAAAGTAATGTAATTTCCATGTAAGTCATGCTTCGGGTCTCTACAGTTGGTATCAGAGGAAAATTTTAGTCAACCTTTGGAAACTAGGATGTGAAAACGTTAGTGAGATCCCTAGAGATATTTCTAAGGTATGTCTAGGGATGTCCCTAAGGATAAGTATACGTATAGGATATAGTCCTAGAACTATGGTAACGATATTAGATTAAACCAAAGATGTTAGATATTGAAGTTACTCCCCCTTTATTATGATTTTTGCCTCTCACACTATTCTTTTTGGGTTTTAGAAAATGGATGGAAACAAGATGATTCACGATAATGGAGGATATGATGGACAATGGAATGATATTCTTCATGATAAACCAAATGAAATGGGATTTGGAAGTCCAAACATCATTATTATTCCGAATCAGAAATCTCATAATATGATCAATAAAGTAAAATTTGGTAAATTTCCTGACTCGGCTAATAAGAGAAAGATGGAGTTTCATGATGATCATAGAGGAAAGAAAGTTCAATTTCCCCTATGTAAATAATGTGGGAAGAGGCATCAAGGAGAATGTTTCAAAGGAACTGGAAGATGCTTTGGGTGTGGAAAAGAAGGAAACAAAGCCAGTAAGTGCAAAGGAAAAGGTTCAGTTCACACCAGGGATGAGGATAATGGTATTGATACGACATCAACAATGGTTAAATGTTTTAAATGTGGAATGTACGGGCATTATGCAAACCAATGCCCTAAGGGAAAGTCTCATGAAGAGAATCAGTATGGTCGTATGGGTAGTATTTATGTGGATGATGATGAAGAGACTACAAATGATATGTGAGATGAAAGAATTGTTGAAGCTCGGTCAATGGTTTAAGAATGTAGTGGAATGATTACATGTTTATCATGCGTAATGTTGTATAAGTAATCTCATGGTACTATGGAATAAAGAGACATCTAAGGATTGTTACACTGTTGTCTTTCCTTGAGTTTTGAAAGTGTATGATTAATGTTACCAGTATCCATGAAAGGTTATTCAGATATTTTTAGATGATATGCGCATAATAAAGGGATAAGGAGAAAATTAAATGTTTGATAGTATTCATGAGCTCATGACAGATATAAGGTTTGAGTATATAGAATTTCTGGATTTTGGTATGTGGAAAGAGTTAACTTTTTACAGCATTCATGTTTTCACTAAGTTTTAATGGGTATTCATTTTTTTAAGAGAATACATCATTAAGGTATTCACATGATTGGAATGTGACCAACAAGATATATGGGGGATAAATGATGGTATTCACATGCTTGGTTGACGACATTTCAAGTTATCGTTTTCTTTATACTATGATCTTGGACCGAAGTATTTTAGATATGACTAAAGATTGGAATGGATTATGTTAACCATAATTTAGTATTGTTTAAGGATAGAACTTTTTTTTGATATTATTTATGTGATATTATAGTAATGTAGTTTTAGAAAAAAGGACAACCTGCAGGACGGGCGACAGCCCATCGCGTCGAACAAGGCTGTGGGAATCGAACCCACAACCGAAGTGCGACTGGTCTTTTTCGCCTACCACTGGCCTACAGGAAGTCCCTATTTAGTAGAAACTAGTTTTATTATATCTAGCAGTATAAGTCCATTTTAGGAACTGTATAAGATTAATCTCACTATAGATGGACTTATGTATTTTTTTTTTATAACGTTTCTAACCTTTTGTTTGAGATGGATAGAATGACCCATCATTCTATCACATGATCTACTAACACATCATGAATGACAAATTAAACTTCATTTCTTTAAGAGATGAAGTGGAAATTGTCCAAAGAACGACAAACGGTGAGACTATACCAAAATCACGAAAGTATTTCTTCTAATTCCAATTTCATCAACTTTAGGGAAATGATCTTGAAAACCAAAAATGTTGTCCTAGTGCTCTTATATCTGATGAATCAGATGGTACCTTAGATCTTCACAAATTTATGGCTTTGTGATTGCTGGCTTTTCCATAGCCATGTTCTCTACCACTCTCCATCATAACATGATGGTTAGATTTCCCTTCCATATCCATATTTTCACCTATGTGGAAACCCAGTGATTAGTTTATTTGGGTAATCATTAGATTTCATACTTTAGTTTTTAAATCCAAGTTTTGGTATTCCTTTTTACGATGTGGGTTTCTATTAAACAAACTTTCGAGTAGTAAACCATTTATAACCCCGACGAATTTCGAGGGCGAAATTCATTTTAAGGGGGCTAAAATGTAACACCCCGAGATTTGATGAAAAATATTCTTTTAATTTCATTAATGTCATGTGTTTTATTCTACACCAAGATTACCTTGCACTATACGCAACACCGTATTAGCTTTCAGTATACGCAACACTATTCTTGGATCGTGTTACACACAATTTTGATAATAGTTATTCAACGCAACATTGAGTATATATATATATATATATATATATTCAATGTATAAATGAAATATGGTTGGATTCTGTTATACGAAACAACGAAGGATTCTTTCACAACACGCAGCCCTGACTTGGCTTGCATTACATGCAATCGCGACCTTCCTCGATAGCGTGTGTTGTAGGCAATACCGGGTTTTACTAAACAACGATATATTATTATAATATTGTTATGAACTAGCCGTTATGAATAGTGTTAACTAAATTTTTAATTTTATAACATTATTATTCATCTTACACGTTTCTAGAACATGGTATAAGAACAAAATAAATTTTTCGGGTAAAATAAGTATTTTTCAAAAAATGCAGTTTTGCCGCCTTTTGATGGCGCACCCACTTTAAATCTAGTTTTTTACATGTTTATAAGTTTAATTTGACAAAATAAAATTCTTATTTTGAATCATTATATAAAAATTTACATTAGATAAAGTTTTGATATTTTTCCGATAACTTTCATATTTTAATGAATAGTAAAACACGCTATATTTTAATTAAAAACAACTTTTTTCATCTTAATATATTATGTGGTTAAATTATAATATTGAATGGTTTTAAAGTATAAATAGAATATATTTTTACCATTTAATATAATGTATGTCATTAGCATTGATTTTACCTTGAATTCGTAGGTTAAATCAATTCAATCTTTTGCAATATTTTAAAGAAAAACTCATTTTCTTTCGACAACGGGATTAATTTTAATTTAATTTCTGCAACTTTTGTGTATTGAATTTGGAAAAATGGATTCCATATTTGGAATCAGTGGATCCAAGTTATGTTAATAAGATACTTTTTATTTTTGGTAATTATGAATATTAACTATGGTAAATTTTATTTACCATAGTTAAAGGTAAATCGGGTAATTAAGGGTAAATATAATATTTTAAAATTACCCTAAAAAATGTCAAAATCCTATTGGATGACTAAAAGTCGACCCATATCACCTAAGGGTAGGATTATATTCATTTAATTAAATTTTTTCAATGAAAATAATTTAATTATTATTAAAACCAAAGAATGTGACAACATGTCACTTTCTTAAATCTTATAAGTATAATAATTTTACTCTAGTGATAAACTTCATGAAACTTCGAACATGAATATTCTCCAGAACGATAATACAATTATCTACATCATAGGAATTTATTTATAATTTTTAGGGATTAAATAATTATCATTTATTATGACACAAAGATGATGCAGTAATTGTCTTATTAATGAAATATTGACATAATTGATGTTATAAATGCCAAAATAAATGTAATTTGAGACTTTTTATGACTTAAACTAATTTTATAGGTTAATATGACATGTTATTGTTGATTTAGGTAACTTTTTTCGAACTTATAATTCTGTTATGAATTTCATAAAAATCATGTACCAAATAGTGTCAAAATTGACATAAATTGGTTTTTTTTTAAAATATTATATTATTTATTGTTATTTTATTCATAAAAATCTAAGGTTCGGCCAAATGACTTAGATAAGATTATATATATTAATAATAAACAACTTGGGGTTCTTTTGGCATGATATATTAAGTTTATTAACCATATAGTGTAAGAAAACAAAAAGACACGGTAAAAGTTAAATTATTTAACTTAGAGTTAAATCTAATTGATAAGGTTAAAATAATACTCTAAACTTGTCTAAATCCTATTGGATGACAGTATTTCGACCCATCCCCACTTTAGCTTCAAAATAAGACCCTTTGGAACCATTATAAACCGAATTTGACCTTAATATAAACTAATATTTTGAGATTTTCCTAAGGTGCCCCTCTCCTCCCTTATAAAAGGGCACCTCCTCCCTCTCCTCCTCACACCAATTTGAGCATTCAAGCTCGGCCAAACCCTGAAAAAATCTCTTCTCCACTTCCCTAGTATCATCCTATAGGTCCTGGTCTTCTTAAAAGACCATCCTTAGTTCTTTAAGTGGAGGTTAAGAAAAGGCACGTCAAAAAGAGGTAATATCTATTACCGATCTTTTTCAATTTCTTTCATCTTCAACTTATTCTTATTTAGTTGTTTCATGATAAAGTAATAACATCAGTATTTCTTATATACTGATATGTTATTATAAATATTAAACAACTCTAATTAACCTTCTATCCATCCTACGGAAAAAGGAAATCACCGCGCGTGCGTACGTACGGAATACCGTCTCCACGCCGTGGTGTAATCTATTTTTTGCCACCACCTTAATTGGATGGGTATAATGGTATAATGAGTAACTATATATGATTATTATAAAGTGATATTGATACTGAAATATTATCCATACACTTCAACACAATTCCACGATCATGGAAACGATATCATCGCTCATGCGTACGTACGAACTACCGTCTCCACGACACGATGAGATTCATTCTCCACATTAACCATTCATGAATGATTATAAAGTATATATAATGAATAATAATGAAATATATGACATGTTAAATCTACTGGATTTATGTATCTATATGTATGTCATCTACTTACTTCCATTCAAGACAATAAGGAAAGGAAAACAGCGTTCATGCGTACGTACGGACTACCGTCTCCATGAACGGTGTGTTTCATTTCATTTATCTATCTATTATATATATATATATATATATATATATACTGAATATATATGATATATAAATCATGTTTTATATTCTGGAAGTAAGTAAATCATGATATAAGTAATAATAATGTCAAGAACAACAAGTCCAAACACCTACGATAAATGAAATGATTTTACCCAAAACGCTACTTTAACATGAATTTACAAAAGAACGGGTAATATAAAGTCATAAGTGAACCATATATGATATAATAATAGTTAATATGATTCTTTAATAAGTCAATGACATTATTTAAATCATTATACAGGAGGTTCGGACACTTACGAAGCAAATCGGACCTAAGGTCAGGGAAATATCACAATCTCATTTTTATCTGAGATTGTTTATACTTTAGTATTTACTGGGGTGTATTTTATCATCCACATACATGTTTCCTCAATATGTAATTTTATTTCCATCCACCTACAATTTTTTAAATCCAAATTTACCCTTTGGTGAGTTTTTATTAAAGGATATGAAAGGAATCTTTTGTTGTTTTTCGTACGAGGTACTTTTTGACTTTTCCGACAAAAGTACGAAGAATGTTTTTTTAACTTATACGGCATGAATGGATTTTTAAAATATTATTTCCAAAAATATTCCTTTACAAGTTTTCAAGTTTATTTTTAATCAACTTCTTTTAGTTTAAAATTGTATGACATGTTAAGAAAGGAAAAGTGTTTTTGAAGTAGAAAGGACATTTTCCTCAAGAATGAAGTTCAAGTGTTTTATCAAAATTATTTTCCATATAAGATAATAAAGGGTTCTGTTTTTATCCCTATTATTACATTGATTTGATTATGTTGTGATGGAATTATTTTTATGAATTCCTTTATCGTATATGAATTGTTTTATGATGTCATGATGTTTAAGATTCCCATTTTTATTACATGGGTTATGCAATGATATATGGTTTATGATTTTGTGGCACACATAAGAATGGTATCATTATGAGATGGGTGGGACCTATATCTCCCTCCAATGCATTGGGTAAAGATTTTATATCTCATGAGATAGACATGGCTGGAACGGTAGGTTATACCGGTTTAGTGAAACAGGACTGAAACGAGGGTGACTCGGTTCAGAAATGGACTTTGTCCACTAAGATAGTCTTGGCAATGAGTCTTGACTAATAAGATATGATTCTATATGATTATTTGTGTATGCCACAAAGTTTCATGTTTTAAGTTATTATTATTGGGATTTCATTTCACTACTATTATTTATCCCATGTTATGAAATTATGCTCTCTTTTGCAGGTTAAGATTTCCAAAATGTTATGTTCTTATGAATATGATGTGATTGATATTTCTTTTGTTTACCCTTACTGAGCATTTGAGATCACCCTTTTATGTTTTCTTTTCCCCAGGATATAAAGAAAGATTTTAGGTAAAAAAAGGAAGATCTTTATGGGAGATGTTGAAGATCTTTCACCACGATTAGAAGATTATATTCCGAGTTTCCAAAGACACTAAACTATTACGATCCTTGTGTGTGTGTTTTTGTTATGTACTAAGTATTCTGCAAAAGTAATGTAATGTCCATGTATGTCATGCTTCGGGTCTCTACATGTATAATAAACGATTGAAGAGTGTATTGGAAAATAGGTATGATTAAGGATATAAAATAATTTATTATTAAGGTTATTTTTTATATTCAGGATTTTAAAGATTTTTCATGAATGTCAAGAGTTAAAGGTATGGGTTTGTGTCAAAACTTCCATTCATTAAGGCATGTTTTCAAGTTATGATGCAATTCTAATTTCATATGATGTTAATATTAACCCATTTTATTACATTCCCATTATTAATTTTTATTTTATAGGATTTAAATTTATTTTCATGAATCTCCCCTTTTAATTCTTTTTACTCACTTGTCACCAAATCTGTAAGAGTTTCTCATCTCACTTTTATTTCTTTGAGATGTATACCATATTCACCACTTGTTTTTGTGTGTGTATATAATATCCAATGGATGGTATTATAATAATTTATTTAAATTTAATGTATTTAAAAATTCATCTAAATTTATATCATTCATGTACATTTGATTCAATAGATACTAATTTTGTAAGGGTTTATCGTCTTAAAATTTCCCTCTTTGACACATGCTTCATATCATGCACCTATTTTCTTTTATATTGTGTATATACTACCTATTTTAAATATTATATCATAATTATATTTATATTAATGGTATTTAAATTTTAATTTCAGTATATCTCTTTCAATTCAATTAAAACGTTACCAAATTCGTAATAGTTTTTTCCAACTCAATTTCCATCAATTGAGTTATGATCTTTCTTATGGAATTATATTATTATAATTTGGATATAATATAAGATATTATTGATTTTCTTACACCATATACATTTATATATATTTAATTTTAATTCTCATAAAATCCCTTACTAAGTATTGTTACATCAATTCTTCTTCTTTGACGGGTTCATTTCTTCATAAAAACTCAATTGGGCTAAGAAGAATCCCCATCATATTTAATGGTTATTTATCTTAAATATATATATTATCTATTTCACAAATATTATACTTTATTATTTTGAAACCCAAATATGTATTATCCCATGTAGTCTTATTATTTCTATTTACCACTTTTCAAAATAATGTTTTACTACATTTTTTAGGATGTGAGTTTCTATAAATGTATTTTTAAAATATTATAAATGTATTTTCATTTCATGATTATATATTTTATCTCCAACTCCAAATTTCCTTTCTAAAACCATTATTTTTTTCAAGGATCAATTATTTAATATTCCATTTTAAATTAAATTTTATAAAAATCTATCAGTTCGCCTTTTTTGGAAAATGGATTTTGAATTTGAAACATAACTTTTTGTTTTGCTACCATGGTAAAAACATTTTCTAAAAACTCTTTCATGGTTTATTTATTCATTATGATAATTCATCCTTAGAAAGATTAATATACATGTTTTAAATTTTTTTTATAAATGATTTTAATTCTTAAATATTTTGAAAAAAAATTGTTATATTTTTCAAAAGTTAAATTTTGATTTTAAAAGGAATTATAAATTTTAAAAGGGATTTTAAAGGATAGTATATTTAAGAAATTAATATTATCTATTTTTATGTATCCTTAAATAAATTTTTTGAAAGAATATTTCCTTTATAAAATTTGTTTTATGAAAAATATTTTGGTTATTAAATTGAAATAATTAAAATGTTCTATTAAGTTTAATGTATTTACATTTAAAGAAAAGTTTTTAAGGAGTTCTCAATCATTTGAAACTGAGTTATTTATTATTTTCTTCAATGTGATGTTTTTAATAATAATAAAAGAGATTTTTCAACTATTTCAACATAATTTTATATTCCTTATGTTACAATTGGGATATATTCTTATGATACCATCCACCTTTTTCTTTGTATGGATTATGATGATGTTATTTTAAGTAATTTTTCATGGAAATTGTTTCTTTAACATGGGGCATATTCTTTAACAATAGCATCCAAATTATTTTTATATATGTATTATGATCATGTGAATCCATATATTTACTGAATAAAGTATAGAAATACTATATTTTTTATTTCAAAATGAATGTTTATGGATGACTAAGACGAGTTTATTATGCATTTAATTGTTATTCATATCTTTTATATGGTGAATGAATTGGAATTAATAATGTGGATGGTGGTTCCATAATTATATATCCCCTCAATGCATTGGTTGGTCTCATTAGATAATAGTTTTGGATATTTAGTGTATTCATATCGAATTAAAGAATAAACTATTAGTTGCAAACTTGATGGAAGGAATGATCTCTTGGCTACAACCTTGATGGAATGAATGACGTACTAAATGCGACATTATTATAAAGTAATATATCTTAGAACAAGGTATTAATGGTAAGATCAAGATGTTTGATATTATGCATTCCATCACCATGAATTTTTCTATTATTATCCATGTAATTATTTATATTTTCATGTTATCAATTGATATATTTAATGGTAAGGTTATTTATTATAGGCATGTTTATTGATTATTCACTCATCCATAATGTGTATTCCATTATTTTTCATGATAGATTCTACTGTATTATTCCCCTTATAGAGTATATGAGTTCAACCTTTTATTTTTTTTCCTTACCAAGGCTATAAAGAAGGGACCTTTGAGTGAATTCAAAGATAAACTAAAAGGAATAATAAAGTTTTCAATAATTTTATTATACTATGTTTTAATGTTTTAAATGTAATATGGAATATATATATATATATATATATATATCTAGTATCCCAAGGCTACTAAACTGTGCAATAATTTTTTATGTGATCTCTTGTAGCTTGTTCTAATGTAATAAAGTAATCACTGATTTTGGGTTAATGGATTCATGGGTTGTTACAAAAGTTATCGTGGTGAGACGTGCTATATTTCTAGAAAGGGAATAAGTTTATAGAGGAATAATGGGTGTAATATTGACTTCAATGATATTTTTTCTTTATATGAATAAGATTTGGTATGGGAACAATCTTCTCAAGAGAGTTTGTAAGATAAATATTTTCCCAAGATACAAGTACTATATAGGTATACTAGAGAGGTTAATGAACCAGAGAGATATATTTTTCATATCATAAAATTAGTTTACACATTATTCCTTATGAATGATGGATAGAAAGATATCCTATAGGGATAAAATATATGGAGAGGATGCTGCTAAATAGAAAGAATATATGTATTCTAGGTTACTTTCTATGTGCTAAAATTATGTTTGGATTTTAGTAGACCCTCCATCTAATCTAAAACTTATTGGGTGAAAATGGTCATTTAAGAAAAAGATGAAAATGGGAAATAAAATAAGTACATACAAAGAATGATTGGTTTCGAAGGGTTTTGGGAAACATCAATACATAGAATATGATAAAGCCTTCTCACTAGACATGATGCTATAATAAATCATAAAATTACTTGTAATATAAACCTTAAATGGTTTTTATATTTTTCAAATGGATATAAAAATTTATTTCTAAATGGTAATTTGGTTAAATAAATATATATGACACAACATGAGGGGTTTATTATGTAAAAGTGTTCCAATAAAGAATGTAATTTACAAGGATATATTTATGGATTTAAAAATGAATCACAATCATAGAGTGTATGATTTAATGAGGCTATAAGAGAATTTGGTTTAATTAAGAATGAAAGTGATACATGTTCCAATAAAAATATTAGTGGAAATTTCATTATTTTCCTAGTATTATATATTGATGACATATTAATTATAGGAAATAAAGTTCAATTCTTAGATTCATTGAAGGGTTGGTTTAAGTAATTATTTCCCATAAAATACTTAGGTAAAAAAGCTTATATTATAGGGATAAAGATCTATCTAGATAGATCTCATTAGCTACTTGGGATAAGTTAAAGTACATATATTGATAAGGAACACCTCCTCAATTAGATATTTTTATTATTATAAAATCTAATTTTATACATAAACTGTGAAACCACATATCAAACATGGGATACAACTTTAACAGTAATGGAAAACCAAAAATATAGAGATGGAAAACCACATGTACGAAAAAATAAGGCATTTTATAGATCAAAATATGTTTCTTTGAACAACAAATGAGTCCTAAAAATTAATATCACTCGGTATCCATCACCTGTTATCATTCCTGGGAATTAATGTTATTTCCAAGAAACACATTTGATATAAAGGGAAGGATGGATGATAAAAAGAATTTCTAAGGATATGAATAATAATTGTGAGACCACAAAATAGTCATAAAAAGTAAAATATATACCATCCACATCAAGAAACTTTATTTCCATATGGGAGAGTAGACAATGTTCATTGTTTTCACCTAGGTATATAGGGGCCTCTAGCTCCTTCAACTTTCCCAACTCTTCCTTGGACACATCAAACTCAAAATGGTTTTCCTAAATTATTTTCCTCTATTAAGCCTTTCCAAAACTATCATAAACATCATTTATTTTCTTAGATAAATGGGAGGGAATAAACTCCCATTTAATTTGGGATTTCAAAGGCCCTCTTAGTACCTTAGAGGTGGTAGCCTTATAATAATTCTCTAAATTTGTAATTCTAGACTTGTTAATTCCAAAATCCTTCCTTTTTTACCTTGTTATTAAGGGTTTTAGAGGGATGTGAAGTTTTTGTGACACATAGTTTTCTTCACCTTTCTTGGAGAAGAGTCCCCTTATTTCCATCTTCCTTAAAAACTAAAAATTATAAAAATATATAAGTTTCTATCTTCAATTTTTATTTCCTAGAACCTGGTATACTATGGATTCATCAAAATAATCCTCCTAATGCTCACTCAAAGTTTATAACCTGAATTTGGATTATATTTTGATGATCTTGTTGATTATTCCATGTAGTCCTGAGATATCTATAGAGTAGTAGACTAGGAAAGATTTTCCTTATTTCTAGACCCCATTCTATTCTATCCCCCATTCTACTCTTCTAAAGAAAACTTATTAAAAATATCAAATTGATTGAATAAACTAAAGTTTTATCAAGTGATCAGTTCTAGAGGTATTATTTTATTAGATTTTAATCATCTTCTACAAATATAAGGTTCCTCATGACCAATTGCACTCTACTCCAAAAGAGTGGATCCATTGACACCTAAACCAACATGAAACCTATTAAAAATGTGATGAAAAAAAGGATAAATGGTTTCCTTTGGAATAATATGTCCTCCATTGAGAAGTGATAAATCATATTTCTTACATTTCACCTCCTCTAACCTAAGGAATTGATCATATAGTTCACCAAAGGCTACTACTAAGGATGTTTCAACTGTATTAATATTGGAATTAATGTATTTCTTATAATGTGAAAGAGGTACTAAACTATCCTTCACAATATCTATTGTAACGTCCCAACCCGGCTCACCTCTAAAATGGTGGTCGGACCGTTGAATCACATGACCTCAAGCACATCTCACCGAATGCCAGATACTGTCGACTAGTAGTGAGGGCCTTTTTGTGTTTGAGGGGGAGACTATGCCCTCATAGGTAATAGGTATTATTACAGCAGAAGTAAATAACAATTAATAATAAATAGAAGAAGTATATAAATGAATAAACTATAGCATAATCAATATAAATAATCCAACTGAATAATAATCAAGTGCAGAATCTCACAAAATGATGTCATTCCATGATGTATGTCTAAACTGAAAGTACAGAAAATAGATTCCAAGTATGCTATCAACTAAAAAGAAAAGAAACAAAGTGCAAAAACTCCATAATGAGAATGGCTCGATCCTCTGCCCCAATGTCCATCCTAAGAAGCAACAATCAATCAAAAATTGAAAGCAGCACACTTCCCTTTGTCAATACCTGCAATCATATAATCTATTTGGGTGTCAATGACGCCCGAGCAGGGTGTGAGATAAAATCCCAGTAGGCTGGAACCCGCGGTGTCTAAACCTTTCCATTTCGTGCAATAATAAAATGTAGTGTGCCATTATATAACAATTGTAGATAATTCATTAAGTGAAATGAAATAAATAACTCAACCCCAGTTCCAAGTGGCACCTGTGCCTAATCACCTTCTTTGGCCTAATCCAGAAGTCTGAAAGGAGTACCTGTAAGTAGAATACACATATGCATATATATATATATATATATATATATATATATCCTAGAAGAGTAAGTTAAAACAAGGAAGAGGCATACCCCCAAGCTTGTGCTTTAACTTGGGGTCTAAGTCATGTGTCAACTAGGTGTGCTTCAATATACCAGAAAATATCTCAAATCTCAAGAGACTAACTACGAAATTAATATAAACCTTCAGTGCATCATTATTAAGGTTCAATTTAATAGTTAGAGTCTAAGCCCATCCAGAAGGTATCGCTACGGAACATCCTTCAATTATCCAATACCACTGAGCCCATCCAAGGCAATCTTTCTAAACACCAAGTATCGCTCGTGGCATGGATTTAACCTGAGTATGTCCTGATCTCACAAAAAGGGGTCGAGTGTCATTCGAGGCTGGCTTAGCCACATTGCCAAGGGATCCATCCCGATGGGCCCTTTTGGAACTGGTATCACTCATAAGTATTAAAAATCCCGAGGAAGACTCGGTCCAGAAAAGCAAAGAACACCACCCCCCGGCACATAGAGGTGACCGTCAAGAACGAAGGGTCTAAGAGTGGCCCTTAATAAAGGATCCACCTCCATTCCCCACCCTGAATTTAATTAATGTTTTCACAACATCAGATATGATATCAACATATGTAATTGCACCTTGAACCCAAACAGGTACACCCGTGTATCACATAGTGCAAAATAAATATTTCATCATAGTAATATTAACAAGGAAAAGTACCGCATCAATATAAGAAGATAAATGAATTTTTAAATAAATAAATAAATTAACCCAACCAACTACCAAGATCCAACAATTCCAAAGTTCAAAATTAATCTAAATTAATTATTTAAATTAAACACAACAAAATAGGTTGTTCAAAACATGCAGATAAAGACACTTTTTAATAATAAATAAACCAACACAACCAACTACCAAAGATTCAACAATTCAAGATTCATAATTAATCTAAATTAATTATTTAAATTGAACATAAAAAAAAATAGGCTCTGCAACACATGCAATTAAATAAATTAAAAGTTTGGGATAATGAAAATAATACTGACCATGTCGGCATGCCCCAAGGGTTGTCCGACCTTGTTTCAAGAAATTAAAAAAATTAATTCAAGATCAATACAGTTGCAACAACTAGATAAGACAAATTAATTAATGAATTTGGGTGAATTTGCATAAAGCCGGTAGGCACTGACTAACGGCACAACGATGCGTTTTTATAAATTGCAATGAAATGGAGGGAAAGAGAGTAAACTCCCTACCTTATGGTCTTAGATGATACTATGATCTATAGTAGGCTTTTATTTGACCTAAAACGGAAGAAAATGGAAGATTTTAGAAAAACCCCAAAATAGGGTAAAATCCTTCTACAGTGAAATACACAAAGGATTTGGAATGAGATCGCACGATTCTTAGTGTGTGGGATAATCCTTACCGAGAGGTTCACAGCGCACCTAATGGTGACAAAAATGGACGACGAATGGAGGCACGGCGGTCTTTCGAAGGGGAATCAAGGTGGTGCACCACCTAGGGAGGAGGGAGAGGCGCGACGCACAGGAGGGGAGGAGAGGAAGAAAATAAGGAAATAAAAAGGAAAGAAAAGAAATAAAAAAAGGGGAAAAGGAAAATAATATAAAAGGGGAGGGAAGGAAAATGAAAATGAAAATAATAAAAATGGTTAGACCCATTTTTAATTATTTTTCTATTTTCATCATTCCCACTTTTAATTTTATTATTTATTTTCATTCATTTTCCACCTTTTTTAAATTTTTTTAAAATTTATTTAATCCTTTTTAGTTAATTTTAACCCGAAAATTGCGCTAGGTCGTAGTGTAATATTTTATTTAAAGTCCGAGAAATCATTTAATTAATTTTAATAGTTATCCCAGACCCGCATCTGGGTGCGCAGGCGCGCACCCTATGTCGCTTAAAAGATTTGGACTAAAAACTTAACAGTCCACACTTTGATTTAAGTTGAAACGTTACATGCATTTATGTGGGTAATTAATAATATTTTATCTAACCCAACAATAAATATTCACTCATATATATAGGTGTTATATATATATATACACACACATCTGCATATTCATATATATACACTCACACATGTATATATAACTATATATATATATATATATTTAATACCATATATATATACCTCATATATATATGCATCAATGTTTTTGTCCCAATATAATAATAATAACAATAATTATTATTATTTAATTCAACCCATCAATGACACCATTAAAATTTTAATGACAGCAATCATTAATAAAAAGGATAACGGTTATTAAATAAATATTTATTGTGCATTTGTATTTAATTGGAACAATTAATAATATCATATTTATTACATTACCCAGTTATTATTTACACCGCGAAAATTTTATTAATTATTGAAGTGTATTTTCATTTGTTATCTTCAACACAAAAAAAGTAATATCAATAATAATATTATTAATATTATTTCTAAAGGCCAACAAAAAAATTTATAACCCAAATAAATTATATTCAGGTGCGATATGACCAAACGCCTGACGCTCGCAAAGGTTATACCATACTTAGGGTAAACCCCATGTCTCAAAATTATCAGTGATCTCATATTTCTCATTTGACTCACTGTTTGTGAGAAAATAATGATTTATTATTTAAAAATTGGAATAATTAATTAATTAAAAATAAAGACGGTATTATCAAGTGTGAGGGTGCCAAACACCCGATGTGAATCAAGGTTGTACCCTACTTTGGGTAAACCCTGCGTTCCGGACCTAATGGTAGTCTCAGATTTCTCATACGATGCACCATTTGAGATAAAATAATTATTATTATTTAAAAATTGGAATAATTAATTAATAAAAAATAAAGATGGAATTATCATCTATGAGGGTGCCAAACACCCAATACGAATCAAGATTATACCCTACCTAAGGTAAACCCAGCATTTCGGACCTAACAGTGGTCTCATATTTCTCATAAGACACACCTTTTAAGAGTTATTTTATTTTTTTGAAAATACACAAACACGCGTATCAATAAAATAAACTTAATATTTTTATTCTATCAACGCCATAGTGTCGACTATCAGAAACAAAAAGTTCTGACACTCGGTTTTAAAATCGACTTGCCTAGTTAATGGAAAAAAAATTATTTCCTACATTTTTTCATCTGGTTAAAAACACGGAACGTTAAATCTATCTCTTGTCTAGTCTCAACCTCATTTAATAGAATTAAGGAACTTATTGGGGGATAGGGAGATAGGCCTCGACCCACTCACTCGATAAGCCTCAACCATGGGAAACCAATATTTGTATTCCCTAAGAACACCCTAGGGCCTATTATAATAAAATTTTTGATAATGACCATGCATATGATAATTATTTTAGAGGTATGTCCAGAATTTATATTGGATCGGTTAAAAATATCTATATCCATCCTTAACTTCAATCTAAAGCATTTATGGAAGGGTCCAAGAAATATCCATCTAAAAAATAAATGAAACCATGGGATATTGTAGTATAGTAGTCCTACAATCATATCATAGTAAGTAACCAAATTAATTCCCCACATATTAGAGGAGTTATGTGTTTTATTATTGAACTTAAAGGACTAGAAGTTAAACCCAAATTATCAATATGGATGGGTCTTGATTCATGTGAAGGTTAAATGAAAAAAAAATGAAGGTGAAACTGAAAACCTCAACGAGATTTTAAAGATATGGACTGGCATGATACCAGATCTTCTTAATCTGTGAATCAAATGAAGATACAACAAGGTCCAAGAATCCCAACGATTGGTCACTACTTTAAAACCAATTCCACAAGAATTTATTTTTCAAGGGAACCAATGGGAGGCCTACACCGATCAATCCTAGCAACCAGTTTCATGTCAAATAAAGATGAATACTATTGAAGCTCTTGTAAAGTGATAGAGACCACCAGTTGGTCATAAAGGATCCTAGACACCTTCATTGAAATATGAAAGTTAAGTAATTTTAAAAGATTCTTGAATGATGTGAATGGAATGAAATACCTATCATTATTTATGGAAATCCCAAAACCAATGACACTAATCAAGGTTTGAGTCCCCTTTCATGACCCGACCCGTGTCGGGGATCGAGCCACAACTACCCCAAGCCCACCTCCATAGGCTAGGGGTTGTGACAACCACTGAAGGCACAACAAACTGGGGGATAAGTTTTCCTAACAACCTATAAACACACATGCAGCCAACTCAATGAAAAAGTACATAGGGAAAAGAAAAAAATATGTAACACTACTATAAATAAACCAAACATGCATAAACCACTAAACAGTGCAAGTATGGTATAATAAACCGAAAGGGGGAAAGGGGAAAAATACACACCCAACCAAAATATTTCCACAACCTAGAAGTAACTGAAAAGTAAAATAAATGAGATAACCCCACTCTTGGAACCCAAGATATGAAAACCATACGTGGTCCAAGAACATGTATCCCTATGCTCCTATGAAGTCATGATCAACCTATCTGTTATCTATATAAGGCACAAAATGTGTGGGAAAATCCCATATAGAAGTGAGTATAAAAATACTCAGTAGGATTCCCCAAAAAAGGAAAAGGGGATCCATAAGAGATACTCTAAAAAGGAAAGTAGTAGATAGGAAAAGGTACAATAAAAGGAGTACAGGTTGACCCAATAAGGGAGTGAACTGAGATCATCTAAGCATAAGGATCTAGAAACTGTGAGAATATGAACCTCTCGTCAATTCTTCACTACCTATAGTAGGATATTAGACTTTTCCAATCATGAGAAGATAGACACAGAAAGCACGTGGCATACCCTACATGTCTTCGCTTCCCCTGGAAGGATAGTAACCAAAGCCCAAGGAGTGGGTACTAGAAATAGGATATATATATATATATATATATATAATCAGTCAAAGAAACCCAAGCAAGACAGTGAGGGGGTATCTATCTCACAGATCAGCTCAAGAAAGTGAGTAGTCAATAGTCCCAAAAGTAACCACCATTGAGGCCTAGCATCTCATACGTATTCCCAATATGAACAAATCAAAGGGGCTCAAATCACCACTCCTCGATACTATCCACTTTTATTGTAATGAATCAATTTCAAAGTTATAGGTCATGTCACAAGGATGTGTCTCAATGGAGAAAGAACCTCTATTTCTTGTGAGTCCTTAGGTAAGTTGAACCATGCCTTAACACTGTGCCTGCATAGTCAAAGGTCTGCTCTGAATCGTCAGGGACCATGTTACCCAGCTCTACTAAGTGGGTCAGCCCAGTATCTACTCTTCGGGGAACTACACTATGCAATCCCATTGAGTGGGATAGCCTGGTATCTTCTTTGGCCATCCCTACTGGATGGTAGCTCTTAGAAAGCATCGAGGAACTACATAGGCCATCCCAGCTGGATGGTAAGTCCTGGATACTCTGAAGATATTCTAAGATCAATTTTGTCATCGAGCATCACCCTGGATATGTGTTACACCTAGAATATCTCATATTACATGTACAAATCCACTACACAAGGAACCATCACATTCTACATGGAAAATCGCTTAGGAGAGGTGACTTGTGGACCAAAATCCGAGTCCAAAATAAGAAAATATGAGAGATAGAAGATTCCTAAAGTGGTATATGCTGCATTTAGGGCCTACACAATGGGTGATCCTACCTTGTCACTTGGTCATGTTCCCAACCAAGCTCAGGTACTAAACTGTGCACTAGTACCACTAGGCATTCTAGTGTACTCCGAGAGTACATGATACATCTAGTAAAGAGGTTGGCGAGCGCACGATGCACATCATTGTTCCCAAGGTAAAAACATAATTTCACTAACATGCCACCTCGAATAGCCCCAAAATCTTTGACCGCATCTATTCACACATTCACCACACTCACAGGAGTGGATACTGATCGTAAGCCATGTATTCTCTTCAAACACATAAAAATGATATTCCATAGATATTCCTTTCATGTTTCTACATTTAATGTGATCATGAATAAGGATCCATACATCCAAATAGATCACACCATTTTAATCCTTGCAAAAAAACATGCAAGATCGACTATTCATTTTCCCTAAATAGACATCTGGTGAAAAAGATGTATTTCAACGCAACATGCGCTTACCGGGATTCATAGGTCCCACACGTCAATATTGTTTTAAGTGCTGAAAATTGTTCTTGAAAAGGCCTCCTCAAGGACCAGGATTGCACCGCCACTGATGGAATGTTAATCAGATGTCGTATGGAAGAGTTACGACAGATGCAATATTTCACAAAAAATAATATTATTATTATTCAGTGTTTTATGTACTCGAAACACAAAACAAAATTCAATATCCAACGTTGTTCTTGAATTGACCATCTTAAAGATATGGTCAAATTTCCAGTGACAGCACGTCAATCAGATGTCGTATGCAGGAGTTATGGCAGGTCAAAGTTTAATAATAATAATATATTATTATTATTTGAATGTTTTGGGGAGCCAATCCACAAACCAAAAAAAGACATCCAATATCAGACTCAGAATGTCAGTCTCGAAATCAGGGTCACATTTCCGCTAGTTTTTTGTTAATCAGATTTCATTTAAAGAAGTTATGGATGAATTAAGGTTTGATAACTGAAATAATAAATAATATTATTTTATTTTATTATTTTATTATTTTATTATTTTATTATAAAACATAAATTAGAGGAATTGGTTCATGTGGAGAGCCTCCCTCCTAAATTTTATTATTCCTCACCATTTCTCTATGCAGGTCATACGCCATCCCCACCATCATGATTTCTTTTTTTTAATTTAATTTATTTATTTTTATAATCATCTATTCCTCCTATCTATTTCCCCTTCTACAGTTTTCATGTCCAAACCCTAAATCAGGTACAACTGCCATCCGAACATATCCTCACTCACCAGACCACCACTTGGCCGTTGTCCTAGTCAGCCTGCTTCATGCCGACACTGCTCCACCAGACCACCCTACACTACCTAAAATGCACATTGTCACACTGCCGCACTGCCGCACTACCATCACCGTGCCCTGCTCCACCTGAAACATGCACCAGCATTGTCGCCTAGTGCCTCAGACTCGCTAGACTACCGGAGTCTGCTGCCTCATACCACCACACACTGATGAGTAGATCGTCGCATGCTTCCACCTAGAAAAAGAAGGGTTGAACCACCCTTTTGCTATGTTGGTTGTGGTTTTCGTTGTGTCTAGTGGTCTAAACTTGTCATTGATTGAAGTTATATGCATCCCAAATTAATTACTCATTCTTAGAAATTTAGTATAGCATAAGTTCGGGGTTGATCCATAGGGAACCGTGGCGTGCATGAATTTAATTGAGTTAATACTTAATTAGTTGAAGTATGCAAAATTTAGAAACGATTGGGTTGATTTTTTTTTTGGGCTTTGAATGAAACTAAATTGATTTACTTTGAAGAATGGATATAGTTTGAAAGAAAGCAATGGGTAAACTTAAAGAGTTCTTAGAAATGGAAAGAAAAGACGTGTCGGGGCTGTGGTGAACAAGGAGTTCTTATGCAGATTTTTTTAATGGTTGTGTTGTTCATAATAATTCAATCATTCAGGATTTCATTTTGTTACAAGATTTCCTTGGTCTGGTTCCTCTTGTTTGGAATTAGAGCAGTTGACTACTTGGTCTGGTAGTCAATTTCCTTAATTATTTATTACATCCAGACCATTACTTGAATCGGTGAAAACCTTCCAATGGTCATGGATGTTTTCACCGTTACTTTTCTTTTTTATCGCTGAGAATCCTTTCCTTGGTCCGACTAAGAATTATCAGTTATATTAGACAGTGGTTTAAGAAGAGTAAGATGAATTACAATGATTCAAACACAACTGTATAAAACAATATACAAATTATGATCCCATCATCCACAGCCCCAACACGAGGGGTTTAGTTACACATAGAATTTAGGAGAGAAACGACACACGTGATACATGACGGATTCATCGTGTAGGCGTTGAGGTAGAGTATCGGAGGGTGGAATGGTGGAATAGCGGAATGATGGCACCTCAGTGGCTTCAGGAATGGTGGTAGCAGAGCTTCTCTCTCCTCCAATGGTTCTGAACTCCCCAAAATCTGTAGGTTAAGGCCTCATTTTATAGAAAAATAAAGTACACTGCGTGTATAGAAATTACACGCCGTGTACTTTTTGTCAATGCGTATTGGCGCCATTTTCTCCGCTGGAAGGTGTCCGAGCACGCCGTTCTTGACTTTTTCACACGGCACCACCTTCAATTTGAGTGAACACGGCATGTAGCACCGCCATACATGGTGTGTAGCATTGCCAGCCCCTTCTAGAATAGCAGACACGGCCACATGGTCATGTGGACTTTTCTCCATAACCACTTCTTCTAGAAAGTGGTACACAGCGTGTAGCGCTGACCCACACGGCATGCATCTCTGCCTGGAGACATGGGAGTGTACTCCATGCTTTGGTCTGTGTCCTTGTCTGGATTCACACGGCGTGTATAGAAAGTACACGCCGTGTAGTTTCAAAAATTTTACAAACTTCCCTTGATCCGTGTATTAATCCAGAAATCTCCTGCAAGTAAACAGATTCCCCAAAATCAAAGAATATGTTCATGAAACCACATATATTTGCTGAAAACATGCTTTTATCTTCAATTATATATATGTAAATGTATAAAAAAATTGGGTGCATCAAATTCCCCCACACTTAGTCGTTTGCTTGCCCTCAAGCAAAATCTCAACATCTAATTAAGAGAGCCTATACTTTGAAAAGGAAGGAATTTAGTTAATTAAACATATAACTAATAAAGTTACTAAGGAAAAATTATAAAAGGCACAAAAAAATTCAATTCATAAGATATTAAAATAATGCCTCATATATAATGTAATTAACTACTCTCATCCTCTTTCAACACATTGTTCAACCTTTCAAAAATAAGCATGCCGCTTGATGATTTACCTTACCAGTTAAAATCACACTCCACACTCAAGATGTTTTTAATCGAAGTTATGCTCAATCCAAGGCATATACATTCTTTCCATAGGTTTTCAAGATATCTTCTTCTCCACTTCAGAAAAATTGAATTACAAAAATCATGAGGGCTTTGTCAATAAGGTTTAGATGTTTCTGTGGCTAAGGGTTGGTAGGTTCAGATGTGAAAATAAATTATGAGGCTTGAAAAAGGATGGCTAATTCCTTTAAACAACATTTCCTGATATTCAAAGTAAATCTCATTGAAAATACATCCTTTAAAAGCTCAGTCAAATGCTTTTTTAATCGTCACCAACTCCCTTAGGTAAGTAGGGTTTATGGGAAAATAAGCATAAGGTCCCCTTGTTGTTTGTTTGTTGTTTTTTTTAAACAACAAAACACAAGGTCATCCCTTATGAATACAATGAGTACATGTTTGGAACCCATTATGCCCCAAATAATCAAGAGGCACTCCCCCACACTTTATTTCATGGTTGTACATAAAAATATTCCATGTATTTCCAACTCCCTCTTTAAAGCTTAAATGAATAATAATGCAAAGTTTAAAAAGAAATAGGGTAGGAAGGGAAATAGTCTTGTAATGTGGCTTCCTATAAAGGTTGTTCATGGATTCAATGGGATTAACGAAGATTAAATGTAGGGTAGGTCTCAAGATAAAGGGGTTGAAACAATCTAATGCCTCAATCATGTTAAAGTAATTCAAAAATGTCTTCATGTTTCGAAAAGAAAAACTTGCAAATTCTGGTAGTGATGCATATCCTAATAATATCTCAAGAAAAAGGGTATTAGAAAAGAAATATGAAAAGGGGTTTAGAATACCTCTCAGGAGTGGAAAATAATAAATGGACAATCAGGTCATGACATGCATATAAATTATTAGCCTAATTAATGTAATTTAATCAAGGATGAAAGGTTTTATTTGAAACTATATCAGCAATCATTTTAAAATACTTAAAAACTAAAAAGCATGTAACCTTTCCAAAAGTTCCTACTGATAACTCTATAATTTATAATATTGATTAACAAAAATTGCTTTACATTTACAAATATAGAGTCTAATAATGATGTCTCCTAGGTTAGTTTAAGGGCAAAGACTAAGGTGAAAGATATAGATGCTCCCCCACACTTAACACTGCACATGGTCCACCAAGGTAAAGGGTAGGCAGCGGGGAGAAATGGAGGACAAAATGAGGGAAAGTAGTGGAAGAAGTAAATCGAAAAAGAAAGAAAATAAAAATGGAAAAATACTCCCCTCGTGAAAATTGATGCCCAAAGCGCTCCATGCCCGTACCTATGACTGTCGAGAGAAAAAAAAGAAAACTACAAACATGCATAACATCACAGCACAGAAAATGACAGAAGAGATATAGAAGATAAAGGAAAATGTTACTATAATAGGGTCGCCACAGGGGAGGCATCATCCAGTACAGAATCGACCAGGAGAGATGGCACAGGATCCATGGAAGGGTGAGGCTCTGACTCGGCATCGGGAAGGGTAGCTGAAGAAGTAGGAGCCACAGGTGCTAGACTCGGGATCGGAAGCTCAGCAGCAGGCCCTAGCCCGGCAGAAGTGGCAGCAGCAAAGCTCACTGTAGTCATCAGAACAGAAGCTGTGGTCGGCGTAGGAGAAGGCGGTGGAGCAGTAGCAGAAGGGCCAGGAACGGAGGCAGGGGTTGGTGGCTGAGGCAGTGGAACACCAAGATGCTGAGAAATATGTACCAACAAATGCTCCATCCGGTCCTGGCGGTCGTCTAGACGAATCAAATGGCGTGCAATGGTTTCCTGGCAGCTGATGATACGGGCTAACTTCTGCTCCATCGTGGCTAGGCGGAGGTAAATGGCCGGATCGACCGAGGGTGTGGGGGTAGGTGGGATGGGGGATGGAACAGAAGAAGGAGGGTTAGAAGAAGTGGGGTCGGTAGGCGGTGGGTGAGGTGGAGAAGCTGGAGGGGGTGGGGAAGGAGGGGCAGGGTCAGCAGGTGGCGGGGCTCGAGCCTGAGCAAGGATGTAGGTGCCCCCTGATTCCGGACCAATCCCATGCGAATGAGCATGAGGAAGTCCATCCACAGGGGTGAACCTATCAATTCATGAGGTAATGAGGGCTCGAATACCCCCAAGTGGTGGGCAAGACGGGTGGTGTAAAACCCGTCGTTCAGGTTGCCCTGACGGCCGGTAAACATGGATTGAAAATAGGAGGCGGCAAGATAGGGGAGGTCCGGGTAGGTGTGCCGAATGACACAGGTAAGAAGCTCCATGTCACGGCCGGTCATGACCCCCATATCCTCATGGTGGGGGAAGAGGATGGCGCTGAAGCACCGGTGGGTGAAGCGAAGGACAGGGTCGGCTATAAGAGTTCTCTTCTGAGAAGTGGGGGAGTACCGGTGGTCAGGCCCAGTGATCTCCCGCCACATGGAAATGAGGTCAGAGCGCTCGGGCTAGGTCAAGTCAGAAACGGGGGGTGGGGTGAAAGGATGGGGGTAGAAGCCGCACCCTCGGCCAAACTCTATCATCGTCAGAGAAAAACGTCGGCCGCCTAGCCGGAATCGAACTACTAGCACCGCATCGCCAGGCGTCTCTCGGTACTCCACTCCATCGAACTCAAAGGAGGCCGAAAACTCCAAAAATAAATCTCGGAACACAGGAGTGCTGACCTGGAAAATCTCAAGGAGTGTCGTGTGCCCGAGAAGTACCTCCAACTCCTCCCAAATACCGAGCCACTACGGAATGTTGTTGTCAACGTACCGGCCGCTCAATGGTATCGGCCGACGAGAAAAGCGTCGGAGCCTGTCGTATGCGAGGTCGGTGACTGGGAATACCGTGCAGGGATAGGGAGCACCTACAGGTCCCAGCCCAGGTGTCGGTGCAGCAGCACCATCTGGCTCTGGGGGTGGATCCGCTGAAGAAGAAGGTGGCTCAGTGGAAGGTGTGCTCGAAGAGGGACCAGCTGCTGAGGATGATAGTACAGGGAAAGTAGCATCTGGTGCAGCAGAAGAAGGTCTGGCCGCCTCGGAGGGAGTGAGTGGTGGCAGAACGGCCAATGGAGGGAGCTCAAAGACCGGAGCATCGGGGTCCGGCTGCGTAGGTGGTCGGAGTCGGATCCGACGATAACTGGACTCCTCTCCCTCAGTGGTGGAGGCTAGCCGCTTCCCGCACGAATTATCATGATCTGTCATATCCTGAAATAGAAAGAAAAAGAAAACAAAAGAAAAGAAAGGAAAAAAGGAAGAAAATAAAACAAAGAAAATGTGAGAAAACTGGAAAATAAAGGTACACGGCGTGTACTCCAGAGTACACAGCGTGTAGTCAGAAATGGAGAGTATCTCGTGTTCTCTGGAAATACACGCCAAGGGTGGAAAGAGACAATGTAAAAGGACACGGTGTGTACCGAACATACACGCCGTGTTCACATCAAAGTGAAGGTGGTCATGTAACAAATGACACGGTTATGTTTTTATCAGTTCATAGAAAACAATACACACCGTGTAGTTTCTGGACACGGCGTGGACTGCACACGAAGAACATGGCCGTGCAGAGGGGGAGACATGGGCCGGCCATAGATATAAATGACACAGCATGTACCGAACATACACGTTGTGTTCTGAAACATGGGGTGACAGGCCGTGTTATGCGCCACACATGAAGGGGCCAACACAAACAATGGACACGGTGTTTACCAAATACACACGACGTGTAATTTAAAATGGTGTGTGAGACCGTGTGCAAAGGTGTACTCGGGAACGATGAAACGGACACGGTGTGTACCGAACATATACACCGTGTATATTCAAATTTCTGAAAATTCATTCTGAGGTCATGTTCAGAAGTACACGGCGTGTGTTCTTCATTTCGTGGTCATGTACTACCGGAAGCCGAACGGTCATCCGATCCAAAAAACACCCTAAACAAGTCTAAAAATTTTAAAAAGAGGGTGTAGAATGGTGTACCTGGATCGAGGATCACAATGTGAGAGGAATCAGAACTTGAAACGTCCCAAATCGACGGATTTGGAAAAAGGGGGTTTGGATGGCGTTCGGGAGAAGAAATGGGAAGAAGGGAGGAATGGGGCGGCCGTGCAACATGGCCTCAAGTCGGTTGGCCCGCGGCTTATATAGTCGAGGTACAAGGCGTGTATGTAAAGTACACGCCGTGTATCCTGTTTTTTTTTTGAATTATAAAATATAATTAGTATAGTAAACTATATTCTAATTATTATTAAAAATAGAAATATTGAAAAATTCTATTATACATAATCCTATACATGACGTATATCAGTAAATACATGCTGTGTGTTTTAAAATAAGAAAAAGAGTAGTACAACCTTTGGTCCGGTGCTTGGGGTGGGATTCGAACCGGCGATCGGCTGATTCGAACGGACGCCCTCACCCACTGGAGCAAAGGTTTTTCTATTGTTCATATTTATTTTATATATATATTTATTCTATACGGATTATACACACGGAAAGAAAGAAAAGCACGGCGTGTGGTTTTTATTTAAGAAAGGATGGGGGTGAAGCGGGGAGATTAGCGCGATTCGAAACTGGGTCTTGTGAACCTGGTGTCGAGACTTTGCCAATCCGCCAACATCACCCGCATGTAATTTCTTATTTTTGAAACGGTTTTCATTTATATTTGAAAATTTATGGCACACATGGCGTATATCAGAGTACATGTCGTGTGGTTTTATTAAAAGAACAAATGATGGAAATGGGATGGTTGTCTAGATTCGAACCCGAGTCTTTTGGAACCGGATCACGATTCTAGCCAACCGGCCCATCCCCACCATGGGTTTTATTAAACACATGGATATATATATATAGATTGAAAATACCACACACATCGTGTAATTAAAAGGAGGAACCTCGTGCCGAAGGTAGGTCAGGAGGATTCGAACCGAGGACGGCTCGAATAAACTCCAGTGACTTTGCCATCGGCACCGGCATCATCCCTGGTTAGTTATTTGTTATTCTATAGATTTATACTATTAAGTTTACAAATTAAAAAGATAAGTACATGTCGTGTATATAAGTGGGACACGGCGTGTAACCTCCCGGTTGCCTCCCAGGAAGCGCCTTTGTTTTAGGTCATTGGATCGACCTACTTACCTTGCTTACTGGAGGAGTATGGTGGACAATGTTCCCACCATGTTATCTGTAGGATGGTAATCTTTCAAACGCTGCCTATTTACCTTGAATGGTTGACCATCTTCTCCAGAAATTTCTACCGCTCTGTGATGGAATACGCGGATAACGTGGAATGGTCCCGACCAACGCGACTTTAACTTCCCTGGAAATAAGCGAAGACGAGAATTAAAGAGAAGTACCTGATCACTGGGTTGGAAATATTTTCATGATATCATCCAATCGTGAATGGCTCTTGTCTTTCCTTGTACAACTTGGCGTTCTCGTATGCCTCTAATCGGATCTCATCTAGTTCCAACAGTTGTAACTTCCATTTCTCGTTAGCTGCCTTTAGATCAAAATTCAGGGCTTTGACGGCCCAGTAGGCTTTGTGTTCCAATTCTACTGGAAAATGGAAGGACTTTCCATAGAAGAGGCGGAACTGGGACATTCCCAGTGGTGTTTTGAAAGCAGTCCGATATGCCCACAAGGCATCATCTAACTTCTTGGACCAGTCCTTCCGTGAAGTGTTCACTGTTTTTTCCAAGATCTGCTTGATCTCTCGATTGGAGAGATCTACCTGTCCACTGGACTAGGGATGATATGGTGTCCCCATCTGATGCTTTACTCCATACTTTGATATTATTCCTCTCATTAGTGTGTTGTCGAAGTGGGTCCCTCTATCGCTGATCAGTACCCGTGGAACTCCAAATCTGCTAAAGATATTTTTCTTTAAGAAATTTATGACTACCTTGGCTGTGTCGTGAGCTGTAGCAGTAGCTTCCACCCATTTGGAGACGTAGTCAACGCAGACCAGGATGTAAGTGTTCCCAAAAGATGGGGGGAAAAGGACCCATGAAATATATGCCCCAGACGTCGAAAATCTCGACCTCCAGGATGGGGTGCTGAGGAATCTCGGCTCTACGTCCCACATTACCTATCCTCTGGCACCGATCGCAACAGGAAACAAAGTCCTGGGCATCTCTATGCATGGTGGGCCAGAAAAATACAAACTTCAGGATCTTAGCTATGGTACGGTCTGGTCCATGATGTCCTCCTACTGGTGAGGCGTGACAGAACTCCAGGACACCGTGAACTTCATTCTCCGGGATGCAACGGCGGATCACTCCATCAGCACAGGATCGGAATAGTAGAGGATCCTCCCAGAAGTACCTTTTCACATCAAAGAAAAATCATTTCCTTTGCTGGAAGGAGAGGTCGGGATGAACGACACCTGTAACCAGAAAATTAGCGATTTCAGCATACCATGGTCGAGGTGTTTCACAGATCGAAAAGAGGTGCTCATCAGGAAAATCCTCCCTGATCTCCCGATCTCTTCCTTCTACAAGTGAGGCAGCTCGAGGTGGGAGAGATGGTCTGTAATGAAGTTCTCACTCCCTTTCTTATCCCAGATCTCAAGATCAAATTCTTGTAGGAGGAGTACCCAGCAGATCAATCGGGGCTTCGCGTCTTTCTTTTTGAGTAGGTACTTTAGTGCTGCATGGTCAGTATAAAAAATAACTTTAGACAACACTAAGTAAGAAAAAAACCTTTCAAATGAAAAAACCACTGCAAGCATATCCTTTTCTGTGGTGGTGTAGTTAATTTGTGCCACGTTGAGCATCCTGCTGGAATAATAGATAGGTTAGAAAATCTGGTCAAGTCGCTGGCCCGAGACTGCTCCCACTGTGTAGTCACTCGCATCACACATTACCTCAAATTGTTCCTCCCAGTTGGGAGAAATAATAACTGGAGCTTCCACAAGGCGCTGCTTCAGATGCTCAAAAGATCTGACACAATGGTCATTGAACTCAAATATGGCATCCTTGGTTAGAAGATTGGTGAGGGGTTGGGCTATTTTGGAGAAGTCGCGGACAAACCGCCTGTAAAATCCTGCATGCCCCAGGAAGTTGCGGATGGTGCGAACGGAATTCGGTATTGGTAGTCATGAAATGACTTCAATCTTCGTCGGGTCAACCTCTATCCCCTTCACTGAAATTCTATGGCCAAGGACTATTCCACTTTGCACCATAAAATGACACTTTTCCCAGTTCAAGACTAGGTTAGTGTGCTCACATCTTTCCAAAACAATCTTTAGGTGTCGTAAACAAATGGTAAATGATTTTCCATAAACGGAAAAATCATCCATGAATACCTCCAGGATTCTTTCCTCCATGTCGTGGAAGATGGCCAGCATACAACGCTGGAAGGTGGCGGGGCCATTGCACATGCCGAAATACATCCTTCGATAAGAAAATGTGTCGTAGGGTCAAGTGAAAGTTCTCTTTTCCTGATCCTCCGGAGAAATGGAGATTTGGTTGTAACAGAAAAAACCATCGAGGAAGCAATAGAAGTTGTGCCCTGCTAGCCTCTCTAGCATTTGATCCATGAATGGCAAGGGGAAGTGATCTTTTCTTGTTGCATCGTTCAACTTCCGGTAATCCACACAGACTCACCAGTCCGTGATAGTGCGTGTAGGGATGAGCTCGTTATTTTCATTTGAAATCACAGTGATACCCCCCTTTTTGGGTACCACTTAGAGAGGACTCACCCACTGACTATCCGATATGGGATAGATGATGCTTGCATCCAATAATTTGATTACCTCCTTCTTTACAACTTCATTCATGGGAGGATTCAAGCGCCGTTGTGGTTGCCGAGATTGCTTGGTACTCTCTTCAAGTAGCACCTTGTGAGTGAAAATGGTAGGGTTGATGCCCTTCAGATCAGCGACTGTCCACTCAATAGCATGCTTCTGCTATTTGAGAACCTGCAGAAGTGCATCTTCCTGCTCCTATGATAGTTCTGCATTAAGTATAACAGGAAAAGTTTGATTGGGTCCTAAATACCCATACTTGATAGAAGATGGAATAGGTTTCAGTTCAAGATCAGGTGCCTTTAAAATCAAAGGAACAAGTGGCTGCACCTTGTCCCGTTCCAAACTATCAGGAACAACTACACGCTGCCAATAGTGGCCGCCCTGGCCTTCTATGAATTGCAAGTCTTCTGGCGCTTCTTCTAATAGAATATCTGGATCAGTTAAATTATTCGAAATAAAATAACATACCAGTTCATCCCCTTTGTTGCTAAAATGATTATCCATGGTGGAAACCACATAACAGTCCTCATGCTCTGACAAGGAAGCATGTTTGACGGCTTTGAGGACGTTATAGGAAACTCTTTCATCACCTACCCGAAAAATAAGCTCCCCTTGGTGCACATCGATCAGTGCCTTCCCAGTTTCCAAGAATGGCCTTCCAAGTATAAGAGGTGCTTCCTGGTCATCCCCCATGTTGAGGATGATGAAATCAACAGGGATAATCATCCTACCCACCTTGACCAGTACGTCCTCGAGTAGTCCCTTCAGGTGCTTGATGGATCGATCAGCAAGTTGAAGGGCGACGCGGGTAGGCTTGAGCTCGTGGAGTCCCAGCTTCTTGAAAAATCCGAGGGGCATAAGGTTCACGCTAGCCCCTAAGTCGCAGAGGGCCTTCCCAAACTCGTAGGATCCAATAGTACAAGTAATGGTGAAACTACCTGGATCTTGGAGTTTGGGAGGAATGGAATGTTGAACCACCGCGGAGCACTCCTTCGTTAGTGAAATAACACCCAAATCCTCCATCTTCCTTTTATTTGAGAGGATTTCCTTCATGAATTTGGCGTATGTTGGCATTTGTGTCAGGGCCTCTGCAAATGGTATGTTGATATGTAGCTTTTTGAAAACATCCATGAATTTTCTGAATTGGTGGTCCAGCTTCCTCTGCTTCAATCTTTCCGGAAAGGGTAAGGCAGGCTTGAATGGTTGGATTACTTCCTTTTCTTTATTTTGTAAAACCTCCTTCTGTGGGCTTTTGTATGATGAGGGGTCGGTATTGGTACCTTTTTCTTCAACAGTGGGTGTGGATGCACCTTTTTGTGCTGCTTAGTTATGGTGGAGCTCTTTTCCACTCCGGAGCATGATAGAATTGGACTCCTCCCTTGGATTCTTTTCGGTATTCCCCGGTAGTGTACCGGGCTGCCTCCCTGAGAGTTGATTTGCCAACTGGCCAATCTGATTCTCCAAGCCTCGAATCGAAGCTTCCTGATTCTGGAACCGAGTCTCAGCAGTAGATATGAATTTAGTCATCAAATCCTCTAACCTTGAGGTGTTATCCTGCTGAGGTGGTTGTTGATCTGATAGAGGAGGTGACTGCCGTGGCTGCTGTGGATGAGGTTTTTGATACCCTTGTTGCTGATAAGGACCCTGCTGGGGTTGTTGCGGCCTTTGGAATTGGTTCTGATATGGAGGTTGGTTGTAGTTGGGCGGTCACTGGGGCAGAGGATTCTGCTGTTGTTAGCCCCAGCCTGTGTTCTGTTGATCTCACCATGCCGGGTTCTGGTACTGCTGGTACTGGTTGGGCCCTCGATTTTGGGAAACATAACTCACCTCGCTCGTCGAGGGGCCTCCAGCCATTCCCGGGCATTCTCCCATGATGTGGTTATCACCACAGTCGCCACATGCTGGATGGTGCGTTGCGTGAACTTGAGATGCTCCTTTGAGGTTCAATGCGTCGATTTTATTGGACACAGCGTCCAACTGAGCAGCTAACAAAGTGGTAGCGTCAATGTTGTGCATACATCGCTTTTTAGTCCCCCGCTCGAAGTGCCACTGGAAGTTATTGGCTGACATGTCTTCTAGTAGTTCGAATAGTTCTTCAGGGGATTTCCGCATCACCGTACCTCCAGCGGCAGCGTCCACCACGGACTTGGTATTCGTGGTAAGTCCTCCATAGAAGGTCTGGACTTGCATCCAGAGTGGGAGTCTGTGATGGGGGAATTTTCATAACATCTCCTTGAAGTGTTCCCAGGACTCGTACAATGACTCGGAGTCGCGCTGCTGGAAGTTATGAATCTCATTTTGGAGTGTCATCGTCTTAGATGGTGAGAAGTATTTGGACAGGAACGCCTGGGCTAGCTCCTCCCAGGTGAGGATAGATCGTTGTGGAAACCCCTTGATCCAGTCCTTCACCTTATCCCGTAGAGAAAAGGGAAATAGGCGAAGACGTATGTCATCCTCGGACACGCCATGGTAACGAAAAGTGTCGCAGATATCCAAAAAATTGGAGAGATGGGCGTTCGGGTCTTCACTGGCTAGGCCTCAAAATTGGGCGGTGTTCTGGATCAGCTGCAAGATAGCAGGCTTGATCTCGAAGTGTTGGGCCTGGACCGGAGGATGAACAATGCACGTATCAGCTCCGTGAATCGATGGAAGTCCATACTCCATAAGGGTATGTCTTGGAGGTTGTTGTTGATGGGGTGGAGCTTGCATAAACTGCTCCTGAGGGGAAAAGTATGGTCGTGGGAAGAGTTGTTGTGGCGGCCATTGGTAATCCCTTGGGAGGGATTCCATGAAGGCTCCAGGAGGTTGCTCAGGTAGACCAGCAGCGGGAGGCTGCTGATCCTGGTACTGATGCTCAGTCGCAGCATCTACGGCTGGTGCTCCCTCTTCCTTGTTTTCCATGGGTTGTGGTTGATGGTTGTGAGTTTCTGTCCGTGTACGCCGACGATGAAGCAAGGTCCATTCGATTTCCGGGTCAAGCGGAACTAATTCTGAAGACTCGGTACTTCTGGATCGTGTAAAGCATCGAAACATACACTTGAACCGCTGCACAACACAAAAACGAACACCAAGAATAAAAGGGAAAAATAGAAAAAGAAAATTTGAAATGGGATTAGAAAAGATATTTTTGATAATTTTTTATTTTTATTTTCACTTAAATCAATTATTAACACAATTTAAATCTTAGCACTAAAACCAAACGGGGTTCCCTGGCAACGGCACCAAAATTTGGTCTACGCTTGTCGTTGATTGAAGTTATATGCGTCCCAAATTAATTACCCGTTATTAGAAATTTATTATAGCATAAGTTCGGGGTCGATCCACAGGGAACTGTGGCATGCATGAATTTAATTGAGTTAATACTTAATTAGGTGAAGTATGCAAAATTTAGAAACGATTGGGTTGATTTTTTTTGGGGTTTTGAATGAAACTAAATTGATTTACTTTGAATAATGGATACAGTTTGAAAGAAAACAACGGGTAAATTTAAATAGTTCTTAGAAATGGAAACAAAAGATGTGTCAGGGATGTGGTGAACAATGAGTTCTTATGAATATTGTTTTAATGGTTGTGTTGTTCATAATAATTCAATCATTCAGGAATTCATTTTATTACAAGATTTCCTTGGTCCGGTTCCTCTTGTTTGGAATTAGAGAAGTTGACTCCTTGGTCCAGTAGTCAATGTCCTTAATTCTTTATTATGTCCAGTCCATTACTTGAATCGGTGAAAACCTTCCAATGGTCATGTATGTTTTCACCGTTACTTTTCTTTTGTATCGCTGAGAATCCTTTCCTTGGTACGGCTAAGAATTATCAGTTATATTAGACAGTGGTTTAAGAAGAGTAAGATGAATTACAACGATTCAAACACAACTATATAAAACAATATACAAATTATGATCCCATCATCCACAGCCCCAACACAAGGGGTTTAGTTACAGATAGAATTTAGGAGAGAAAAGACACACGTGATACCTGACGAATTCATCGTGTAGGCGTTGAGGTAGAGTATCGGAGGGTGGAATGGAGGAATAGCGGAATGACGGCACCTCGATGGCTTTGGGAATGGTGGTAGCAGAGCTTCTCTCTCCTCCAATGGTTCTGAACTCCCAAAAATATGTAGGCTAAGGCCTCATTTTATAGAAAAATAAAGTACACGGCGTGTATAGAAAGTACACGGCGTGTATAGAAAGTACACGTCGTGTACTTTTCGTCAATGCGTATTGGCGCCATTTTCTCCGCTGGTAGGTGGTCGAGCACGCCGTTCTTGACTTTTTCACACAGCGCCGCCTGCAAGTTGAGTGAACACAGCATGTATCACTGCCATACATAGTGTGTAGCACCGACAGCCCCTTCTAGAATAGCAGACATGGCCACATGGTCGTGTGGACTTTTCTCTGTAACCACTACTTCTAGAAAGTGGTACATGGCGTGTAGTGTCGACCCACACGGCGTGCATCTCTTCCTGGAGACATGGAAGTGTACTCCCTGCTTTGGTCTGTGTCCTTGTCTGGATGTACACGGCGTGTATAGAAAGTACACGCCGTGTAGTTTCAAAAATTTCACAAACTTCCCTTGATCCGTGTATTAATCCAGAAAGCTCCTACAAGTAAACAGATTCACCAAAATCAAAGAATATGTTCATGAAACCACAGATATTTGCTGAAATCATGCTTTTATCTTCAATTATATATATAGAAATGTATACACAAATTGGGTGCATCATCTAGCACTAAGAACCCATATTTAAAAATTTCCACACCAGATCTGACTTAAAATCATGTTCAAACTTATGTATCACATCACTAGGGTTTTATTTCACCCTTTATCTTGATCCTGATCTCAAGAAAATACAATTCATCGCAACAATGTCTAGATGCACATTGATCAATTTCACATCAATTCATAGCTGGGTGTTTTTCAAACCGTTGATCCTAATAAATAAAGAATATGAAAAAAGAACAATAAAAGTAATTAATAAATTGATAAAAGTAGTTTATTTCAATTTCTAGGATTTTGTAAGGGCGCGGATTGATGAACATGAAATCAATATGCTCAAAATTTATCTAGAGTCGTAGAAACACCATGGAAGATTCCTAGATGGATTGGATTGATTTTTGGGGAAGACTTCACTTGCACAATGATCGAAAGAAGTTGTTCTGTTCGTCGCACTTCGATCCACCTGAATCCAAGGTTTTGTCATTGTTCTTCAAAGGAATTATCCAAAGGGTGATGAGAGCTCTCATCAGTGGATTACAGGAACTTTGAGGCCAACCTTATCCAAAACTACTTAATGGACTATTTATAACATTTCAATTTGGTTAATATATTAATAAAATAATTAAATAAATATTTTTTAAATTTTTTAATTATTCTTCCTTGATGGCACATAAGTTGAACTCTCAACACCGATAATGGTTATACCACACCTAGGGTAAAACCTAAGTTATGAACTCAATGGTGGTCTCATAATTCTCATCTGAGTCCCTATCCATGTGTTATTCATGTTTGAGCTATTAAATGAATAAATGAATAATTTAATTCATCCATTTAACCTACCTCCAATGAGCGAGGGGTCCAAAAATCTTGTGTCGACTCATTTTATGTCACGCCTAGGGTAAACACCATGTTCCGGACCCAAACATGGTCTCAGATTTTCAATCTGACCAACCTTTTATGAGATGTACCATTTCCTCTATGTGCATAGTATATAAATACTTAATATTTTTATAAAATTAATTATGGGCACACCGAACCTCAGAATTGAACACCATCTCACTTCCTAGCTCCAAAAATATTTGTAGAAGTATTCCAAAGTCTTATAAGAAAAAACCAGGTATCTACATCATTACCTCATTCAAACTTTTCATCCCTGCAAAGAAAAACTAGGGAAAAAACTCAAGATATAGTGCTCACACCTGGATATCCCTCTCCCAAGAAAACCTACATGTTTCTATGCTACCACAACACACGAACCAAAGGGATGGTCCATCCTCATAAGGTCTGATCCTATCAATGACATGTGTAGGAACATGCACATATCTCCCCATCTGTGATGTGTGGGATATTCTATGCACCCTCTCCAGCTATTGGGGGTAGGGAAGGTGTTAGGAAACCCCATAATCCATTTGAATGGTCTCTAACAACCTGATGAAACTCAGGGGATGGTTTTCCTCTCTGGTCATACCTCTACTTCCCATGTCACAGCTAAAAACACTGCTTGTACTTGGAACAAGGTCTCATGATTCTCCCATTCATAATATCCATCTGGTGAAACACCTAAGGATATCTGGTCAAACAGTATTTCAAGGTCGATGTATCACAACTAATACTCACTTATATACTCAGGAAGTGAAGGAGTTGTCACCATCGATTGAAGAAAATTGTGCCCTCCTGCTCCACCAGGGTCAGTTGTAGGGAAGTTAACTGCTCTAAAACTTCCCGCACTAGGTGATCATGAGACTTCCCACTAAGGTCATATTCTATAACATTTATCTTTTCTAGAGTATAGACTATCTCAAAGTTGTAGTCTTGCAGGAATTTAAACCATCATCACTGTCTGAGGTTCAAGTCTTCCTAAGTGTAGACATACCTGGGACTCTGGTGGTCTAAAAAAAACCACAAATCACTATTCTAGAAGATAGTGTCTTTACACCCTCATGTCGAAGACTACTTATTTTGGAATCACATATTGAGTATCATAGTTCTATTCATGGGGTATTCATCACCTCATCTGTACTTGATAACTAATATATCAAGGTTGACATTGAGAACGCAAAGGTACCAATGAATAGGGCAGGTGGGTAAACTCATCTAACTGAAAGAAGATAAAAATAGAAATCACATGGCTTACCCCACATGTATTTTCCTCTCTTGGAAGGAGATTAACCCCAAAATAGACACTTTTTCCACACCCACTAGTGGAATTCCATGAAAAAGGAGTTAAAGAAGAAAAACCCCACTGGCAGTGACAGGATCTACTTCGACACTCCACTGCACAAATTCACCCTAAATTCACCAGTCAAAGAGAATCTTCCACCACATGATGATACTAACCACTTTGGGCGGCACTAACTCACCCTCAAAGTTTTTCCCGCATCACAAAAACACACCTTGGTGGGGGAAGGACCCCTCCTCTTTGTTTATTCAAGGTTACGTTGAACAACATAGACATAGGGTTACACTGACGCCTCACGTCACCCCGGTAAAACCTCAAGCAAGGAGATGGGATAAAAGAGTACTTCACATGGTGTCTAACAAGTTCTACTGCAAAAATTAAAAAAAGATACAAGGCATACTTCTTATAATCTCATGCTATATAGGATCGTAGACATCCAAATCTTTCAGATGAATCTGGTCCCAAGTTTCAGCTTCTTGATCCTAAGGTGGTCCACCTGGTGGTGGTGGAAAGACCTCATAATGTCATCTTCAACCTCCAGCTTCTCCTGGTCCCCTTCCAACACCACCTCCATGGGGACCACCCTGATCACAACATTATCTCTACTATAGTGATCCACCTACTGCCTTCCTAGTGTTCTCAACACATCTGGTCAGGCAGTCTCAGGGCATGTGACCTCACCCATTACAAGCATAACACTAGACCTCTCCGGGATGACCCAGTTCTTGAGTTCGATCATGAAAAGATATCCTACACTGAGATCTTATCATCTAACACCTGGTAGTTGTGGTATACATCTCAGCGTTGTTTCACCCACTACCAAAACTAGTTGTATGACATCCCTTTAACAGAAAATTATATATCACCATCACCTACTCCAACACCCCATCATAGGTGGGGATGCACAAGGGTACTATGATAGAATATATCTATCTATAGAGTCCCTGCTCAAACCTTAGTGCTCAAAATTATCTATCATGGATCATGTACAGAGAGTAGCATGTAATTTCGTTGAACCTAGTTATGTACTCAGTAACCATCATCCCTCCCTACTGAAACTACAGGAGATCCTAAATCTAAATGGAGTGAAAGAAGGAGGGGTAGTAATCCTCATGAAACAACTACTGGAAGTCATCCCATGAGAGAATCATCTCATTAAGTATCTAAGTAACCAGGATCCACCATCACCTAGATACTCCATGGAAAATGTTAGCTGCCAAAGCCACTATCTGATCTGTCGGTGTTCGTGAAAGCCTGAAGAAGCAAACCACTAACTCTAACCAAACCACTGATGCCTAAGGTTCTGGCTCACTGCATAACCTATACAGTGTCTTCCACTAGAACTCGTGAAGTGTGTTGAGCCTGAAAACATCCTCATCCTGTCCTATTGGGGCTGTCTACTGCTTAATAGGTGGAGGTACAGCTAACTACCCACCTGGAGGAAGGGGATCACATGATGTGTCTTGAACTAAGGCCTCACCACTCACAAGGTCATTTTCATGAACCAAAGCTGGTATCCTAGCTTGCTGTCATCACAGAGACATCCTAAATGTTATCAAGGAGTACCACAGTCAGATGAGAATATATATATACATTAAAAATGATGGGGATCTGACTCAAGGAGGAAATTAAAATACTCAATCCTATGTGATGCATGTGCCATTTTTTCCTACAACAAGTGTCTCAGGGTACCAAGTCGACAAGAGGGTAATCAGGGTCCTGGTGAATAGATACTTTAGTCGCATGTACCATCACTGGAGAAATATGAGTCTAAAAGAAGGAGATATGAGAGATAGAAGATTCATAAAGTGGTATACGACACATACAAGGCCCATATGATGGGTGAGCCCACATCATCCCCTAGTCATGTTTCCAGCCATGCTTGGGTACTAAACTGTGCACTAGAACCACTAGTAATGCTAGTGTACTCCCAGAGTACATGATATATCTTGTCAAGAGGATGGAAAGCACACAATGCTCATCATTGGTCCTAAGGGAAAAAATGGAATTTCACTTACATGGCACATCAAATGGCCCCAGAACCTTTCAAAGAATATGTTCACACATCTTCTCCACTATCATAGGATTGGATGTTGATTGTAAGCTGTGGATTTTCTTCAAACACATCAAAAGGATCGTCCACCAATATTTCTTTCATGTTTCTACATTTAATGATATAAAAAATAAGTCTCTTCACATCCAAATGGATCACACCATTGTAATCCTTGCAGAAAAACATGCAAGATGAAATATTCATTCACCCCAAACAGACATCCAGTGAAAAAGCTTTATATCACTGCAACCTGTGTGAACTGGGCTTCATGGGGCCCATACCTCGATCTCGGTTTTTAAGTGCCCAAATTTTTTTCTTGAAAATCCTCCTCAAGGACTAGGGTCATGCCACTACTGGTGGCACGTTAATCGAACATTGTATGGAAGAGTTATGAAAGATTCGAAATTCTGCAATAATAATATTATTATTACTATTGGGTGTTTCGTGGACTCAAACCAAGAACCAGAATTCAATATAAAACATCAATCTTGAATTGACCATCTTAAATATAGGGTCACATTGCCACTGACAACACATCAATCGGACATCGTATGAAAGAGTTATGGTGAGTCAATGTTTAATAATGATAACAATATGTTATTATTATTTGAATGTTTTGGGGACCCGATCCACAAACCCGAAAAGACATCCAATATTGGAATCAGAATGTCAGTCTTGAAAGCAGGGTCATATTACAACTGACGGTTCATTAATCATATGTCATTTAAATAATTTATGGTTAGATTAATGTTTGACAACCGAAATAATAAATAATAATAATATTTATTATTATTTTATTATAAATCATAAATTAGAGGAATTGGTTCACGTGGAGAACCTCCATCCTCAATTTTCTCATGCTTCACCATTTTTCCATGCGGTTCATGCGCCCTCCCCACCATCCAGATTTATTTATTATTTTTTACATTTAATTTATTTATTTTTATAATCCTATAGTCCTCATATCTATTTCCCCTTCCATGGTTTTCACATCCAAACCCTAAATTAGGTACAACCTCCATCCAAACATATCCTCAATCACTAAACCATCGCCTGGCTATCATCTCAACCAACCTACTGCACGCCAACCCTACTCCATCGGATCGCCCTACACCGCCTGAACTGCACACCGCTGTCATCACGGCCTTCTCTGACTGAACTGTGCACCACTGTCGTCGTATTCTGCCTCATACTTGTCTAACCATCAAAGGCTGCCACCTCATACTGATTCACACTAATGCCTAGACCGCCATCCACTGTCACCTAGAGAAGGAGGGTTGAACCACCCTTTCATTCTGCCGGTTGGGGTTTTCATCCTGTCCAGCACCAATAACCCAAATTTAAGAATTTCCACACCATATCTGACATCAAATCATGTTCAAACTTATGTAGCACATCACTAGGGTTTGATTAAACCCTTGATTATTATCTAGGTCTAATGAAAATAAAATTTTTCGCAACAATGTCTATATGTGCATTGATCGGTTTCACATCGATTCATAATCAGGTGTTTTTCAAACCACCGACCCCAATAAATGACGGTGATGAAATAATAACAATAACAATAATTAATAAACTGATAAATGAAGTTTATTTCAATTTTTGGGATTTTGCAAGGGCATAGATTGATGAACAGGAAATCAATAGGCTCAAAATTTTACCAGTGGCATAAAAACACCAGGGAAGAGTCCTACCTGGATTAGATCGATTTTTGGGGAAGATCACACTTACGCAACAATCAGAAGAAGCTTCTGCGTTCATCATGCTTTGATCCATATGAATCCAAGTTTTCATCATTGTTCTTTGAAGGAATTATCTAAAGGGTGAAGGGATCTCTCACTAGTAGATTACAGGAACTGTGAGGCCAACCCTATCCAAAACCCATTAATGGCCTATTTATAACTTTTCAATTAGGTTAAGATATTAATCAAATGATTAAATAAATAATTATTTAATTATTTAATTATTCATCCATGATGGAACATAAGCTGAAATCCTGACATCGAAAATGGTTATACCCCACCTAGGGTAAAACCAATGTTCTGAACTCAATGGTGGTCTCAGAATTCTCATATGAGTTCATGTCCACAATTTATTCTAGTTTAAGATACTAAATGAATAAATTAATAATTTAATTTATTCATTTAACATACCACCAATGAGATAGGGGTATAAATGTTCTGTGCTAACTCATTTTATGTCACACCAAGGGTAAGCACTGTGTTCCGGACCCAAATGTGGTCTCAGATTTCTGATTCGATAAACCATTCATGAGATGTCTTGTTTCCTCTATGTGTGTAGTATAAAAATACTTAATATTTTTATAAAATTAATTCTGGGCACACCGGGCCTCATAATTTCACGTTATCTTAACGCCAAACTCTGGAAATATATTTAGAAATATTCCAAAGTCTTACAAGGAAAAAATCAGGTCTCTAGAGACCCTCTCCCACTGGAGGAGGAGGATTTTTCACCTCCACCATCATCATTTAGTATTTTATTCAACATTAGTTCATCCACCATCACCCCTAATTTTAAAGTGAGATGACTTAGGAATTTTTTTTTCATGGTACTAAAAATTTAAAATATGGAATAATTGAATAAATAATTAATAATTATGTCACATGAAATCATTCTCTTTAAGATAATGTGTCCACAAACATAGGACATTATTGAAATGATGAGTAGAATCCCTTATGATTTTCTAGTGGTATATATCTTGTATGTCATATTATGTACTAGGTTTTATGTTGCCTATGATTTAAGAATAGTGGGAATATATCCATACAATATAGGAAAGTTAAATTAGGCAATAATAAAAATTACCATGTAGTACTTGAGATGAATAGATGATATCTTCTTGGTTTATGGAGGAGACAAGGAGCTAGTAGTGAGGATGACATGGAAGAACCCCTGACTAAAGAAGTAGTTTGGATATTTATCTTTGTCTCATATGTTTGTGTTGTACATAGTAGTGAAGACCCTATTATTATATACTATGATAATACTATAATATTTTTACTTTATAAAGATCCTAAGTCACACCATAGGGAAAAATATACTTCATAAGTTTCATCTATTGGTTGATTTTACTTATAGATTTGAATTCACAATTAACATAGAATCCATTGAGGATGACATGGAAGAACCCCTGACTAAATCCATATCTTAGTAAAATAAGGATTCTCTCGTGGGATCTAGAAAATTGAGAGATTTTTCTAGTTGTCTCTAGTGTAAGTGGGAGTGTTGTGAGTGGGTACTCAATACTCAACACCTAAATGTACTTTTATTACCATTATATGTATATAGTTTAACATATGAATGTGTTTTTCTTTCCATTATAGTAACACTTCTTCTGCATGTGCTATATATTTGGTAATACCCTTAGATTAGAAGTTGTATCAAAAGGTTATATAAGTTCCTAAAAATAATGATATCCTTGTGATAATATGAAAATAATATGAAACATATATCCTATTTTCAAGGTACATAATTCTTTTAGGACAAAAATTATGTCTAAATATCATGTGTTGGGTGACCATAAGCATTAATTATAAGGACTCAGCCTTATAACGTTACTTAATCTTGATTTTTAAATAAGAACATACATTATTACGCATTGAGGATCTTTTCAGGTTTATAGTTTTAAAGAATTAGGATAACTTACATACATAACACACTACATTCATACAAAGAGGACTCTATTAAAAACATTTTCCATTTTTTTCAAAATATAAGACATTAAAACATAAAGCATGATTTCTTTGACAACACTCCATATCAAACATCATGAATCCCTTATTTCTCCTACCCATCCTTATATACTATGAAAAACATTTTAAAAACATGGGATGATTATAAAACTTAGTAAGGGATATAAAGATAGAAAGTGTTAGTCAAGTGATAAAATAAAAACCAATAAAACCCGTATCATAAAAACTCGAATGCATGGTATACTCATGATGTTTCCTTGGGAAATATTTACCATATCTAACTTAAATTCACCCTTATATATGGAATAAACTTTTGGTCAAATTCCATCTCCAGGGTACCCAATGCATTGGAGAGCTATAATGGGGCTCACCCGTCATATCTTGAGCTATAATGGACTCAACCCAACATATCTTGAGCTATAATGACCTCAACACAACATATATTGAGCTATAATGGGATCGAACCAACATAAATAATGTCCAAGGAACATATCATGATAATAAAGTATCTTGAAATCAGGAGAAACTACTCATTCCATACACAGAAGAAAAAAAACAATCCTTTTGAAATTTATTAAAGAGAGTTTTAAAAGGATTTTAAAAGGAATATCCTTTAAAATATAATTGGAGTGAGAATTAATATAATTGAAAGGATATGTTTATAAAATGTAAATACACATAATAAAACATAATATAAAAATATTCATCACACTAATAATCTTAATACCAAATAATGAATAGAGAAGAAGGTTAACCCAATGAATGGAAATCGGGTTAAGAATTCCCTTACCTCGGGTTCTTCTTACTTAAAATGTGTTTAAAATTACTGTATAATGGTTAAAAGAGCATTATTAATATCTTAAAGAAACATATCCATCTTTATAATATATTATATGATTATTTCATTAGATAATTTCACCCTTTATTTGTTAGTATTTTGTTCCTTGCATTGTTTTGGGGTGTTTTCTTTACATGTTTTCCATGATTGGTTCATGATGGATATAATTGTCAATTGGAAGTGAAACTACATAATTGTAATTGTAAGTTATTTAAATATTTCTAGTATCATAAATTATACCATTTATCATTTTTAATTCTTACATGATGATGATTCATAAGTTAAAACATTAGTGATGTTCATTTAGATCATTTTAGTGGTTCTTTGATAATAACGACCTCATTTTGTTTTATAAATTAAAACCATGTGTAAAAAAGAATTAAAGAAAAATGAATGATACATAATACACATATTATAACCTGGTTAAACCATAAAAATGGTTTAATGACCATACTTTATAAATAATTAATGCAAATTGAAATCACATCGTCCATGATGTCGGTAATTCGACACATCACGGGCAATGTTTTTATTCCTTGAATAAGTGGGAGAGGAGAAGAATAATGATGATTAATTTTCCATGAATATGAGAAAATACAAAATATACATGATTCTTGGAGCTTTCATGACTCTTTGGTAAGAGGATATGAATAAATAATAAGTAAAGAAAGGAACTCAAAATAAAAGAATAATTGAAAATCCCTTATAAAAATTTGGCAGCCTAACGGCTATGCAACATGGTTTTAGAAGATATTAAAAAGAGAGGGAACAAATTTAATCAATCCATAAATGAATCATAATACATAATATATCAAGAATAATAAGGTAATAAGAACATGGTATGTAAACTTGAAAGTTATACCACATAGAAGAGAACTTGAATGGAAAAAGAAAGAAATTTAGAATTTTCTTACCTTGTAGAGTAACCCTAGAACTTGAAGGTTGGGACCTTAGGGGATTGGGGAAACCTTGGGAGGACTAATAGGGAGTTAAGGAGTCCAGATCATCATTGATAAGTAATTGGGAATGAATTTAATGAAGGAATGGGTTGGTATTTATAGCAAAAGTGAGCGAATATTTTAATAATTTCCCAGGGACACCTCAATAGCAGTATTTGAAAAACCATGGGCTTTCCCATAGTATTTTCCCAAGTTATTATCCACCTGGGACACCTCACATATTATTTTACTGTACCCAAGTTGACCAAATTCATTACATAATTATTACATCATTAATGATGTCATTAATACACTGAAACTCAAAACTGTATTTTTACTATTCACCGAAAAATCAATTGTATTAGAAAAATACCAAAAATTTACCCTTACCATTTTTCAACATGTAGAATTCAAAAATGAACTCCATTTTTTTAAATAATTTTCTAAATATTATTAATTTAATTTTTAAATAAAATCATACTTAATTCAAAAATAAAGAATTTTAAAACTATAACTGCTTTTATATCACATTGAAAAATTAACCAAGATGTTATTATCCTTAAGAAAATAAAATAGTCATACAATTTACTATTAATTAGGTTAATATTACTATTCATGTTACTATTCATAAGGTCATGTTACTATTCACAAAAAAAACAAGTTGGTTCCATCAGACTCCAAATATCTTACTAAACACAGTTGTAGATGATTGTTTTTTGAAATTCAAAAAATAAAAGCTTCAAAATTATGTTTAAAGGATAGTTATAAATATCTACATAAAACAAAGTTTCAAGAATTCAATTTATTTTTAAAACCTTGGGGTGTTACATATCCCCAACGTTTAGAAATTTTTTCCTCATGGTTTTATTTACTCATTAAACAAGTGAGGGTACCTTACACTCATAGTATTTTCAGACTCTCATGTTGCTTCTTCAACCAAGTGGTTTCTCCACAAAACCTTTACCTGGTGGATCACCTTATTCTGTAATACTTGTTCCCATTGATCAAGAATATGAACTAGTTTCTCTTCATAAGAAAGGTTCTCTTCCAACTGAACTGCTTCTGGGTTCAAGACATGTGATGAATCTGGAACATACTTCCTTAACATCGAAACATGAAAAGCATTGTGTACCTGAGACAAACTTGGAGGCAAAGCTACTCGGTATGCAACTGTTCCAACTTTATCCAAGATTTCAAAAGGATCGATGAACCATGGACTTAGATTCTCTTTATTACCTAAATGCGTCACACTTTTCCAATGAGATATTTTAAGGAAAACATGGTCACCTACCTTGAAAAAGAAGTTTTTCCTTCTGTTATCTACATAACTTTTCTATCTGCTCTGAGTTGTCCTCATATACTGTTGGATCATCTTCACTTTCTCAGCCACTTCCTCTACTAATTCTGGTCCCATCAACTTCCTTTCTCCGACTTTATCCTAAAAAGTTGGTGTTCGATACTACTTCTCATACAATGCCTCAAAAGTTTCCATCTGTATACTAGAATAAAAACTATTATTATAAGAAAACTCAACTAAAGAAAAATGTTGATCTCAAATTCCCTAATAGTCCATTGAAAAAGATCAGAGAATATCCTCCAAAGTTTAAATCATTCGTTCTGACTGCCCATCTGATTGAGGATGAAAAGTTGTACTGAAATTTAATTATGTGCCCAATGACTTCTGAAGCCCCTTCCAAAAGTTAGAATTGAACCTAAGATCATGGTCAGATATAATGGAAATAGGAACTCCATATAGCCTGAAAATCTCTTTGAGGTACAATTAAGAAATATGATCCAAAGAAATTGTATCTAGAATAGAAAGAAAATGTGTAGATATTGTCAACCGATCAATAGTAACCCAAATCACATTGTTACCTCAAGAATTATTTGGTAGTCCCACCACAAAGTACATGGATACATTCTCTCATTTTCACTCTGGCATTGGAAAAGGCTGAAGCATACCCTTTGTTAATTTCCACTCTACTTTAACATGTTGACATGTCAAGCATTTCACAGTAAAATCATCAATATCTCTTTTCATTCCATCCCACCAATAACACTCCCAAAGGTCTTTGTACATATTAGTACTACCAGGATGAACTAAAAACGGAGAACTATGTGCTTCACACAACAATTCATTCTTCAACTGGGAATCACAAGGCACACACAACCTTTTTCCAAATCTTAAAACACAATCTTTATTAAGATTAAATTCTGTAAACTTACCCATTTTAACTAATTCTACCTTTTCTGTAGCTCACGATATTCCTTCTGCACTTGCTTAATTCTATCTAAAACAATGACTGCACTAAAACCTGAAACAAAACAGATGTATTCCTTACACAGACAACTTCTAAGCCAAAATTCATCAAATCATTAACCAAGGGATCATGTTCCAAACGTAACATGGTTAATGATTCATGATGTTTTCGACTCAAGGCATCTGCCACTTTGTTTACTTTTCCTGGATGGTAATTGATCATGTAATCATAATCCTTTATCAGTTCAAGACATATTCTCTACCTCATGTTTAATTCCTTTTGATTGAATATATACTTCAGACTTCTATGGTCAACATATATTTGACATGTGGCTCTGTATAAATGGTGCCTCCAAATTTTCAAAGAAAAAAACCACAGATGCCAATTCCAAATAATGTGTGGGATAATTTAACTCAAGAGGTTTTAGTTGTCTTGAAGCATATGCAATTACCTTTTCATTCTACATTAGAACACAACCAAGTCCCTTCAATGAAGCGCCATTATAGATGACAAACTCACCACTTCGGGAAGGCAATGCCAAAACTGAATCATTCACTAATATCTTCTTTAGTTCCTGAAAATAAACATCACATTATTCTATCTAAACAAATATAACCCCTTTTGTGTTAGCTTAGTTAGCGAGCTAGATAACCATGTAATGTTTTTAACAAACCATCAATAATAACCTACTAAACCAAGAAAACTATGAATATCTGTAAAATTTTTAGTTCTTTTCCATTCATCAACCACTTGTGTTTTGGCAGGATCAACTGTTATTTCATCCTTATTTAAAATGTGCCCAAGAAAAGAAATATATTGCAACAAAAAATCACACTTTCTGAATTTTCCATACAGTTTTTTTCTTTTAAGGTTTTCAAAACAACTCGTAGATATTTTTCATGCTCTTATTTACTTATAGAATATAACAGAATTTCATCAATAAACACAACCACAAACTTATCCAAGAACTCATGAAATATTCTATTCATAAGATCCATGAATACCGCAGGTTCATTAGTTAACCCAAAAGGAATAACTACAAATTCATAATGACCATGTCTAGTATAGAATGCAGTATTTGGGGTGTCTTCGTCCTTTACTTTCAACTGATGGTACCCCGACCTCAGTTCAACCTTTGAAAAATACCGCGCTCCCTGGATCTAATCAAACAAGTAATCAATATGAGGCAAAGGATACTTATTTTTAATAGTAAGGTTATTCGAGGATCTATAATCGATGCAAAGTCTCATTTAACCATCTTTTTTTAACAAACAAGATAGGATCACCCCATGGTGAAGTACTAGGTCAGATGAAGCCTTTATCTAATAATTCCTGCAACTGATTTTTTAATTCCAGAAGTTCCATTTGGTCCATTCGATAAGGATGTTTAGAAATTGGATTAGAATTAGGAACTAAGTCAATAGTAAACTCAACCTCTCGATTAGGAATAACACCAAGAAAAACATCGGGAAAAACATCCAAGTATTCATTTAACACTGGTACATCATTAATATGGATAGTTCCCTTATCTTCAAAAATATGAGCAATAAAACTTTCATTTCTATCCCTTATTAGTTTCTTATCTTCCTGATATGTTATTAATGGTATGGGTTCATTCTTGTACACAAACTAAAATTCTTTATAAAAAACAACTTATTTCTCTCTGTAATCTATCTTATCATGATAAAAAGAAAGCTAGTCCATACCTAGAATAACATCAAACTCTACTAGAGGAAAAAAAAATAAGGTTTGCAATTAGATTCATTCCACATACAAGAATAGGAAGATTCTTATAATTTCTTTTTGCCACAATATTTTCTCTAGGTGTTTTTACCACGAGATATGGTTTCATTTCATGAGGTTGAATTCCCAATTTTTCTGAAAATTTCTTAGAAATGAAGGAATGTGTAGACCCTAAATTAAGAAAAACTTTTGTAAAATCTGAAAAAACAAGAAATGTACCCAATACTACCTCATTTGATGTCTCAAAATCTGCTGAAGTGGTTGAAAAATATTTTACCAAACCCTTCTTCTTCCAATCTTGTTGATTCAATGCTTGAGTAACTAGCTTCAGACAAACATTAGCAAAATGACCCAATTCCTTATAGTTAAAGCATCTCACCAGCAGCTTCTCATTAGTTTTCAGATCATTTTCCTTGAACTCATGAGACATGTGTCCAAACTTCCCACATCAATAGAATTTCCCAGAATTTACAAGACATTCACCAAGATGCCTTTTACCACACTTTTCATAAGAAGGGAAATTCATTTTCTTACCTCCAGACTTCTTTGAAAAGTTCTTCCACATTTCTTTCCAACTTGATCGCTTATTATTATTTTCATCATGATGCACTTATGTTTCAGAAAATTCCATCTCAACTTTTTCAGAACAATGAACAAGCTTCTCATAGCTTTTAAACTCTTGTGATACCAAATCTATCTGCAAAAACGGTTTCAAACTAGAGTAAAATCTATTAATTTTACTTTAAAAATCCTGAGTAAAATCTAGTACATACCTGGTCAGTCTTGTAAAATTGGATTCATATGTTGCCATAGAATCATCATCTTTCTGCTTCAGTTCCAAGAATTGTTTCTCCATTCTAAGTCGAACAGTTTTGGGAAAATATTTTTCTAGAAAAATACTCTTAAAATCATCCCACTCCAGACTGTCAAGATCATCTCTTTCTCTCGTATTCTTAACCAGTGATCATCACCGATCATCTTCTTCTTCCAAACGATAAATTTCTAGTATTACCATTTGACGTTCTAAACATCCCATGATATCAAATATCTTTTCTAGAGCATTGATCCATCCTTTAGTTATCACTGGATCTGCGGTTCCACTGAATGTTGGAGGATGTTGCCTCATAAAGTGCTCCACAAAAGACATGTTTTTTCATGGTTGATCATGTTCCTATATAGCATGTATACCACCCCCATTTATCGATTGAGTCAACTGATTCATTACTATCACAAACTTCTTGGTTCTGATTCCCACCATTTTGGGTTTTAGTTTCGGACAGAAATCAGCCCCTTGGTGCCTTCCTACTTCAGCTTCCCTATTTCTTCTGCAGACAATCATTCTGAAAAAACATAAATTAGATGAATAAACATGGTGATACTTAAATTCTATAACATTTTAAATTAATCATAGAGTAAAAATCCGTTATGGTATTCTTTAAATATCATCCCAACCCTTAAAGTTGTCTAAACCATCCTCTGATACCAACTATAAGGACCTGGCCATATAACATTACTTAATCTTGAATTTTAAACAAGAACATACATTATTACACATTTAGTATATTTTCTAGTTTCGAGTTTTAAAGAATTAGGATAACTTACATACATAACAAACCACATTCATACAAAGAGGACTCTATTAAAAATAGTTGCCATTTTTTTCAAAATATAAGACATTAAAACATAAATCATGATTTCTTTGACAACACTCCATATCAAACATCAAGAATTCCTTATTTTTCTTAACTATCCTTATATCCTATTAAAAACATTTTAAAAAAATGGGATGAGTATAAAACTCAGTAAGGGATATAAACATAGAAAGCGTTAGTCAAGTGATAACATAAAAACCAATAAAACCCATATCATAAAAACTAGAATGCATAGTATACTCATGTTGTTACCTTGGGTCATATTTACCATATCACTCTTAAATTAACCCTTATATATGTAATAACCTTTTGGTCAACTTCCATCTCTATAGTACCCAATTCATTGGAGATCTATAATGGGGCTCACCCGTTATATCTTGAGATATAATGGGATCAACTCAACATATCTTGAGCTATAATGGGATAAAAACAAAATAAATAATGTACAATGAACATATCAGGTTAATAAAATATCTTGAAATCAGTATAAACTACTCATTCCATACACATAAGAAAAAAACAACCCTTTTGAAATTTATTAAAGAGATTTTTAAAAGGATTTTAAAAGAAAATTCCTTTAAAATATAATTGAAGTGAGAATTAATAGAATTTAAAGGATATGTGTATACACTGTAAATACACAAAATACAACATAATATAAAAAATCATCACACCAATAATATTAATACCACATAATGAATAAAGAATAAGGTTAACCCAACGAATGGAAATCGGGTTAAGAATTCCCTTACCTCGGGTTCTTCTTACTTAAAATGTGTTTAAACTTCCTGTATAATAGTGAAAATAGTTTTATTAATATCTTATAGAAACATATCCATCTTTATAATATCTTATATGATCATTTCATTAGATCATTTCACCCTTTATTTGTTATTATTTGTTTCCTTGCATTGTTTTGAGGTGTTTTCTTTACATGTTTTCCATGATTGGTTCATGATGGATATTATTTTCGATTGGAAGTGAAACTCCATAATTGTAATGGGAAGTTATTTATATATTTTAATTATCATAACTTATACCATTTATCATTTTTAATTATTACATGATGATGATTCATAAGTTAAAACATTAGTGATGTTCGTTTAGATCATTTTAGTGGTTCTTTGATAATAACGACCTCATTTTGTTTTATAAATTAAAACTATGTGTACAAAAGAATTTCAGAAACATGAATGAGACATAATACACATATTATAACCTTTTTCAACCATAAAAATGGTTTCATGACCAGACTTTAAATAATTAATGCAAATTGAAATCACATCATCCATGATATCGGTAATTCAACACATCACGGACAACGTTTTTATTCCTTGAATAAGTGAGAGAGGAGAAGAATAATGATTATGAATTTTCCATGAAAATGAGAACATCCAAAATATACATGATTTATGGAGCCCTCATTCCTCTTGGTTAAGAGTATATGATCAAAGAATAAGTAAATAAAGGAACTCAAAATAAAAGAATAATTGAGAAATCCCTTACAAAAATTTGGCATCCTAATGGCTATGAAACATGGTTTTAGAAGATATTAAAAAGAGAGGTCACAAGGGTCACCCATACATAAATCAATAATAATACATAATATATCAATAATAAAAAGTTAATAAGAACATGGTAGGGAAAATTGAAATTTATACTACATAGAAGAGAACTTGAATGGAAAACAAAAGAAATTTAGAATTTTATTACCTTGTAAAGTAACCCTAGAACCTGAAGGTTGGGACCTTAGGGGCTTGAGGAAACCTTGGGAGGACTACTAGGGAGGTAAGGAGGTCATATCTTCATTTATGATTAATTGGGAATGAATTTAATGAAGGAATGGGTTGGTATTTATAGCGAAAGTGAGGGAATATTTTAATAATTTCCAAGGGACACCTCATTAGTGGTATTTAAAAAACCATGGGCTTGACCATGGTATTTGCCCAAGGTATTATCCATTTGGGAAACCTAACATATTATTTTATTGTACCCAATTCGACCAAATTTATTACATCATTATTACATCATTAATGATGTCATTAATACACTAAAACTCAAAACTGTATTTTTACTATTCACCGAAAAATCAACTATATTAGAAAAATCCCAAAAATTTGACCTTACCATTTTTCTACTTTTAGAATTCAAAAATGAACTCCATTTTTTGAAAATAATTTTCTAAATATTATTAATTTAATTTTTAAATAAAATCATACTTAATTCAAAAATAAAATATTTTAAAACTATAACTGCTTTTATATCACATTGAAAAATTAACCAAGATGTTATTATCTTAAATACTTAAGAAAATAAAATAATAATATAATTTACTTTTCATTAGGGTCATATTACTATTCATATTACTATTCATAAGTGTGTGTTACTATTCACCAAAAAACAAGTTGGTTCCATCAGACTCCAAATAACTTACTAAACACAATTGTAGATTATTGTTTTTCAAAATTCAAAACATAGAAGCTTCAAAATTATGTTTAAAGGATAGTTATAAATATCTACATAAAACAAAGTTTCAAGAATTCATTTTATTTTTAAAACCTTGGGGTGTTACATTGATACTTTTTCTCATGAATTTCACACTTGGTGATCTTGAGTATATGCGATCATAAGGACTAACCTACCAATAGGAACACCACATGTTACATGTTACATCAGTTGTTCCTATCTATGAGCAGGTGTGTTGGTCTCTTTACTTTAGATCATTATCAATGTTTACCATTTCATCTCATGTTTTTATGAAAGATAAAAACCATGAGATTTATGCCTGTGGTGAGTTAGCTTATATTGGTCATATCATAAATGGTATGATATTGGTGGAATATTCAAGATATGATTTGCACTTCCCAAATAAGGAATAGATATCTAATTACTAGTTGAATAGGGTGGTATGAGAAGGTAATTTTATCCATTAAGGTCATAAAAAGTATAAATAAATAAATCAAGGATAGTGGAATAAGTTATGAATCCTTCTTTATGTAATATCACATAAAAAATATGTTATATTACATGATGTGTGTTCATAGGAGAGGTTTCCATTACTATGACTAAACCATATCTTCTTAGAGGCCTTGATGTGTTTTTAGACACTACTCCTAGTTTATGAGAGTCACTCACTACTATCAAGAGAAGGTCCTAGTGCGTCCCACACTTAGTATATTCAAAAGTCTAACCTATTATAGTGAATAATAGTTTATGACATGGTGGGACCCACCACAGGGTTTGAGTGATGTTTGAGTTTGAATAATCACCCAAAAATAAATAAATTCATTATTATTCATGTTTGAAATAATATTAATAGAATTTTTTACTCATTTTCACTACCACAAAAATAGTTTTTCGCAGCTCCCCCCTTTATCAGCGCTAATGAAAAAGCGCTGATAAAGGGCCCCCCTTTATCAGCGCTTGCTTAGTAGCGCTGATAAAGGGGGGCCTTTATCAGCACTTTTTTAGCGCTGATAAAGGGGGGCCTTTATCAGCGCTTTTTTAGCGCTGATAAAGGGTCGACTTCAAAAAAAATTAAAAATATATTAATATATAAATATAGTTATATTGTTATATAAATATAATATATAAATTTTAAATATATTTTAGATAAGTATAAATGTACATTTACACTTATTATACTTAATATTTAAGATATTTAGTGAAAATGACTTCTTAAAAAATTAAAAAAATATTTTTAATTAATATTTTGATAATCATTATGGAGTAATAGTCATTTAATAACAATTTGAGGACTAAAAAAACTAAAAGAATTTAAAAAAAATCCAAAATATGTTGAAAACGCAACTCAAACTTCAAACGGCCATAACTTTTGATCTGGGTGTCCGTTTGAGCTCTACCACATATCAAATCGAAGCCTGCGAAGAGCTCTACGGCGTTATGACTTGGGGAGACCCCCAATCAAGCGTTTTTCGAGGCCAAAAGAGGCCCATAAGGCCTCCAAAACTGAGTTTTTTGTCGGGGTACCCAGATTTTTTAACATTTTGTGGATTTTCAAACTCGTTTAAGGGGGTATTTTTGGCTTTTCTTGGTGGGGACTAAATTTATTCCAAGGTATTACATTCATATTGATATTATGTCTTTGAAATTTCATCCTTTTTTATAATGAACTGCTATTTATAATCAAATATATAACTATATGTACATATTTTTTATATATTCGCACCTAAAAATTAAATTTTTTAAATAAATAATTAAACATATTTACATATAAAATATATTAGCTTTATCTAAATAATAACTAATATCCATTTTATTTAAATTACCAATATATGAATATTTATATACCTATATATTAATCTAACTATATATATATATTAATCTAACTATATATATATTAATCTAATAACTACATATATATTAATATAACTACATATATATATATTAGTATTACTATAAATATATATATTAATATCACCATAAATATATATATTAATATCACTATATATATTAATATAACTATATAAATATATATTCATATAACTATATATATGTTAATATAACTATATATATGTTAATATAACTATATATATGTTAATATAACTATATATATGTTAATATAACTATATATTAATATAAATATATATTACTATACGAATAAATATAACTAAATATATATATATATAGATATAGATATATATTAATACCACTATATATATATATTAATATTACTATATATATTATAATATAACTATATATATATTAATATAAATATATATTACTATACGAATAAATATAACTAAATATATAAATATATATATATAGAGATATCATGAATTGGAAAGCAAATCAAAATAGAGTAGTGGTAAGGGCTTAGGCGCGCAGGGGGGAGGTCTCGAGTTCAAATCCTGGTGGAGGCAGGGGTGCGCGCGCATGGGGAATATTGGAGCAAGCGCAGTTAAAGGGTGGAGGGGGTGCGTGGGGTGCGTGGGGTGTTGTATAGGGGCTGAAAAGCACTGTAAAAGGGGGGGTTCAAGCGCTATAAAAGACCCCCCCCCCCCCCCCGATTGGCAGTATTTTTTAAATTTTTTTAAATTTTTTAATTTTTTTTTAATTTTTTTAACTTTTATCAGCGCTTTTTTAAAAGCGCTGATAAAAGGGCCTTTTATCAGTGCTAAAATGAGAGCACTGATAAAGGAAGCGCTGATATAGGACCCCTTTATCAGCGCTAAAAAAAAGCGCTGATAAAGGGGTACTTTTATCAGCGCTTTTTTTAGCGCTGATAAAAGACCCCTTTTATCAGCGCTTTTCGGAGCGCTGATAAAGGGGACCCCCCCCCCCTTTATCTACGCTGGCTTTATCAGCGCTTTTCTAGCGCTGATAAAGGCCATTTTTAGTGCTGATAAAGGTCGTGTTTGTAGTAGTGTTTTTTGAAGAGTTGTTAAGTGAATACTGGGAATAAAATTTTTTTAATGAATATTATTTTAATATTAAATATTCATTTAATATTTTTTTAGAAAAACTAGTGAGGATAAAGACTCATATTATGTCATGTGAAATATATTAAATGTTACAAGTATGTTATAGAATAATTATGACATTTGTGACATGATTACTAGGTTATAAGTAGTGTTATTGGGATTATTTAAAAGGATAAACATATTCAGGGGATAATGTAAAATTTATATTAGTTTAACCATATTATATATGTAACACCTCGAGCTTCCACGATACGCCTCTCTTTCAATAATGCAATAGTTTGCATTGTACGCAAGTTCGAGTTCTAACACACCGCGACTAATCAAAGTAGCCGTTATGAATAGTAATACCCACTTTTTAAAATTATAGAAATTTTATATTTCAAAATGGACTTCATTTTTGTATTCGTAATATCGAAATTAGCCTATGTTTAATTTTTGGTATTTTTCTGAGAACTTCCAATTTGTTTTATGAATAGTGAAAAATACTTAAAAACAACTTTTTTAATCAAAATAATTTGTAGTGATAAATTATACTATTTAGTGGTTTTAAAGTATAATTAGAATATATTTTTACCATTTTATCCAATGGTGGTCATTATAATTAATTTCACTTTGAAATTGGACATAAAAAATTGTCAATCTTTTGATATATATTGTTTCTTAAAAACACGCTATTTGTTGTGACAACGGGAATTAATTATGAAATTAATTAATGCAACTTATATTTTTGGAATTTTGTAAAATAGACATCATTTTCGAATTTGGAATATCAATTATAGCTTAGGGTGAAATTTTGGCATTGTTCTGAAAAACTTCAATTTTTGATGAATAGTGAAACCACTAAGTGGTAGTTAAAAAACTGATTTTTCGTTTAAATAAAACATTACCACTTCTGTGATTTGATTTTCAAAAATCCAATATACATGGTTGTCATTAGGAAGTAAAATGTGGTTCAATGGGATTAAAATAATTTTTTGGTGAATAGTAACTTTTAAGCTTAATTAATCGCGATTAAAGGTAATTAGTGAAATTTAAGGTAAAAATGATATTATAAAAATATGAAAATACCTTTACACTTGTCCTACCCCTATTGGATATTTCATGGCCGACCAAGACAATCCATGGGTCAACTTGGGGACCCCATGGAGCCACTTTGGTAGGAAAATGACATAAATAACTTTTATTTAAAGTTAAAATAAAAATGTCACAAACATAAGTTTTTTTACTAAAATAATTTTTAAATGGGGTTATAAAAGTCATATTTTTTACTATAAATATTAATTAGAAATATAAAAATACTTCCTACATCATTATATTTGTTTTATAATTCTTGTACATTAAATAAATTAAATTATTTATGATACCATGATGATGCAGTGATTACCTCATTAATTAACGATTTAAATAAAATGAAAAGATAATGTAAAATCTAAGACTTACACTTTTCAAAAACCTATTGGATGAGTATATTTCGAACCCTTATCACCTTATCCTCAAAATATATAAGTGTGGGACCTTTATAATCTGAAAAATCATTTCATAATAATGTAACATTTCAATCTTTCCAAAAGTGCCCCTTCTCTCCTCTTATAAAAGGCCCCCACCACTACCACCTTACTCACACCTTCAAAGACTTTTGTCTCAGCCAACCTCTGCCCAAATACTCTCCCAACTTTCCTCCCTTACTCCTAGAAACCTCACTTTGGGCAGAATTCTTCCCAAGGAAGCCTTTGGCTCAAATCAAAAGAGTCGCCCGATTTTAAGGTAATGTCTTATCTTATGTTATTTTGTGTTATTTTTCTTATCCAACCCCCTAAACTCTTTTTATTCATTTCTTTTGTAACAAAACCAGTATCCTCAATATACTAGGATTTTTTTATAAGAATTATTCGAGCTACACTTACACACACCTACATCTAATGGTTAAAGAACATACTGTTTCTGTGGATGGCGAATTTCTGCCTCACGAAATGATGATTGTTCAACACTCATATAACACCTTCAAAGGTGGCCATTAAGATGTCACTATATTTATATATGATATCTAATATGTTTATGTTTTACTTAAGCTTCTGTATTTTTCATTTATGGCATACCTTGATGGTTTCCATTATGGGTAAATGCAGTATTTTCATTTTAGGAAGTGCGGACTACCGCCCCCTCAAAGTGATTTGAATCGTTAATGCCATATGTGGGATGTATAAAGGATGGATTAAATGATATTGTATATGATATTATACTGAAATTATAGTATAACTTTATATAATTATAACTTCATTCCATTAAATATGAAATAGAAATGAAAGTAGCGTTCATGCGTACATACGGCTTACCATCTCCATGAACGGTGCATTTCATTTCTTACCTCTAAATGTTATGTAATATTATAAATGAATGTATATACTGGATATACATGATGTATATGATATATACATCATGAATATAATTATGGATATAATGGATATATTACCACATGAACAAATTGTAATTATAAGAAGTTTATTTTTGACTCAAGTACCTAAGATCGTCAAAACGACCGTTATTAACTTAAATAATTACATAGTGTTCATAACATGGTAATAAGTTATATAAAAGGAATAATGAAATTGAAAAAGTATCTTAATCAATTAGAGATTAACTCTAGTTTATTATTTAGGAGGTTAAAGAACGGTCGAGTCAAGTCGGACACGAGGTAAGGGAACTTCTTAACCCAATTTCTATTCTTTGGGTTAATCTCCTACTTTAGAATTATGTCATGATATTATTATATCCTATCTTGTATTTGTAATTTCATTATGTTTAATTATAGTGAATACACATAATATATCTATTTTATATAAAAAAATGATCTTTGTAAGGTACTTTGTCTCAATCTCCATTCATTGAGGCATATTTTGCTTTATACACAAATTTCTTTTATACGGTGTATAAACCCCTTTGACTTTTACGTTTATTCAAAAGGAATATTTTTATATGATTCGTTTTACTAAAACAACAAAAAGTAATGTTTTTCTTTTCGTACATATGCGGCGACAACGACTTCTCCACCGCCGTAACCATTATTTGAGTTTCGGATTCCTCTACAAGCCATAACTTTTTTTAAATGAAAAATAAATACCAAGTTTTAATTTTCTTTTATTTTGGTATTAAAAATGGTTTTGATAAGGTTTTTATTATATCAATGTATTGTATTGATATCTTGTGATTGAAACGTGGAAATTTTATGTTTCCTTTATGCACGTTTTATGTGACATGATTATGTTATGGTTTATGATATGTTTAAACCTGTTCATATGAGGAATGCATTGGACTTAATAAGTGACGGGTGGAGCCCGCTATAGCTCCTCGATGCATCGGTAGGTCTCATGTGACAAACTAGTTTCTTGGCACGAGGCCTTGACAAAATCTTATTTGTGGTCTTGGCATGAGGCCTTGGCTACGTGGTTATGATAGTCTGGCATTATGCATTCCATCATTATGAAAGTGGGTATTGATATTACATGGGATTATTCGACTAGTAGAATATCCATGTGAGTAAGTAAATGGCATTATTTAATTTTATTTTTTCCATATCATGCTGAAGTTCAAGTTTAAAAAGGCTTTTGTTTTATTTATACACTGCCTTAAATGTTAATGTTTATTTATGAAAGCTTTCGCAATATTGTTATCCTTACTGAGCATCTGAGCTCACCCCTTTCAATGTTTTAATATTTTCCAGGATGTGAAGAAGTATTTTATGAATGACCTGCAGGGATAGTCAGAATAGGATATGAGTGTGGACTATGGAGACTTTGTTATTGTGATTTTTCACTTTATGATGTAATGTAACATTTATGAATGTATCTAGTGTTTCCAAGGCTACTAAACTAATCGGTCTTTCAAGACTTGATCTTTTGTGATCATGCCAATGTTACGCAATAACGCACCGACTCTGGGTAACTGGGGTCGGGGCATTACAGTTGGTATCAGAGGCAGTTTAGTACTAACCTTGGAAGCTAGATTTAGATAAACTCTGATTAGAGCACATAGCCTAAAGATAGACTTTGAGGATTAGTATAGAAGAACTTCCTAGAATTTTTTTGTTGTAGAGATTTTGTGAGTTTTCCGAGAAATACATCCCTGTCTAGATACAAGCAGGTAGAGGCAGCTCTGGCACAGATGTAGCTAGGGGTAAAACCCGAAAACACCACTTTGAGCTAGACTCGAATGGGAACTGGTGCACGACAACGGGCCTTGCTTCACTCTTGGTTACGACACTCCCGGGGGATATGATTAGGATAATTATCATTTTCTTTACAAACCACTAAGAAGGGTTATGAGTATATACTTCCTCAAAGAAAACATTTTTATGGATTATATCCATAAATAGTTCAATTTATGTTAAGTATTTTACAAGTATGGAATTATGTATTTTGATTCATAATCTAATCTAGTTTATGCCATTGTTTAGAAATGGAGCCTAGTGGAAGGAATGGAAACCGTATCAATGCACGCACTTCGTGTAGGGATTTCCCTCTTACTCAAGATAATTATTGTGGATCTGGAGATATAACTGGTGCTGATCAACTTATTACCATACTGGGACAACTCACTCAGGTTATGAATAATAACCTTACTCATATGGAGAACCCTGATCCGCAATGTGGAGGATCAATGTTAGACCGCTTCATGAGGCAACAACCACCAAAATTTAATGGGGGTACAAATCCATTAGTAGCTGAGCAATGGATAAACTCCTTAGAAAAAATATTTCATGCCTTGGGGAGTAGTGAAAGGGAGAAGGTTGTCATGGCAGTCTACCGCCTCACTGGAGATGTTGATCAATGGTGGTCTCTGATTCAAAACACAAAGGAAGATGAAGAAGTATCAAATATGGAATGGAGAGAGTTCAAAGATCTTTTCTTAGAAAAATACTTTCCACATGACCATCAAGCAAATATGGAAAGACAATTTCTGAGTCTAAGACAAAAGGAGGATGAGAATGTCGCAAAGTATGAGGCCAACTTTACAAGGTTAGCGAGGTATGCTGCCGATTATATACGTAACCCAAGAAGTAAGATTGGTCATTTCTTTGATGGGTTAAAACCATTTCTCCATCGAGCTTTAGTATCACAATCCTTCTCATCGTACGAAGATATTGTCTCGTGTGATATCAAGATAGAAAAGGAATTCTCTAAGTCTTATGACAACAAAGTAAAGTAAGAGAAGAAGAGAATGGTGGAACAAGAGACGGATAAAGGGAAAAATGGAAAGAAGGATTTTCCATTATGTGATAATTGTGGGAAGAATCACCCGGGTACTTGCCTAAAAGGAATGGGAGTTTGTTATAAATGTGGAGAAAAGGGTCACCAGGCTCGTGATTGCAAGGGAAAGAAAGAGGATATCAATGTTGAATGCTATAATTGTAGGGAAATGGGTCATTATGCAAATGAATGTCCTAAGCGTCGGGGAAACTTACCTTAGAAAAGGCCAAGGTATCAAGGAAAATCTTATGCTATTACTACAGTTGAAGCGGAATAATTAATGTATTGGTGCTTTTGGACTCAAGGATTATATTCTGGTTATAAAAATAATGTGATATATATAAGGATTGTACTGAAGTACTTGTTGTTATCATTAAGGTTTTAATATGATGAAGGAAATCATATTTTTAGTATGTGACAATAAGAGAAACATTACTGTGTTTAGGGAATCTGATGTTATAATTGATTTTGGAATTTAGAGACCTTTTAGAGAAAGTCTGGACAGAGGTATTTTGGATAACTATTAAGGTTGGAATGGATTAAGTTGAACCATGGATAGTATTGTTTAAGGTTAAAAAATTTCTGAAGATTATTTTTTGAATATTATAATACTATAGTTTTAGGAAAAGGACAACCTGCAGGGTGGGGCATAACCCGTCGCGTCGGACAAAGCTGTAGGAATCGAACCCACAACCATAGTGCGACAGGCCTTTATTACCTACCACTAGCCTACAGGAAGTTCCTGGTTATTAAAAAATAGTTTTACTAATCTAAATGGTATGTGTTAATATTTGGAACCTTATACAATTAGGATAAATAGAATATTTTTGAGTTCTATTACCTTTTAGAGTGAAAGATGGGTTTGTGGTAAAAATTTATTAAAGAATGAAAGTCTACATGACAAGTATGTATATTCCCTTACGTTCTTAGTAAATCTCCTAAATAAATTCCTCAACTTTATAAAAGGTAAATTAAAACAAAAACGTTTCTGGTTAACTTTTCCAACTGGGGATTCAATCACCGTTTAACCAATCACAAGTTTGTGATTTTCTTATGGTTAACTTTCTCCTAATCTAGTTTTCTACAACTCTCCATCAGACCTTAATGGTTTTTTTTCTTCTACATCCATATTTTCATAGAATTCTAGTATGGGCTATCTCGGGTGACTTTTGTACTTATCTTTCTATCTTTTAAAGTTATATTTTTATTAACCTTATTTCCGATGTGGGTTTTCTACAAAGGTATTTTCTATTTTCAACCTTTTATTCTCGAAGAACATTTTCAAATTGTGAGGACGCAATTTATTTAAGGAGGGGAGAATGTAACACCTCGAGCTTCCACGATATGCCTCTCTTTCAATAATGTAATAGCTTGCATTGTACGCAAGTTCGAGTTCTAACACACCGCGACTAATCAAAGTAGCTGTTATGAATAGTAATACCCACTTTTTAAAATTATAGAAATTTTATATTTCAAAATAGATTTCATTTTTGTATTCGTAATATCGAAATTAGCCTATGTTGAATTTTTGGTATTTTTCTGAGAACTTCCAATTTGTTTTATGAATAGTGAAAAATACTTAAAAACAACTTTTTTAATAAATATAATTTATAGTGATAAATTATACTATTGAGTGGTTTTAAAGTATAATTAGAATATATTTTTACCATTTTATCCAATGGTGGTCATTAGAATTAATTTCACTTTGAAATTGGACATAAACAATTGTCAATCTTTTGATATATATTGTTTCTTAAAAACACGCTATTTGTTGTGACAGCGGGAATTAATTATGAAATTAATTAATGCAACTTATATGTTTGGAATTTTTTAAAATAGACATCATTTTTTAATCCGGAATATCAATTATATCTTAGGGTGAAATTTTGGCATTGTTCTGAAAAACTTTAATTTTTTATGAATAGTGAAACCACTAAGTGGTAGTTAAAAAACTGATTTTTCATTTAAATGAAACATTATCACTTCTGTGATTTGATTTTCAAAAATCCGACATACATGGTTTTCATTAGGAAGTAAAATGTGGTTCAATGGGATTAAAATAATTTTTTGGTGAATAGTAACTTTTAAGTTTAATTAATCGCGATTAAAGGTAATTAGTGAAATTTAAGGTAAAAATGATATTATAAAAATATGAAAATACCTTTACACTTGTCCTAAACCTATTGGATGTGTCATGGCCGACCCAGACAATCGATGGGTCAACTTGGGGACCCCATGGAGCCACTTTGGTAGGAAAATGACATAAATAACTTTTATTTAAAGTTAAAATAAAAATGTCACAAACATAAGTTTTTTTACTAAAACAATTTTTAAATGGGGTTATACAAGTCATATTTTTTACTATAAATATTAATTAGAAAGATAAAACTATTTCCTACATCATGATATTTTTTTTATAATTTTTAGACATTAAATAAATTAAATTATTTATGATACCATGATGATGCAGTGATTACCTCATTAATTAACGATTTAAATAAAATGAAAAGATAATGTAAAATATAAGACTTACACTTGTCAAAAACCTATTGGATGAGTATATTTAGAACCCTTATCACCTTATCCTTGAAATATATAAGTGTGGGACCTTTAGAATCCGAAAAAGAATTTTATAATAATGTAACATTTTAATCTTTCCACGAGTGCCCCTTCTCTCCTCTTATAAAAGGCCCCCACCACTACCACCTTACTCACACCTTCAAAGCCTTTTAGCTCGGCCAAACTCTTCCCAAATACTCTCCCAACTTCCCTCCCTTGCTCCTAGAAGCCTCAATTTGGGCATAATTCTTCCTATGGAATCCTTTGGCTCAAATCAAAAGAGTTACCCGGTTTTAAGGTAATGTCTTCTCTTATGTTATTTTGTTTTATTTTGCTTATCCAACCCCCTAAACTCTTTTTATTAATTTCTTTTGTAACAAAACCAGTATCCTCAATATACTAGGATGTTGTTATAAGAATTATTTGAGCTACACTTACACACCCCTACATCTAGTGGTTAAAGAACATACTGTTTTTGTGGATGGCGAATTTCTGCCTCACGAAACGATGATTGTTCAACACTCATATAACACCTTCAAAGGTGGATATTAATATGTCACTATATTTATATATGATATCTAATAAGTTTATGTTTTACTTAAGCTTCTGTATTTTTCATTTATGGCATACCTTTATGGTTTCCATTATGGGTAAATGCGATATTTTCATTTTAGGAAGTGCGGACTACCGCCCTCTCAAAGTGATTTGAATCGTTAATGCCATATGTGGGATGTATAAAGGATGGAGTAAATTATATTGTATATGATATTATACTGAAATTATAGTATAACTTTATATAATTATAACTTCATTCCATTAAATATGAAATAGAAATGAAAGTAGCGTTCATGCGTACGTACGGCTTACCGTCTCCATGAATAGTGCATTTCATTTCTTACCTCTAAATGTTATGTAATATTATAAATGAATGTATATACTGGATATACATGATGTATATGATATATACATCATGAATATAATTATGGATATAGTGGATATATTACCACATGAACAAAGTGTAATTATAAGAAGTTTATTTTTGACTCAAGTACCTAAGATCGTCAAAACGACCGTTATTAACTTAAATAATTACATAGTGTTCATAACATGGTAATAAGTTATATAAAAGGAATAATGAACTTGAAAAAGGATCTTAAGCAAGTAGATATTAACTCTAGTTTATTATTCAGGAGGTTAAAGAACGGTCTATTCAAGTCGGACACAAGGTAAGGGAACTTCTTAACCCAATTTCTATTCGTTGGGTTAATCTACTACTTTCGAATTATGTCATGATATTATTATATCCTATCTTGTATTTGTAATTTCATTATGTTTACTTATAGTGAATACACATAATATATCTATTTTATTTAAAAAAATGATCTTTGTAAGGTACTTTGTCCCAATCTCCATTCATTGAGGCATATTTTGCTTTATACACAAATTTCTTTTATATGGTGTATAAACCCCTTCGACTTTTACGTTTATTCAAAAGGAATCTTTTTATATGAAGCGTTTTACTAAAACGACAAAAAGGAATGTTTTTCTTGTCGTACGTATGCGGCGACAATGACTTCTCTGCCGCCGTAACCATTATTTGAGTTTCGGCTTCCTCTACAAGCCATAACTTTTTTTAAATGAAAAATAAATACCAAGTTTTAATTTTCTTTTATTTTGGTATTGAAAATGGTTTTGATAAGGTTTTTATTATATCAATGTGTTGTATTGATATCTTGTGATTGAAACGTGGAAATGTTATGCTTCCTTTATGCACATTTTATGTGATACGATTATGTTATGGTTTATGATATGTTTAAACCTGTTCATATGAGGAATGCATTGGACTTAATAAGTGACAGGTGGAGCCCGCTATAGCTCCTCGATGCATCGGTAGGTCTCATGAGACAAACTAGTGTCTTGGCACGAGGCCTTGACAAAATCTTATTTGTGGTCTTGGCACGAGGCCTTAGCTACGTGGTTATGATAGTCTGGCATTATGCATTCCATCATTATGTAAGTGGGTATTGATATTGCATGGGATTATTTGACTAGTAGAATATCCATGTGAGTAAGTAAATGGAATTATTTAATTTTATTTTTGCCATATCATGCTGAAGTTTAAGTTTAAAAAGGCTTTTGTTTTAGTTATACATTGCCTTAAATGTTAATGTTTATTTATGAAAGCTTCCGCAATATTGTTATCCTTACTGAGAATCTGAGATCACCCCTTTCAATGTTTTAATATTTTCCAGGATGTGAAGAAGTATTTTATGAATGACCTGCAGGGATAGTCAGAATAGGATATGAGTTTGGACTATGGAGACTTTGTTATTGTGATTTTTCACTTTATGATGTAATGTAACATTTATGAATTTATCTAGTGTTTCCAAGACTACTAAACTAATCGGTCTTTCGAGACTTGATCTTTTGTGATCATGCCAATGTTACGCAATAACGCACCGAATCTGGGTAACTGGGGTCGGGGCGTTACAATATAAGTTAAGATATTCCAAAATTCTTGGAAATATTCATCCAATAAACTTTGGGAGCTCCTAACTCATCTATCTCATGCCCTAGTGTGAGAAGGAGTCCTTCCAAGAACCTCGATTTGCGTTCTTCTCGGATTGAATAAAGGGTGTTGTGAAGATCATTTGGATGTCAAAAGGTTCATAGGTTATCTGTTCTAGAACCAAGAAATTTATGATCAATGCACTTATAGACTTTCATTGTATTCATGGATGATCTAGATGTGTCTGACATTAGTTCCTTTAAGAAACTATCACCAATGATGATCAGAACATGCCTATGGATTTAAAGTCAAATGAGGTAATGGTTCAATTTTTTGTTTTATGTTTAATTTCTTTCACATTATATCCTTGGATTGAAATTTGGACCTACCACATTGTATTTGATGTCAATATGTTGGTTTGATGATATTTTTTTATATTCCATTATTTCAAGATTCTACTACATTCTTAGTGCCAATATTGGGATTCACTAAATAATTGGTGGGATGATTTTCCCTTGAATATGACACAACTCAAATTAGACATACTACAATTGAATAATGTAAATATATTATGTGGTAAAAATAAAAATAAACTCATATACATAACATAATAATAATTAAAGTTATAGAAACCAAAAATATCCCAAATCATTCTACAAAATCCAAGGTCTCAAAAGATAAAATAAAGTGACAACATATAACTCTCCCAATATCCACACTATAGTTAACATCATGCACCCACCTCCATCACCTATGACCAATACATTAACGTTGTCCACAAGAAAAGTAAGAAGTATTCCCCTTACCCACATTATGATGAACAATATCAATATATACACCAAGATTAATATGCATGGGATGAGTATACAGACCTAGTAGGAAATCCCCAAAATACTTCCCACAAACTCTGTTTAAATAAGAACAAGTTATCTCACATTTTTATAAAATATTGATGTAATATGAAATCTACGGAACAAGATATATATATATATATATAAAGAAGTGAAACTAACTCATACCCCAAAACAGACACCCTTATCATGAATACATTCACACATGAAATACACCACACCATAACCTTTAAGTTCCATGTCACCTTCTCAATGCATCTCACGTCAAAGTGGTCCAAACTGAACAGACCAAACATATAAGAAAAAAACTCGTCTCTCCTAACCTAGGTCATCACTTGGTGTTATGATGTAGATTCCCCCAAATTCATAATAACACTAAATTCTAAACCAATAAGTCCCCATAATATTAATCATATAGACATGCTAATCCATTCCAATGAAAATTTTATACACACCAGAAACCATTCTATTTGAAACCAAACACCTCTTACATAGTTTACCAAACATGTTGTTGGAATAATCTACAAACCTTTTTGTAATACCAAACCCCAACAAGATAAGATAGCAAAAATAATATTAAAATGAGCTTCCACTTATAAATTTGATTATTTCATTTCAAAATCCCTACTTCCTTAAGTTATTAGAAAATGGAAAGTGGGAGGAAAACCACATACCACAAACAATATCTTCCAAAAAAACTATACCATACACTATAGATCCACACTCGCACAACCTTAATATGATGGATTAAAATAAAATTCACATAAACAACACTATAAAATAAATATCTAGTAATGAAAGACACAAAATGTGGTTTTTATAAATATAAAATAAAAAGAGAATAAAGGAGAATGAGATATATAAGTGTTACCTTTGATATCTAAGCCAAATAATTTAATATTTAATAAGAAGGAGATCTAAAGTGAAAAGTATCACCAAATTTTCTTAAGGGAATCCTATGGTTTGAGAACCATAGATAAAATAGTATAAATGATAGCTTCTAGATAGAGTCCACCAACTTCGAGGATGAAATTTTCTGAAAATTTTCAAGATCAAATGGTTTGGCCACACAGTTTACCCATACCATGTTCTAATTGTGAACCTACCCACACACCCCCCTTTCATCCCGTACAACTACCCAGGGATCCCTTACAGTTTCCCCTAACCATAAACCATCTGTGAACCCTTCCAAATCCTTCCAAGTAGTATGAAAACCCTTCATAACATCCAAAAACCAACCCTAAATTCTTCCTAACTTAATAAATAACAAATTAGTAAATTCCTCAAACTGGGTGTATTGAATCCTCCTTGCAATTGGGATTTATATCCTTAGAAATCTAAATTTCAGTGGTCTATTTAAAAATCTTTGGTCATTATTCTTGCATAATTTTCTCCCACTCCTATGTATATTCATGAATTTATTGATACTTCTATAATACCCAGAAAAATGAGATACGTTTTCATCACAATACCTTGTGTTTTCTATCTATAATTTGAATCCGGGAAAAAATGAATATAGAATTCAGATCATGTGTAAAATGATACCAAATAATCATTATTCTCATTACAATCCAAATGTATATCAATGATTAACCTAATTATTTTCCATTGATATCAGGATTAACATTTTATTAGATGACCAATGAAATAAGTCATCAACCATATAATTCCCCTACTTGGGCTTATAAACCAAGTAAAAGACAAAATATCTTTGGAACCCTATACAAATTTGATGCTTAAGGTTCAATTCCCTTTTTGAAAAATGTGCTTTAGGATTTTCTGACCAGTGAATACTATGAATTTATCACCAAAGAGATTTTGGTGACATTTTTTTAACACATGGAACACCATGACTTATTCTAGACTAGGTGTTGGGTAGTTATTTCCGTGTGTACACAACTATTATGATCTAAAATCCATGACATGGTCTCCCTTTGTAATAACACAACCTAGTCCAGATCCTAACACATCACAAGAAACAGTTTATCCATCACATAGTTCTAGAAAGACAAGGATATGTTCAGAAGTAAGACATTCCTTAATCTCTTTGAAGTATTTATGTTAAACCTTACTCATATTAAATAAAATACTATTATTTTTATTATATTCATATGTGAAGATAGATGTGATAAAAAAATAAAAAAAATTAAGACAATAACCTACTAAAACAAAGAATCTTCTTACTTAGAATACATTATTATGTGGATATCATTAAATAACATCCTTGATTTCTTTAAGATTGAATTATATACCTCTTTCATAAATGACATGCCCAGGGAATCAAAATTATTTTATCTATAAGTCACAATTTGAGAGTTTTTTATAGAGGTAGTGATCACAAAATATGCTCAATAAAATTTCCATGTTAATTTAATAATCATCACTAGAGAAATTTTAAACCAAGGTATCATTAAAAAATATGAAAATAGACTTGATGCACATATCAAATAAAAACTTCATCAATTTCATAAAGACAACTGATGCATTTGTGCTGTAACGACCCAATCTTTTTGAGTAGTATATTAACTTACTCTTATTGATTTAATAAGATGTTAATGGTTAATGCAGAAAGAGGAGTCGATGGCTTCATCCAGTAGACTCAACCCTTACGAAGCCCACTTATCAGAGCTTGGGAAGGAGGTAGCATCTGTGGGCTTCGCTTTGGACCAAGCCCAAGCCGAGCTCCAGCATGTCAAGATTGAACGAAAACGCTTGCAGGAGAAGTTCAAGTTAGTGGAGATTGCTACTAGGGCAATGTTATCTGAGCCTCCCTCAGATTCTCTCACCATATCACACCTTACACTTAGGTCTTATGCCAGTGTTATAAGGGGCTATGTGATGAGACCCTAGTTTCCTTGTGTAATCCTCTCGGGTGAATAAATTGAGATTTTTTCCTTTAGTGATGTTTGTGAAATTTCAAATGCCTAGATAATTTTAGAATGTATTTTATTGATGAATTTTGAAAAAGGGATATTTTGAAATATTTATGTAAACCCTAAATAACTAATGATGTGTAATGATTTTCAAAAAATGGTCTTCTACAAAAGTGTTCATTAAGGAATTTGGAGTCTAATAAGATCAACTTAATTTTTGATGAATAGTAAATTATGAATAGTGATTTTACGCTTAGGATTAGTAATGTGACCAAATGGATTAGTAATTTTCACTTAAAGAAAGTTTTAGTATAATTTAGACACCTTGGTTAAGTAATGTGATTCAATAAAATGGGTAAATAACGGTTTCATAAATTATTAATCAAGTATTAGTTTTTTCGGATGAATAGTGTTTTTTAATTAAAAATGACTTTATTTTTGAACTCAGAGCATCGATATTATGTTAAGGTAATTTTTGGGGATTTTTCTGAAAAAAAATGAATTTTCGATGAATAGTGTTTTTATTTAAAAATTAAATTAAAAATATTTAGAAAAATATTTTTATAAAATGGATTTCATTTTTGAAATCAGAGCATTGATATTTGGTTAAGGTGAAATTTTGGGATTATTCTGAGAAAGTTGAATTTTCAGTGAATAGTAAAAATACCGTTTTAGGGTTTCGGTATGTTTAATGACATCATAATGATGTCATGATGATGTCATGAGGTCTTTTGAGGGTTGGCCGGCCAAAGGTGATGAATTATTGTTTTGGGGGCCCCATGTGGCCTAACTCCATGATAAATACCAAGGGAGAGCCCATGGGTTTGAGAAAAGCACATGTGAGGTGTCCTTTGGCCATTAATGCTTTGTCCCCTCACTTTCCCTATAAATACCCACCCTTTCCTCCCTTGGTTTTCACTCCCAACTCTTCCCCAACGAAGTTCTGGTCTTCTTACCTTCCAAAGAGTCCTCCCAAGGTGCCCCCAAGCCCTCAAGGTCCAATCCTTTGAGTTTCAAGAGTCACGTTTTAAGGTAAGGGATCTGACCCCTCTCTTTCTTTTCGTGTAATCTCTTTTATGTCATTCCTTTTATGCTCCATGTGATTATGTGAGAGGATGTTCTTTTATATTCCTCTTACTGTCCTTTCATGTTTATATGATGAGAGATCCCCTCTTACTCTCATCATTTCGTTTTATGAAAGCTTAAGTGACGCCGTTAGGCTGCCGAATGTTTAAGTGATTCTTTCACCCTTCTCATTTTTTTCAAGTTCGATTTTCATGTCAAATCTTTCAAGTTCCTTTTTATTATGTTGGGGTATGATCTCTATATCTATCATACTGATCTCTTATGATCATATGATGAGAGACCCTATTTTATTTGTCCAATTCATTTTTGTTGAAGTTTAAGTGACGCCGTTAGGCTGCCGAATTTTCATAAGAGAAATCAAATTTTTGTCTTCCTTCCATGTTTTTCGTCTCAATTGGTATGTCCTTGAAATTGCATCACCATGTCCATATATCCTTCTTATTCTGTCCCTTTACCTTTTCATGGGTCAATTATGATTGTTCAACCCATGTTCCCTCTCTTTTCAAAGTTTCTAAAACCTTGTAACATAGCCGTTATGCTGCAGAATTTTCGTCTCAAAATGCCTCTCTTTTCTCAAAATTATTTTATGTTATAAAGTGAATACTCAAAGATCCTATTTCTAAAGGGGTATTCACATATATATAAAAATGATCTATTTTAAATTCTGGGATTTACATACATGATACCCGCTTTCCCTTTCCGTGGGTTCAAAGTAACGTAAAGATCATGTCTTTAAAGCAGTTTTTGAAACGTTATGATTATGAAATGAAACCCATTTGTTTTATGCTATATGGGTTATTTATGAAATGTTTGATGATGATATATGTGTCTCACATGAAAATAAAGACAAATTTAAGGGTGCGCCCTGATAGCGCTCCAATGCATTGGGTAAAGACTTAATCTCTAGAGATGACCATTTTAACGACGCCTTGGTGAATAACCTTGGTAATTTTTAACGACACCTTGGGGATGGACCTTGGTGAAACGAAACGATTGTCAATATTAAATGTTTTAGCCACATCTTCAAGTTATGAAAAATTATTATTTTTATTATGATGTACCTCATGATTTCTTTCTCATGCCTTAAAGTTCTTTTCATGTCCTTATTGAAGTATCTCAAGTTCACTTGTAAAATGATTCTCTTGTTTCCCTTACTGGGCCTTCTGCTCACCCTTTCTTTTGATGTATGTCCCCAGGTTATGAGATGCATAATGAACATAGGATGAACTAAAGGAGAAGCCTTTCAAGTGTTTATGAAGAATGTTTTTATGTTTTTTTTTATGTATTATGATCCTTGTTTCCAAGACACTAAACCTTAACGATCCTCAGTTCCGTGTAATGAAATGAAAGTTTATGTTATAAAATGGCGGGATGCTATATGTGCAACCAATGGGAATGACTAAGTATTCATAGTGGATGTAATAGCTTCTAAAATTTGTCTTTGTAACATCATTCTTATGGACCTAGAGTTAGTAGTATCTTTATAGTAGATTAATTTTAGAGAACCACATGGATCCCATGAATTAATCCAACATTACATCAATTCTAGGACGAGGATATTATTTTTTGATCATAGCTTGGTCCAGTGTATAATTATCAACACAAAGTTAGAGGCTTCCATCTACCTTTTTAAATATAAAACTGGAATGGATAAAAGTTATATACTTGGTATTATAAAGACCTTACTTTCCTATAATTTTATTGAGAAATTAATTTCATTCAATTACTTCAATTCAATTCTATATGATGAAGAAAAATAAGACTTGTTCCTATTATTAGGTCAATAGGAAATTCCAATTCCACTTTAGGTGGAAGTCTAGAGATATTATCAAAAAATAAATCAGGGCATTTATATATTATCTTATTAAAATCACAATTTTTTATTTCATCACTAGACCCTATGGACACTATTTCTAAATGGTAAGATATGGTTTCACCTACCATTACTAAGGGCCTTTATTTCCTATAATTAATATCCAATTATCCTGCAAATAGATGAACAACTACACTAAGATATATTAAAGTATCTCATCAAGTGTAGTAATCAATATAACCCTTGAATGTGAAAAATCAATCCACCCCTTAGGATAGATAAAAAATTCATATTCAATATAGAAAACCCTAACCAAAACTGGTATGCATCAATGTTAATTGAAAATGATGAACACTTAAATCCTATACATTCTAGTTACCCAAGAGGTGTTCTGATGCTCATGAAATAAGACATGATTTCCACATGCAACCCCATTTGATTTACCACATGAGAAGAAATAAATGAGTGGAAAACATCTGTGTTAAATGATAAATTAATTAAAGTTAAATAAAAAAGAATAGTACCTCTCATTTTCATGTGATCTAGTTCTTTATTTTCCACATCATTCTCAACACTAAAAAGTTATTGGTCATATCCTCTTAGATTATTCTTGTCCCCATGCTAAGATGTTTCCTATTAGGGTGTTGAGGAGTTATTAGAATAAGGCTAAATAAATAAATTCTAAGGATGATAACTAATTTGAAGATATCATCCTGGTTAGTCATGAGAATCATAGGAAAATTTAGAACTATTTTCACTATTTGACTTCAAAATATTGGTACAATAACAATTGTGGTGCCCCATTTATCCATAATTGTGACACTCTTGAAGTGGTTTTGTATATTATCTATTAAAATTATCTAAATAAATACATATAATGTATCATAACTGGTTATTACCAAGTGTAGGAAAATAAATCTACCTAGATGATTGGTTATCATGTGTTTATCCACCCTGGGATTAAATTTCCCTCCTTTTATTCCCCCCACTACTGGAGTTTCAACCTATGAATTAGTGAAAAAAGGTGTTCCCTTTACTAAAGTTTCCTAAAATTTAATTTTCACCCATTATGGCCTTGTTTACCAACTTAGTGTAATTATCAATAAATAAGATCACCCCTTTAGAAAAAATATTTAGTGATAGACCCAACTTAAACATGAATTATTCAAGAGATACACTAGCCACAATTTATGGTGTAAAGTGTGAAACGTATGTAAAATAAGTTTTATACCCCATAATTGAGAGATTTACTTGTATTAAATAAAATAAATATGTTATCCTTGATACTTAGGAGGCATGAAGATAAAATTTTGTTAAAAAATTCCTCAAATCCTTCCCATGTAATTCCTCAATCAACTTTAGCTTAAATAAGTAAATCCAACCATTATTGTGTCAAGTAATCAAGAATGTACACTGCTAAAATTGCATTAATCTTAGCTAGAGTACCAAATTAAATATTTAATTAATTCAAAAAAAATACATGCCTCTATCTGATTAGATCCCATGTCACCCCAAAAGATTAGTGAGTTTTACATTTTAAATTATAATGAGAGATCCGTATAGCATAGTTCCTAGGTCTGATTTTCTAATCACACTAATAAAAATATTCCACAATGTTTCCAATTAGGTGCTAATTTACTTTTGGTTTGTGTGAAACCACATTCCAAATGACACCCTCTTGCTTATCTCTAGGTCTACAGACTACTATAATTTTCCTATACACATTGAAAAAATCACCACTTAGTCAATGCATAACACTAATCAAGATCATAAGAGGAAAAAATTAAAATCTTGATCCATGAAGAATCATATGAATGATGAAATCCTGGTGGGAATTCTCCTTACAAATACATGATACCCAACTCTAATCTGTTAACCCCATGATGATTGGGTGAAAAAATTCCTAAAAGTTTTTAAAAATACTTTTCATAATTGAAATTTTGCATGCCTAAAAGTTATTAAAGAGGTCATATATACCTTTTTATACCTTACATTTCAAGTTTTTATACATCCTCTCCCCAGACTCACCATCCAGAATGATAAATCATACCAAAGTGATACCATTTTTAACATCATAACCTCAGACCAATGTATTTAATTGGATCAAAATGCTAATAGCATTGGGTTCATCCTGTAGACCTCAATAGTTGGAAATAAATGACTAACGATTTACAAAATCATTTGGGGAATGATTTTCCCTTTCATACAATACATCATAACGTAGATAGACTATAATGGAAGAATCAAAATATGATTCATAATAAAAATACAAATAAAATCCCATATATAACTTGAAAATAATGAGTCACAATGACTAACACTATCCTAAACAAGTATATAAAACTTAATTATTTATTTTATTTTATATACTTTTAACCTTTTCTCCATTTTTATTTACCTTGTTTTTAACTTTTAATTTTATTTTCTTTTTAATAGGATAAATATTATCTTAATTTGTTTTAATTTATTTTAAAGTAAAATATTTTTCTGAATTTATTTTTATTTTTAGAGTAAATATGGTTTTCTTGATGGATTTTAATTTATTTAAATGAAAATATATTTTTTGGATTTCTATTTTCAAATTTTTATTTTGTTTCTTATTTATTTTTAATATAATTGAGATTTCATTTATTTTTTAATATTTATTTAAATATAGAATAAATTTTTCGATTTTGAAATGGAAATTCTTTAGCGACTCCAGCAACCGAAGTCTTCTAGTGATTTTTTTAATGGGTTAATTTTTTTAAGGGTTAAGGTTGGGTATTTAGAAAAAAATTCATGAGAAGTGTAAACCTCGTTCACACTTTTCCATTTAGATAAGAAGTGTGAATGGGTTTCACACTTCTTATTTTGACCCTAAAGAAGTGTGAACCCCATTCACTCTTCCTTAAAAAAAATTATAAAGGAGGCGTGAATAGGGCTCATGCCTCTTGACCCAAAAAAACTATAAATAGAGGTGTCTCCCCCCTCCATTTGCAATTTTTATGCTCTATATTTGTTTGTGAAGTTTTGTTGTATTTCTTTCTCAGTATAATTTGTAATTAGATAAATATTATTATTTAAAAAATATATTTTTTTAATTTAAATGGTGAATAATTAGATTTTTATAGATTAATATGTATATAATATATATTATATTTAAAGTAACATAAATTAAAATTATAATATTCCATACACATAGGTAAATAAAGTGAATATAGATAAATATTTTATAAATATTATATTATAAATAATTATTTATAAAAAATACTAGTTATATTGATTATTATATTTAAATATATATATATATATATAATATTATTTTTTTAACGGTATAAAAAATTTCTATAAATTATAATTTTAAATTATATTAAGTATAAATAGTTATTATTCCAAGTAAAAATGTATATAATATAATTACTTAAATTTTGAAGTATAAATACTCGAATAATTATATATATATATTTTTTTTTGTGGCATTTCAAGAGATCTAGAAGACTAGGGGTCCTTGTTCATAGGGTTGTCGCATTATCACAGTGTCATCCTTCTGGCCGGAGATGGTGGCATTGGAGGAGATCACTGATTGGTTGAAATAGTCAGGGAAGGATCAAAAAGGTCTCATGGGGTGACCAAGGCAGCTGGATACACTACAATTCTGAATGCGATGAGGTTATTGATTCTCGCTCAAATTTATCCAAGAGATGAAGGTAGAACGGTCCTTGTAGTTTAGCTTGGGTTATCGAATCCACAGAGACCTAAGAAGTAACCTATAGACACGTACATTCTATGGACTGTTTTTGGCTATGAAGTGGCCAACTTGGGTTGATTTTAGATGGGTTTAAGGGAACTCTAAGAGACTTAAGTGAATTCAATTTAAAAGAATGAGTTGATCCTAGGTTATCGCTTGGGGTGGATTGGACGTATTTCCTTTTTAATGATTTCAATTTCTTATAATTGAGATGGATTCATTTAAGAATATCAAATGAAATCATCACTTACTGGTTTAATGCCTACACACCCTAATACTAATCACTTATACACTTGAAGGATCAAAGTTTTGAGCACTCCAAGGTAGAGGTTCGTATTAGCACTTGAATGTGTGACCTTAAATTCAATAAGGATGAAGATGTTTTAAAATCATAAAATAAAAATATCATTTAAAAGAAGTGATTTGCCATTAATAGAGTGATAAATTACATACAATCCATACCATTTCTACTCCCTTGGATAAACCCATAAAATATTTAGCCCTCCATTGATGACATGTCTTCAACGGAAGCGGGAAGTATACTTACAAGGGTGGAATTGAAGAAGTAAAAACAACAACAACAAAAGATCACTCCTCCGTTGTGTGATAATCTCACAAGGTTTGGTATGAACAAGTTCACACCTTGAACCAAAGGTATCAAAGTGATAATGAGAAGAACATAATAATAATAGAAGAAGAACTTTTATTAAGAAACAAGGATGAATTAAAACAACTTACATGTGAAGGAAGAACATTACAAAGAGAAATTGGCAGCATAACATTAAGATGAAAAAAAGATCAAAGATTATCAAATCCTCCACCACCACTACCTTAAATAGGAATTTTGGAAGCCTTGGGTCGATACTCCAACAGTACAAAGCATCTCACTTGATTATGGTAGGCCTAGGGTGGTGGAAAGTTTGTGGAAAGAAGACTTTTCCACCCTTGACCCGAAAAGCCATCCATCTTTCATGCACCAAACAGACGCACTTTAAACACCTTCTAGATGGAAGAATTTGGGTGTTACATAGAAGACTTAAATTAATCTCAGGATGTACCCTAATATCCCAAAAAATATCATCCCAAAAGGAGTTATGGTTTTCGATATATGGCTTAATTGGTGGGATGTTTTTCTGGGCCGCAGAATCTGGCCCAGAATTTTATCTCTAACTTGGGCCGCCTAAATGACCATCATGGAGGCCGAATTAGCATTATCTCATTAAGGGTGATTTGTTACTATACATGTATTCTAAAATCCCACGAAATTTGGGATTAATTGGGCCTTTATGTTTGGCCCCAAAGTCTCATCAGTGGGATGGTGTCCAATCTGCATTCTCCAGAATTGCTTCCTTTCATTTCCAAATATATCCATCATCCTCCATGAATTCTCCACTGATCCCTGAATAAAACATGTTCATATTTAAGTGTAGATCAATTTCAAAAAATATAAAATTAAAATATATATAATTAGATTCCTTAAAATTATATTAATCATTGGGTACTTTAAATGATGTTCAAAAATGTACCACATAATAGTGCATTTTAAGAAGGTATTACAATCATAATGTGAAATGATGTTCAAAGTGTAAAATGCACTAAAATGGTGTTTATGAATAATAAATCACATGAATATTATATATATTAACAATGAATATTAGCCTCATTTAGTGGCTAATCACACCCCCCAACTTGAGTTTTGCTAGTCCCGAGCAAAATATATCTCAACAATATGAAATTCGAATTCCCTTTTCCAAAAACATTTTAATAAAAAATGATCACCAAAAAACCTTGTACCAAAAAATCATGAAACCCATCAAAATATTTTAATATAATATAGTTTCATAAGCAGATCCTAATCCCAAGCTCATTCCTTTGTTCAAATTCATTTCCATATTTCATCCAATATCAATTAAATATGAGGATGTGTTGTGTATCACAATAGACATGGGGGTTCATCTTTATTCAAGAGGGAAATTACGGAAGCGCTAGGTGGAATCACATTTCAATATTAAGATGAGTATTCATTTTTTTTTATAATCTTTTTTTTTTGTTTTTTTTTTTGTTTTTTTTTTTTTGCAATTTTGCCATGGTAATTGAAATTGCACTCAAAAGAGTCAACCCCTATAGCGAGACTTTGCCGATGAATCCCAGGCTCAAAGACCTTAGGGCTCCAAGTGAATCCCACATACTCAGGCATCATCTCGAGTTAACTCAGTCAAAAAAAAATTCAAATTACCAAAAATAGAGATAAAATTACTAACTCTGGGCCAGACAACTATGGAGTCACGATCCCCAAGTGCCGAAAGCCATGCATTAGGTCATTTCATTGCTCTACGCACATTTTTTTTAAATTTTTAATTTTTTTGAATACTCATATTAAACTAAAATGATCACAAAACCTATGATATTTATTTAGGGGACCCCATGAACTCAAACTAATACCTCACTATCCAAAAGGACGTGCATTGTGATCTTTTTTATTTGGATGAAAATATAAACGATGAAATATCACATTGGACAGCCACACTTTCCAAAATCTATGCTCATGAAATTATACAAGGATTAAAATCAGAATCAGGGTATGCTAAATTATTTGATATTTGGTTTCAAAGTGTGCAATGTGTATTACCATGTTCAAAGTTAAAGGAATTTTTCCTTCCATTTACACTTCTTTTTTTTCAAATCATTCATTTTTTTTGACACAAAAGCATTTTTTTTATTTTATCTCCCCCCCAACTTAAAACAACACTGTCCCCAGTGTTTGAAGAAATGAAAATTTAGAAGGATTATAGGTAGATAATGGAAGTTCAAAAAAGGAAATTGAAACTGAGGATCATGGAATGAAATCACCTGGTGGTTGAAGTTGAAGTTCTTGCTGCTCCAAATTAGTCCTTTGATCTCTTGGGGGATGTAGGCACCTCCTTGATTGAACATGTATCACACAAAATAGTACCTAAAAAGAATAACAAACCAGACAAAACAAACAACACAACGACTTATTTAATTCCAAGTATCATCATTTTTATGGTTTTTCCTGTTTTTTTTTTGTTTTTTTTAAATCAAACTAATGATACATTGTCTTCTTTTAATTTTCTGGGTAAGGTATTACTCAGGGATCACACCGCATGACACGAATGAATATGATGCTCCCCTTTCATACCCATCCATACTCATAATAGAAGAACAGGTCAATAGTCTTTTTTTTAATATAAAAATGATTAATTAATCCTATTTAAAATATAAAGTTTATTAAAACAAAAAAATGATAGGAACTTGAAAACCATGGGTTTCCTCCCATACAGCGCTTTGTTTAACGTCATTATCCCGACATGGACCCTAAATCTATCAATTTTTTCCTTGTTCATAGGTTGGCTCAGTTAACTCAACCTCTATTTCCTGTTTATTGAATGATTCAATGAATGGTTTTAACCTTTGACCATTGACCTTGAAAATGTAACCACTTGTGGGATCTTGAATATCTACTACCCCATGGGGGAATACATGATGCACTATGAAAGGTCCTGACCATCTAGACCTTAACTTTCCCAGATGTAAATGAAGTTTTGAACTATACAAGAGCACAAGTTTTCCCGGTTCAAAATTTTTAAACTTGATATTCCTAGATTGGAAGGCTTGAACTCTATCTTTATTGATCCTTGAATTTTCATAAGCCTCCATCCTTAATTCCTCCAGTTCATTGAGATCTAATTTCCTTTTTGTTCCGGCCAATGAGAGGTCATAATCCATTTTCTTGATTGCCCAAAAGGCCTTATGTTCAATCTTCACTAGCAAATGGCATGCTTTACCATAAACCAACCTATATGGGGACATTCCTAAAATGGTTTTATATGTGGTTCTATAGGCCCAAAGAGAATCTAAGAGTTTCTCAGACCAATCTTTCCTAGAGGGGTTGACAGTTTTTTCAAGAATTTTCTTAATCTCCATATTCTCTAACTCATCTTGACCATTGGTTTGAGGATGATATGCAGTGGACACTTTATAAGAAATACCATACTTGGACATGAGTGAAGAGAATGGGCGGTTGCAGAAATAGGTTCCTCGATCACTGATTATAGCCCTAGGAATTCCAAATCGGGAAAATATGTTCTCTTTCAGAAATCGAATCACAACTTGATGATCATTGGACTTAGTGGGAATGGCCTCAACCCATTTTGAGACATAATCAATAGCTAAGAGTATATAGAGGTATCCCCGAGAGTTTGGTAAGGGACCCATGAAATCAATTCCCCAACAATCAAATATTTCAACCACTAAGATGGGAGTGAGTGGCATTTGATTTCTTTTTGTGATGGACCCTACTTGTTGACACCTAGGACAGCTTTGACAAAATGTGTAGGAGTCCCTTGAGAGGGTGGTCCAGAAGAGATCACATTGAATAATCTTAGCAGATGTTTTCTTAGAGGAAAAGTGACCTCCACATGCCTCACTATGACAGAATTTAAGGATGGACTCTTATTCAGATTCAAGAACACACCTCCTAATGACTTGGTCAGGGCAGAACTTATAGAGGTATGGATCATCAAAAACATAGTTTCTAACATCAGAAAGGAATTTCCTTCGAGCTTGAGTCCCTAAGAATTTTGGAATGACTCCTGTAACTAAGAAATTGGTCATGTCAGCATACCAAGGGTAGTCACTCACAGAGTATAGGTGTTCATCAGGAAACGAATCAGACACAGAAAGGTGATTCGAGTTGTCTTTGAATTCCATCCTAGAGAGGTGATCAGCTACAACATTTTCAACTCCCTTTTTATCCTTGATTGTGAGGTCAAATTCTTGTAAGAGAAGGACCCACCTAATCAGTCTAGCCTTAGCATCTTGTTTTTGGAAGAGGTATTTTAGTGCAGAATGGTCAGTGAACACAGTGATGGGGGATCCCAAGAGGTAGGACCTAAACTTCTCTAAGGAAAACACAATAGAAAGTAACTCCTTTTCAGTGGTGATGTAGTTGATTTGGGCATCATTTAAGGATTTTCTTGCATAAGCAATGACATAAGGATTTTTATCACAACATTGTCCTAAAACAGCTCCTATAGCAAAGTCACTGGCATCACACATAAGTTCGAAAGGAAGGTTCCAATTTGGAGATTTCATAATGGGAGGAGAGTTGATAGAGGATTTTAGGGTTGAGAATGAACCCTCACAGCTTTCAGTCCAAACAAATGGAGCATCCTTTACTAGCAGAGCACAAAGGGGATGGGAGATTGAACTAAATTCCTTGATGAATCTTCTATAGAAACCAGCATGTCCTAAGAAATACCTCACTTCCTTGAAAGTTTTGGGTGATGGAAGGTGGAGAATGATGTCAACCTTGGCTTTATCAACTTCAATCCCCCTACCTGAGACTAGATGGCCTAGAACTAGTTCCTCTTTAACCATGAAATGGAATTTTTCCCAGTTTAGGACTAGATTCTTTTCTTCACATCTTGACAAGACTCTCTCTACATTCCTCAGACATCCCTCAAATGTATCCCCAAACACAGAGAAGTCATCCATGAAGACCTCTAGAAAATCCCCTACCATGTCTGAGAAGATTCCCATCATGCACCGCTGGAATGTTCCAGGGGCATTGTATAACCCGAAGGGCATGCGTTTGAAGGAAAAGGTACCGAAAGGACATGTGAATGTAGTCTTCCCTTGATCCTCTAGGGAGACCTCAATTTGATTGTACCCTAATTACCCATCTAAGAAACAATAGAAGGCATGACCTGCCACTCTCTCAAGGACTTGGTCAATGAATGGTAAGGGGAAATGGTCCTTCTTGGTGAATGAGTTTAGCTTCCTATAGTCAATGCAGACCCTCCATCCACTACTCACCCTTGTTGGAAGAATCTCTCCATCCTCATTGGTTATCACTGTGATTCCAGCCTTTTTTGGAACCACTTGGATTGGGCTCACCCACTCACTCTCAGCTATGGGATATATGATACCAGCTTTTAACAATTTCAGAAGTTTCTTCCTTACTACCTCCATGAGATTAGGATTGAGTCACCGTTGAGGTTGACGACATGGCTTTGAATCAGATTCCAGAACAATCCTATGAGTCCCGATAAGTGGGCTAATCCTAGGAATATCATAAAGGGTCCAACCAATGGCTTTCTTATGCTTCCTAAGGACATCTAGAAGCATCCTATCATGATTGGATTCAAGAGAATAAGAAATTAGAATAGGATGTGTTTTATTTTCCCCTAGGAAAGCATACTTGAGTGTAGAGGGAAGCTCCTTCAATTCAAGATCAGGTTGGTTCATAATTTCAGCAGAAGATTGGGACATTGGATCAAGATCAATTTCTTTTTTTAGAGTTTTAGATAAGATTTATTCCCCACATGTAGAAGTTTCAGCTACTAGATTGGCTTGATCAGATTTAGGGAAGAAAATTGGAGTGGTCTCCATGAAAGTGGTTTCTTGAAAGGTTTCACTGATTGTTGGACCTAAGACTTCATCATAAGAGCAATTTGAAAATGATTCAAGCCAAGGAGATAAACTTCCTTCATATGAACAAAGGAAATCAATCTCATCCCGACTTAAACATTCATCAAATATTCCTTGATGTTCCATGGATTCATTATCAATGCTTCCTATCATGTTTACTTCATGAATGTCCTCGTCATCCCCTATTTGTGAGCTTGCATTATAGATGTTCAAGTATAGACTCATGTTCCCAAAGGTGATGGTCATGTTCCCATTTCGGACTCGGATAACAGAGTTGATTATTACAAGGAAAGGACGACCAAGGATGATTGGGGTTTGTTCCTTATTTCCTAAGTTTGGATGGTTGTCAAGGACAATGAAATCAGCAGGGTAGATAAAGTTTTCAACCTTTACCAGAACATCCTTTAAAATCCCCTTTGGAACCCTAATGCTACAATCAGCAATTTGAAGTGTGACAGATGTGGGTTGGAGTTATTCTAGGCCTAATTGGCAGTACACAGCATATGGGATGAGGTTGACACTAGCACCTAGTTCACACAAGGCCTTGACAACTTTGCTTTCTCCTAGTTCAACATTGATGTAAGGGCAACCTGGGTCTTTCAACTTAGGAGGAATGGTCCCTTGAATAGTGGTACTCACATTAGAAGCCAAAAGGACTTGTTTTTTATGCCCTTAAGGTACTTTGAGTAGGAAGGTATGGTTTGGATTGCATCGAGAAGGGGTATGTTCAACTTGACTTGTGAAAATATTTCTCTCAACGTTTCACTCAGTTCAGGCTTGTTTTTCCCCCTCATACGTTGAGGAAATGGTGCAGGTTGTGGGGTTGTTTGTTGAAGAGTTGTTTCCTTGACAATGTTATCAGTTTCCTCAGTTTGATCTTGCGGTTCATTTGAATTTTCATCCAAGTTTGAATCTTCAGGTGGGTTCTGAATTAGTTTTTCAGGTTTCTCAATTGATTTCTCACTTATTAAAACAGTCACAGCCTTTAGTTGTTCATGAGTTGTTTGATCACAAATTGACTCTCCCCTTGAAGTTGAGGATGGAACTGCCTGAGTAGGAATGGGTGCCTTTCTAGTTTTGATGGTTTGAAGTTCTTGTTTTAGGGAAGAGACTTCTGAGTTCATCCTCTCCATTTGTTTGCACAATTGTTCTAGTAGGATTTGTGGAATAGTTTGGGTGGGTGATTGAGTAGGTTGGTTTATCCCAGGGGGATATTTTGGAGGTGGTATGGTTTGTTGAAAATGGACCGGTGGCTGTTGGTATTGGATAGGTTGGGTTTGGAACTGGTTATGGGTTTGGTAGTTCTGATGGGGGTAAGGATTTTTTCCATGTGGTTGGCTAGGTTGTTGGTTATCTTTCCAGTGGAGGCCTGGGTGGTCATTATACCTTGGGTTGAAGTTGTTTTGGTATTGAGGCTTTTGAAAGTTCAAATCATTTACTTCCACTATAGGTCCTCCTAAAAGAACATCCTTGATGGATGGAATGGTTAGGCAGTTGTCTGTCTTATGGTCATGTTTGTCACAAATTGTGCAAACAGGGTCAACAGTTTGGATTTCATAGACTTTACTAAGGTATATCTCTTCAACCTTCCTAGAGAGTGTTGCGAGTTTAGCCCTAAGGCTTTCCTCTTCTCTAAGTGTATGAATTCTAGTAGTTCTTTGTGGCTTTTCAGAATAAGGTGAATTTCCCCATGTTTGGTTTTGTTCAGAAAGGATTTCTAGATACTCGTAAGCATCATTTGGGGATTTGTTTTTAAAGGTTCCATTACACATCATGTCAATGAATTGTTTGTTCCCCGGACCCAACCCTTCATAGAAAATTCTCACTTGTTCAGGAATAGAAAAACCATGGTGTGTAACCATGTTTAGAGTGTCTTTGAACCTCTCCCATGTTTCATATAATGACTCTCCCTCTTTTTCAAAAAAGTTTTGGATACTCTTTTTAAGTGAAATTGTTTTGTGGTGGGGAAAGTATTTTTTGTAGAATTCTCTTTGTAGTTGGTCCCAAGAGTTTATGGATGATGGTATCAAATTTTTTAGACAATTTTTAGCTCGATCCTTTACAGAAAAAGTAAATAGCCTCATCTTAGCTGATTCTAGTTGATGTGGGGGACAAATGGTTTCTACAATGTCATTGAACTCCTTAATGTGAAGGTAGGGCATCTCGGACTCCATTCCATGGAATGTGGGAAGGTGGTTTAGGACATGGGGTTTAAAGATGTAGTTGGAATCTCATAGGTAATTGTGTCTAATGCATGAGGGGGCATTGTTCTAGGAAGGTATGAGGTAGTCATTCATGGTTTGATCAATTTCATTCCCCAAGTTTGGGGCTTCCTCATTTGGGTTTCCATTTTGGTTCCCACTCGGGTTTATGAGTTGGTTTCTTTGAAGACCTTCCATTGAAATTGGCTCAATTTTGGACTCTATAGTATTAGGAAGATTAGGATCTAATGGAAAGAGTTCCCTTGGTGTACTTGACTCCCCAACCCCAGGACTATCTACCCTAATAAGATAGTTTGATTGATCGCGGGTGTAGGCGGACATGCGCCAAAAGAAAAAAAAAGGAGAAAGGGACAAGATTAGAGAATTTGGATAAGAAAAGAATAAATGGGGGAGAATAGAATGGTTGTTTATATGAATTACTTGTGTCCCCGAAAATGGTGCCAAAATTTTATTCTCACTCAAATTTACCCAAGAGATGAAGGTAGAACGGTCCTTGTAGTTTAGCTTAGGTTGTCGAATCCACAGAGACCTAAGAAGTAACCTATAGACACATACATTCTATGGACTATTTTTGTCTATGAAGTGGCCAAATTGGGTTTATTTTATATGGGTTTAAGGTAACTCTAAGAGTCTTAAGTGAATTCAATTTAAGAGAATGAGTTGATCCTAGGTTATCGCTCGGGGTGGATTGGACGTATTTCCTTTTTAATGATTTCAATTTCTTATAATTGAGATGGATTCATTTAAGAAGATCAAACGAAATCATCACTTACTAGTTTAATGCCTACACACCCTAATACTAATCACCTATACACTTTAAGGATCAAAGTTTTGATCACTCCAAGGTAGAGGTTCGTATTAGCACTTGAATGTGTGACCTTAAATTCAATAAGGATGAAGATGTTTTAACATCATCAAATAAAAATATCATTTAAAAGAAATGATTTGCAATTAATAGAGTGATAAATAACATCCAATAAAACCCCTTTCTACTCCCTTGGATCAACCCATAAAAGAGTTAGCCCTCCATTGATGACATGTCTTCAACGGAAGCAGGAAGTAGACTTACAAGGGTGGAATTGAAAAAGTAAAAACAACAACAACAAAAGATCACTCCTCCGTTGTGTGATAATATCACAAGGTTTGGTATGAACAAGTTCACACCTTGAACCAATAGTATCAAAGTGATAAAGATAATAACATAATAATAATAGAAGAAGAACTTTTATTAAGAAACAAGGATGAATTAAAACAACTTACATGTGAAGGAAGAACATTACAAAGAGAAATTGGCTGCATAACATTAAGATGAAAACAAGATAAAAGATTATCAACTATTCCACCACCACTGCCTTAAATAGGCATTTTGGAAGCTTTGGGTCGAGACTCCAACAGTACAAAGCATCCCACTTGATTATGGTAGGCCTAGGGTGGTGGAAAGTTTGTGGAAAGAAGACTTTTCCACCCTTGACCCGAAAAGGCATCCAGCTTTCATCCACCTAATAGACGTGCTTGAAACACCTTCTAGATGGCCGAATTTGGGTGGTCCATAGAAGACTTAAATTAATCTCCGGATGTCCCCTAAAATCCTGAAAAATCTCATCCCAAAATGATTTATGGTTTTCTATATATGGTTTAATTGGTGGGATATTTTTCTGGGCCATAGAATCTGGCCCAGAATTTTATCTCTAACTTGGGCCGCCTAAATGACACCATGGAGGCCGAATTAGCATTATCTCCTGAAGAGTTATTTGTTCCTATATATTTCTTCTAGAATATAACGAAAGTTGGGATTAATTGGGCCTTTATGTTGGGCCCCACAGTCTCATCAGTGGGATGGTATCCAATCGGCCTTCTCCAGAATTGCTTCCTCTCATTTCCAAATATCTCCATCATCCTCCATGAATTCTCCACTGATCCCTGAATCAAACATGTTCATATTTAAGTGTAGATCAATTTCCAAAAATATCAAATTAAAATATTTATAATTAGATTCATTAAAATCAAATGAATCATTGGGTACTTTAAATGATGTTCAAAAATGTACCACATAATAGTGCATTTTAAGAAGGTATTACAATCATAATGTGAAATGATGTTCAGAGTATAAAATTCACTAAAATGGTGTTTATGAATAATAAATCACATGAATATTATATATATTAACAATGAATATTAGCCTCATTTAGTGGCTAATCAGTTATATAAGGTGGAGGATCAGTTGTATGTGGTGGTACCAGCTAGAGTGAATGGAGATAATGGCATTGGAGGAAATCGAGTCGTTGATGGATTTAATAGGTCCCACAAATATAGTTTTGTGGTTGGGGTTACTGAGTCAGCATAATCTAATAATTGGATGTTTTCAACAGTGCTATCTAGAGTTAATGGAGACGATAGCATTCGAGAAAATCAAAGATCGGGTGTGATGGTTAGTGAAGAAATAAACTGGTATTGAAAATGTCTCTTTGTGGTAGGGGTGATCGAGGCAGTTGATTCTAATGGGATTCAAAAGATGAGGTCGTTCAAGATGAATATGGCTCGATTGGATATGGTGGTGGTGGATTGTGTGATCAGATCTCGATAGGAACCTTCATTTCCTATTTCTGGTTGTTGGATTGAAGGGACATTGGCTATAGGTGGGAATTTGGGTGGAATTCTGGACCAAAGGGATGTTTCTTAACGGCATCTACTGGTAGTGTTTAATGGTTCCTCTACTAGTAGGATCTTAAAGAATGGATCATCGGCCTGCATTGATGCTGACCATGAAGCACCCTCAATTCTTTTATCTTTGGATAATAACTCACTAATTTCTAGGTTTTTTCTTCCTAATGGTCATAAGCCATGGCGGGTTAATGATCTTGTTCATAGGACTTCCTTTATGTGGGGGTTTTTAGATTGGAAGTGCATTTCATTAGGCATAGGTTTTTTTCATTTCTTTTTTCAATCAGATGAAGCCAAAATTCATTCATGATCCTCTAGTTCATTATATTTAAAGCCAAGAATTCTCCATATCCGTGAATGGATGTTGGATTTTAATGTTTCAATGGTTAATAATGTTTTTCACAAGTATGGATCAGGTTACATGACCTCAATTGGATTTTATAGCATCCAAAAAAAAATTGAATGATATTGCGACTACCATTGGTGTCCTAATTCACCTAGATAAGAAAATAGAACACATCAGGTATGGACACTTTGCGAGAATTCTGGTTGAAATTGATATGATTTCTACTCTTATTGAAAATTTGAATCTTTCTGCTCCCACTGATGATATAAAGATAAGTGTTGAGTACAAGAATTATCTTGAGTTCTGTCAAAATTTCAAATCTATTGGTAATTTGGATGAGAAATGAGGTAGAAAAGTTGGTGAATTCTTTGATTTGAAGGGGAGTCCTTCAAAGGATTGTGATCATAATGGAAAAGTAAATTTATCTAGGCCTCCTGGGTAGTCATTACACAGGAATCCTAGTAAGAAACCGGTTGAATTTTGGGACAAGAAACCTCGTAATCAAGGCATGGAAATTTATAGGTATAAATATGTGGTGGTTAATCAGGAGTAGGAAGGGACTTCATTGGTTTCCACTAGCTCATTCTCCATTGATAAAAAAAGGATGGGGACATGAATGGGTCTCAAATGGACACTACAGGTACAAGGGGTCACATTAATGATCATGCTGATGGAATTGATGAATGAGATTGTAGGATTAGTGATGGTGTTTCTATGGGTGTTAATTTGATTCGGCATGGTGTTTTCGATGATTGGGATGACAAGAATTCTGGTGAGGTGGGGAAATCTGCATATGTTGTTGGTATTGTTCATGGGTGTTCTCCTTCTCCAATTATTGAGAAAGGTTGTGTTGTGAAACCGTTGGTCGTAGACTTTTCAAGGCATGTTATACAAGTTGATGGATCTGGGAAATATGATGTTCAGTAGAACATGGATTATCTTCAAGAGATTCAAAATTTCTTCATCTCTTCACGATTTTTTGGTAAATGGGGTAATGTTTTCGAATGATGGAAGTGACATGGATACGGATATGGATTTATTGGACACCACTCATCTCCGATCTCTGGGAAGTGGTGACCCTATTTCTTTTAAGGATGTTGTTTTATATAGTAAGGGAATGATAGTCAATAATGAAGGTTTTTCTCTAATCCCTTCAAAAATAAGGTTATAGAAGGATTATTTCAATCTTCCTAGGAATGTGTCTACCAAGTCATCTTCTAAGGCATCAAAGATCCAACTCACTCCAGAGTAGGAAAAGTCCAAGGAAATGATCCTTGAGACCCTCAATCAAAGGAATCATAGTTGGAATGGGAAATTGTTGATGATTATGATTACTTTGATTATGATAATTGGAATGATCCTTGTTTTCTTGATCTATAGTTTTCCCATCTAGATGAGGGCATGTCTCTTTATATGACCTCATCCACTTTCTTGCTTGCTTGTTATCTTTTTCTTTTATCTTTAATAAATGGTCAGGAGCTTTGTCTCCTGGATAGACCTTTTTTGTTATATATATTTGTAATTTTATAAAATTAAAAATAACATAAGTTAATAATATTTTAATGGTCATTATGTAAGTGTGAATTATATTACTTTTATTAATTAAATTAAATAAAATTTATTATTATTAATATTTTCAGTATTTCTGTATAAATTAATAATTATTACTTTTAGAAAAATATAGTTGTTTATAAAAGTATATGTAATTATATTTTAAAATGTTAATAAATAAAGTTTAATATATTTAAATTTTTATATATTTATGTTATATTATTTAAATTTATTAATATATATATGTCATTGTATATTATATCTAAAGTAAAATAAATTTAAATTATAATATTCTATATGCATTGGTAAATAAAGTGAATCTACCTAAATATATATATATGAACATTAAACATTTTAAATTTTGGAAAGCAAGTAGTATAAATATATGGATACATATGTAGATAATTACTATATATTAGATACAATTATAGGTAAAGTTATGATATGTCGAACATAATAAGTATCCCAAAAAACATGTTAAGATTATTATGTGATGACTGATCTTGAGATGATCGACTAATGCATAATTGTAATTGTATTTCTTTTTTTGTGTATTTGGTTATATAATTTGTAATAATTTCATTTTATTTTCCTCATTTATGACCTGCATGTCATCCTTTTTTCTAATTATGTAAGGACCTGCGTATCTGTGTAAAAATGTTATGTTTTATAAACCCTAGACCCCTTCACTAGAATGTGAGTAACATTATAATAAAAAGGTGTTTTATAAGAGGTGTTTATATTTAAAATAAGATTGATGACTTTTGGAATTTGTGATAATAGAGTCTCCATGAGTTCCTCCCTAGGTTTTGATTGGTTTATTAAATAATAATAAACTAATCCATAAAAAAAGTCTTAATATCAAGTCATAGTTGTAACAACTCAAAATTCTAAAATAATAACATTATATTTGATAGCGTATGCAACATGAAACATCAATATTAAACAACCCATGAAATATATTTCTTTAAATTTAATCCCTTCGATGGCTAGCAGGATATGCAACTCTGGGTCTAAATGAACTATAATATGGTATACCATTATAACATAGTCGTTAAATTAGTGGATATGAATAGTACTAACTAAATTATGAAAGTTATATGGTTTACACATGTAAAAACAAATTCATTAGTTATCTATTGATTAATAATAAAATGATAATCATTTTAAATAAAAAGAAATGTTTTCTGAAAAAAGTTTGTTTTTTTCTAAAATACGGTTTAGTTGCTCTTTGCACAAATAATTTAAAATTAGTTTTTATAAATTTTAAAAAATTTGTTTTAAAATATGAAATTAATTTTTTAAATAATAATATCAAAATTATCTTAAGGTGAATTTTTGGTATTTTTTCTGAAATGTTTCATTTTAATTGAAAACTATCTTTTCATTTAAATTATTTATCAAGTAAAATTATATTTTAAATTATTATAAAAGTAATATTAGTTAAATTATATATCAATTAATCCAATTTAGGTCATTTAAATCAATTTTTATATTGAATTTTTATATAAAAACTTTGTGAACTTTTGAACATTTTTTCTTTGAAAACCTGCTTTCTCGTCGCGTCTACGGGATTGATTTTAAATAAAATTTCACCAATTCTATAAATTGAATTTGAAAAAATGGATTTAATATTTTTAATAATGATAATTTATAATTTATAATAAGTTAAACTTAATTTTTTACCAAAATTAATTGTAAAGATATTAAAAATTAATTATTGTGGTTAAGGTAAAAATGGATTTACTGGGGGTTTAGCTAAGAATATAAGGGTAAAAATAACATAGAAACTTTTAAAAGTCCCATTTTCTAGCCACATTTAGACCTTATATATTATAATTTCTATAATGATCCATTTTTAAGTCTTTTTACATGATAAAAATGTTGTTATGAGTGAATCTTTTCAAAAAATTACAAGTGTGCCACTCACCTCACTTATAAAAGGTTGCCTCATCTCCTCTCTTCTTCACACATTAAATCCCATTTTGTTTATATGATCCTTAACAAAATCACTTCCAAAATTCCCTAATATCATCCCATAATTCTTATTTTGGGCATAAGGCCAACCTAGTAAGACCTTTGGTGCAAACCTAAAGAGGATACCCAAAGAAGAGGTAATGTTCTTCAAAAAACATTTTTATTTTATTTCTTCCTCCACCTCCTTAAATTATTATTAAAAATGTTGATATAATAAAATAAATATCTTTAATATAATTATATTTTTTTTATTTCAATTAAATGACCTACAACTACCTCCACTTCCATCAAATGGGTTATGAAATCATTGTTCTTGTGTACAGCGGACTACCACCTCGTGAATCGATGTCATTCATTTTTCCATTACCAACTCTAAAGGTTGGGTATGAAGATAGATATAAATTATATATATGATATTTATAATATAATTATACATCTATAATCATTACATCATATATAAATTTTTAATTTTTATTTCGTAGGGGATTTGTTAATGTCGCTCATGTGTACGGTGGACTGCCACCTCGCGAAGCGATGTGATTCGTTTTTCACTAACGCTTTACATAGAGTGTAATAAGGATAAAGTTAATGTTTATATATGATATAAATGATATAATTATTATATTAATGATATATTTATTATTATTAAAAGATAATACATCACTTTAATTTTACTCACTGAAAGATGGTAATGTTGTTCGTGTACGTGTGGACTACCGCCTTCACGTAGCAGTGTGACTCTATTTTCATCACCAAAACACATGGATGATATATATAAGTATATTTAAAGAATTAATGTTTCATTTATTATATTATGATAATTTTTAAGGATAAAATATTATTTACCTACTTTCCATAATGATCATTGAAAAATGGATAAGTTATCCATACGTACGTACGACCTACTGTCTCCATGATCATAACGTAATTCATTTCTCAAAACCATCTTTCATGATTGGTATTAAAAACATAATTAATGTATTTATATTATAATTATGTAATTATTATTATTCTATATATTATAAAACTATATAATATTCACAATAATTGGATCTTTCATGATGAAACACGCATGAGAAAACAAGGCAATTAACACCCGAAACAATGAAAATAATGAAAGATTATTAATGGAAGGGTGATAAGATGTTATAAAAGGATTATATGTGATATTATAAATATTAATATGGTTATTATATATTTTAATAACATGTTCAAAACCACTATATAGGAGGTTAAATCACATTTAACCAAAATTAAGTGTAACGTAAGGGATTTCATCTCAATTTACATTCCATTGAGACTTATTTGTTATTATGCACCAATTCACTTTTATGTGGTATATATACTACCCCTTTAACATGTAATATCATGATTATTTCATAATTCATGTTATTTTAATTTTCAATTTTAATTATTTCATCCAAGGTAATTTTAGTTAAAATTTACCAAGTGGTAAAGAATTTCATAACTCAATTTCTTTTCATTGGGTTATATTTATTCTTCATTGTCTTTGATATTCTAAGATTATGTGTGTAATGAATTTTGATCATATTATGTTGTATTTAAATTTTTTTATGTGTATTTAAAGTTTATGAACATAATTTTTTCATTGATTAATTCTCACTTCAATGTTATGATCTTTGTGAGGGTTTATTTCACAATCTCATTCTAATTGAGATTGTTTATACTTGTATTTAAATTAAAGGAAATTATTTGATAATTGTATAATAAATCCATTTTATTTTATCCTCATATGGTTATTCATTATATTTTCAAGTAATATTATTATTTATCCACTCTTTGGTACTTAAATTTTTTTAGAAAATGTTTCTATGAGAATCTAACTTTATTTCTCTCTTCGGTCAGAAATCTATTTCTTCTCAAACCGTGTTTTCTAAAAATGTTCTAAAAAATGTTTTTAATCTTTTAAAAATAATTTATTAAAGAGATATTTATTCATTTTTTCTTTTTAAAAAAACTCAAAGTGATCTTCTGGTCATTTTCCAAATAAGGCACTTTTTTAACCATTTTACAGTATAAATGGAATATTATTTTTAACCTGTACAGCATGTACGGAATTACCCTCAAACATGAATTTCATTTATTTGAATACTACTTTGAAATTTTACAAGTTTATTTTAAAATAAAGTGTTTTTTATAATATTTTAGAAATTATTAGTTTTCTAAAAGTTATTTTTAAAGAAAAGAACTTTCAAAATGTTTTATATTTTAAAAGGTGGTTTTCAAAATGAAAATGATATTTTCTAAAAGAATGATTTTAAAGATATTTTTATGATATTTATAATCATCAATAGAAACAACCCTTTATTCTTACTCCAATTTGTATATGTTGTATTGATACCATCTTTATTCTTTCTATGGATTTTTTATGATCAATTTGACCAAGGAAAGTATTGATGTACACTTTCTTGAATCATTTATATAGTAATTAACTTTACTTTGAAATATTCACTTTCTTGTGATCATTAGATATTAAATTTACAAAAAATATCTGTATTATTTATCACGGATATGTTTATTACCTAAACTGTATACCATTTTCATATCCAATGTTGCTTTGAAATTTATTTGATTAATAGGGGAAATATTGATAAATTTTTATCATTTACTCAATACAGGTATTTTATGATAAGGAAAATTGATTCATGAATTAAATTGATTATTCGATATATAAGGAATGTTTTGGACCTACTGTTAAATATGGGCACCAATATTATATATCTCATCAATGCATCAGTAGGTCTCATAAGACAAATCAATAAGCTATCATTAAAGGGGTTTTTACCTATAGTTTAAATCATCTAATGAAAGGTCTTAATAGTAGAGGTATCATTTTCCTGATAAATAACTTCAAATAATTAAGCATTTCCTTCATTTCAGTTATTAATATTATCCATGATATTTTCATAATGATATTATCCCTATATGCATTTCATTCTAACTTTATTGATTAAAAGGAATGTGTTTTAAATTATTTACCTTTCCATATTAATTATGCCTTATCTAGTTATGATAGTCATTTATTGATTAAATGGAATGTGTTTTCAGTTATTTACCTTAATGTATTGATTATTATCCATGATATTTTCACATTGATGTTATCTATGGATGCACTTATTTCTCATTTTATTGTTTACATGGCATGTTTGTTCGTTTATTTACCTTTTCATATTGATTATTCTTATTGATTCATGATAGATTCCATTGTACTTAAACCTTAATGAGTATTTGAGATCGCCCTTATTTTTTTCATTCTTACAAATCCATGAAGTGTACTATGATTGACATGCAAGGATATTCTAGAAGAGATAATTTTATTCTCAAAAAAAATTATGTTGTAATTTGTGTATTAAAATATAATTTAAGTCTCAAGTATGTATCTAGTTTACCAAGAATACTAAACTATTATGTCCTTCAGGATGTGATTCCTTTTATCTTATGCTAATGTAATAAATTAGACACCATCTCTAGGCTAATAGGGTCAAGTTTTCTACAGTTGGTATCAAATAAAGTTTGGTAAAAACCTTGGAAAATAGATTTAGAAAAACATAGATTAAGGAACATAAACCTATTATAAACTTTGATGATAAGTATAGGAATATCCTAAAGTTTTGGTATGGAAGAGATTATGTGGTTTTTCTTTATAATACATCCATTTCTAGATACTATAATTGGATGTGGTTCTATAAATGATGTACCTAGGGATAATAACTCTAAAAGGGTGCATCTTATTGTCTTTATTTTTACATAGTGTGTGAAAATGGTCCTTATTGTGCACCTGGTTTGGCACTCCTAGAGGATATGCTTAGGATAATTCATATTTTCTTTATAAACCATTACAAATGATTTAAAAAGATAATGGAAATGAATGACCTAGTTTAAACCTAATATGTATTATATTGAAAATAATGTATCTCAAATGAATGGTAAAATGTTTTATGTGTGGAAAATAAGGGCATAAATTAATGATTTTATGAGGAAAAATGAAGTGTGTTATGGAAAGAAATAAATCTCATCTTAGGGATCCATTTACAATTTATTGTCTTAAATGTGGAGAACCTAGTCATTATCTGATTCAATTCCCTCTTCTAAAGGTTAAACCTTAGACAAAGAAATTACCTATGTGGAAATAAAATGGATGAAGTATTTGTGTATTAGGGATCAATACTTAAATTGTAGAAGTATTTTACCAATGGTATTTTGGTGGTAATAATTATGAAACATCTAAGAATTGTATTAAATTTTATAAGCATATGTTTATTCATTAACTTAATAGTTATAGATAAAATAATGGGTTATGAGTTTAAGTTTTATCATTATTTTAATGTCTTAAACACCCTTTTTAGTTTTTATGTGATTGGATATAGCATCCTGCCTTTTTATTACATAACATTTCATTTCATTTTACAAATAGAGGATCTTTAAAGTCTAGTGTCTTGAAAATAAGGTACATAATACATAAAAACATATAAAAATATTTTAATCCTCTTGAAATTATTATTTAAAATTTCATCCTAATAATAATTACATCATCTCATAACATAGATACATACATCAAAGGAAAGGGTGAGTAGAAGGCCCAGTAAGGAAAACAAGTGAAACAGTTTACATGTGAACTTGAGCGATATCAATAAGAACATGGGGAATATCATAAAGGCATGATAAATAGGAATATCATCATAAAAATAACTTTAAATATAACTTGAAAGTGTGGCTAAAACATTTAATTTATAAATTCATAAGAATATCACCAAGGTTCATTCCCAAAGTGTCATAAAAATTACCAAGGTTATTCACCAAGGTATCGTAAAACTTGTCATCTCTAGAGATTAATTCTTTACCCACTGAATTGGAGTGCTATCAGGGTGAACTCTTAATGTGAATTTATTTTCATGTGATAAAAATATATCATAACCAAACATTTCACAAATAACCCAAATAGAATGAAAGAAATGGGTTTTATATCAAAATCGTGATGTTTAAAAAAGTGCTTAAAAAACATGATTTTTATGTCATTTCAAACCCACGAAAAAGGAAGGCGGGGTTTATGTATGTTATTCCCAAAATAAAATATATAATTTTTAAATATATATGAATAAAATTATAGAATAAATAGGTTTTTGTATTCACATAAATTAAATAAGATAATTTCTTGATAAAAAGAGAGAGATTTTGAGACGAAAATTCTGCAACATAATGGCTATATAACATGGTTTAGAAAACATTAAAAAGAGAATGAAAAAGGGTCACCCACTCATAAATAAATAATAATACAGTATATGGAAATAATAAAAAATAAATAAGATCATGGTATGGATATTTTAATGACATACCACATGAAAAGGAAACTTGAAAGAGAAGATGTGATTTCTTTTATAAAAATTTGGCAGCCTGACAGCATCACTTAAAAATTCAGAAAATAATTTTATAAGAGCATAAAGGGTATATCATAATTTGGAAATAAAATTTACAGAAATAAGGATATAAAATAACATAACCCAACATAATAAAATGGAAACTATAAGACATAGCATAAAGGAAGTCTTGACTAAAAGAGGAGGGTGAAAGGTTCCCTTATCTTGAAGTGTAACTTCAAAAAACTCAAAGGTTGGGACCTTGGGGGCCTAAGGGAACCTTGGGAGGACTCCTTGGGAGGTAAAAAGACCATATATTCGTTGAGGAAAATTTGTAATGAAAGTAATTAAGGAATGGGTTGGTATTTATAGCAAAAGTGAGGTAATATTTTATTAATTTCCAAGGGACACCTCATTAGTGGTATTTACAAAACCATGGGCTTTACCATGGTATTTTCCCAGGTTATTAGCCACTTGGGACACCTCATAACATATTTTACTATAAAAAAGTCAACCATAATTATTACATCATTATTACACCATTAATGATGTCATTAAACACATCAAAACTCAAAATTGTAATTTTACTATTCACTGAAAAAACAAAACATTTTATACAAATATCATAAATTCACCATAACCTAATATCAATCTTTTTAATTCAATAATAAACTCCATTTTATGAAAATAATTTTCTAATTATGATATATTTAATTTTTAAGTAAAAATGTTGTTTACCAAAAAAAACTAATACTTAACTAATAATTTCTGAAATAGTTGTTTACTTATGCTATTATATCACATTATCAATCAAGATACCTAAATTATATTTATACTTTCTTAAGTGATGTTACAATTCCATTGGTCACATTACTATTCATAAGGGTAATATTACTATTCATAATTTACCATTCACCAAAAAATAAGTTGATCTTATTAGAATCTAAATTTCTTACTGATCACAACTATAGAAGACCATTTTTTTTTTAAAATCATTTCACGTTATTAATTATTTAAAGTATAAAAAAATATTTTAAAATTCCTTTTTTCTAATATTCATAAATGATGTGAAACTTCTATAAATTCATCCTATATTTATCTTGATATTTTAAATTCACAAATTTTAGGATAATAAGAAAAAACAATTTTATTTATACAAAAGGATTACACAAAGTAACTAAGGTATTATTACATATCCCCTTATAACACCTGCATAGGACCAAAGAGTAAGGTGTGAAATGGTAATAGAATCTTGGGGCAGCTCGGAAAACATTGCCTGAGTAGTGATTTCTATCAGCTTGAACTTCTCCCATAAGTGATTTTGTTCAAGCTTAATGTGTTGGAGTTCAGTTTGGACTTGGTCCAGAGCAAATCCCAGTGATGTTACCTCCTTCCCAATCTCTGATAGATGGGCTTCATATGGCCTGAGTCTACTGGATGAGGCCATCGACTCTTCTTTCTATATTAATTAACCATGATCATTTATATTTATAAACAATAATCATAACATTAAGAGTATAGTTTCCAACGGTCGTATAATAATAAAAACCCAATGGTCTAATTTTAATTATACTCACTTCATTAATTAAAGGATGTTTTTTATTTAGTATAAAATAAAATAACACACAAATTATGGAAACAAATATTATTCAAAATTTCAGGTCGTTACATTCTTCTCCCTTAAGAAATTTCATCCTTGAAATTTTAACTCATACCCTCAGAAGCTAAAAGGTGTGGGTACTTCTTCCTCATAGACTTCTCTGGTTCCCACATGGCTTCTTCACATTTGTGGTTCCTCCACAACACCTTAACAAGGTGGGTAGTCTTGTTGTGTAGAACTTTGTCCCTATGATCCAAGATCTTCATCGAATGCTTCTCATAAGAGAGATCATGTTCCAGTTGTACCAACTCTAGATTTAGTACATGTGAAGGGTCATGTATGTTCTTTATCAAGTGGGATACATGGAAGACATCATTAACTTGTGCTAGATTTGAAGTAAGTCCAAGTTTATAGGCCACTGCTCCTATGCGATCAAGGATTTCATATGGGACAATGTACCTAGGGATAAGCCTCCCTTTCTTCCCAAATATCATGACTCTCTTATAAGGTGAGATTCGAATAAATACTTTATTACCAAAATCAAACTCCAAGTCCCTTCGATGGTTGTCAGCATAGCTCTTTTTCCAACTCTGAGTAGCCTTAATGTGTTATTGGATGTCATGGACCTTTTCTGTTATCTCTTGCACAAGATTAGGCCCAAGAAGATTTATCTCGCCAACTTCATCCCAAAAAGTAGGATTTCTACATTGGTTCCCATCTAGAGCTTCATAGGGTGTCATTTGAATACTCAATTGAAAACTATTATTGTAATATAAATCAACTAATGGGAGATGTTGATCCCATCCACCTTTAAATTTCATTGAGCATATTCTCAGCATTTCCTTGAGTGTTTGAATATTCCTTTCAGATTGGCCATCATTTTGGGGGTGATAGGTCATACTGAAATTCAATTCGGTACTCAGAGCATGTTAAAGAATTCTCCAAAATTTTGATGTGAACCTTGGATCATGATCAGATACGATAGAAAGTGGAACTTCATGTAGCTTTACCACTTCCTTCATGTAAATCTTAGAAAGTTGATCAAGAGATAAAACTTCCCAAATAAAGATAAAATGGGCAGTCTTGGTGAGATGGTCCACAATAACCCATATCGCATTGTTTCCTTTGGAAGTTCTTAAGAGACCAGTGACAAAGTCCATAGTGATATTGTCTCACTTTCATGATGGTATGGGGGTAGTGGTTGTAATACCCCTTTAGTAAGTTGTCACTCTACCTTCACTTAATAACATACTAGGAACCTTCTAGTGTAGTCAGCAATCTCCCTTTTCATATCATCCCACCAATAATGATCACGAAGGTCCCTATACATTTTTGCGCTTCCCAAATGTATAGAGAAAGTATAGCTATGAGCTTCATCCATTAGTTCCTTTTTTATTTCTGAAATAGATGGAACACATAGTCTTGTATGAAATTTCATTACACCTTCTTGATCAATATTGAACTCAGGAAACTTCCCATTCTTCACAACCTCTAACTTCTTTTGTAACAAATGATCTTATTTCTAATCTTTCTTGATCTTCTATAGTAATGATGGTTGAGAAATCCTTTAGGATAGGGTTGATGATGTCCCTTATCTTATAATTCCCATGTCCATCTTCACTGGGTCATAGATCAAGGGATCTCTTTGAATCCTCATCATGGACAGAACAACTGGGTCTTTCCTACTTAATGCATCAATGACTTTGTTTTCTCTTCCAGGGTGATAATGAATTGAACAATCATAGTCTTTAAGAAGTTTCAATCATCTTCTCTGTCTCATGTTAAATTCATTTTGTGTGAAAATATACTTTAAACTTTGATGGTCTGTGTATATATCATATTTCTTCCCATAAAGATAGTGCCTCTGTATCTTCAGAGAAAAAACAACTACAGCCAGCTCAAGATCATGCATAGGATAGTTATGCTCATGAGTCTTTAACTATCGAGATGCATAAGCAATGAATTTTTCATTTTTCATGAGGACGCACCCAAGATCTTTTAGACATGCATCACTAAAAATAACGAATCCTTCTCCAATTAAGGGAAGAGTTAACACGATTGCAATAACCAATATCTTCTTCAGCTCTTGGAAACTTTATTCACACTCCTTTTTTCATATGAACTTGAACCCTTTTCAAGTTAACTTGTTTAATGGATTAGAAATTCGTGAATTTTTTTTCACAAACCTCCTATAATATTTTGATAATCCAAGGAAACTATGAATCTCAGTTATTTTTGTAGGCTGAGGCCACTCCTTTAAAACCTTTGTCTTTACAGGGTCAACTATGATTCCTTCATTGGTTACAATGTGCCCTAAGAAATCAACTTGTTGTGACAAAAATTCAAATTTTATGAACTTTCCAAAAATCCTCTCCTTCTGTAGAGTTTGAAAAATAACACTTAGATATTCCTCATACTCCTTGAGACTTATGGAATATATCAGAATATCATCAATAAAAACTACCACAAAGTTATTAAGGTAGTCCTTAAATACATTATTCATTAAATCCATAAAAATATCAGGTACATTAGTCAATCCAAAGGGCATAACAATAAACTCATAATGCCCATATCTTGATCGAAAGGCAGTTTTTGGAATATCTTCTTTCTTCACCCTCAATTGATGATAACCAGATCAAAGATCAATCTTAGAGAAGAATTGAGCCCCATAAATTTGGTTAAATAAGTCATAAATTCTTGGAAGAGGGTATTTGTTCTTTACTGTGACCTCATTTAATTCTCTATAATCAATTCATAGCTGCATCAATCCATCCTTCTTCTTCACAAATAGAACAGGTGCTCCCTAAGAATACACACTCGGTCAGATAAACTCCTTATCCAAATGATCTTGGGGTTTCTTCTTTAATTCCTCCAGATCCATATTTTTCATCCTATATAGGGTCTTTAATATCGGATTAGATCCATGTACGAGTTCAATAGATAACTCTACCTCTCTTTTTGGGGGATTTTTGGGTAACTCCTTAGGAAATATGTTAATGTATTCCTAGATGATGGGGACATTTTCTATCATTATACTATCATTTCCTTATTTTTCTTCACCGATCAACTCCATAAAGAAGGATATAGAAGGTTCTTCTATACAAAGATCAGGTTGAGATATCTCTCCTTGAAAGATAACTGTCGGTTTTCCATTCAAGACTACTGAAATTTCCTTTCTTCTATATTTGATCTTAGAATTATACTTTGAGAGTCAGTCCATCCCTAGTATAATGTCAAATTTAATCATGGGAATGACTACTATATTTGTGATAAGATTGTGCTCACTAAACTAAATACTAGAGTTTCTAAACACTAATGATGCTTGGATGATCCCACCAGGAGTCTTGACTGATAACTACACTTTTGGAAATTCAGGAGTTGATTCTAAATTCTTTGCAAACTTAGAGGAAATAAATGAATGTGTAGAACCAGAATCAAACAAAGTACTTGCTATATTTGAGAGAACAATAAGAGTACCTTCCACCACATCATTTCGAGCTTCAACATTAGCTGACGTGATAAAAAAATCATGATCTTGCTCCCTTGTCCTACACTAAGGCTGATGGTGATTCTCCTCCACTGCCCTTAGATTTAGACACTGATTGGAAAAGTGCTCAAGTTGTATACACTTGAAGCATTGGACTTTAGGTAGGGAATGCACCATCTTCCCTTTATTGTTAGTGTTGGTAAGTTGAGGCTTCACCTCACTATGAAAATTTTGAGTGATATGGCCATCTCTTCCACACTTGTAGCACTTCCCACTCCTGAGCAGGCAATTCCTTGAATGCTTCTTCCCATATATATTACACGTGGGATGTTGCACTATCTTTCCTCCTCTTCCTTGATCAAAGGTCCTCCCTAATCTAGGCTCCATTGATCTATTATTATCATTGGATTTATTATACCACTACGTCTTACCAAACTTTAGTTCAACTTTCATCGCACTCTGCACGATCTCCTTATAGCTATCATAGTCTCAGTTGGCTATATTATTCCGCAGATGAGGTCTTAGTCCACCAAAGAATCTATCAACCTTTTTATTAGGATCCATGACAAAGATTGAGGTGTAACGGGAAAGTCTTGTTAAGTTCATCTCGTAGCCTCCATTAGATTCATTCTCTTTCTACTTCAGCTTGATAAACTTCTTCACCATTTTTGTTCTCATGGAAAAAGGAAAATATTTATTGAAAAGATCCCTATGAACTCTTCCCACTCCATATCTTTAACCTCCACTCTTGGACTCGTGTTTTTAATCAGTTCCCACCACTAATCAGTTTCTCCCTCTAAGTGGTAAATAGCTAGGGTGAGCTTCTCTTGTTCTGAATAGTAGATCATAGAAAAGATATTCTTGATAGAGCTGGTCCATTGTTCAGTAATCAATGGGTCAGTAGATCCACTAAAGTTTGGTGGTCATTGGCGCATAAAGGACTCAAAAAAATGTTATTCCCTTCGTGGTGAAATTGATCCCTCATCTTGATTCAAGTTATTTCTCATAACTTGAGTCAGTTGGTTAATCATTCTAATGAATTTTTCCATTCCAAATTCCATTGGAGAGCTGTCAGTGCATGGTCCATCACGGACACCATTTGTACGGTCCCTCCTATTACTATCCATTTTCTAAAAGAACAAAACCTTAGATATAAGATTATTTCATATATGAATCTTTTAACTATAAATTATTTTTATGTCTTAAAACCTTATACTTAAACATATTATTATTTAACAACAATTACATTTATTTATAAATCCTTCATAATGATTCATAAAAAGCTTGTGATTAACCAAACATATCCCTCAGGAGTGTCAAAATAGGAGTAAAGAAAGGCCCATTGTCATGTACCAAGATACCTCGGGTCAAGCCTGAAACTCCTTGTTGGATTTTTAACTCCTAGATACATCTGTGTCAAAGTCACATCCACTTGTTCATATCCAGATAGGGATTTATTTTTTCAGAAACCACTTACTTAATATTTCACCAAAATACCAGGAAATTTTACTATATTTAAAATTTTCTATAGGGTTCTTCCTAATGTTTTAATAACCTAATTTATACAAATAACTAAACTATAATTTTATACCAACTATGGAATCCCACCTTTTTATTACATAACTTTTCATTTCATTTTACAAATAGAGGTTCTTTAAAGTCTAGTGTATTATAAATAAGGTACATAATGCATGAAAACATATAAAAATATTTTAATACGCTTGGAAGGATTCCTAAAAATTTTATCCTAATAAAAATTATATTATCTCATAACCTAGATACATACATCAAAGGAAAGGGCGAGAAGAAGGCCCATTAAGGAAAACAAGTGAAATAGTTTACATGTGAACTTGAGCGATATCAATAAGAACATGGGGAATATCATAAAGGCATGATAAAGATGCATATAATAATAAAACTAACTTGAAACGTAACTTGAAAATGTGGCTACAACATTTAATTTATAAATTCATAATCATATCACCATGGTTCATCCCCAAGGTTTCATAAAAATTATCAAGGTTATTCACCAAGGTATCGTAAAACTTGTTATCTCTAGAGATTAATTATTCACCCAATGCATTGGAACGCTTTCATGGAGCACCCATAATATGTATTTATTTTCATGTTATCCACATAGATAATAAAAAAAATTCTATAAATAACCTAAAGAGAATAAAAGAAATGAGTTTCATATCAAAATTGTGACATTTTAAAAAGTGCTTAAAAACATGATTTTTATGTCATTTTAAACCCATGAAAAAGGAAGGTGGTTTCATGTATGTTATTCCCAGAATGAAATAGATACTTTTGAAATATATATGAATACCCTTATAGAATAAATAGGTTTTGGTATTCACATAAATAATATAATATAATTTCTTGAGAAAAAAGAGAGAGATTTTGAGACAAAAATTCTACAGCATAACAGCTATATATCATGGTTTTAGAAAACATTAAAAAGAGAGGGAAAAATTCTCAACCACTCATAAATAACTCATAATATAGTATAGGAATAGAATAAAGTAGAAATAAGATTATTTTATGGATATTTTAATGGCATACCACATGAAAAGGAAACTTAAAAGAGAAGATACGATTTCTTTTACGAAAATTTGGTAGCCTAACGGCATCACTTAAAATTTTAGAAAATAATTTGGTGATAGAGGAAAGGGTATATAATAATTTGGACATAAAATTTATAGAAATAAGGATATATAATAACATACCCCATCATAATAAAATGGAAACTAGAAGACATAACATAAAAGAAGTCATGACTAAAATAGGAGGGTGAAAGGTTCTCATACCTTGAAGAGTAACTTCAAAAAACTAAACGTTTGGGACCTTTAAGGTCTTGAGGGAACCTTGGGATGACTCTTTGGGAGGTAAAAAGACCAGATATTCATTGAGTAGTAGTTTGTAATGAAAGGAATGATGGAATGGGTTGGTATTTATAGCAAAAGTGAGGGAATATTTTATTAATTTCCAAGGGACACCTCATTAGTTGTATTTGCAAAACCATGGGCTTTACCATGGTATTTTCCCTTGTTATTTGACACTTGGGACACCTCATAACATATTTTACTATACACAAGTCTGCCAGAATTATTACATCATTAATGATGTCATTAAACACACCGAAACTCAAAACTGTAATTTTAATATTCACTGAAAAACAAAACATTTTATAAAAATCTAATAAATTCACCCCAACCTAATATTGATGTTCTGAATTCAATAATAAACTCCATTTTATGAAAATAATTTTATAATTATGAGATATTAATTTTTAAGTAAAAAATTATTTACCCAAAAAAATAATACTTAACTAATAATTTCTGAAACAGTTATTTACTTATGTTATTATATCACATTACCAATAAAGATGCCGAAATTATATTTATACTTTATTAAGTGAGGTTACTATTCCATTGGTCAAATTACTATTTATAAGGGTAATATTACTATTCATAATTTATTATTCACTAAAAATTAAGCTGATATTATTTGAATCTAAATTTATTACTGATCACAACTGTAGAAGACCATTTTTTGAAAATAATTTCACATTATTAATTATTTAAATTATAAAAAAATATTTTCAAATACCTTTTTTCCAATATTCATCAATAATATGGAACTTCTATAAATTCATCCTATATTTATATTGATATTTGAAATTCACAAATTTTACCATAATAAGAAATAACAATTTTATTTATACAAAGGGATTATAGAAAGTAACTAAGGTCTCGTTACATATCCCCTTATAACACCTGCATAGGACTTAATAGTAAGGTGTGAAGTGGTGATAGAATCTTGGGGCGGCTCGGACAACATTGGCCAAGTGGTGATTTCTATCAGCTTGAACTTATCTCATAATTGATTCCGTTCAAGCTTAACGTGTTGGATTTCGGCTTGGGCTTGGTCCAGAGCAAAGGCCAATGATGCTACCTCCTTCCCAAGATCTGACAGATGGGATTCGTATGACCTGAGTCTACTACATGAGGTCATCGACACTTCTTTCTGTATTAATTAACCATGATCATTTGTATTTATAAACCATAATCACAATATTAAGAGTATAGTTTCCAATGGTCATATTGACCAGCGGTCATATAAAAGTTGAAACCCAACAGTCTCATTTTAATTATACTAACTTCATTAATAAAAGGATATAGTTTTGTTGAGTATAAAATAAAATAACACACAAATTCTAGAAACAAATATTATTCAAAATTTTGGGTCTTTACATTGGAGTCTACCATGATTAAGGATATATTGGGAGACATTTATGGAGATACAACCCATTGGTTTGGTATATGTTTTAGTAAAAAGGTTATTTGAGTAATAATTTTTTTACATTTTATAGACATAAGTTTAGAGGTATTGATAACCCTTAAGTTTAATATGATCATTAATGACATTGTAATAATAGTCACATAAGATTATTAGACTTTTTTTTAAAAAAAAGTTGTATTTAAAACATTAATAAAAAGGTTATTTAATGATTAATTTTATTTAAAGGATGTCCATGATATTTTTGGGGGGGAATGTTATAGGAATTATTTTAATATATTTTAGAAAAATGACAACACACATGTTGGGTGACAACCTGTCCCACCCGGAAAATTCATGGTTCTTGAACCCATTAGTGGAGGATGATAAGGGTTTAGTGCCCACCACTGGACTACTTGATATCTAGGTTAATATATCATTAGTTGAAATATTTGAAAAATAAATATTAATGATGAACCAGTTGTATTACTTTTGAGTTTTAGATATTAATGTATTATATTGGATAACTTGTGTTCACCATATTGGTTTTGGAAAATAGTTAGAGACTGATGGAAACACTTTTTACTCTTTTTCGGATATTACGATCCATTAAAAGTGAATTTTAGTGTTTCAGTCATAAAAAAAATTCATTTTGGGATATTCATTTCTTGTAGTAAGGGATGAATTTGAAATTAATCAAAGCATAACCAAGGTATGAAATTGTGATTATGAAGTTGAAATATATCAAGTAAGTATATTTCCTTATATTCTTAGATAGTAAAATAATTCCTTAACTTTAGGAAAATGGTATTAAAATAAAATTTTAACCTAATAACTTAATACCATTTGAATCAAATGGTCCTTTAAATCATCATAGTTTTATGGTTTTAAGGACCTTAACTTTCCATTGACCATTCACTTTCTTGTGTTCAATGACCTCAATCACTCTCTATGATTATTTATGTTTTTCTTCTATGTCTATATATTCATTATCCACCAATGTTATCCTACTTATAAAATTAGATATGTGTTATTATATATAAATTTTTTACTTCTATTTCTCTATTATTAAGATGAAATTTTATTAAATCTTTTTAAGATTTGGTTTTTCAACAAAAGAATTTTCAAATATCAAACCCTTGATTACCGATATCATGTTTAAATTATGAGGAAACAATTTATTTAAGGTAGAGAGAATGTAACACCCTAAAATTATAAAATAGGAACATTTTATTTGATAGAATATGCAATACAAAACACCAATATTAAATAACCCATGAAATATATTTCTTTAAATTTAATCCCTTCGATAGCTTACGGAACACGCAACCCCAAGTCTAAATGAACTATAATATGATATATTATTATTATATAGTCATTAAATTGGAGGGTATGAATAATAAAAAATAAATTATGAAAATTATATGTTTTAAACATTTAAAAAAACATTTTTTATTTATTGATTATGAATAAAATAAAAATCATTTTAAAGAAAAAGAAAGGTTTTCTGAAAAACTATGTTTTTTCTAAAAGACGGTTTAGTCACTCTCTTCACACATAATTTAAAATTAATTTTTATATCTTTAGAATATTTATTCTATATAATGAAATTATTTTTTAAAATTATAATATAAAAATTATCTTAGGGTAAATTTTTTGTGCCTTTCTGAAATGTTTCATTTTTTGATGAATATTGAAAAATAATGAATTTTAATTGAAAACTAACTTTTTGTTTAAATTATTTATCAAAAAATATATTTTAAATTGTTTTAAAAGTAAAATTAGTTAAATTATATATAAATTAATCCAATTTAGGTCATTTGAATCATTTTTATATTGAATTTTGATATAAAAACTTCATAACCTTTTAAACATTTTCTCGTTGAAAACCCACTTTCTTATCGCGTCTACGGGATTAATTTTAAATAAAATTTTGCCTCTTATGAAATTTTAATTTTTAAAAATATATTAAATAATTGGAAACATAATAATTTATAATTTATAATAATTTCAACTTAATTTTTAACCAAAATGAATTCTAAAAATAGTAAAAAATAATTACCACGATTAAGGTAAAAATGGATTTACCATGGGTTTTTAACTAAAAAGATAAGGGTAAAAATGACCTATAAACTTGTAAAAAACTCATATTTTAAAAATATTTCGACCTTATCTCTTATATATTTGATATTTGACCATTTTTATTCTTTTAACATGATAAAAACATGGGTATGTGTGAATCTGTTCAAAAAAAATACAAGTGTGCCACTCACCTCACTTATAAAAGGTCACCCTCTCTCCTCTCTTATTCATGACTTCACAACATTTTGGTTCAAAAAATATCTACCCAAATCACTTCAAAAATTCCCACATATCATCCTAGAACTATTATTTTTTTCATAAATCCAACCTAGGAATACCTTTGGTGTAAACATAAGAAGGATACCCGAAGAAGTGGTAACATTCTTCAACGAGCGTTTTTATTTTATTTCTTCCTCCACCTAATTAAATTATTATTAAACCATGATGATATAATAACATAGGTATATTCCATATAATTATATGTTTTTATGTTAAGGTAATGATATACAACTACCACCACTTCCATTGAATGGGTTATGAAATCATCATTCGTGTGTACGAAGGGCCACCACCTCGCAAACCAATGTCATTTTTTCCATCACCACCTCTCATAGTTGGGTATTATGATGGATATAAAGTATATATATTATATTTATAACATAATTATGCCTCTTTAGTAATTATATCATATATTTATTTTTTAATTTCCATTCCATAGGGGATACGATAACATCGCTTGTGTGTATGGTGAACTACCGCCACATGAAGCAACGTGATTCATTTTTCACTAATGCTTTATATTTAATATAATAAGGATAAATTTAATAATTTTATGTGATATAAATTACATAATTACTATATTAATAAGAAATTTATCATTATTAAAAGATAATACATCATTTTATTTTTACTCACTGAAAGATGATAACGTCACTCATGTACGTGTGGACTACTGTCTTCACGAAGCGATGTGACTCTCTTTTCATCACCACATCACATGAATGATATATATAAGTATATTTAAATAATTAATATGTTATTTATGTATTATTATAATTATTTAATTATAAAATATTACTTACCTCAATTCCATAATGATTATTGAAAAATTGATACATTACTCAAGCATATGTATGACCTACCGTCTCCATGATCGTAACATACTTCATTTCTCAAAACCATATTTCATTATTAGTGTTAAAAGTATAATTTATGTATAAATATGATAATTATATAATTATTATTATTTTAGATATGATATAATTAAATAATATGTGCAATAAATAGATCTTTCATGACGCAACACGCATGAGAAAATAAGGAAATTAACATATAAAATAATAAAAATAATGAAATATTATTAATTAAAGGGTGATAAAATGTTATAAAATGATCATATATAATATTATAAATATTAATATTGTTCTTTTATAATTTAATAATATGCTTAAAACCACTATAAAGGATGGTAAATCATGTTCAACCAAAAAGAATCGTGAGGTTAGGGATTTCGACTCAATTTACATTCCATTGAGACTATTTTGTTATTATGCACCAATTAACTTTTTTGTGGTGTATATACTAACAATTTTAAATGTAATATCATGATTAATTCATAATTAATGGAATTTTAAGTTTCAATTTAAATTATTTCATACTAGGTGGTTTGACTTAAAAGTTACCAAGTGGTAAAAAAATTCATAACTCAATTGATTTTCATTGGGTTGTATTACTTCTCCATTATATTTGGTATTATAAGATTATGTGTGTAATGGATTTTGATCATATTATTTTTCCAATTTTTTATTGGTACTTTTAGTTTATATGCATAATTGTTTCATTTATTAATTCTGATTTCAAAGTTATGATCTTGGTGAGGGTTTGTTTCACAATCTCAGTCTAATCGAGATTGTTTATAATTATATTTCCATTAGAAGAAATTATTTTATAATTATCTACTAAAACCATTTAATTTCATCTTAATATGTTTATTCATTATATTTTCAAATAATAGTACCATTTTTACACTCTTTTTTACTAAAAATGTTTTAGAAAATGTTTTTAAGAAAATATGACTTCATTTCTCTCTTAGATTGGAAATAAGCTTTCTTCCAAAACTATGTTTCCTAAAAATGTTTTTAAAAATGTTTTTAACATTTTAAAAATGATTTATTAAAGTCATATTTTCCCATTTTTTCTTTTTATAAATTTTTTTCAAAGGAATCTTCTTATCTTTTTCTAAACAAGGCACTTTTCTAAACTTTTTACAGTGAAAAAGAAATGTTCTTTTTAACTTGTATGGCATGTACAAAATTACTTACCAACATGATCTTAATTTATTTTAAGCTTAATTTTCAATTTTATATGGTTATTTTAAAATAAAATTTTTTTTCTAATAATTTGAATATTTTTAGTTTTTTAAAATTCATTTTTAAAGAAAAGTATTTTCAAAATGTTTTATTTTTTAAAAATTTATTTTCAAAATAAAAAATATATTTTCCTCAAGAATATTTTAAAGATATTTTATAGTATTTCTATTCATCAATAATAACAACCCTTTATTATTACTTTAATGGGTATATGTTTTATTGATACCATCCTTATTATTTATATGGATGGTTTATGATCATTTTGACCAAGGAATGTATTGACATTCACTTTCTTGAATCATTTTTTTAGTCATTAAATTTATTTTTAAATATTCACTTTCCTATGATCATTATACATTACATTTTCCCTAAATATCCATATTATTTATCATGGATATTTTTATTACCTAAATCGTATAACATTTTTACATATTGTGTTTACTTTTAAAGATATTTGATTAATAGTGGAAATATTGATAAATATGTATCCTTTACTCAATAAATTTATTTGATGATAAAGAAAATTGATTTATGAATTAAATCATTTATTAGATATTTGAGGAATACTTTGGACCTACAGTGATGGGTGGGGATTGATATTATATATCCCCTTGATATATCAGTAGGTCTCATTAGACAAATCAATAAGCTGACATTAAATGGATTTTTACCTGTAGTTTAAACCATCTTATGAAAGGTCTTAATGGAAGAGGTATCATATTCCTCAGACATTAAATCCTATAATTAATCATTTCCTTAATTTCAGTTATTATTATTATCCATGATATTTTCATAATGATATTATCTCTAGATTTATTTAATTATTAGTTTATTGATTAAATGATATGTGTTTTCAGTTATTTACCTTGTCATATTTATTATGCCTTATCTAGTTATGAGATTCATATATTGATTAAATGGAATGTGTTTTCAATTATTTACCTTGTCATGTTGATTATTATCCATGATATTTTTGTGTTGATGTTATCTCTGGATGCACTTCCTTCTTAGTTTATTGATTACATGGCATGTGTGTTTAGTTATTTACCTTTCCATATTGATTATTCTTATTGATTAATGATAGATTATGTTGTACTTAACCCTTAATAATAATTTGAGATCACACTTATTTTATTTCATTTCCCATGAATCCATTAAGTGTACTATGATTGACATGCAAGGATATGCTATATGGAATAATGTTATTCTCAAAAAAAATATGTTGTAATTTGTGCATTAAAATGTAATGTAATACTCAAGTATGTATCTAGTTTACCAATACTACTAAACTATTTGGTCCTTCGTGATGTGATTCCATGTATCTTACACTAATGTAATAAAGAAAACACCAGTTTCGAGATATTGGGGTCAGGGTTCCTAGAATAATTATTTTTTCATAACTAATTAAAACATGTTAAACATTTGATTATGTGGTTTAAATATATATAAAATTTTATTAAATCTTATTTCTAGGTAATCATATCACCATCAATATACTTCAATAGTGAGATTATTTATATTGATCAATGTTTTAGTTATAGTTTTCCACCTAAAAGAGTGAAAAATCTTTATGATAGTCTAAATATAAATAGATGTGTGTGTGTGTATCTATATTATTTATTAAATATAGTTATAGGTAAAGTTACAAGATTTAGAACATAATAACTATCTCAAACAAAAATGTTAGAAATATTGTATGATGAATGATCTTGAGATGATCGTCTAATGTATGATTGAAATTGCATATTGTATTTTTTTTGTATATGATTATTTAATTTTTAATAATTTAATGATCTCGAGATGACCAACTAATGTATGATTGAAATTTCATATCATGTTCTTTTTATGGTTATATAATTTGTAATAATTTCATTTTATTTTCCTCATTGATGACATTCGTGTCATTCCTCTCTCTAAGTATGTAAATACATGTGTGTCCCTATAAAAATGTTATGTGTCTCAAACCCCCATACCCCCTCACTTCCATGTGAGTAACATTGTAATAAAAGTATGTTTAATAAGTAGTGTTGTTGTTTGAAGTTGGATATTTACACCATGCCTAAAAGGAGACTGATGGTTACTAGAATATGAGATAATAGAGGTTCTAAGAGTCCCCCATAGGTGTTGGTAGGTTTATCAAATAATGATAAACCAACCCATAGAAAAAGTATCAATATAAAGTCATGATTATTTAAACATAACCAATTTAAAAAAATTAAACATTTCAAGGTGTAGTATATAGAATTTTATTTATTATTATTTTCTTGGTAATCATGTCTGTGAAAATATACTACAATAGTGAGATAATTTATACTGGTTTGGGTTTTATCTATAGTTTTCCACCTAAAAGAGTTTAAAATATTCATGAATGTGTTACATTGGATGAAGTTCTTAAGGAGATTCATAATCGGTAAAAAATGAGGGCTAATCAATCAATTAATTTAATTATATATCGATGTCTTCAATATCCTGGATTTCTATAGAACACTAAGTATCCTCTAGTTGATGGTGAGGATTGAATGGATGCATAATTTTTGTTTAGGAAACGATGTAATTATGTTCTAATTGAATTATATGTGGTTATTTTTGATATTAATGAGGTAAAACCTGCTAATACAGAACCATGTTATGTGAGCTTTGTGGAAGTTGGTCTTTCACAACACTCTCATTCATTTCCATCTCATATTACTTTGGTAATATAAATAAATTAAGAATAATATGATTAGTATTTGGAAGGAACTATAAGGGATATCCTTTTTTATACCCCTGATTTACTGAATAACTCTTTATTTGATGAAGAAGTATCTAGTGATTCATCAAGAGATGATGTGGATGATGATGATGTGGGGAATAAACCTTATAATGTTCCTTTGATAGATAGGCAGACTCTAGTTAGTGGTAATCATCCTACATTATTGACTTCCTTGGTCGAAGGAATGTCACGTGCACAACATTTTTACTGGGATGTCATTACACTGACTACTGAATTCCCTGGCATTATAGGTAATAGATCTGTGTCGAATGATGAAACCATATTTATTAGGCAGGAGTTTGATAGTAAAACTATCTTGAAAAATGTGATAAAAAATACAACATAGAGTGATATTTTTCATTTGTGTTTGATGAGTCAAAGAAGGAAAAAATATCTCATTTGATGTGACAAATACAGACCAGAATGTAAATTCTAAATGAGGGCAATATATGATAAATTTGTTTCATGTTGGAAGATAACCAAATTGAAAGGCCCACACACTTGTGTACATCTATGATTTTTGTAGTACCACACTTCACTTGATGTAGATTTTATATAGAATATTATTGTAGAGATGATAAAAATTTGTCAAGACATTCATGTGTCCCTTGTTCACGAATGAATACAACAATTGTTTAAATATAAGATGTCTTATGACAAATCTTGGAATGAAAAACAAAAGGCAATTGTGAAAGTTTATAGTGATTGGGATGAGTCATATGTAATTTTTCCATAGATTATAGGATTATTGTATCTCAACAATCAGGTTATTTATCATTTGGAAATTGTTGAGTATGTATCCCTAGATCACTGAGTTGATTAATCAAAGGTGAAGTGCCATAGGTTGTTTTGGGAATTCAGGACATGTATCACTGCTTTACCATATTGTAAACAATTCATTCAAGTTGAAGTAAATTTTCTTTATGGTAAGTATAAAAGTTATTTACTTATTGTTTTCACACATGATGATAATCATGTTCCTCTACCACTTGCATTTTCTATTATTGAAAAGGATAATTATGAATCTTAGAGTTGGTTTTTGTCTTGTATTCTCATTCATGTTACACAAATTCATGGAGTGTGTATGATATATGATCACCATCAAGTGATTATATATCTCATTAATAGTGATAGAGTTTCATGGAGAGAACCAAATTCTTATCATCAATATTTAATTTGACATATTTCAAGTAATGTTCATAAGAATTTCAAATACAAGTCAATAGAGAAGGGGATCATCAAGTTGGATATGTTTTCTAAAACTTATATTTTTTTGGAAAAAAATAATATCCTTTTAAATACATTTTTCTATTTTGGTTTTAGCATACGAGACCCAACAAGGAAGGTTTGATCAAAGACTTGAAGAAATTCTACGAGGTAATCAAGATGTGTATGATTATATGATGCAGATTTCAAAAGACAAATGGTCATTAGCATATGATGGTGGCAGAAGATATAGCCATATGACCACTAATATTTTGTATTGTATAAATGAGGTCTTCAAGATTGTGCATAAAATACCAATCATAGGGTTAGTATATGAGACATTTTATAGATGTGTAAATTACATTGTTGAATGGTCCCAACAGGCCTATTAGAGGATGCAAAATGGAACATGTTTTGGTCGGAATTTCCAAAGAGGCGTTGATCAGACACTACAGGATGCGCCATCATTGCATGTTAAAACCTTTGAACAGGTAGGGAACCTCTTTCAGGTAACAGAGTGCCATAACCTACTCACATGAAATAGTGGTAGAGTGATTATTATCATATTGGAAAACAGGTATTGTGATTTCAATTATTTCCAAGCATTGAGATACCCCTATGTACATGTTATTGTTGCTTGTGCATCAGTGAACATGTCATGGGAGCCCTATGTTGACCCATTTTATCATGTGAGAACTCTAGTTACATGTTATAGTGCACCTTGTATGCCTTTTGGTGACTTTCATAGTATTTACTTTCCATTTGATGAGCCGATTGTGGTCCCTGATATTACCAAGTTTCATATTATAGATTTTTCATTTATCAATTATTTAATTTATGGATTTTTTTCATTTATGACTTGTTAAATTTATATTTTTAATCATAAATAATTTTGTGATATTTCATACTTTTACCCTATCCACTCATCAACTGACTGTAGTGCCTAATAATACCAAGTTGCGCCCTCAAGGATGACCAAAGTATACTCATATCATAAATGAGATAGACTAGCCTCACCAATAGGGAGTGCGACTATGATATATCATTTTTCACACATAAGGTAATACTCATAAAATATGTCCCCAAGTGGTAGGACGGATCTCCGCTTCACATCATCCTTGATCGAGTTTATGTATTTTATCATTTTGTGTACATTTTTTTCATTTGAAGATTTTTTTCATTAATAGATCCTTTTATTTCTGACTTGCTTCATTTTCAGCTTGTTTCATCTCTAGTTTGTTTCATTTCAATTTTCAATCAAAAAAATAGGCTATTTTAACTATTAATAAATTAAATACATAAAGAAAATGAATAAAAATAGGTCTATATTCTAAATTAATTGTCTGTAAATTTTTCCTTGAAACCACACGGTCGATTGAATATATCTTGCATTCACTTGTACAATGCACAATTTTTAGCATGATAGATATACATAGAATTATTTAAAAATATACTAAACATGATTGGTGATCATTAAAACAAGAAATTGATATACTGATCCAACTACATCAATCACATCTATTTGTTTACCTTGTTTTTCATCATAATGCTTCATTATAAATAATAACTATCTACCTCATTTTTGTTCTTTTAGTTTTTTAAAAAATATTTTACAAATTTTGTTGAATTAAATATAAAAAGTAATGATAATATTAACTATAAAGATAGAAGGTCCTCCATTACTGACATTCCAGGACAAACATGTTTCACACCTAGTCATAGAGAAACATCCAGTTCCTGCTTTAAGTGTATAGAGATCTCATCATTTCCATCATGTTCCACCACCTCCTACCATCATCCCTCGTCTTCACCATGCTAGGTTCTGTGGTGTAGTGATTTGTGACTTCACATTCATTGATCATCATCTCATTATTGCACTGGTAGATATATGGATGATAGAGACACATACATTCCATTTTCTAGTGGGAGAGATGACTATGAAGCTTGAGGATGTGTCTATTATGTTGGGACTCCCCATCGACGATATGATTGTGATGGGTCGAGTGGGTGCAGATTGATTTGATCTAGTTCACATATTATTGGGCATTGAGTTCCATGATGATGGGAAGGTCTGTCATCGGTAGTAGATTATGCATTCCATGGATAGACAAGCACTTCTCTCATCTAGCTGATGATGTCGACGAGATCACTTTGTTTCAATTTGAATGTGAGTACATTTTGAGTCTTATCGGTGGCATGATATTCATTGATCATTAAAATGTATTTATAAATTTGATATATTTAATTTTATTAGAGGACTTGGACCAGACAAGACAGTATAAATGGGGGTCTTCATGTCTTGCATATACATACATAGCACTATACAGCACATGAAACATCGATAAGATACAGATCATGAGGTGTGTTATTCCGATATAGATGTGAATATAGGAGTGCATCCGTTACTTGGCTCCACATGCATGTGTGTTATTGCCTGCTTATATTTTATGAGTATCGGCATGGAAGATGGTATTTTTTTCTTATTTGTTATGTTAGACTCAAAATTATACCTTTCTATTATGAAATATAAGTATAAAAAAGCTATATATGGGTGGAGTCAGGTACAATGATATTTAGATACATCCAGGCATGATTTCCATGCTTAAAAACTTTTGTTGGACAATCTTTGATGGGATGACATACGTGATTATTAATCATACAGTTAAATAATTATTATGTACAATACATGTCTTCATTTATAAATTGCTTATTATTTTTTTGATTAATTTTATTTAATGAATGTTATATAGTGAGGCTATCATCCAAAGTCTCACACTATATCATATAGTAATTCCTGTTTTTGGCTCATGAGTTGTTCATATGATTCATTTTCATATTATTGAGTGGCATCATATTGATATATTTATGAGGTGGTTTAGTTTATATTAGTCCATTCCTGTACCACCCAGTCAGTTACCTTCACTTTATTCCCTCAAGATTTCATGGAATTAAGACATTGGCTGGAGGAGATATCATGTATGATATATTGATATGTGGAACATATGACTGTGTCCCGATTAAAGGGGGCGATATAGTACATATTCATTTATCAGATCAACTAGATTATGGGCCACGGTACCACATGTCCCTAGTGAGATATCTTACGTGACATGGATGGGGATATCATGACTTGTTAATAATTCTTCATTCCACTGTTGAAAATTTTTTTTATTAACATTAGTTAACTTTATAATTTGTTTTCGTAAAATGCTTGTATCACTCATCTCCTTCACATCACTCATCTCCTTCACATTACTGATCTCGTAGAGGGAGGCACCTTTGACCATAATTATTTTCATAGAGAAATGGAAGAACTGCTTCCTCATATGGATGATATTTATCGTGATATTTTCTTTTATGTTTTAGGTGATTCTAAGGGTGTAAATCCTGATTTAGATGTTGACTAGCCTACATTATAGACTTTATTTTCCTCTAATCTGCATATATCCACTTCACAGCTACCATATTCTTCACATGTTGGAGAGAGTTTCATTCATAAACCATTATCCTTAGAGGTACGATAAGGTACAGGTGGTGAGACTATAGATCCATCGCCTGTCACACAAGATGATGCGGAGGTAGGTGTCAGGGATGATACATAGGAGCTGCATACGCCAGAGCATAGACAAGACAAACATGGTGTGGATGCATTATATATACATGTGGTTGTGGCACAAAGAATCATATGGAACACTGATGTAGATTAGATTGATACATGTTATATGTTTTTTAAATAATTTTTTGTACATTATTTAAAAACATAATAATACATTATATTTTGTTGTATAAAAAAATTGATATAATTGGAAATTCATACAAATATTTTTAAATGATTAAGAAACATTAATAATGAATAAATATTTTACATATTAATAAATTACTAATAATTATATCAATATAAATTTAACAAATATTTATAATTAAATTTTTATAAATATTAGTTGTTATACTATTAATTAATTAATAACACAATAATATAATATTAATTAATAATAAATAATACAATTGGTTATTAATAAATAAATTACTTATTAATAAATTACCAATATTTTATATCAATAAAAAATCACAAATAATTATAAATAATAATCATCTAAATATTATTACTATTAATAATAAATATTATATTATTAATTATATAACTAAATAATTAATAATAGATCATAATATATTAAATATAATCTATTTATTAACTAATAAATATATTTCTAAATAAAAATTATTTTATTTATATTATTAAACAATAAATAAGTATTTATAGTACTAAATTATTTATTAATAGAATAATATATTATTATTTACTAATAAATGCTACAATTGATAATTCATTGAATATATTAAATATTAATAAATTTCTAATAATTATCTAAATGAAGTCCATAAGGATTTATATAAAAAATTTATAAATGTAACTTATTAACTAATAAAGATTTATAACAATTTATAATTAATATATTCAGTAATATAAATTATTAATTTTATAAATGTAACTTTTTAATTTCATAAATATAAATTATTTATTAATCTATCAATATATATATAAAAAGAGTCATGAATGGGGTTCATGCTTCTTACCTAGATGGAGAAGCATGAATGGGGTTCATGCTTCTTACCCAAATAGAGAAGCGTGAACGGGGTTCACGCTTCTCTAGACCCATTTTTTTAAATTCTTACAACCCTATCCCTTTAAAAAACAAAAAAAACATTAAAAACTCAGCGATATCCCTTTATTATTCAAGGTTTTCTTCCACCCAAATTTGATGGAAATGAATCTGTATTATGAATAAACTAATTGTAGTACCCCAATAGACTTCTCAATTTATTCCGTCTATTTTTTTATAAAGTTGGAGTTGAAGACTCTTATAATTATTAAATCAAATACCTCATTTCCATCTATGTAGAGGGAGGCCATTATAAATCCTGTAGGCACAAAGGTATCAATTCCTCACAATACAGGTTAAGAAGTGTCTCCAGTTACCCTTTTAAATAGATATTCCAGTATAGCCCTGGGATTATTACACTTGTCTGGTTTCATTTCCAGTCATCAAATCAATCATGTAGAGTATTCCCTGTATCTAAATTTGTAGACAGGTTTTTCCTCTAAACCCCTAAGACGAATTGTTTTTTGGCTGTAGAAACTCCAGTGACTACGGTGATAATGATGACTCTGGAAAAAACGACAACTCTGAAGACTCTAGAAAACTTCGATGATGAATTTTTTGATAACTTTGGTGACTCCAAGGATTTTTATAACGCTGATGATTCTGCTTAATGTAGTGTTGCATTTCCCCCAAGACTCCTCCAACATAAATTCGTAATTTTCTTTCCCCGATAATTGTAGTGAATCTGGTGGTTCTTTGTCTTGTTCCCTAAAACCATTTTTGTAGAAAAAAAACACTAATTCTAGAATAATGTGGCATATATTATCTATTTATATTGAAATTTTTATTATCTTTATCAGTGAATAACCTCTTTTCCATTTTGGAAAAACTAAATGTTCACTTATTCCAATTCCCTTTTTAATAAATCTATCTTATTTGAAGTTTTCTTTAAATTTTGTCTGCCTATATTTTTCCAATTCTAAAATCATCAATTTAGAAGTTACTACATCCAGTGAAAATAGAGGGAAAAAACTATTTTACAATTTTATTGATGAATGTTCCATTGAAAATTCCATTAGAGGTTCCACTAAAACCACCATTTGAAATTCCATAGGAATTTCTACTATAAGTTCCACTGCAAGTGCCACTGGAAGATAATTTATGCATGTATTTTACATGGAATTCACTCTAGAACTTGCAGTGGATATTCCACTAGAACTTGTTATGGATATTCCACTAGAACTTCTGGTGGAACTTCCAGTCCTATTCTTGGAAGAGTACCTTAAGTTTTAACTAAAACATGTGCTGTAATTTATGGAATCCTCAAACACAAAAAATCTATCAAACTGTAATTTTTTAGGATTTAGGGGATAATTGTTCTATTGTTTCCCACTAGAACTTCCAATGCAGCTTCCACTGAAATTTCTAGTGGATCTTCCAATGGAACATCTTCTGGAGGTTCCACTAGAGGTGCCACTGGGCATACCACTGGAACTTCTGTTGGACCTTCCACTAAAACTTCCACTAAAGGTTCCACTAGAACTTCCACTGGATCTTCCAATGAAGGTTCTATTGGAACTCCCACTGTAACTTCTAGTCTTGTTCTAGATAATTACAGTTCAAGTTGAAACATATACTGCACTATGTGGAATCCCAAAAAAAACATGTTTTCTATATTTTAGTGAAATTTTTATAGGATTCAGCAGGGTATTTTTTTTGTTCTTTCCTCACTAGTTCTATTGAAACTTCCACTAGAGCTTCCAAAGGATATTTCACTAGAACTTCTGATGGAACTTTAATTGGAATTTCTAGTGTAACTCCCAATCCTATTATACCTTAAGTTATCATTGAAATATGTAGTTTAATTTGTGTAATCATAAAAGTAAAACGTGTTTTATATATTCCACTAGAGGTTACACTAGTGGAACTTCCAACTAGACCTTCCACTGGAATTTCTTGTGGAACTTCTGGTGGATGTTATATTATAACTCCCACTAGAACTTTTAGTCTTGTTCTTTATAATTATAGTTAAAATCTACCTTAAGTTGAAACATATACTATAATATGTGGAATCCATCAAAAACATGTTTTCTATATTGTAGTGAAGTTTTTACAAGATTAAGTAGGGAATTTGGTTCTATTCTTTCCCCATTTGAATTTCCAATGGAGAATCCACTAGAACGTCCAGTGGAACTTCATGTCCTATTCTACCTTATGTTATGACTGAAACTTATACTGTAATTTGTGGAATCCCCTAAAAAACTTGTTTTCTATATTTCACTTAAATTTTTACAAGATTCGGTAGGGGATTTTTTTTTTTTGTTATTTCCCCACTGGTTCCACTGGAACTTCCAATGGAGCTTATGCTAGAACATCTAGTAGAGATTACACTATATATTCTAGTGGAAATTCCACTGGAACTTTCAATGGAACTACTAGTGGAGGTTCTACTAGAACTCCCACTAGAAATTCCATTCATGTTCTTGATAATTACACTACAAAGCTACCTTAAGTTGAAACCTATACTTTAATTTATGGAATCCCCTAAAAACATGTTTTTTATATTGTAGTAAAGTTTTTATAGGATTCAGAAGGGAATTTGATTCTGTTCTTTCTCAACTAGAAATTCCAGTGGATCTTCTACAGGAACTTCCAGTGAAACTTTCAGTCCTATTCTACCTAATATTATGATTGAAACCTCTAATTTAATTTGTGGAATACTAAAAAACATGTTTTCTATATTACACTGAAGTTTTTATAGTATTCAACAGGGAATTTTTTTATGTTCTTTACCTACTGGTTCCACTAGAACTTCTAGTTGGATCTTCCACTGGAACATCTAGTGTAACTTCCAGTCATATTATCCCTTAATTTATCACTGAAACCTGTACTAAAATTTGTGCAATCCCTTAAAAATAACATGTTTTCTATATTGAACTGAATTTTTTACAGGATTCAGTAGGGAATTTCATTATGTTATTTCCCCACTCGGTCCACTGGAACTTCCAGTGGAGATTCTATTGGAACATTCTATGGATCTTCTAATCCTATTCTACATTAATTTATCACTAAAACCTCTACTATAATTTTTAGAAACCCCAAAATAACATGTTTTTTATATTCTACTATAATTTTTATAGCATTCAGTGGGGGATTTTTTTCTTTCTAATCCTATCATAAGTTCAGTTATTTGCAAGGAAATTTATTAATTTCAATTTTTAGTTCTTCACTTTAGGTCAATTATGACATATTTAAAAAGAGTTATATAAGAAATCAAACCATGTTTTAAAGACGGTTATACAATGGCACTATGACATAGCCCTTTTTGGAAAATGCTTGAGGCTTTTATATCCAATATTGTATCAATAATGGGTTGTAGGAAATATGAAAAATATATTTATTATATACTCGATAACTATGATTCCTCAAAATATGATTTCTAAATTTTTGGTGTGGGAATAAAATTATATGAAGGTTATATCTAAAGGATATTCAAGATAACTGGAGGAGAAATAAAAACGGAAGACTCCTATTATTTCAAGATAACTAAGACATAATTATATATATGGATATTTCAAAAAGGTGTTATATTATTTACATATAAGGCAATTAAACAGCTCTTTTGGAAGCTATAATGGGCAATGAACTAGAAGATCATATTGAAACAACAAAACTCTTATGTTTGTACAGTTGTGCTACTATGTTTTTCCCTACTATGGGTTATTACTTGAGTTGGGGTTTCATCAATTATATGGATAGTTTTATATACATGATAACACTAAATTGGTATCATTCAATCCACCAACAATTGATGAATTCTATTTAAGAATTTCACAAGCAATAGTCAAATATTACGGGGGCTATGATCACATTACTACTATGAATTGAAATTTATTTTCACTTCTGTATAGAGTGAGTCTTCATAACATTATTATTGTTCTAGTATTGGTATTGTGAAGAAATAATATTACTAAAATGAAATAAACAAGATGGAAATATCCTTTAAAAAAATAGATCTTTTCAAATTTGGATGTTGTTTTCAAGAAACTGAAGATTCAACAAGTTGGAGCTAGTGGGTTAAGTATACCAATTACAGTCTTAAATTCGTGATTTTATTAACCCAAAGTTATGTAAAAAGAAAAATATTATAGATACAGAAACATGAAGAAGGTTATGCATCAAATTGGGTAAGTCTACCAATTACAATCTTAAATTAATGATTTTATCAACCCATGATTATTTAAAAATAAAATTATTATAAATGAAAAAACATGAAGATGGTGTTGCATCTAGTGGGGTAAGTCTACCAATTAGAGTCTTAAATTAATGATTTTATCAACCCATGGTTATGTAAAAAAGAAAAATATTACATATGTAGAAACATGAAGATAGATTTAAAAATAGTGGGTTAACTCTACCAATTATAGTCTTAAATTAATTATTTTATCAACCTAGGGTTATGTAAAAATAAAAATATTGCAGATGAAGAAACGTAAAGAATGTGTCACATCTAGTATGGTATGTCTACCAATTACAATCATAAATTAATGATTTTCTCAACCCATGGTTATATAAAAAGAAAAATATTATAGATGTAGAAACCTAAATAAGGTTTTGTGGCTACTACGGTAAGTATACTAATTATAGTATTAAATTAATGATTTTCTCAACCCACATTTATATAAAAAAGAAAAATATTACAAATGCAAAAACATAGAGAATTTGAAAAGGAGAAAACATACACTAAGGAATTTAGTGTTACACAGTAGAAAAATGAGGATGATAAGGACATAATTATCATGAACCAACCCAACTAAGCTTGAGCCGCAACTACCCAAAGCCCGCCTCAATAGTCCAAGAGCTGGAAACAAGTGATAAAAGGCACAACCAATATGAGAGGTCATGGCCTAATGTACCTATATTGATAGAGAAAATATTTTCAATTATTTTATTCTTAATTTCACTTTTTTTAATCCCACCAAATTATTAATTCAATGTAAAATGTCACATTTTATATTTTTTGAAGTATTTTGAGCTTAATTGAAAAAATGGCTTATTTTGGAATTTAACTATTCTGATTTATTTTAATTTTTCGAACATAAATTTTTATAAACTGATAAAAATTGATAAATTATAATTTTATAGGTCAATATGTTCTATGGGATTCATTTTATCCTTTAGGTCCAAAAGCTCAATCAGCCATTTAAAGGCCCAAATTCATCTCACAATTTGGGCCTCGAAAATTGTGTACAGATTTATAGAATTTTGATGTTGGGACCATATATCATAAATTTATTGTCCAAAGAAGCTGAAATTTAACATGGATAAAGATAATATCCAGGGGAAAAAATTCTTTAAATGTGGTACCACCTAATACATCCATCATCATGGTCATTAATGTATGGTAAAGTGGAGTATTGGAATATGAAGAGTCACATATCTAGAATTAAATATTAGGAGTAAAACAACCATAACTCCTACATACGGTGGCCATTACATATAAAAAATTTAGGTTAAAAAAGGATAAAGTATAGGAACAAATTTCAAGAAGGAAATATTTTAAAATTAGGCCATTTATTATGCCTACCACACAGAAAAGTTTTGAATAAATATTTTGAGCCAAAATTTTCACCTCTTTTTCCTATAGGAGAGCCTTTCCTCTTCATTCTAAAGGTTGGCACTCTGAGTAGACATTTTTTATAGTATTGTAGTTTATTTTATATTTTAATAATATTATAAATTTTTATTATATTTTATTCTTCTTCTTCCTCTCATTCTATCATTCTTTTTATCTTTTGTGTTTCCACCTCAATTTCTTCTCCACTGTGATCTCTTATACTCATGATCATGAGAATCTAACCCGAGAAAGTTCTCAGGGGATCAATTCACTATTGAACCTAAGTAATTTCACATTAATTAATAATTTTTCTTATTTTATTAGAGTTAGGATGAGGGGTATATTATTGTAAAATTTACCTTTATGTATCCACTTGCCACCCAAGATTTGGATTTCACTTCTGCAATATTCTCCCTCGATTGAGGAGGTGGATATGTGGTACCTCAGCGATCATTGAGTGTAATTTATATTAACAGTAATAGGAAGAAGGAGATGTTAATGTATATAATAGAGCATGTTAATTAAGTAAATTTGAAACTAATTAAGAGATAATGAAGGTTCACTCTAGATGATCTCCTGGGATGATCTCTTTTCTGTCTAATGTCATTTTTTTTGCATTCATTATGTCTGCATTATGTGTTGCATGTTTACTTTTATTTATCCTGCATTATCATTTATCAAACCTTAATTTATTTTAGTTTTATTTAATAAAAAAACATATAATTGAATTAGAATTAATGAGTGATTGACTGGAAAAACTCCTCAAGAGAACAACCTGGGTCATCCCCTATGTTGCACTTAGTTATAAATATTTTGAGAGTGCGCACGACAACACTTCATCAAATTAGCACCATTTACAAGGATCCAAGTGGTATTAACTAACTATTTTTATTCACATTTTGTAAATAATTTCTTTTTTTATAAATAAAACAATAATAATAATAAATTTTTAAATTTTTTAAAAAATATTATTTGTTCATGATGTATTTCAATTCAAATTATTATGCATGGAATGACCAATATCAGGTAAAATAAAATGTTTACAATGATCTTGATGATAAGTTTAAAAGGGTTAGTGATGTAGTGGTAAACCTTTAGAGAAAAATAAATTTGATATCTGAATACGTACATGCATGTAAATAGAAACCCAAATGTGAACCAGAACCTAAACAAAAACAAGTGGTGGAAGAGATTTAACCAATCATTTTTTATGTCAAAGAACTAGAGGTAGGTGAGAAGGAGCTACTAAAGGAATTAATCACATCGTCCCAGACTCAACCACTTCTCAAGGAGGTCCCGGAAGTACACATTCAAGCTGATTCACTTATGGGAGGTCAATATTTTTTGGAAGAATACTTGAATCACTTTGTTGAAGATAACCTGAAACTTGATCTTCCCATCCTTGATAATGAAAAATTAGGACCACTATACCTATCTTTTTCTTTGTAAGATGATAAAGAATATGAACATGTTGAGATTGAGTTATCAATGGTCCTTCTTTAAGAGATCAATTTCCAAGTTGGCTTTCTTGAAAGGGAATATTTCATTATTAATTCTTTAAGTTTTAATCTTATTCAAGCTGAATTGTTTTATGACCTCCACTTTTCTGAAATTTATAATACAAAACAAATGGATTAGTCCTTTTATGTTAATTAAGATACCACCCAAGTGGTGGTGATCAAGGAAGAAGAGTTGTAGAAGCTAGTGGTGGTGCAATGTAACGACCTGAATTCGGAGCCCCTCCACTGGTGCCCCGTACCTGGTTCGCCACATGACCTCAAGCGCATTTCCCCAAACGCCAGAGGCTACCGACTAGCAGTGAGGGACTTGGTAAGTTATTGGGGAAACTATGCCCTCATTCAGTAAGGTATACAAGGTAAGGAAAAAATCAATAAACAGCGGAAGTAGTAAACAATATGCAACAACTGAAACCAAACAGCGGAAGCAATGAATATATAGAAATGATGATCATGATGCAACATGATACATATGTCTATGGAAAGCACTAAATAACCAACGTGCTGAAATACAACTGAACACAAGCACTAAAGCAACAGCAAAAGAAAAACAGAAGAGAAACTCCTCAGCATCTCAATCCTCAGCTTGGTCCCATGCTCCCTAGCTCTAACAAGTCAGGTACCTAAAGTAGAAGGGAGTTTCCCTTATCTATACCTGCAACAACATAGTCTGCTTGGTCCCAAAAGCATGGCCCAAACAGGGTGTGAGACAAAGTCCCAGTAGGCAACCACCCAAAGATTTGTGCCTAACAATCAATGAATACATGGCAAGTAAATTACAGGAATAGTAAACAGGAAAATATACAGCAGCTACAATTTATAGTCTAGAATATAAACTACACAAGTACAAGACAATCAAAAAGTAAAAAAAGGTAACCCCCTGGATAGTTCTCATAGACTAACCCTTATGGTTCAACCTATCAGTACTAGAAACCCCCTGGGAGGCACACATAGTCTCACCCCTCTGGTTCAGCTAAAGAGTAGACTCTCTGAGGAAGCACTCACCGTCAATTCCCCCTATAGTCTCGTATCATGATAAAGGCTCTTTGGGGAAGCACTCAATGTCTCATTCCCCCTGTATCCCGCTTCGAGGAACTATAGACTCTCTGAGGAAGTACTCATCTTCAATTCCCCATGTGGTCTCGCATCGTATTATAAGACACTCTGGAGAAGCCCTTACATCTATTCTCCATGTGGTCTACTACACTAGGTTCTCACGGTCCTGTGTGAAACTAACATGCTCAGCGCGTGTGTATCGTCCAAGTAAACCTCAAGAACTACTTGGCTATCATTCTATGTCACAACAGCATAACAATATCACAGTTCCACTATCCCAAAACTAGGTATGGCAACTGAAAAAACGAAAACCAAGCAAAAAAATCATGGCAAAGCAACCTGAGCACAAAAAAATTACTCTACTCACAAGAATAACCTCTACTATATCAATCAAGAAAAGCAGGAAAAATAGCAGGGGAAAAACAGAGAAACGCACAATTCTCGTTTAAGGGAATTGGCAGAAATTGCACATAATATTCAACGACTTCCTACAGAAAGGCACAAACCACCTACCTCGATCCTAGGAGATCGATATACATGAACAGCGATGACAGATTCTCTCTAGAACGTCATAGATCTGAGAAAACGCACAAAATGTTCAGCCTTGGATAACTTGAGAAGGAGGAAGAATTGAAAAACAAGTCTCAAGCAGAAGGAAGAACTCACCTATACGCTTCCAATGCAATCGACCGCGCTCGAATCGGAGAACGGACGGAGAGGCGGGAGCTCGGGAAAGATTCGGCCGTACGGGTCTCTCTCGGATGAAAAACCTGGAGAAGAAGGTGTTTCTGTCCGTCAGGCGCAACCCCGGTGCGTTTAGTGAAAAAAAAGTACACGGTGTGTACTAGGTTTTTTCGTACTCCACCAAAACCAGCCTCCACATCACCCCTACACACCGTGTGTGTGGCCCGGGCACAGCCAGCACACGGCTTCGAGCCGGAGAAGAGTACACGGTAATGAACCGAATCCGGAGCCCCTCCACTGGTGCCCCGTACCAGGTTCGCCACATGACCTCAAGCACATTTCCTCAAACTCCAGAGGCTGCCGACTTGCAGCGAGGGACTTGGTAAGTTATTGAGGAAACTATGCCCTCATTCGATAAGGTATACAAGGTAAGGAAAAAATCAATAAATAGCGGAAGCAGTAAACAATACGCAACAACTGAAACCAAACAGCGGAAGCAATGAATATATAGCAATGATGATCATGATTCAACATGGTACATATGTCTATGGAAAGCAGTAAACAACCAACGTGCTGAAATACAACTGAACACAAGCACTAAAGAAACAGAAAAATAAAAACAGAAGAGAAACTCCTCAGCATCGCAAGCCTCAGCTCGGTCCCATGCTCCCCAGCTCCAGCATGTCAGGTACCTGAAGTAGAAGGGCGTTTTCCCTTATCTATACCTGCAACAACATAGTCTGCTTGGGCCCAAAATCATGACCCAAAAAGGGTGTGAGACAAAGTCCCAGTAGGAAACCACCCAAAGATATGTGTCTAACAGTCAATGAATACATGGCAAGTAAATTACAAGAACAGTAAACAGGAAAATACACAGCAGCTACAATTTATAGTCTAGCATATAAACTACACAAGTACAAGACAATCAACAAGTAAAACAAGGTAACCCCCTGGGTAGTTCTCACAGCATAACCCTTATAGTTTAACCTATCAGTACTAGAAACCCCCTAGGAGGCACACACAGTCTCACCCCTCTGGTTCAGCTAAAGAGTATACTCTCTGAGGAATCAATCACCGTCAATTCCCCCTATAGTCTCGTATCATGCTAAAGGCTCTCTAGGGAAGCACTCAACGTCTCATTCCCCCTGTGGCCCGCGTTGAGGAACTACAGACTCTCTAAGGAAGCACTCATCGTCAATTCCCCCTTGTGGTCTCATATCGTATTATAAGACACTCTGGAGAATCCCTTACATCTATTCTCACTATGGTATACTACACTAGGTTCTCACAGTCCTGTGTGAAGCTAACATGCTCAGCGCGTGTGTATCGTCCAAGTAAACCTCAAGAACTACTTGGATATCATTCTAGGGCACAACATCATGACAATATCACAGTTCCACTATCCCACAACTAGGCATGGCAACTAGCAAAACGCCAAACAAGAAAAAAAAGCATGGAAAAGCAACCTGAGCACAAAAAAAATTACTCTACTCACAAGCATAACCTCTATTATAGAAATCAAGCAAAGGAGGGAAAAATAGCAGGGGAAAAACAGGGAAACGCACAATTCCTGTTTAAGGGAATTGGCATAAATTGCACATAATATTCAATGACTTCCTACAGAAAGGCACAAACCACCTACCTAGATCCTAGGAGATCGATATACGTGAACAGCGATGACAGATTCTCTTTAGAATGTCGTAGATATGAGAAAACGCACAAAACGTTCAACCTTATATAACTTGAGAAGGAGGAAGAATTGGAAAACAAGGCTCAAGAAGAAGGAAGAACTCACTGCTGCGCTTCCAAGGCAATTGACTGCGCTCGAATCGGAGAGCAGACAGAGAGGCGGGAGCTTGGGAAATATTCAGCCGTATGGGTCGCTCTTGGATGAAAAACCTGGAGAAGAAGGTGTTTCTGTATGTCAGGCGCGACCCCAGTGCATTAAGTGAAAAAAAGAAAAGTACACGGTGTGTATTTTTAGAGTACATGGAATGTACTAGGTTTTTTTGTACTCCGCCAAAACCGGCCTCCACGTCACCCCTACACACCGTGTGTGTGTCCTGGGCATGGCCAGCACATGGCTTTGAGCTGGAGAAGAGTATACGGCATGTACTCAGAAAGTACACAGCGTGTACTTCGAAATTTTCCAGAAACTTCATTTTTATTAAAAACTACAGGAAAAGGAAAGGCGTACCTGAAATAAAGATCCAGGTTCTTACATGCAACTACATCTTCTACAACAACTTGCATACCATATGGAGGAGGACACCACATAAGTTAATAGGGAGCACCCATATTTTATTTTCCCTCCCACTCTTGACCTTAAATTATTCACATATTCTTTCTTGGGGTTGGTAATTATCTTATCTTATAAAGGGTTCTCTACTTTTATTGTTTACTCATGGAAATTTGGAAAAGTCGCATGTGGTGGTTCATCTCAAAGAAACCACACCAACCTTCTGACTCGGGATAACTCATTGCAACTGCCTGACTAGGGGAAGTAAAAACCTAGCACTTGATTGTGGGTCTAAACCAAGAATTATCCCTTTATTTACAAATTATATTTATTTTTCTATATTTTTATTATGTTTTTTAATTTCTTTATTGTATAATTAAAAGTGGTAGCATTTAAGAGCATAACTCAAGGTTGCTACTGAAAAATAAATCAGGTTGTGTCTTTCCTTTTCTTTATTTTGTTTTCTACCCAATATAAATTCTAGGTGTAAAAAATTTCTTAATATTATTTGAGCCAAAAATAGGGTAGTAAATGGAATATGTGGTGGGAGGTATTTCAACCTCTTTTTAGGAATTTTTTGTGTACTTTTATTTTATTTTTGATTTCTTTTTTCTAAATTTTTCATTCTTTCCTTTTTTTTTGGTGTGCTTTTAGGAATCTTGAGTTGAATCAAATACTTTATAAAATTCAAACCATCTTGGTATTTTTTGAACATTGATTAATTTGAATTTTTGAGGATTTAAATGATTGTATAATGGATTTTGTTTTCTGATTTTTGATCTTTTCATTTTATGGAGTTTGATTGATTGTGAAAATCATGTGCACTAGTACTATCCAAATTGAAAATCTTACCCAACCCGATAGGTTTCTAAACCTGTCTAAAATCTTATTTACATTTCTCTTTTTCTTGAGAGTCTTAAGACATGTTATGTGACCCAAAAAAATTTGTTTTTCTCTTTTTCAAAGCTATTAGAGTTCAGGGAATGTGTTAATTGTGATTGAGGAACCACTTTGAAATCCCTTTTTTCATTGAACTCTAATTTTTGGGCTACCTTTTAATCTGGCCTTTATTAAGCCCCTAGTAGCCATGAAATACATTTTTAAGTAGACACATTACAATAAATTTATCCATTTACAACCTATTATAGAAATTAAATTCATTATTATTGTTAAACTCAAGTGTGTGGGAGGGAGAAGATGAGTTGTATTTTTCTTTCATAAAGAATCTATTTGAGCTGAATTGAAAGTTTTTCCATATTTATTACTGCTTGGGTGGAAGAAATTTCATGATGGGAAGATGGATGGGTAGCCCAAAATATCATTAAAAATATGTTATGGGTGTTCATTAATTTTTTTAAGATCAAAATATTTCTCTCTTTTCCTCAAAAACATGATTCTCAAGAGAAATCTAGATCTGCATTCAAGCTGAAACAATGCTAAAAATTGAGGAAATGAGGGAATAAATTCATTGGTGATGAAAATACAAGTGTGAACTTCCTATAGAGATAAATATGTGATTTTAGGTGATTCATTTTCAATATGATTGAGTATAACACCATTCTTGAGCAAAATAATTTTCATGCATTTACTTCACTTTAGAGATTAACCCTCCTCATTCTGCCTTAGATGTTTTTTCATTTAAAACCTTCCAATCCTCAGCCTCAGAACAACCCATAAAAAAATACCTCATGATTGAAACATTTTTTTAATATTTTAATTGGATACATTAGGAGGATAGAAATCCTATGGAAATCACACATGTTATTGGGAATAAGAAAAACTCCACATAAAAAATCCTTGAGTAAAGAGAGAAATATTTTTACGGGGAGGTAGGTACAACATGCATGTGAGGATTAACATAAAATTGAATGGATTATTATGATTTTTTAGGAGTTATGAATTTTTTATCCATGTATGAGGTATGATATTTTTTTTGATATGATAATTGAGTTGTGTTTTCATTTATGCTTTGGAAAGTTTTTTTTGACATTGGTATAAGATGATTGCTTAGGAGTGCAATGTCTAAGAGTGGGAGAATTGATAGAAAAAATATTTTAAATTATTTTATTCTTAATTTTAGTTTTTTTAATCCCACCAAAGTGTTAATTCAAGGGAAACTATCACATTTTATAGTTTTTGAAGTATTTTGAGCTTAATTACAAAATGGCTTATTTTTGGAATTTGACTATTTTAATTTATTTTAATTTTTTGGACATAAATTTTTCTAAACTGAAACAAATTGATAAATTATTATTTTATAGGTTAATATGTTTGATGTGATTCATTTTATCCTTTAGGACCAAAATCTCAATCAACCATTTAAAGGCCCAAATCTATCTCACAATTTGGGCCTTGAAAATTGTGTACAGATCTGTCGAATTTTGATGTTGGGCCCATATCTCATAAAGGGATTGTCCAAAGAATCTAAAATTTAACACGGATAAAGATAACATATTAGGGAAAAATTATTTAACTTTGGTAACACCTGATTTGTCCGTCCTCATGGCCATTAATGTATGGGAAAGTGGAGTATTGGAATATGAATAGTCACATGTACAGAATTAAATATCATGAGTAAAATATCCATAAATCCTACACGTGGTGTCCATTATAGATGAAATTTTGAGGGTAAATGAGGATAAAGTATAAGAAAAATTTTGAAGAAGGAAATATTTTCAAATTAAACAATTTATTATTCCTACCATGAAGAAACTTTAGTAAGAAATATTTTGAGCCAAAATTTTCACCTCTTTTTCCTATAAAAGAGTCTTTCCTCTTCATTACAAAGGGTTGGCACTCTTAGTGGAAATTTTCTATAGTTTTCCAGTTTATTTTATATTTTAATAATATTATACATTTTCACTATATTTTATTCTTCTTATTCCTCTCATTCTATCATTATTTTTATCTTTTGTGTTTCCACCTCAATTTCTTCTCCACTATGATATATTATACTCATGATCATGAGTAACTAACCCGAGGAAGTTCCTAGGGGATTAATTCAGTGTTTAACCCAAGTAATTTCATATTCATTCATAATTTTTCTTATTTTCTTAGAGTTATTTTGAGGTGTATCTTAGTGTGAAAGGTATGTTTGTGTCTCCACTTGCCACCTGAGGCTTAGTTTTCACTTCTATAATATTCTCCCTCGATTAAGGAGGTGGATGTGTGGTGCCTTTGTGATTATTAAGGGTAATTTATATTAAAAATCATAGGAATAAAGTTATGTTCATTAATATTATGGATCATGTTAATTAAGTAAATTTGAAACTAATTAAGAGATGATGAAGGTTCACTCTGGATAATCTCCTAGGATGATATCCTTTCTATCTAACATCATCTTGTCTGCATTCATTCTATATGCATTATTCATTGCATGTTTAATTTTATTTATCTTGAATTATAATTTATCAAACCTAAATTTATTTTAGTTTTATTTAATAAAAAAATATAAAAAGGTTAATTATAAGTAGTGAGTGATTGACCACAAAATCTCCTCAAGAGAACGACCTAGGTCAGCCCTTGTGTTGCACTTAGTTATAAATATTTTGGAGAGCATGCACAAAAATTCTTCATCAAATTTCACACATCTGACCATCTCCATGAAGAAGTATAGAGTAATAATAAAAATATACAAAATCTAGAGAATAAACCATGCATGTAAAACCTATAGGGTGCACAAGAGTATGGTAGTGTAAACTAAAAAGTAAAAAGGGAAAAATACATGCCCAACTAGAAAGATGTCCCAACTTGAAAATTTTGAAAAGTAAAGTGATGGGAGAGACTGGATACAAATCTCCAAGCCCCAACCACCATACATGGTTTAATGCACTAGGTATACCTATTCTCCTCTGTAATCACCACTGACCGATGTGTCATCCTCATATGACGCGATATGTGTAGGAAAATCCCACATAAGGGTGAGTATATACATACCCAGTAGGACACCCTGGAAGCTGAAGGGGGAGCAGTAAGATACATGATAGGAATAGAAATATCAACCCATATCATGAGATTAAACACAACATGAATACATACATACATATATATATATATATCTTCTCAATAAAAGAATCTCAAATGAGAGAGAATGGGGATCTCCATCTCACATCCCAACTCGGGAAAGAGTGTTAACAATTCCAAAGGTCCATCAATGATTCCCAACATCTCGCATGTATATCCAGTAGAAACATCCAAGTTAGCCACACCTCATCACTATACCACACAATCAAGGGGAACAATATCTAGGTAGAGGACCCATGCCCTAGTAAAATAGGTGGGTTCCACTCAATAGATATAGGACCCATACCCTGACTCTGTAGGAGGGTGACACTCAGATAGATAGTTAAAGGACCCATACCCTATCCTGATAGGAGGGTACCACATTGATGGTCGGTGACCCGTGCCCCGACTCCGTGGGATGGTGGAACTATGATAGTAAATAGATAACCTATTCCCTTCCTAGTAGGAGGGTGTCACTCTAGTAACCGAGGACCCACACCCTCATAAAGTAGGAGGATTCCACATAGATAACAGATATATAACTCATTCCCTACCCATTAGTAGGGTTCCACTCTAATGTTAGATATAGAACTCATGCCTTTTCCTACAGGAGGGTGCCACTCTATAGATAGGTAGAGGAATCATTCCCTATCTCAGTAGGAGGGTGCCACTCTAGTGCCTCTTGTGATCATTCTTGATCACTGTCAGTGTCGAGTGATGCCTAAAGAATCATCACATTTGGAAAACCTCACATAATATCTAAAAATCCACTATTAAGGACATCATTATGTTCTAAATAGAAAAAAACTTAGGATAGTCTACTCAGAGGCTAAAATACAAGTCCAAACAAAGGAGACATGAGAGGTAGAAGTTTCCCCAAAAATGAAGTAGGGGTAAGCGATGTGTAAGGGAACCCACACAGTGTGTGGTCCCACTTATTTTCTCAATTGTGTACTAGATAGTACACTATGAACTTCCCATGTAGCCCTATACTGCATGTAAGGGAACTACACAACATGCCCTTACCACCCAGGGTCCTGCCCGTGATCCTAATCATGTCTGTGTACTCCTACCTATGCTAGTGTACTCTGAAACATGGTGTTTCATCCCACACAGGGTCCCACCCGTGTCCTTCAGGTTGTGTCTGTGTACTCTAGTCATGTGTTGGTACACAACATGTACCTGGTTGTGCCCATGTTCATGTACTCCCAGAGTACATGTCGGGTCTCTAGCACCAAGTCACATGGTGTTTTGGGGGTCCCACATGGTGTGTGATATTTAACTCACCTAAAACCCTAGTCGTTGTAGCTAGGGGGATACATGACATGTGTTATTCGAACTACACATTGTGTAGTTGATTTTTTCATAGAATACTATATCTTATTATGATACTCAAAATTCACACTCATTGCATCAAATCTCACCTCTAGGCCACCCGAAATCGAAAGTTAAGCCTCTATTCATCATTTATAACCATCCATTGGCTGGAATGGAATTTAGATTCACCTGTAAAAAGTCGTATGCACCTTTGTATCCCATGAAACATTTTGTTTCCTCATCGATATTCCAATCCTCAATGGAATCACCCACATCCCTCAAATCATCCCAAATAATCATTTGATCATTGATCCATTCATCACACATGAATTTTTCACTAATCCAAGGGTTCGATCAAGCTCGATCCCACCCTAAAATGTCAAACTATAGCCCTGTAGACCAATGAAGAAGAATGTGAAGAATGATTGGAAGAAATTTATAAGAACAAAGGTTCAATAATCATTAGTCAATTGTTCTTGGACAAAGAATAAAATTTTGGGAATATTGGGTGAGAAACATGGAATATCAAGGATTAAATTAATAATCAATTGAAACTGATACATGGGCACATTCAAAGGCTTCATTTAATGCATATTAAGAGATAGATTCGATAATTCTTAATATATTTAATAAAATAGGGAGAAAATTCCCAAATGATGAGTCCTACCTCAAATCAGATCGTTCGTTGATGAATAACACACTCCCTAGAGAAGAAGAGAATTTGTTGCATTTGCTGCACCTCGATTTTCCTTAATCTGGAATCTTGTTGTCATCTGATCTTGATTCACCAATGGAGGGTGGAAGGAATATCCTCTTAATGGTCCTAGGGTTATGCAACCAACACTGGAGATCCATCATAACTTCATATTTATAGAGGAGTCTAGGTTTTAGGTGTTTAATTAAATAAATAAATAAAATAATTTATTTTATTTTAATTAAACACACCCATCAACGGTCACTATATCTGAATTCCCTATGCTGACCAACTTTAGGTCATTCCTAGGGTAAATGTCACATTCTAGATTTAACTGTGGTATTATATTTTTGATCTGAGACTTCATTTAAGATATGTACCATTTTATTTAAGAAAATGTGCATGTGTGATGTAAAATATATTTGATATTTTTAATAAAATTAATTCCAATCACACCGAACCTCAAAATCACATACCATATCATCACCTAGATTTGAAAATATTTCCAGATATATTCCAAAATCTTATAAGGAAAAAAAGGGTCTTTACATTATCTCGCCTTCAAGATTTTCATCACGCAAGTTCCTCTCCTGCCAATCCTCAATCACTACCAAGTGCTCTGTAAAAGTGGATCCATCCTCGATGTATAGCTCGCCCTAGTCAATAAGGTATGTGGGATAATGCATGTATATCCTCAGATATGACACATGGAATTATTTTTACACCCACTTTAACTATGGGGGTAGGGTGAGGCGGTAAGAAACCTTGTCAACCCTCTGTAAAATTTAGAATGGCTTGATGAACCTCATGGATAACTTGCCTCCCTGACTGAATCTCCATGATCCTCATCATGGAGAGACTCCTAGGAAAATGTGGTCTCCCTGCTTGAACTCTAAGGGCTTATGATGTTGATATGTATAATATTTATTCCTACTTTGAGTTATCCTTATCTGCTTGTGGATGACCAGGACCTTCTCCATCATCGCTTGTACCATCTCTAACCCAACAAGAGATGTATCACTGATCTCTATCCAGCACAAGGGTGACCTGCAGGGTCTTTCTTATAGGGCCTCAAAAGGTTTAATGTTTATAGTATAGTGGTAGCTATTATTGTGCACAAAATATACTAAGGGTAAGTGATCCTCCCAACTCCAGCTAAAGTCTAACACACAATCCCTTAGGATATCCTCTAGTAACCGGATAGTGTGCTCAGTCTACCCATATATATGGGGGTGGGAGGTTGTACTCATCCTTATCTGGGTCTCTAATTCCTCCTACAAGCCTCTCTATAACCATGATGTGAACCATGCATCACAGTCAAAGATAATAGTCAAGGTCACTATATGGAGGCATATGATCTCTTGTATATACAACTACCCCAAAATCTCCACCGAACTTTTCTCCCTGATAGCAAGGAAGTGTGCCAACTTCGTGGGTCAGTCAAATATGACCCACATGGATTTATGGCCTCTCAATATTTTTGGAATCCTTGCCATGAATTCCATGGATATTTCATCCCATTTCCACTTCAGTATCTCAAGGGTCTACAAAAAACCTTCTAGAAACCAGTGTTTTGCCTCTACTTACTAACAAGTAAGGTGTTGAGAGATGAACTTAGGCATGATTCATCTCATGCCAACCCACAAAAAATGTCATTGAAGATCCTTGTACACTTCCCAAAATCAGAATGTACATCCAAAGGAGAATTTTGAAAATTTCTCATCACCTCCTCCTACATCATGACTGGGACTACTGTCTATACCTGAAAAGGGATGACATGATTCCCTCCTTCAGAAAATCCATCTAGTGAATCTCCTGAGGATATCTAGTCATGAAATACCTCACAGTCGATGTCTCCCAACTATGAATCTCTCACACACTGGAGGATAGGAGGAGTCAAAACCATTTACTGAAGAAAATAAAAACCCTCCTTCTCAACCAGGGGCAGTTGTAAGGATTCCAACTACTCAAACGCCTCATGCACCAAATGATCCTAGGACTTACTACAAAGGGAATATTCCACCATGCTTCCCTTCCTAGGATTATAGACTATCTGAAATTTATAGTCCTAAATAAACTTCAACTAGTGCCTCTACCTCAAGTTCAAGTATCTGTGTGTAAATACATATCTAAGACTCTAATTGTATAAGTAAATGAAAAAGCACTCTCCTATAAGATGAAGGTTCCGAGCGCAGTGGAAGCGTGGTTGGGACGACACACAACTATGATTTTTACCATGATCAATGATTATTATAGGATCAATATGATGATGAACGCCAATATCCACAGAATATAATAAAAGATTTAGATAAAGAAGAAAGAGGCCTGAAACCTTTAGAGAGGATCTTGCACATCATGTTTATAATTAATTTAATTAATTTCATAAATAAAAATAATACTCAGATCTTTGGTATTTTTCTTCTTTGATGATATTGATCATCAGAAATGACCCTTTCGGATTATCTCGTTGCTCTTTTAAGGATCCAAACTAGAATCCCTCTAGCGGTGATCTACACATGCTCCGATGACCTTCTATCAACACCGCTCATTCTCCGGGTGCTAGTGCAGCGAAGTGAGTGTCTTGTGTCATTCGTTCTTGATCACTTGTTCTTTGTCCTTGAATAAAGTCTCTTGTTCTTGAGAGGGGAGAGAAGAGGATTTGAGATAGAAATTGTTTGGCTCAATAATTCTCAATTCACCAGGTGTGTGGTGTGGTGTGTTGTATGGAACAATAGGCCTACTTGTCTGTTTATATACATGGAATTTAAGTTACAATATTTAATTAATTTGAAACAATTAAATATATTCATGAACTTAGAGAAAACTCATGCTCATAATAATAATACCATGTCTTTATTCATGGTGCGCCAACATCAACAAAACGGAATTATAAAATAAAATTCTGCATCACAAAATAATAGCAGCGTCATTATTATTTTAAGTTGTTCCAACTAGTTAAATAATTATTTACTATCTTGAAAATAATTATTTTAATACCGAACCGACCTTGGTCCACTCGAACTCCACTTCCATTTATTGAACACCTGAATAAATAAATAAATAATTTATTCTCTTAAATAAATATTTTATTTAAAAACTAGTAAATAAATATTTATTAAATGTTCAATAAAATAAATAAATAAATTTTATTTAATTTATGAGATCATTTTAACTTGAATAAAATTATTCCATGGTCTTGAGAATAATATTTATTTCATTAATTAAATTCAAAGATAATTTAACTAAGACCACCAAAAACACTTAGTGTGTGACCCTCTAGGATTATTTCTCGTTGGAATTAGGCAGGCTTGCCTAAAGTCCAAGAGTACTGTCTAGCAACGGGTCAAGGCACCCAAGAGAAATAACGTAAAGTCGCAACAACGATATCCACATATGAATGCTCACTGTGTAATAAAATCCTTTTGTCGCAATATCTCATCAAGTAGGTTTCATGATAGTGTCATCAACTTTTATGTTTGATATGTCATTCTTTGAATACCTGAAATAAACTCATCATTACACAATGGACATGGAATTTCACGTGATGGTTCTATTTCAATCAAAGGGATGAGATATCAACTTCCATAAATGGAAGGTAAAATACTTCCTCAACTTATCCATTAATAACATGCCACTCATGACGCACCCAACATACCCTACTTCCTACCAACTACTTGCATGATGGTTTTCATCAGTAAATCAAAGTGCACGAGTCGTGACATGTATTAATGATAATATTAAAGTCTAAGGATCATTACACGCACTCGTAGATAGAAATATATGATAACACTAAAACATATGGAATTCCTACTAGCGGGTATGTTCTCATAATCTCCTATCTTGGAGATTACCAAGTGTGAACTTCATGATAGGAAGACTCATCTTCTTATGAGTACTCACACATGACGGTCTGCATGCTATGTATCCCACCATAATATGTAATCTAACTACAGAACTATATTTAAGAATATTGGTATAGCATTTCAAGGTTCTCATCATAGCGGGGAACATCCATGACCTTATCAATGCAACAAATACTCTAGAACATTATTACATCATAGTCATGTAGAACAATAAACAATATGTAATAATAGATTAAATATCTATGTAATCAAAATAAAACTAGTTGGTTCTAGGACACCAACTCTTACAAACTTCCACTTGGACTAGATCCAACTACCTACGACTTTCAGTCTTCTAGACCTCACATGGTGATCATGTTTCTACTGAGTCAAGGCTTTAGTCAAGGGGTTCGCCACATTGTCTTCCATGGAAATACTGCTCACTGCAACTTCATCTCTCTGAGAAAAATCCCTCAAGAGATGATACTTCCAAAGTATGTGTTTCTTCCACTGATGTGACCTTGGATCTTTTGCGAGAGCCACCACTACAGTATTATCACAGTACAGTGTGATGAGATCTTTACTTCTAGGTGTCACATCTAGCTCCTGGAATAAGCTTCAAATCCAAACTGCTTCTTTATCCACCTCAAAAGCTTCGATATACTCGGACTCTACTATAGAATCTACGACCACACTCTTCTTTGAGATCTTCCAGCTCACTACACCTCCATTCAAAGTGAAGATGTATCCCGTTTGCGACTTCATGTCATCTTGATCAATCTAGAAACTAGAATCTGTATATCCTCTAATGAATTAGTTCCTCATATCCTCCATAAACTAGGAACATATCCTTAGTACACCTCAGATACTTTAGGATAGTCTTGACTACCATCCGATGGTGGTCACCTAGGTCAGCTTGATATCTTCCTACCACACTCAATGCATAGGCAACATCCAGTCTATTACATAGCATGACATACATGATTGATCCAATTGCTGATGTGTATGGAGTATTTGTCATTATCTTTCTTTCCTCATGTGTTTGAGGACACATTTTCTTGGAAATATGAATGCCATATGGCACTGGAAACAATCCCCTATTGAATTGTTCCATAATGAATCTCTTCAATATCAATGTATGTACTTTGACTTAGGCCTAGAAATATCTTAGATCTATCATGATGGATCTTGATCCCAAGAATATATGTTGCCTCGCCCAAGTATTTCATGGTGAAGCATTGATTTAATCATGCCTTAACAGACTGTAATACTGGTATCTCATTTCTAATAAGTAATATGTCATCAACATATACTATTAGTTAAATGACTGCACTCCCACTAAACCGTTTGTAGACACAAGGCTCACATTTATTTTTGATAAAACCAAATTCTTTTATGGATTCATCAAAATGAATGTTCCATGACCTGGATGCTTTCTTTAATCCATAAATGGATTTCTGCAACTTGCATACCTTATTAGCATCCTTTAGAGTCATAAACCCTTCAGTTTGTGTCATGTAGACATCTTCCTGAAGGTTCTTGTTAAGGAATGTTGTTTTGAAATCCATTTTCCAAATCTCATAGTCATGTTAAGCCGTAATTTCAAGTAAAATTCTGATGGATTTCACCATTGCAACTAGTGAGAAGGTTTCATCGTAGTCAATTTTTTGACATTGTTTAAACCCTTTTGCAACCATTCATGCCTTATAGGTACTGAATTGTCCTTCCATGCCCATTTTCTTCTTGAATACCCATTTGAAACCAATAGGTTTTACACCAACTGGAGTATCTACCAAAATCCAGACTTGGTTTTGGTACATGGAATCCATTTCATAATTCATGGCTTCTTGCAACTTGGCAATGTTTGTGCCACTTACTACTTCCTTGTAGGTTAGAGGATCATTATTATCAACTAATGAGTCACCATCCTCAGTAAATAGAAAAATGTACCATTCTGGTTCTCTAACCTCTCTTGTAATCCTACTTAGTACTTGTGTCTCTGGAACATATTCTTCTTCCACGGGGCTTTGTGGAATTTTTTCTTATACCAACTCTTGTGTACCTTGAGCCCCAACTTCATCGAAGTATATCTTTCTCCCACTATCTATTTTGGAGATGTGATCCCTCTCAGGGAATATGGAATGTCTTGCCACTATAACTTTTTTGTCTGAGGGGTTGTATAATTAATATCCCCTTGTTTCCTTAGGGTATCCTATAAAGGTACACTTTGTGCCTTGGGGTGCGAGTTTGTTACCTAAAGAGTCCTTAACAAATTCTTCTCTACCCCACACATGTAAATTTGAAAACATGTCTTTTCTTCCACTCTAGAACTCATATGAAATACCATTTATCGATTTAGTTGGTACTTGGTTTAGTATGTGTATCGTTGTTTGTAATGAATACCCCCAAAAAGATAATGGAAGACTTGTATGACTCATCATTGATCTCACTATGTCCAAAAATGTGTGGTTCCTCATTTTGCTAACACCATTCCATTGAGTTGTGTAAGGAGGAGTGAGTTGGGATAGGATCCCAAACTCTCCTAAGTAATCAATGAATTCCTTATTAATATATTCCCCACCTCGGTTTGAGCAGAGTTTCTTAATCTTCTTACCAAGCTGGTTCTCAACTTCATGCTTGTATTCCTTGAACTTATCAAAGAAATCTGACTTATACCTCATTAATTAGATATATCCATATCTACTAAAATCATTAGTAAAAGTTATTAAGTATGAGTACCCACCCCTTGCTTCAATTGGAAATGGTCCATACACATCGGTATGAACCAATTCAAGAAGCTCTTTAGCAATTTCATTTTTCCCACCAAATGGGTCTTTGGTCATTTTTCCTTTTAAACATGCATGACATATGCCAAGTGGTTTTAGTTCAAACGAATCTAAATATCCATCTTGATGTAACTTTGTCAAGCGTTTCTCATTTATATGACCTAGCTGGTGATGCCAAAGTTGGGTGTGGTATGAGTCATGTGAAGTATCTTTATCATCGATTTCCATTACTTGGTTTGTGTAATCTAACACATAAATACTATTGTATAAATGTGCCCTACCAAAATGAATGTTATCTTTATAAAAGAAGAAACATTAATTTCCAAACTTGAAAAAAATCCATCTATATCTAGTCTGATACAAAAATTATGTTTTTGGTTACATAAGGCACATAAAAACAACCCTTTAACACTAAGATCATCCCAGTTGGCAATGTGAGGTGGTAGTCCCCGACAGCTAAGCGACAAGTCTGGCTCTGTTGGCTGCTCGTAGATCTACCTCCCATCGATCAATCTTCCTAAATCTACTTGGTTACTATATTTGGATACATATGTGAGCACCACAAGCTATATCTAATACCCAATTTATAGAAATAGATAGATTGCATTCGATAACAAACGAACCTGAAGCTTCCCCTTGCTTCTTAGGCTGGGTGTAGTTCTTCTTCCAGTTGCCCTTCTTGCCACATGCGAAACAAACAGCCTCCTATTCCCTTACCTCCCCTTTGATCTTCCTTTTCTTGGAAGGCCGTGAATAATCTTTGGGCTTAAATCTCTTCGCCTTCCCTTTCCTCTTATTCACCATAAGGATGGAAGGATTTTTGTGCTTCATATCTTTGTCCACTTTGCGAATGAGGATAAAAAGATCAGATAAATACTTCTCAATGTTGTTCATATTAAAATTGATAACAAAGTTAGATAATCTATGAGGGAGTTATGCGAGAATGAGATCGGTGCCCAGTTCTTTAGGGATTTTAAACCATAGAACCTCTAGGCACTCAATGTAGCCAATGAGCTTGACTAAATGAGGCTTAGCTGGGGAACCTTCTCCAATATTACTCTAAAAGAGTGCCTTAGAGATCTCAAACCTTTCCTGTCTTGCTCTCTCCTGGTAAAGACCATAGAGGTGCTCGATCACGCTATAAACATAAATATTTTCATGAGACTTCATGAGCTCACTAGACATTGATGATAACATCAAACATTGAACATCGACCACATCATTCATATGTTTCTCATAGACCAGGAAATCCTCATCGCTCACATCCTTGGCAGGTATATCAGGTAATGCTGACTCCATCACGTAAGACTTACGTTCATGGAGTAGGATAACCTGAAGGTGTCTAAACCATTCCTGGAAGTTACTACCAGTGAGGATGTTGTATTTATCCAGAATTGATCCCAGGGATAGTGTGATTAATGATCTAGTAATTTTTATTCTAAAATTAAAAGAGCGGATCATTAGTACTTTCTTGATTACATTTTATAAGAAATAATAAATTATATTAAGTCTTCTACTATTTTATCAAGTCCCAATGGCCCTCACCATTGAACTAGGAACGTCTAGTTTCCATGACATTCTAGTGGAAAGGATCCATATTCCCCTTCACATAACCCCAACAAGGGTTAGTCAAGATATTAGAAGGTATTTAGGTAGGCAGGTCTTTACCAACCGAGGGCTTGCAGTTCCTTGATCTATTGAGTGGACTCCCCAATCCTGAAATCATGACTTTGGATTTCCTCAACTCTTGACTCCAATATTACACCAAATCTATCAAGGGCTACTCCTCTTGATTTAATATAGTTAAGTCGACCTGAAACCTTTCATAAGGTCTTCCTAGGTGTCCCAACAAGGGTTGTTCAAACACATAGTTTTATTGAGTTTTTCCCTTAATCAAGTAACGGAAGGCTTGGCCTGACTTAATATTTTATTTGAGGGATTTTTATCTCTTATGCATGAATTTATTATTATCACATTCTTGTTAATATTAAGTGGAACTTACTTAAGTGATTAACCATTTCTTGATAATATTTATGCATAAGTCTGGTTTATTTTAGTTCCATCTTGCATGCTTTGTTTAATTCATTAATTATGTGATTATAAAAAAACATCCATAATGATAAACCATGAAAATGATAGAAATTAATTAAAGTAAATGGAATTATCATGAGATTTTCTAATGGTTAGTTTATCTAGAGGTTGATAAACTAACCCTGGCATAAGGGAAAAACACCTTAAACCTTTTGGGTTTGTGTTTACAGCTTCCACTTGTCCACCTCTGTATCTCTTGGGATTGGTTTTGTCTCAGATCCATCTTTAACCACCTCCACTATCTTGGGAGTTACATCCATTACATATACCCTTTTTTTAACTCACATGTAGGTGAGAGGTAAAGGGGGGTTTTATATAAAAGAAACCTTGGGCACGCAGGCCCTACATATTAATGAGGAGAAGGCTTGAAGGCCAACAAATTTAATTCAAATAAATAAATTAAAAGAAACCATACACATAAAAAGGTCTTGGTTTAGCTCATGATCATCCATACATGCAATGATATTTACACATAAATAAAACTAGCATTTAATTATTTAATCTTTCTCATTTAAGATAAAGCATGCTCGAGTCAATTAATTATCATCTTTAATTAATCAATACTTTTATCTTAAATCATTTTCTGAATTTCCTTGAGATTCTCATCCATCGTAATTTTAAACAAATAAATTCATTTAAAATTATCTTTGTATGTAACTTGTAACTTGGAGGAAACCTGGTGAATTCCTATTCATAACTACCCAATGAGTAGAAATGAACATTATGCAGATGTTAAATTAAATAAATATATATAAAACACCTATCACATGTTGTGCCTCAACTTTATGCCTGAACGATGGTACACGTATCAAGGGTTTGTATAATACAAGAATAAATTTTAATAAATCTATGTAATTTGGATGAGTACACGACTTATAGTTCCAACTACACGACGTGTACTATTTTTCACCATCTATCTAAAGTACACGCCTGGGGAAACGAAGTGTGAGTGTACTTTAGAAATATTTAGAGTACATGGCATGTCCAGTGGGCCACATGTTGTGTAGTTCCTCATTACATGGTCTCCAGTCGAGAAATCCTTGTATGGGGTACACGGTCCAACCCTAACCCGAAGGGACTACACGCCATGTCCATTGGTCCATATGGCGTGTAATCTGGAAACCACATGCCCCATGTTCATATTCAACACACTGAGTCATTTAAGACTTAGAAAGACTCCAACACATGTCTTGGTTTGGCGAACCAGCTTGATGCATCGAATCTTGACTACATGGTGTGTACTTCTGAATACACACTGTGTGTTCTGGTGTTGTACGGTCAGGAAGCTTTGGAACCTCTGGATGAGATCCTCTATTTTATTTTAATCAAAATTAAAAGAAAAGATCATTTCTGTAAGGTGAACGATAAACAAAAGAGGATGAATAGATCTCGAGATTCAGATTTTCAGAATGATTAACTTGAATTGAAACAACTAAATTATTAAATTCATAAGTCATCAACAAAATATTTAAATAATTATAAACTATGATGTAACCGCTCTGATACCACTTGAAGGTTCTGGGCATAGTGGAAGCATGGTTGGGATGGCACCCAAATTTAATTTTTACCATGATCAATGATTATTCCAGGATCAATACGACGATGAACACCAATCTCTACAGAATATAATAAAAGATTTAGATAAATAAGAAATAGGCCCAAAACCTTTAGAGAGGATCTTGCACATCATGTTTATAATTAATTTAATTAATTTCATAAAGAAAAATAATACCTGGATCTTTGGTATTTTTCTTCGTTGATGATGTTGATCGTCTAGAATGACCCTTCTGAATTATATCATTACGCTTGTAAGGATCCAAACTAGAATCCCTCTAGTGGTGATCCACACGTGCTCTGATGGCCTTCGATCGACATTGCTCGTTCTCTGGGTGCTAGCACGGAAAAGCGAGTATCTTGTGTCGGTCTTTCTTGATCGCTTGTTCTTAGGCCTTGAAGAACGTCTCTCGTTCTTGAGAGGGGAGAGAATAGGATTCAAGAGAGAAATTGTTTGGCTCAACAATTCTCAATTCACCAGGCATGTGGTGTGGTGTGTTGTATGGCACAATAGGCCTACTTGTCTATTTATATACATGGAATTTTAGTTACAATATTTAATTGCATAGAAACAATTAAATACATTCATGAACTTAGAGAAAACCTATACTCATAATAATAATACTGAGTCATTATTCATGGTACGCCAACTTGCGCAAAACAAAATTATAAAATAAAATTTTGCGTCACAAAATAATAGCAGCGTCATTATTATTTTAACTTGTTCCAACTAGTTAAGTAATTATTTACCATCTTAAAAATAATTAATTTACTACCGGACCTACCTTGGTCCATTCAAACTCAACTTCCATTTATTGAACACCCAAATAAATAAATAAATAAATTATTCTCTTAAATAAATATTTTATTTAAAAACTAGTGAATAAATATTTATTAAATGTTCATTAAAATAAATAAATATATTTTATTTAATTTATGCGGTCATTTTAACTTGAATAAAATTATTCCACGGTCTTGAGAATAATATTTATTTCATTAATTAAATTCAAATATAATTTAACTGAGACCACCAAAAAAACTTAGTGTGTGACCCTATAGGATTCTTTCTCATTGGAATTAGGCAGGTTTGCCTAAAGTCCAAGAGTACTGTCTAGCAACGGGTCAAGGCACCCAAGAGAAAGAACATAAATTCGCAACAATGAAATCCACATACGAAATATCACTATCTAATATAATCCTTTTGTCACAATATCTCATCAAACAGGTTTCATGATAGTGTCATCAACTTTTATGCTTGATACGTCGTTCTTTGACTACCTGAAATAAACTCATCGCTACACCATGGACATGGAATTTCGCACAAGAGTTATATTTCAATAAAAGTGTTGAGATATCAACTTCTATAAATGTAAGGGAAAAATCCTTCCTTGACATATCCATTAATAACATGCCACTCATGACACACCCAACATACCCTACTTCCCGCCAACTGCCTGCAGGATGGTTTTTATCAATAAATCAAAGTTTGAAATTCATGACATGTATTGATGATAATATTAAAGTCTAAGGATCGTTACACACGCTCATAGATAGAAATATCTGATGACACTAAAACATGTGGAATTCCTACTAGCGGGTCTGTTCTCATAATCTCTTATCTTAGAGATTACCAAGTGAGAACTTCATGAGAGGAAGTCTCGTCTGCTTACAAGTACTCGAACTTGACGGTTTTCATGCTATGTGTCCCATTATAGTATTTCATCCAACTTCAGAACTATATTTAAGAATATGATATAGTATTTCAAGGTTCTCATCATAGCGGGGAACTGCCATGACCTTATCAATGAAACAAATACTCTAGGACATTATTACATCATAGTTATTAAGAACAATGAACAATATGTAATAATACATTAAATATCCATGTAATCAAAGTAAAACCAATTGGTTCTAGGAAACCAACTCTTACATAAGATAGTGCCTCCACATTCTCAAAGAAAAGATTTTAATTTATAGCTCCAAGTCATGAGTCACATAGTTCTTCTCATGGGGTCACAAATGCCTCAACCCATATGTGACCATATATGATAACTGCCTATCACTACATCAACACGCAGTTAATCCCAACTCCTAATACATCACAATACACTATGTAATACACACCCTCCTCTGGTAGTCTTAAAATAGGAGCACTTGTTAGCCTTAGACTTAACTCCTTGAAGGATCTCTGGAACTGCTCAGTATAGGTAAAAGGATTCCATTTCTACATCAGGGCAGTCAAAGGGCTGAAATTCTAGAAAAGTCTACCACAAACCTCTTGTAGTACCCCTCTAAGCTAAAAAAACTTCTCACCTCTGACACACCCTTGGTTGGATCCCAAGAAAGCACTGCATCGATGTTTTTTAGGTCCACAGATAATCCAAGATAAGAGATGATATTCCAAAAAAAGTAAACATCTTAAATCTAGAACTAACACTTTGAGAGATTACCATAAATTTGGTGCTCCTAAAGAAAATCTAGGACCATCCACAAGTGCTTTGCATGCTCCTCCTTTAACACAAAGCATATGAGTATGTCATCAATGAAGACAATAATTAATTGGTCCAATTACGGTTGAAAGATACAGTTCATCAAATCCATAAACACGGTGGGGGAATTTAGTACACTAAAAGGAATCACTAGGAATTTATAGTGTCTATAGTGACATCAGAATGCCAAATTCAGAATATAAACCTCACAAACTTGCAACTGATAGTAGTCAGTCCTGAGATCAATCTTCAAGAATCATCTTGTGTTATGCAACTGATCAAATAGGTAATCAATCCTCATCAATGGGTACTTGTTCTTTATCATGTCCTAGTTCAGGTGATGATAATCTACACAAATCCACAAGATCCCATCCGTATTTTTCACAAACATCACTGAAGCTACCCAAGGGGGCATGTTGGGTTTGATAAAACCCTTCTCTCGAATATCCTCTAACTACAACTATAGCTCCCAGAGCTCGGTAGAGGCCATATGATATGTTTCAGAAGATATCATAGTGGTCCTAGGGTGAAAGTTAATTCAAAACTCTATATCTCACCTCAGAGGTAGTCCCAAAATGTCTTTGGGGAAGACATCCATAAAATCATTCACAACTGAAGGAATCTAGATACCTGAAGAGCCTTCTGCACCAAGTGCCATACTCTCCAACTGATGAGTGATGGGTTGTAGTATCCTGTTCAAAAAAACTCACTCATCCTGCCTTGAGAACTCTCTCACCCAAAAAGGATAATTTTGTCCCATTAGTGCGTGTTGGGTCGTAGAGGATGGCAAGAGGGGGGGTGAATTTCCTTTTCAAAAATAATTAACAATTTAAAACAATTATCAATGCAGCGGAAATAAAAAAAGGCAAGACACAATTTGATAACGAAGTTCGGCTTAATTCCCAAGCCTACGTCTCCGCTCCCAACAAGAACCGTTGAGAGATTAATTACGTCAGCTTGCTTTTAAATGGTTGTAGCAAGAAACCCACTAGCCGTTTTAAGGTAGGCTAGAACACCTTTGTACAGCTTGATTTTTTATTATGGTTGTAGCAAGAAACCCACTAGCCGTTTTAAGGAAGGCTAGAACACCTTCGTACAGCTTGCTTTTTTATTATGGTTGTAGCAAGAAACCCAATTGAAAGAAAGAATGGAAATGAGAGGTTTTTTTTAATCCAAACCCAATGAAGAACTAAACAAATAAAATAATACAAACACACGGAAGCCTTGAGCGCCAAAAGTGTGAGAGAAGTTGATGGAGAGGGAGCTCAAGCTTCAAGGATGGCAATAGATCACAAGAGGCCTTAGAGATTTGTCGTTAGAGTGTCAAGACATCAAAATATATTTTTTGTGTGTTCCCAGCATCCATTGTTTCTTATTTATAGGAGAAAAACTCATAAACACTTCAATATGGCCGTTGGAGGGCTTCCGGAGCCGTTGGGGGTCAAAAGTACAAGTCTGGTCAAAGTCCAACGGCTAGTTTGACTGGGCACACCGGCAAATATATTTTTTGTGTGTTCCCAGCATCCATGGTTTCTTATTTATAGGAGAAAAACCCATAAACACTTCAATATGGCCATTGGAGGGCTTCCGGGGCCGTTGGGGGTCAAAAGTACAAGTCTGGTCAAAGTCCAACGGCTAGTTTGACTGGGCACACCGGTTGGCCGGTGGTGTCTCACCAGCTGGCTGGTGGTCCACCGGCTGGCCGGTGCTGAGCTCCCGGCTGGCCGGTGGTCCAGACAGAGCAGGCTTTCTGTCTGGGTTCCACCGGCTGGCCGGTGGTCATCCACCGGTTGGCCGGTGTCACCAGGCAGTGGGCAAGCCTACTGCCTGGGTCCTCCGGCTGGCCGGTGGGCAAGAACCGGTTGGCCGGTGCCCATACCGGCTGGCCGGTGCGCTAACATCAGCTGACCAGTGGCTCTAGCAGAAAGCAATGCTTCTGTCAGAGACCACCGTCTGGCCGGTGGGAATCCACCGGTTGGCCGGTGGACTCAGAGAGTCCACTATCAGCCTTCTTGGGCCAACTCCTGGGCAACCTTTTTCCTAGCATCAAAACACTTGAAAACAAGTTAGAACACAATGAGAGTGATTGTGATCATTAAAATCCAAGAGAGAGGGGTACAACAATCTCCCCCTATTTTGATGATCACAATCACAAAAGAGAAATCTTTAAAAAGGATATGCCAATTGAAAACTTAAATAAACAATTTTGGACATGAAAATATATTAGAGATCATTTCAAAAAAAAATTGAAGAGATGTACCATGTATTGAAAATGATCTTAATCTAAAGAGAATGAGTCATTTTGAAATTGTAACCATAGGTCATTTTTTTTAAAAGGAACAAAATCAATAACTTACCGGTTTTTAAAAAAAATTGAACTTTTAAAAAAAAGCACTTTAATCAATTGAAATATGAAGCTAGTAAACAGAGAAATTTCTACCCCTTTGGGATTATCAAAATAGGAGGAAAAAGAAAAAAATGAGAAGAAATTAGATAAACAACAAAAAAAAAGAATTAAATATTTAATATTTCTCATTGAAGAATCATTCCTAACTCCCCCTTAATAAAATCAAAACGTTCAACCAGGAGCGGTTTGGTAAAAATATCAGCTAATTGGAAATCAGTAGAAATGAAGTCCAAAGTGATATCCCCTTTTTGAAAATGGTCACGAAGGAAATTATGCCTTAAATCTATATGCTTTGTTCTAGAGTGTTGTATTGGATTCTTAGAAATACTAATGGCACTAGTGTTGTCACACCGAATAGGGAAATGATCGTAGGAAAGGCCATAATCCAAGAGAGTGTGCTGCATCCAAATAATTTGGGCACAACAATTCCCAGCGGCTACGTACTCGGCCTCGGCAGTAGAAAGAGCAACACAGTTTTGCTTCTTGCTACTCCACGATACAAGGGACTTGCCTAGCAGATGACAGGTTCCACTAGTACTCTTTCGATCTAATTGACATCCGCCAAAATCAGCATTCGAATATGAAGAAAGTTCGAAAGAAGTATTAGAAGGATAAAATAAACCAATGTTTTTGGATCCTCTTAAATACCTAAAAATCCTTTTGACCGATTTAAAATGAGATTCTTTGGGATTGGCTTGAAAACGAGCACAAAGGCAAACACTGAACATGATGTCAGGACGGGTCGCAGTTAGGTAAAGTAGACTCCCGATCATACTCCTATAAAGCTTGTTATCAACCGGTTTCCCGACTTCATCTAACGTAAGCTTACAGGAAGTACTCATGGGGGTACTAATTTCCTTTACTTGATCCATACTAAATGACTTAAGAGCTCATTTGTGTATTTTCCTTGGCTTAGAAAAATACCTTTTGAATTTTGAAAGATTTGAAAACCAAGAAAAAATTTCAATTCCCCCATAAAGCTCATTTCAAATTCTTTTCTCATTAAATCTGAAAAATCAGTACAAAGTGATTCTTTGGTAGAACCAAAGATAACGTCATCGAAGTAGATTTGGACGATTAAAAGATCTTTTGAAGTGTGTTTTAAAAAGAGGGTACAATCAGCTTGACCCATTTTAAAATCATTTTCTAAAAGGAATTTTGTTAACCGCTCATACCAAGCCCGAGGGGCTTACTTTAAGCCATATAGAGCCTTGGTTAATTTAAAAACATGATTTGGAAATTTTGGATCTTCAAAACTGGGAGGTTGTTCAACAAATATTTTTTCTGAAATAAAACCATTTAAAAAGGCGCTTTTAACATCCATTTGAAAAAGTTTTGAAATTTAAGTGGGCGGCGAAATCCAACAAGATACTAATGGATTCCAATCTAGCAACGGGCTCAAAGGTTTCACCATAATCAATTCCTTCTTCTTGATTATAGCCCTTAGATACTAGGCGAGCCTTGTTCCGGGTTATATTTCCTTGATCATCAAGTTTGTTCCTAAAAACCCATTTAGTGCCAATAATTGGATGATCATTGGGTCTTTCAACAAGATTCCAAACATCATTTCTAGAGAATTGATTTAGTTCACATTGCATTGCAAGAACCCATTTCTCATCATTAATGGCATCATTAATGGTTTGAGGCTCTAGGTGAGAAATGAAGGCTTGATGTTCAACCTCGTTGAGGATTGATCTTCTAGTTTGAGTACCGGCTTGAAGATCACCTATAACATTTTCTAAAGGATGGTCTTTAGAAGGTTTCCAAACCTTAGGCAAGGTGGAAGGCAAAGAAGGTGAAGAAGGTTCATGATCATCATCCTCCTTGAGAGGAGAAGAGGAATCATTTAATTCAAGTTTATCAATCTTATCTTCAACATCTTCAATGACCGGATGGGGTTTTGGAAGATTTTCATCAAACTTGACATGAGATGATTCTTCGATGGTTTTTGAATGTTTGTTGAAGACACGATAGGCTTTGCTTGAGTTGGAGTACCCAAGAAAAATACCTTCATCGGATTTGACATCAAATTTCCCAAGGTTATCTTTTGTGTTAAGGATAAAGCATTTACAACCAAACACTTTAAAATAACCAACTTTAGGCAATTTTCCTTTCCAAAGTTCATAGGGGGTTTTCTTAAGAAGGGGTCTTACAAGGACTCTATTGATAGTATAACAAGCAGTGTTAACTGCCTCGGCCCAAAAAAATTGAGGGAGGTTGAATTCACTAAGGAGGGTTCGAGCAATTTCTTGGAGAGTTAGGTTTCTCCTTTCAACCACTCCATTTTGTTGTGGAGTCCTAGGGGCAGAGAAGGTGTGATTGTATCCTTGAGAGGAACACAATTAATCGAATTCTTTGTTCTCTAATTCACCTCCATGGTCACTACGGAGCGATATAATTTTATATCCTTTTTCGTTTTCTACTTTCCTAGAGAATTTCAAAAATGGTCTACAAGCATCATTTTTATGAGCTAAAAAGAAAACCCAAGTGAAACGAGAAAAGTCATCTACTAGGAAAAAGGTATAGGATTTTCCACCTAGACTTGCTACAGGGGTAGGACCAAAAAGATCAAGATGTAGGAGCTCAAGAGATTTTGAAGTGGACACTTCCTTCTTAGATTTGAAATAAGACTTGTGTTGCTTGCCAAGTTGGCATGGCTCACAAATCAAATTTTTCTTAAACTTAAGTTTAAGAAGGTCACGGATGAGCTTGTTCTTATTAAGCTTTAGAAGTGAATGAGAGCTACAATTCCCCAACCTTCTATGCCAAAGCCAAGACTCATTGTCAAGAGCACTTAAACATTTAACATTTTGGCTAGCTAAAGACTTTAAATCAATAATTTAAACATTTTGAAAACGGGAAGCAGAAAATATCAATTTGTTTTGAAAATCAAACACATTGCATAAATCATTTTGAAAATTCACCGAAAAACCACTATCACAAAGTTGGCTAATGCTAATTAGATTATGTTTTAAACCTTTAACAAATAAAATATCTTTAATTAAAGAGGTTCTACCAAATCCAATGGTACCTATTCTGACGATCTTGCTTTTTGAATTGTCACCGAAGGTGACGTATCCTCCATCGAATTCTTCAAGGGAGTTGAACTCGGAGGGATCGCCACACATGTGCCTCGAGCATCCGCTGTCGAGATACCACGAGCCATTCGAAGTCCTACTTCTTTGGCGTTTATCCTACAAAATCAAGAGAGAATAGATTTTGGTACCCATATAAGTTTGGGTCCGGAAAGATTAGCTAAAAGAGACTTTTGAACCCATATTTTTCTAGAGGGTTGCCATCTAAAATACTCATCCGAGTAGGTAATGGTTTTGGGTCTTCCATACCTTGCATTTTTACAATCACATTCATAAATCATGTGCCCGGTCTTTTTACAATAATTACAAAATTTATATTGAGAGTTCCCCCTTACAAAAGTAGTGGGTGCTCTAGAAGAAGTTGCTTGTTTGTTAAAGCCAAGTCCATGTGTTGTTCTAGCCGAACGCTGAGAACCTAGTAATTTGGTCAAATTTTGTTCACCTTGGGTGAACTTGGCAAGAGACTCCCTTAGATCTTTAATGTTTGAATTCAAATAATCAACATTTGGAATATCTTGGATCTTAAGGGTAAGTTCCTCATTCTTTTTGAGAAGTTGTTCTTTTTTAGAAATGAGAATTTTATTTTTCTTTTTCAAAGCCATAAATTTAGAGGTAAGTTTGTGAAAACCTTCCTCTAATTGATCTCTCGCATTTTGGAGATCTTCATAGGACATGTCATTATTGAAAGAGGAAGATGAGGAAGAGGAGTCGGAAGAAGATACCTCATCAAATGCCATTAGGAATTGTTCACCTTCATCGCTTGAGTCGCTTGAAGACATGGAGTCATCACTTGCACTCCATGTGGATGCTTTGAAAGCCTTCTTGTTTTTCTTTTCTTTTACCCTTTTCTTGAAAATGGAGCACTCCGGTTTGATGTGGCCTTTCTTTCCACATTCAAAGCATGTAACTTCATTCTCCGCTTTGGGATCTTCCTTTCGTGCCCTTAGAAAGTTCTTCATTTTCTTCATGAATTTGCTCATTTTTATTGCTAGTTGAGCAATCTCGGATTCGCTATCAGCGGAGGAGCTTTCTTCCTTTTCTTTGAAAGCAATTTTCTTTTTCTCCTTGAAGGTTTTACCTTCTTTATCGGCTTGCCTCTTCATGGTGATCTCGTAGGTCATGATTGATCCAATGAGCTCTTCAACCGGCATTTTCTTGACATCTTTTGCTTCTTGAATTGTGGTCACCTTTGGTGCCCATGAGCTTGGTAGGACCCAAAGAATCTTCTTGACCATCATTTCTGCAGAAACATCCTCACCAAGAGATTTTCTTCCATTGCAAACGTCAGTAAAACGAGTAAACATTTCAGTAATTGATTTGTGTGGGTGCATGGTGAAACTTTCAAAATCTTGGTGATACATGTCTAATCTAGTGTCTTTGACTTTGTTAGTTCCCTCATGGGTTACTTCTAAAAGTTTCCAAATTTCATAATAAGAGGAGCAAGTATAAACACGGTTGAATTCATTACGGTCTAGACCACAATGAAGAGCATTCATGGCTTTGACATCAAGCTCAAAATTGGAAATGTCTTCGGGGGTCCATTTGGACTCATCCTTGTTAGATAAAGTATAGCCTTGCATTACAATCCTATAGATAGGATAACCAATGCTTCTAAGAAAAGTAATCATGCGAGTTTTCCAATAAGTGTAATCGGTTCCATCAAAGAATGGAGCCCGAGTCATAGAATACCCTTCGGGAGCATGCGAGGAATTAGCCATCACTAAGGATCTTAAGTTTGTAACCGGTTAAGGTATTACACAAACACTCCCTTTGATACCAAATGTTGGGTCGTAGAGGATGGAAAGAGGGGGGGTGAATTGCCTTTTCAAAAATAATTAACAATTTAAAACAATTATCAATGCAGCGGAAATAAAAAAAGGAAAGACAAAATTTGATAATGAAGTTCGGCTTAATTCCCAAGCCTACGTCTCCGCTCCCAACAAGAACCGTTGAGAGATTAATTATGTCAGCTTTCTTTTTAATGGTTGTAGCAAGAAACCCACTAGCCGTTTTAAGTTAGGCTAGAACACCTTCGTACAGCTTGCTTTTTTATTATGGTTGTAGCAAGAAACCCACTAGCCATTTTAAGGTAGGCTAGAACACCTTCGTACAGCTTGCTTTTTTATTATGGTTGTAGCAAGAAACCCAATTGAAAGAAAGAATGGAAATGAGAGGTTTGTTTTAATCCAAACCCAATGAAGAACTAAAAAAATAAAATAATACAAACACACAGAAGCCTTGAGCGCCAAAAGTGTGAGAGCAGCTGATGGAGAGGGAGCTCAAGCTTCAAGGATGGTAATGGATCACAAGAGGCCTTGGAGATTTGTCGTTAGAGCGTCAAGACATCAAAATATATTTTGTGTGTGTTCTCGGCATCCATGGTTTCTTATTTATAGGAGAAAAACCCATAAACACTTCAATATGGCCGTTGAAGGGCTTCCGGAGCCGTTGGGGGTCAAAAGTACAAGTCTGGTCAAAGCCCAACGGCTAGTTTGACTGGGCACACCGGCTGGCCGGTGGTGTCTCACCAGCTGGCTGGTGGTCCACCGGCTGGCCGGTGCTGAGCTCCCGGCTGGCCGGTGGTCCAGACAGAGCAGGCTTTCTGTCTGGGTTCCACCGGCTGGCCGGTGGTCATCCACCGGTTGGCCGGTGTCACCAGGCAGTGGGCAAGCCTACTGCCTGGGTCCTCCGGCTGGCCGGTGGGAAAGAACCGGTTGGCCGGTGCCCATACCGGCTGGCCGGTGCGCTAACACCGGCTGACCGGTGCGCTAACACCGGCTGACCGGTGCGCTAACACCGGCTGACCGGTGGCTCTGGCAGAAAGCAATGCTTCTGTCAGAGACCACCGGCTGGCCGGTGGGAATCCACCAGTTGGCAGGTGGACTCAGAGAGTCCACTATCATCCTTTTTAGGCCAACTCATGGAAAACCTTTTTCCTAGCATCAAAACACTTGAAAACAAGTTAGAACATGATGAGAGTGATTGTGATCATTAAAATCCAAGAGAGAGGGGTACAACAGTGCGAAGGCATTTGACACATCTGTGGTGATAATTAATCTAGGCTCGAACCATGGGAAACCAATCCATACCCAAAATGACATCGTATGGTTCCATCATGATGACCAAAAGGTCCCATAAGAACCTCTCTCTACCAAGTGATAGCTCGCACTATTAGTAGGTGAAATATATAGAAGAAGTGTTCCCCATAGAAACCTAAAGACAAATTTGTTGGGCTAAAGCCTCAGCTGGGAGATCTATCTCTCACACCAGGATTAAAGAGATGATGGAATAACTCACACTTATGTTTACTAATACTGAATCAAGAGTATAATAAACACATATTGTACCTCTAATCATCTTGTGCATCTCTATTTCATACGCATCCATAGTCCACAGTTGTCCATGGACCTAATCACCAGCTCCCTGAGCATGATGTGGGTTGCTTGATGGTGGTGGTGAAAGGATCTCATAACATTGTACACAACACACAACTCCTCCTCCTAGAGCCCCACCTGCTCCTCTATCAAATCCTCCTCCCTGGGGGCCACCTTTCCCTCACCTGGGAGATTCGTGATCACAGCACTGCCTCTACCATGGCAGTTCATCTACAATTTGTATGTGCTTCTCGGTGCATCAAGTTGGGAAATCAGGAACCATGTGACCTTGACCATCGCATGAATATTACCACACCTCTCTAGGTTTCTCTGGTCCACCGTGTTGTCCCTAACCACATGCTTAAGACTGATCCTAGGAAGATCTCTTGTGCTAAGATCCTATCAACTGGCACCTACTAGCTGTTGCATACGACTCAACACTATAACACCCACTGCCATATATATTTAACTAGCATCCCTTTGATAGGAATATATCTATCACTATTGTTCAATCCAACACCCTGTAATAGGTGGGAATGCACAAGGGTGATACACTGGCACAAATATCTCTGTGGAGACCCTACTCAAACTTTTTCACCCAGAAGTAGCCATCCTGAATCATGTTGAGGGAGTACCACATAGGGTATGTGAACCTAGTGGAATGCTCATCCACTTTCATCCCTCCCTATTATAGCTCCAAAATCTCCTAAATCTGAACTGAGCATAATTATACGAGGTATTACTCCTCACAAAACAGCTGCTGGAAGTTGGGTTATGAGAGTGTCGAATTATCATACATCTACATAACTAGACTCCACCAATTCCCAACTAATCCATAGAAAATTTTTGGGTTCCAGTGCAACCACCTAATCAGTTGATGTCTGGATAAGACTGAAAACACATATTATAAACTCTAGCCAATCCTCCACTACCTGGGTATCTGGATTACAGTAGAACCTCAACGGCCTCTGACACTAGAAATTGTGAAGTGCATTAATCCTATTTGAATCCCCAGTTTTCTCTATTAGTATGATTTGTTACTTGATAGGTGGGGGTGCTTCTACCTATCCACCTAGAGGAAGAATCTAGCATGATGGACCATGAACTAAGGCCTCATCACTCATTAGATCATCGTCATGATCTAGAATCGGTAACCTGATTGGTTGTCTTCGTGGAGGCATCCTAAAAATTTAATCAAGACGTACCATGGTCAGATGAGCATATATATATGGAGATTTGACTCAAGAAGGGTAGTAAAATACTCAATCATATATAATGCATGTACTATTTATCACTACAACCAATGTCTCGGTATACCGATTTGGAAAACGGGTAGTTAAAGTCCTGGTGAATGGATACGTCGGTCACCCACACCATCATTGGGTTCCCTAGCCTGAAATTCATACTCAAGACACTTTGACATTGTTACCTAAGTCCCAACCAAATCCTCTTAAGGGGGAAACTCCAAACACTATCCCAATGAATGAACTTCTCTAATACTAATATGTCATGACCCAACCTAATGGGGCTCGAACCACAACTACCCCAATCCCACCTCTATAGGCTAAGGGCTAGAGACAAACACCAAAATTCATAACCAATATTGGTGGCCTTTTCCTAATATACTTGTATGTACACACCTAGAAATATTCATGCTTAAGTACAAAGGAATACAAAAATGCAACATCTAGAGAACAAACCATGCATGTAAAACCTCTAGGGTGTACAAGAGTATGGCAGTATAATCTGAAAAGTAAAAAGGGAAAAATACACACCCAACAAGAAAGATGTCCCAAAAGTATGGAAGGAGAACCGTACGTAAATTCTAAAGGTTACGTTTATTTCTCAAAAGTATGGTTCATCAACCTTACTTTTGTAAACAACCATACGTTCTTGGAAAAGTATGGATCTTTTACCATACATTTGAATGTTGAAGAAAAAGTATGGATGATCAACCCTACGTTTTTTATCAACCTTACGTTGTCAACCCTGTGTTTGAAGACTATGTTATTAACCCTACGTTTGGAGGCCACGTCATCAACCTTACGTTTGGCATCGGAATTTTTGGTAGACGGTTTTTATGTACAACGATCAGTAAGCTGATTTCTGGGCGGATTTCAAGCTGGATTTAAAGTCATTTTTAAATTACGACTTTGACTGATTCAAAGTTGTTTTATTAATGGATTTAAGATCTAATTAAAAGGAGTTTTTTATTCCGAGTTTTAAGGGAAGTTACAACTTCTCTGTAAATTAAAATTTTTGAATATCGTGAATCAGAAGGTGACTTTTATGGATCTAAATGTGCAGGAGATATGCTTTATTATATATGCTCTCTCTGAAACACCAGAAAAAATAATGGTGTGATCGATCTATTATTGAAAAAAGTGGAAAACAGAGACTGCAACTATTCACGATTAATCTGCTGATTCAACAGGAGCGTAAAAGCTCTGTTTGTTCAAGAAGAAGGAACTCGATAGAAGATTCACCTGTTCTACATCGAATATCTATAGTGGATCTACTACTGCTGAGGTTGTGAACTATATCTCTATATCTACTACAACTGGATCAACTCAGAACTACTTCATCTTGAAGATCAATATTTCTAGAGACTTCGATGCATCTATTGTCAACTGCATTCTGTTGCAATTGTGAAGATCAACCGGAAATTTCTTTCTAAAATTATTTTTATTCTTGAGTAACCAACTTCTCGTTCTAAGCTGTGTAGGTTCGTGTTTGAACCAGAAGGATTTTTTTTTTTCCTTAGATTGTAAAGGTGTCAACTGCCTGTACTCAGTTGTGAATCGGTCTATGGAAAAGAGGACCAGATAGTGAAAATCACCAAGCTTGTGGAGTAGAGCATTAGTGGAGTGGACTAGGGGCTTTCTATTCCCCGAACCACTATACATCTTTGTGTTCTTGTTTTTACTTTTTCCACTGCACGATCAAATCTGATAAAGTATAAAGGACAGAACTCATTCAAAATAATAGTTATTGAAAAAATTGCAAAATACAAAATTCACCCCCCTCTTGTGTATAATCTGTAGATTCAAATCCAACAATTGGTATCAGAGGAGGAGCTTCTGACAGAGCCTTAGAAAGCTAGAAGAATTTAAGGATTATACAACATAGCATCATGACTGATACAAGAGAAGGGATGTCGATGGTTAGAGCACCATATTTTAATGGAGACAACTATGGTTGCTGGAAATCGTGCATGATAATATATTTGAAAAACCTTGAATATAGAGTCTATTCAAAGATTCTGACTCCTTATGAAATTCCTGAAAAATCCTGAGGCATGGAGTGCTGCTATAGAGGCAGAGTACGATATGAACTCGAAGGCTATGAATGCAATTATCTACGGTCTAGGACCAGATGAATTTAACAAAGTATCTCAGTGCCCGACAGTATATGAGATGTGGAAAACAATAGCTGTGGCATATGAAGGAACATATAATGTAAGGCAAATGAGATATGCAACTAAAAAACTGAAATTTGATACTTTCAGAATGATTGAAGGTGAGAGCATTACCCAAATGAATGGGAGATTGACAGAAATTTTCAATAACATAACTGCTCTAGGAGAACCTATCAAGCAGGCTGATTAAGAATTAAAAGTACTGAGAGTACTTCCTACTAGATGGAATGGTATCTCTACTGAAATCATACAATCAACACCTGTCAAAGATCTAACTATGAGAGATCCGATTGGTACACTGATGATGTATGAAGCTGAAATGAAATATGAAGCTAATGAACATAAAGTGCTTATCAAAAGAGAAGATACTTCCTTGAAGGTAACTTCACTACAAAAGAATAGAAAGATGAAGAGAAAAGAAGTCAAAGCTAAATCAGAAAGCTCTGACTCATCCAACTCATATGAAGAACTGGCTCAACTAGCCAGAAAATTTAGAAAATTCTACAGCTAGAAAAGAGGCTTCAAAAAATCCTTTAAGGGAGATAATAAGGAAGTGAGATGTTATGAATGAAAAAAGATGGGACATATCAGACCAGATTTCCCACAATTAAAGAATGAAAAGAAGAAGAAATTATTCAAAAGAAATGACTTTGAGCAGAAAGACAAGAAAGCTATGAAAGCCACTTGGAGTGTATCTGAAGACTCTAGTAGCTCTTCTAAATCAAGATCATAGAAAGAAGAAGTCAATCTAAAGGCAAACATGTGTTTCATGGAAGAAACTGATGAGGTAGCATGTCACCAGAGAAGAAAAGATATATGGTACATGGACAATGGCTGCTCAAGACATATGAGTGGAAACTCATTGAATTTTTCTTCACTCACTCAAAAGGAAGGAGGACTTGTCACATTTGGTGATAATGCCAAAGGAAAAATCATTGGCATTGGAACTATTGGAGATCCACAAACAGTCTCAATCAACAAAGTGCTTTATGTACAAGGACTAAAACACAATATGATAAGTATCTCTCAACTTTGTGATGATGGATATACTGTTGATTTTACTAACAATTGTTGTACTGTTTCTAAAGATAAACTGTTTAAATTTAAAGCACCAAGAACTGAAAATGTCTATACTTTGGATTTAAATTCCTTGTGTAAACAATAAGTAAACTGATTGACTGCTAAAGTAAGTGAATCCTAGATCTGTCATAGAAGACTTGGTCATTTCAATGTATATGTTTTACATAAGTTATCCAAGAAACATTTAGTTTCTGATTTACCTTGTCTCAAATTTGAAAGTGACAGATTTTGTGATGCATGTCAACTTGGAAAGAAACACAAATCATCCTTCAAATCTGTTAATAAGGTTGTTACATCTAAACCTCTAGAACTTATTCATATGGATTTGTTTGGACCTTCAAGAGTAGCAAGATTAGATGGTAAATTATATGTATATGTTTTAGTTGATGACTATTCAAGATTTACATGGATTTTCTTTTTGAAATTTAAAAATGAAGCTTTTACTTTATTTGAAAGTTTCTACAAATATGTTCAAAATGAAAAAGGTTTCAATATAATATCATTAAGAAGTGGTCATGGTGGAGAATTTGAGAATCTGGAATTTAATTCATTTTGCTCAAATATGGGTATTAAACACACCTTTTCTGCACCCAGAATACCTCAAAAAAATGGGATTGTAGAAAGAAGAAATAGAACAATTCAAGAAATGGATAGAACTATGTTAAATGAATATAGCCTACCTATATATTTCTGGGAAGAAGTTGTGAATACAGCTTGTTATATAATTAATAAAGTTTTAATTAGACCTATTTTGAAAAAGACACCCTATGAACTATGGAATAACAGAAAACCTAAAGTAAATTACTTTAAAGTTTTTGGATGCAAGGTTTATATCTTAAACACCAAGTATAATCTTGGTAAGTTTGATCCAAAATCTCATGAAGGTATTTTCTTAGGATATTATGCTACCTCTAAAGCTTATAGAGTTTATAATAAGAAGTCAAGGATTGTTGAAGAATCATTTCATGTGAAATTTGATGAATCTGATCCTTTTGAGAAAAGGACAGAACAAATGGATGAACTTGACTCTAATGATAACATGAGACTTGAGAATTTAAAGAATTATTTTGAAAATGATATAAAAGAAATTCATCCCAGTTCAGAGGAACATGATACTGAAGAACCTTTAAATATATTACCTAGAAAATCTAGAACCCTAAAGAATCATCCTTTAGAAACTGTAATAGGTAACTTAGAAATTGGTGTTCAAACTAGAAGAAACTTAGGAAACCTAGTGGAATTCTCTGCCTTCCTATCTCAACAAGAACCCAAGACTATGGAAGAAGCTTTAGATGATGAAAGCTGGGTAATAGCAATGCAAGATGAATTAAACCAGTTTAAAATAAATGAAGTTTGGGATTTAGGGGAAAGACCTAAGAATTATCCCGTAATAGGAACCAAATGGGTTTTTAGAAATAAATAGGATGACCAAGGCACAATAACTAGAAATAAAGCAAGATTATTAGCTAAAGGATATAATCAAGAAGAGGGAATCGATTATGATGAGACTTTTGCACCTGTAGCTAGGTTATAATCCATTAGAATCCTTTTAGCCTATGCATCTTATATGAATTTTAAATTATTTCAGATGGATGTCAAATCTACCTTTTTAAATGGATATTTAATGGGGGAAGTTTATGTTGAACAACCTCCTGGTTTTGAAAACTCTCAAAAACCTGATTCTGTTTTTAAACTTACTAAAGCTCTTTATGGCCTTAAATAAGCACCTAGAGCTTGGTATGAAAGATTAAGTTCTTTTCTTTTAAAAAATGATTTTACTGTTGGTATGGCAGATCCAACACTATTTAAGAAAACTATGAAAAATAATGTTTTATTGGTTCAAATTTATGTTGATGATGTAATCTTTGGATCAACTAATAAAACTCTTTGTCATGAATTTTCAAAATTAATGCAAGAAGAATTTGAAATGAGTATGATGGGAGAATTAAATTTCTTTTTGGGCCTTCAAATATTTCAAAAAGATTTTGGAAATGTTTTAAATAAAATCAAATACATTACTGATTTACTTAATAAATTTGGACTTGAGAACAGCAAGACATTTACAACTCCTATGTGTACTAATATAAAACTTGATTTGGATGAAACTGGGAAATCAGTTGACAACAAGTTATATAGAGGTATGATTTGTAGCTTGTTATATCTTACTACTAGCAGACCAGATATAATGTATTCAGTATGTCTTTGTGCTAGATTTCAATCAAATCCTAAAGAATCTCATCTAACTGCTGTTAAAATAATTTTTAGATATTTAAAAGGAACTGTTTTTCAATCTCTTCTTTATCCTAAAACTTCTGATTTTAATTTGATTTCATATTCAGATGTTAACTTTGGAAGTTGTAGATTAGATATAAAAATTACATCAGGTACATGTCACTTTTTAGGAAAGTCCTTAGTATCATGGTCTAGTAAGAAACAACATTCAGTTTCCCTATCAACAGCTGAGGCAGAATATGTTTCTGCTGGCAGTTGCTGTGCACAAGTGTTGTGGATGAAAAATACTCTTATGGACTTTGGATTGAATTTTAATAATACACCTATTTTATGTGATAATACGAGTACAATTAATATTTCAAAAAATCCTATTAGTCATTCTAGAACTAATCACATTGATATAAGGCATCACTTTTTAAGAGATCATGTTATTAAAAAAGATATATTTTTAGAATTTATAAATACTGAAATTCAATTAGCAGATATTTTTACTAAACCTCTTCCCACTGCAAGGTTTGATTTTATTAAGGGGGGATAGGTTTATTTAATTTTAAATATTTTTTTTTTATTATTTTTTGTAAATTTTATTTTGTTTATTGAATACTATTTAAGTTTTTCTTTCTTTCTTCGTATGAAAAAATTATTTGTTTTTAAATATATGTAATGATGAGTGATTACACGGGAATCAAGGCTATCAGAGCCTTTTAGACTTCTAAACCCTTTCACTTCTATCGAAACCCTTTTGAAATACGAAAATCGCACTTCCTCTTCTGAAACCCTAACCTTCAAACTTCTGAAACCCTAACCTTCAAACCTTCAGAGACTCTCGCAGCAATGGTAAGGACTAAAAGAGCCAATGAGGCCGAGCCGAGCAATGCCAAGAGACAACGCACTGAAGGAAGAAAAATCTTACAGTGTAAGGTAATCGATCTTGACTGGTTATTTCAGACGAATATGTTATTGAAGCAAGCACTGTCATTTCAGAATCTTGAACAGATGTTCAATAGTGAAAATATGGAATTTATGTATGAAGTAGAACTTAGATACTTCTACAAATCTGTACAGTTTAGTCTGGGAGATACTGAAGACAGTATGATGGCTAAAATAGAGGATAGGGATTTCTCAATTTCTTCAGTAGAGATTAGTCAGATTCACAACTGCCCTCATGAGGGAGTTTTTCATTTTGACTTGAAGAATATAGGATATTTTGTGCATAAATCCGAAGACATTATGTCTTTTCTTTTCGGTACCAAGACAATAAAGAAAAATTTTGTTAAGGATTTGGAGTCTGATCAGAAGATTTTGGTAAAATTTATTCAGACCGGAATAGCTCTAAGGATGGCAGAAATGGAGAAGATTTTTGTACCCTGATATGTATATAATTTTTCTTTTGTTAAGTGATATTAAGTTAAACTTTCCAAGATACATGATAAGGTATCTCAGTTATTGCTGTCAAAGGGAGGCCAGGATGAATTTCTATCCCTTTGGTAGATTTATTTCTAAGATGTTGTTTAAGAAATACATGGTGAGATTAGTGGATGGAAGAGTTAACTGTAATCACAGTAATACGTTTAATACTGGAACCTTGAGGAAAGTTGGATATTTCTGGAGCACAATTAAAGGAAAACTTTTGCCAATAGGAGCTGAGGAAGACTCAGAGAGTGCTCAGGCTCAACCTGCTAAGTCCAAGGAGGGACAAGATGAATCCGGAGTCAGCAATGTAGCAAGAAGGATTCGCTTTGAAGTGACAGATGTTGAGGAAGACAAAAGCCAAGAGGGACTTCAATCAAAAAGAAAAAGACCAGTAAATGAGGAAGTCACTTCCACTACTTTGGAAACTCCAAAAGAACCTTTATTTTCTTATTATTTTGTGAGAGAAGCTGTTGTCGATAAAACCATGGAAGATGTTACTGAGAGAATGGCTCCGGTAGAGAAATCAGGAGCTCAAGAAGAAGCTCAAAGGGAAAATCGGAAATAGATTGTTGCTGATGTTGAAGTTGCACTTCAACAGGAACAGGAGATGGAGGCAGTGCCTGGTGAAGAAGTGGCCAGACCTCAGGAAACTTCTGAAGATATTATTCTTGAAATTCCAGTGGAAGAAAAAGATGCAGATGAATGTGATGAGCATGATTCTGAAGCTCAAACAGAGGTACTTCAAGAGGATTTTTCTGTAGTGGAGTTTGAAAAATCTAAGGAAAAATCTGTGGACCAACCTTCTCAGGACAAAGAAAAAGAGAAATCTGATGCTGAATCATTGTCTTTGGTATTGCTGCATCAACCTGAGAATGTGAATCAAGCACAGGGTGCATCTGATTCAAGGAAAGAAGAAGTTGAAAAACTGTACAGAAAAGTATCTGAGTTGGAATCTGAGAATTATTCTCTTAGAAATGCTTTAGACTTAGAACATTTGAAGTTTCAAAAGCTGAAGGAGTGTACAGTTTCAAGGCAAGAATTTGAAATGTTTAAAGAGGATATTCTGACTGCTGTTACTCAATTAAAATCTGAAATGGGTATGAAGTCAGATTTATCAGATCTGAAGTTGTTTATGGAGAAACAATTTGCATCAGTTGCAAATAATGTTGTTAGTGGATCAAGTTCTTCACCTGATTTAATCAGAAGGTTTCAGGATATCACAGCTGCGTTGAGCAATATGAATGACAGGATACAAGATCTTCAATGTAATAGTGCTCCTTTTTCAGTGTTGCTGGACAATCAGAAATTCTTAGTGGATCAACTGACATCTAGTGAGCCATCAATCAGAATTCTGTTAGATCAGTTATCAGAGAAGCTATCAGTATTTTTTGAAAAAGAGGAAAGGATGCATGAGTTTTTCAGAGTCAATTTAATTGAGGATATTCATATGACTCAAGAGAACAGAGAGTTCATTATCAATCTTGGAGATGGGATGATAAAGAGACTTCAGGAACAGTTTACAGAAATCAAGTCTGTAATTCAGAGGAGATAGACCCTGTTTCCTATCTTACCTAAACCTTGATTCCTGTGTATATCATTGTCATGTATATACTACTGTTTTTGAATGAAAATTTTCTTCATTGTTTATTTGTTTCTTTCCTTATTTGTTTTACTAACTTTATTTTTAATATGCCAGTACTCCAGATTTAATTATTGATAAACAGTTCATAATAGTATTTACTAAAAATTTAGTGCAATATTAAACATGTTAAAATCCATGATTTTTCATTCTTTTTTATATCACAAAAAGGGGGAGAATTTGGATAAACACAACATCAATATTTAGGGGGAGAATTAATTTTATTGAGGGAGAAAATTAGATGAGACATTTGTATTTATAATTATCTTTTTGGTGGAGAAGTTTTTATTTAAAACTTTATAACGAATTTTGAAAGTTAATTTTGTTTTGTTTAAATAATTTTAATTATTTTATGGGTTTTGTGATCATCAAAAAGGGGGAGATTGTTGAGAAAAGTATTGTTTTCAACAATGCGTATTAATGTTATTTAAAGGGGGAGATTATTGAAAATAATACTCTGTCGCTTTATGATAATTTTGATGCTCAAAAATACCCTTAGTTATTTTCTAATGATTTTACTTAGTATTTTACATGAGGTTATTAATTTATTTTACTCTTGAAATAACGAGAATTTATTACTTAGAACGGAATCTATTTTAGCGTGTTCTGGAAACACTGTTCACATCTTACGTAGATGAATATAGCGCGGAATCTGTTTTAGCGCATTCTGGAATCACTGTTCATACCCTACGTGGATAAACGTAGCGTAAGGATGAAAAGCATGTATACTTTTTGAGATAAGAGAAAAGTATGGTTAAATAACCATACATTTTCAGCAAAGTATGGAAGAAGAACCTTACGTTAGGAAGGAACCCTACGTTTTGGTTATCAGCAAAGTATGGAAGGAGAACCGTACGTAAATTCTAAAGGTTACGTTTATTTCTCAAAAGTATGGTTCATCAACCTTACTTTTGTAAACAACCATACGTTCTTGGAAAAGTATGGATCAAGTAAAAGTATGGATCTTTTACCGTACGTTTGAATGTTAAAGAAAAATTATGGATGATCAACCCTACGTTTTTTATCAACCTTACGTTGTCAACCCTACGTTTGAAGACTATGTTATTAACCCTATGTTTGGAGGCCACGTCATCAACCTTACGTTTGGCGTCAAAATTTTTGGCAGACGATTTTTATGTACAACGATCAGTAAGCTGATTTCTGGGCAGATTTCAAGATGGATTTAAAGTCGTTTTTAAATTACGACTTTGACTGATTCAAAGCCATTTTATTAATGGATTTAAGATCGAATTAAAAGGATCTTTTTTTGCCGAGTCTTAAGGGAAGTTACGACTTCTCTGTAAATTCAAATTTTTGAATATCACGAATCAGAAGGTGACTTTTATGGATCTAAATGTGCAGGAGATATGTTTTATTATATATGCTCTCTCTGAAACACCAGAAAAAATGATGGTGTGATTGATCTATTATTGAAAAAGGTGGAAAACATAGATTTCAACTATTCATGATTGATCTGCTGATTCAACAGGAGCGTAAAATCTCTGTTTGTTCAAGAAGAAGGAACTCGATAGAAGATTCACCTGTTCTACATCGAATATCTATTATGGATCTACTACTGCTGAGGTTGTGAACTATATCTCTATATCTACTACAACTGGATCAACTCAGAACTACTTCTTCTTGAAGATCAATATTTCTAGAGACTTCGATGCATCTGTTGTCAATTGCATTTTGTTGCAATTGTGAAGATCAACCGGAAATTTCTTTCTAAAATTATTTTTATTCTTGAGTAACTAGCTTCTCGTTCTAAGCTATGTAGGTTTGTGTTTGAACCAGAAGGCTTTGTTTTTTCTTGGATTGTAAAGGTCTAAACTACCTATAATCAGTTGTGAATTGGTCTGTGGAAAATAGGACTAGATAGTAAAAATCACCAAGCTCGTGGAGTAGAGCGTTGGTGGAGTGGACTAGGGGCTTTCTGTTCCCCGAACCACTATACATCTTTGTGTTCTTGTTTTTACTTTTTTCACTGCATGATCAAATCTGATAAAGTATAAAGGATAGAACTCATTCAAAAGAAGAGTTATTGAAAAAATTACAAAAGACACAATTCACCCCCCTCTTGTGTATAATCTGTAGATTCAGATCCAACAAATAGTTTCGAAGGTCCATTAATGATGCCCAATATCTCGCATGTCTATCCATTAGAACCATCCAAGTCAAGTCACACCTCGTCATTGTGCTATAAAATCATGGATAACAATATCTAGGTAGATGAACCATGCCCTGGTACAATAGGTGGGTGTCACTCAATAGATAAAGGTCTCATGCCCTGACTTTATAGGAGGGTTCTTCTTAGATAGATAGCTAGAGGACCCATGCCCTATTCTATCAGGAGGGTGTCACTCTAATGGTCGATTACCCATGCCCTGAATTCATAAGAGGGTGCCACTCAAATAACAGATAGAGAACCCATTCCCTACCCAATAGAAGGGTTCCACTCCAATAATTGATAGAGGACCCATGCCATGCTCAACAAGAGGGTATCACTCTAGTGATTGATGACTCATACCCTGATACTGTAGGAAGTTTCCACTCAGATAGCAGATAGAGGACCCATGCCCTACCCAGTAGGAGGGTTTCACTATAATGGTAGATAAAGGACTCATTCACAACCCCACAAGAGGGTATCCACTCTATAGATAAGTAGATGACCCATGCCCTATCCTAATATGAGGGTGTTACACTACTGGAAATGGTGTATATCCCCATGCACCTATCCCCACGGTTATTTAAACCGTGGGGATAGTTTGATTTTAGTTGTCTATACCCACGGTTTTATTAAAATCGTGGGTATTCAACCTTCCATCGGACCTAACTATCAGGCTCCTCCTCCTCAAACTTCCATCACGCTCCCTGATTCAACCCTACCTCCCCGACCCTCGACTCTCGGTCGTGTCCTTCCCTCCCCGACCACTGACTCCCGGCCCTCTCCTCCCCTCTCTGACTCCCCTCCCCGGCCTCAAACTCTCCTCCCCAGCCTCCGACTCCCGGCTCCGACTCCCGACTCCGCCTCCCGGATCCTGACCTAGACCTCCCGGCCTTCGCCTCCACCTCGACATCCCGACCATCATCTCTTAAACAAGGTAATAGTGTACATCTTACTGCGAATCAGGATGTAATTTTGAAATGATTGAAGATATATTGGTATTTGGTAAACTCCCAGCTAGTTCATCCTTTTGGAAATAAGTTATGGAATACACAAACATTAGTCAAATTTATCCCTATGGGGCATGGATACTTTCACATAGTATTTTCTTCTCATGAGATAAAGAAAAATGCATGAGTAATTGGTTGTTTTATGAGACTCTTGATCTTGTGCCATTTTCTTCTTATTTTGGTTTCATCTACCTCCAGATGATGGGTTTTATGGTGTAAATTTGGATAACACAGGAGGTGTAGAGACCACAATAAATTGAAAATGTTGTTCCCTAATATTAGTATGGTATTGATCAACTATCTTCTGTGTTATTCAGTCATCAAACATTCAATCATGCCTAGATGGAACATATTTCTAGACAATTTTTTCCCTTTGATTGGGCAGTAGAAACATGGTCCACTTTTGCTAAGGATTTTACAAGTATCACTTGTTCTAAATCAACCACTATCTAGAGGATATATTTGAAGACAAAGAAGTATTGGATGGTGTGGAATGGACTCTAGTGAAAAGGGAAATATCTAGTATGATCACTAAGGAAAACTTCCCTAGGTTTCCTAGGATCGATAAGCCTAAGGAGATAATTTTCCATAATGAAAATAATGTAACTAGGAACCTATTCATTTAAAAATAAATAAATTATCCTTTTACTCCTTAAATAATGGGAAACCCTTATATCACTTTGTCTCTTGACCAGGACAGTTTTTTGCTTTGTTTTACTGAGTGGGAGGTGTCAGGTGATGTAGAGCTTTCTTGGGTTATCCAGTAGTCACTGACACTAGATTGAGTGTAATAGCTACAGTTTCTTCCTTAGCGGTTTTATACCTATTTCACTAAATGGTATCTTCTAGATGCTACCCCATTATTTTAACTCCCAGAATCTACTTAGATATTTCAACGAGATCGACAGTGTCTACACTTCATCATGGATGTTCTCTACAAAAAACTTCCCCTACGGGAGTAGAATTTTGAGTGAGTAAATTAGGCATTTCCATCTAGAGATAAATCTAGATAACTTTTAATTTTCCTGATGTTAATTGTCCATGAGATTAACGTCAATTATTTTCCTTAGCATAGAGTTATGTTGATAATTTAAATAATGATTAAGGTAATCCTAGCATGTGATGGACCCCACAAGGAGGCTAATATAGTAGAAAAAATCTGGTCCCACTAGAGTCTATATAACAAACCACATTTTTGCATCATCATTACAGTGTCCATGTATCAATCTATATCATCTACTATATTTATAATGATGAAAATCATGAATGAATAATAGGAATAAGGAATCATATCATTATTATCTGAGTTAAAGAGTGACTTTTCACTACCTGCTTCCCATTTGAGAGTTTTGTTGAGGTCTTTCCATCAACACCTATTCTCAATGGGTCTTTAATATTTTGAACTATGTGATGTTTGATATTATTCAGTGGATGTTACCCTATTTTTTTCTATAGATAATGTCCCTGAGGTAATTTTTGACTATCCTCACCGAACCTTCTCCCAATGAAAGCTATTTGTTGGATGACAGTAGGAATCACTAGGGCACAAACTTCATGAAACCACTTCCCAACATAGAAATGTTAAAATTTATTATAAAATATGATAATAATGACCCCATAATTAATGTATGGGGATGATGTGGGGCCATCATTTATACTTCCTACACCAACTAAGGATTTGATGATTTGATTGGTGACAGTCATGGAAAAAATTCCCCCAGTCCTACGAGTTGAGATTAACTTGGAGTCACCACTCATATCTTTTGGACTCATTGAGGATTTGATAAACCTAGTGGTGGATGTGGTGGTAAAAATTATTTTATCCTCATGGGGTGGGGTTTATTATGGATAGTTATCATGTAATCTATAAATCTCATTGATTTGGTGCATTTTCACTTGAGCATGATCCCGATGAGTGCCTTATTAGAATGTGAACTGCTTTCTATGTGGAGTGTCTTTTTTAACTTTTTTCTTTAGTTTACGTCTTAAGGTATACTGTTTTCCCTTTTTTCCTACTTATTCAATCATGGACTCCTCTTGTCATTAAATATGTTTTTCTAGCTACTAATATGCTTTGATTAATTTAATAATAAAATTGATTGGAATGAATTTTTTAAATATGATTTACATTGTTGATTGAATGATAATTTGTTTTCTTGTTATAGAATGGATAGAAGTTGGATGTATCGTACCGATCGGATTTCAACCGAGTTTCAAAATAATTTGGAGAATTTTTTAGATTTTGAATTTAGAAATGCATCGGATGGAGGTTGTATACGGTGTCCCTGCTATAATTGTGTTGGAAGACCATGGTTAAGATGAGAAGAAGTTAGTTACCATTTAACAAAATTTGGATTTCAAGCAAACTATAATGTTTGGTTTCACCATGGAGAGACGAGTTAATCTTCGACTGTTCATAAAAGAAATGAACGAAGTGACATGGAGAATTTGATATTTGATCGGTTTCCATATGTGCATCATTCCGAGAGAAATAGCATGTCGGTGCAAGAAGACAATGATATCAGTACACATGAGTAAAATGCTGAAGACGATGATGTTGACATAGTGAAAAATTTATTGGATGATGCTAGAACTCCAGTATATCAAGAATGTACTAAAATGACCAAGTTGGAATTTTAATGCAGTTATATCATGGGAAAACCATGTATGGGATTTCTAATACTTCCATTGATTATATTCTTACATTTTTGAAGGACTTGCTTCCTGATGGTGCAGATATTCCCTCAAATCATTACATGGCATGGAAGTTAATTAAGCCGCTTGGATTTGCTACTAATAAAGTCCATGCTTGTCTAAAAGATTTCAGTTTATTTTTTGAGGAAACAGCTAACCGTAATGACGTAAAGAATGTGGTACATCTCGATGGAAGACAAATGCAGATGGAACACCATCTCGTGTTCCACATAAAGTCATGTGGCACTTTCCATTGATTCCCAGACTTCAAAATCTATTCATGTCTCCAGAAATCTCAGTCAATATGCGATGGAACGATGTTGAGAGAATTAAAGGTAATATTGAGCTTGTCCATCCTACAGATGGATTAGCATGGCGGACATTTGATGCACAACATCCTGATTTTGTAGCTGAGGTGCATAATGTCAGATTGGGCCTATCATATGATGGTTTTAATCTGTTTGGTCAGATGCTTACTGCTCATAGCACGTGGCCGGTTTTTATTCATGTTTATAATCTTCCTCTGTGGATGTGTATGAAAAAACCTTTCACTTTCTTGAGTATACTGATATATTGACCTTCAGATCCTGGTAATGACATAGATGTCTACTTGCAGCCTTTAATAAAAGAGTTGAAACAACTTTGGGATTTAGGTGTGCAGACATTTGACGCTTCTTCAAAGAATAAGTTTTAGATGTGTGCTGCCCTTCTATGGACCATAAATGATTTCCCTGCCTATGTAATGATGTATGGGTGGAGCACAAAGGGAAAACTATCATGTCTTGTTTGTATGAAGAATATACGATCAAGAGGGCTTAAATATCATCGTAGTTTTAGTTTCATGGGGCATCGCCGATTCTTGCCAATGGATCATCAATACAGGAAGAATAGTCAGAGGTTTGATAATAATGTTGACACTGAAGAACCACCTCAATGTATATCAGGAAGTGATGCGCTTGATGAATTGAAAGATTTCAGCTTTTCATTAGGAAAAGGTCAGTTGGCATTTCGAAAGAGGAAGAATGCTGATACTGAAGTCACTTACAATTGGAAAAAGAGAAGTATTTTTTTTGTTGCCATATTGGTATACTAATTTGTTACATCATTGTTTAGACATAATGCATATTGATAAAAATATATGTGAAATTTTTCTTGCAGTTCTTTTGAATATTAAGGGGAAGACCAAAGATGACTTCTGATCACGTCGGGATTTATTGGATTGGGGTATTCGACCAGAACTACATCCTATTTGTATCGGTGAAAACAAATGGAAAGTTCCCTGTGCTTCTTATGTGATGACACCGGCAGAGAAAGATCAATTTCTGGCAGTATTGGAGAATATCAAGGTTCCATATGGTTATTCCAGCAACATATCTAAACGAGTCAACAGAAGAAATTTGAAATTGAAATCCCTAAAAACTCATGATTATCACATCCTTCTTCATGAATTGATTCCAATAGCAATTCGGCATTTTCTATCCAATAATGTAAGGGTGGCAGTGATTCAGTTGTGTCATTTTTTTAGATACCTTTGTGCTAAAAGGTTATCCAAATCATTGTTGATAAAAATGCAGCAAGAGGCACCGTTAATTCTGTGTGAGTTGGAAAAAAATTTCCCTCCATCCTTTTTCACTTGCATGTTGCATTTAACAGTTTATCTTCCAACTGAGACACTTCTTGGGGGACCATTTTCTTTTCGGTGGATGTATCCCAGTGAAAGAAATATGTGAAAAATGAAATCATATGTCCGAAATAAGATTTATCCTGAAGTTTCCATTGTGAGGAGTTATCTGGACCAAGAATGTATGGATTTTTGTTCAATGTATTTTTCTGATGTGAGCACAAGACATAATTGACCAATGAGAAATGAAGATGATCAATATGAGGAAATTCAGCCCTCGTTTACATCTCTTCCCCAAACAGGTGGAATTGTCGGGTCATATACATTGGTTACATTGATCTTTGAAGAGCAGAATATGGAACATCATACAGTCTTGTTTAATTGTGGTTTGTTCGATGCCTATATCAAGTACGTAATTTGAATATATATATATGTGTTATATCATACGATATCATATCACATATATCTTATACTTTTATTGTCATTTTATGTAGAGAACATAAACAAATTATAAGTAGAGTTCATCGGTCTTTGCCGTTGAGAAGGAGAGAGGCTATGCGTAGCCAAGAGTTCCCAGATTGGTTGAAATCAAAGGTATGAAAATTACATTAAATACCTTAAAATATAGATATATATTTAATTATATTACTCATATGTATTCCAGGTATTGATTTTACCTACTGACTTCATTTCTCAAGAATTAAGAGCGTAGGCTTTTGGTCCCAATTCTTTGGTTCGTGACTGCAAATCTTTAATTATCAATGGATACAAATTTGTTACAACTGATAAAGAGGTGAAAATGAGAACACATCATGATGGCGTTATGTTAACTACTAGAACGGATTGTTATGCCAGTGCATCAGATAGTCGACCTCGATATGAAGATGTGTATTATTATGGACTGGTTGAGAAAATATTGTTATTGGATTACTACTCTCAAGGTAGAGTCACTATGATGAAATGTAAATGGTTTGATTCAATGACACGCCATGGTACATTTATTGATGATTGTGGATTTAGAGTTATTGACATGAGTCGATTCCTACATACCGATGAACCATACATTTTGGAATCAATGGAAAAACAAGTGTTTTATGTGAAAGATCATCTAAAACCTGATTACGGTGTCATTAATGAAGTAATCCCAAGACATATTTTTCATGATGTTGGGGATGAAATTTTCACCATTGATTCCCCCATTGGTGTTAGCCAAAATATTGTATTTTATGACACAAATTGTCCCATTGTGAGAGATGATGTTGAACCTGAGGTAGTGGAGGGTAATATATAAAAGCAACCATATATATTCAGAGTTCATTCAGTTTACCTTGACGTGAGTTTCTTAGGTTGGTACTAATGTAATTACTTTAATTTAGTTTTAGTTTGGAATGATATGTCTATTTTAGTAATGTTTGGTTTTGTTTCATTTAATTATATTTCTTTCAATTCAGAAAACTGGGTTTAAAATGTGGTTTTAAAAATTGTATAACTTGGTTGTAAATTATCATTGCTGAAAGATGTTATGACATTTTTTAAGTTGAATGTATGATTTTTAAAAATTGTTGCTAAAAAATATTTATTTCATTCTTATGCAGATTATGAAGAAAACTACAGAAGCTCGCAAGAAGAGCTTATTTGATGTTGATCTTGTTAGACGCGAGCGCGATTTTTCTTCAGTGAGTATATTAATTCTAATATTTATCTTCTTCATTACATATAATATCAAGTTAATATTTTTGATCAAATTTTTTTAGGGACATATAACTCTAGAGTTTCCTCTTCCCAGTATGGGACCGAGCAGGGATCCTCCTAGACCTAGGCGGAGCTCCTATATTACCACTCCCCACACTGACCCATTAGTGGACATCCCATCTACCACACATGTCTTCCCTCTGCTTGAGATCCCTAGGATGTTCCCATACATGCCGCCATCATCATCTCATTTACCCTCTTTTTCCCATTCCATGTCCACGCCGACTCTACCAATGTTCTCACCTGCACAATTTCCATATCCATTCATGTATCCCCAGACCTACTATGCATATTCTGACATGTCTACGCCACCTACTTTTCCTACCATCCATCCTACACATATTGAGTCTGTTCCTTCAGTTCCCACTCCTGTTCATGAAGATCAGCTGGAGTATGCTGTGGAATAGATACTTCCTTCAGAGGATGCTGATCCAGCACAGTCCACGGATGCCTCACAGCCTATTCAGGAGCCTGCATCAGGTTTTTTTATTATAAATGTTTCAAATTATAGCATTTTACTTTTTTCCTATTGTATTGTCACTTAAATTTTATCTTTTCACCTCTTATCTTATTTAGTGGGATCTTCTAGTAGGCAACGTGGGTGCACTCTAATGCGGGATGCCTGGAATCGTGAAACTCAGATTATGGTGGATTACAATTCTCAAAATCAAATGGTAGGTAAAAATTCTGAGTGTAGAAGTTTCATGGCTACTTTAGCCAAATATCATGATATTGTTCTAGTGGAACCGGTCTCATGGAGACATATCAGTGCTGACATCAAGGATAGGGCATGGGCGCAGATATGGGTATGGAAATTTTATAAATTTATATTTATATTATTAATTTATTTATATGACTTAACATGTTCATTGCAGAGTCGATTTAACTTTCCTAACGGTGAATCTGCCAAAGCTGCTAGGTTGAGTGATCTTGGAGAGTATTGGTGGTCATACAAGTATGAGTTACATATTGGTTGGAGGAGCAAAGTGGGTACTGAGTTAGAGGGTGTACCCACAAACCCTGACTGTCTAAAAAGTAAATATCAAAAAATGATCGCACATTGGAAGACTGAACAGTATAAGGTACTACCCATCTTTAACGGTTTTTATATAAAATTTAATTTTTATTAATTGTATTGTTTTTTTGTTTCTTAGGAAGTGTCACCAAAAAACAAAAAAACAAAGATTAAATGACATATCTACACACATTGTGGCGCACTACAATGACCGACAAAGAGAAGCGGCTGGTACGTTCATCTGAATTAAAATAATGTCTTTATTTATAACATGTCATCATAACTTATTCATGTCTTCACTTGGTTAGTCCATGTATCCTGGAAATCACATATTATACTAGGATAAAGCTTGTCTATTTTTCCTAAACAAGTAGTATATTTCCTTGAAACCCACTTCAGAAAACCATTTCTGAAAACCATTTCAGAAAACCACCAATCGGTTATGACTGTCATTTACCTCAATGTTTGTAGGTCTTTGTTGCAACTCACTTCAATCCAATTTTTTTCATTTATCATATATAGTTGTAATCAAAAAAAATTCACTTCTCATATGCAGCAAGTTGATTTGGGCATTGAAGGTCCTGTACCTCGTGCCAAATTATTCTGCTTCAGTAGGGAAAAAAAAGATGGAACTGCAGTTAATTCACAAACACAAGATAAAATTGTAAGTTTTTTTATTTATATTTCAAACATTTATATGAAATTCATAATTTAATATGTTTATAATTTCAAAAATCTACCTTGGAGGCCATGGATGAGAAGGAAGCTAACAACTTAGGGCCAAATGGTCATTTGAGTTAGGTGTTAGGTGTGGAGCATCCAGGAAGAGTCTGTTGTAGAATAGGAAAAAACATTGTCCCCTCTAGGTATTGGTCATCATCAGACTCCTCTAAGGCCTCTAAGTTGAAAAGTGTGCATGCTGAATTAGCTGCGACAAAGAAAATAGTATTAGAGGAGCGTGAAAAAAGTAAGCTAATGAATGAACATTTCATGAAAGCTCTGTCAATTTTGAGTCAGTCACTACCATCATAGGTTGCTTCCACTTTTAATTCATGTATGGAATCAATGCGCTCTTTAAATAATGCCTTGGGTGATTCCCATGAGGGTCCTAGTGGCGATGACGGTGGTGGTGATAGAGCTGGCAAGAATGTTGTTGATGATGTTGTTGGTGATGAGATTGATGATGATGATGCTGACGGTGCGGTTGGTGATGATGTTGTTGTCGATGTTACTGCTGATGATGATGATGCTGGACATATAGGGGGTATATTAATCCCCTCTATTTTTGACTTAGCAGAGAGACTTGTGTTGGAGTTTAATGTTTTTTTTGTATTGGTGGACTTCTTGTATGTGAATTTCTTTATGAAATGAAATGCATTTTGGATTATGTTTTCATCAGGGGTGTTATTTGTCAATTATTTAGGTGATTTTCACATGCCATATATTTTTTTATGATTTGGTGTGTTTATTATTATCTCGCCATCTAATCTTGGCCTTAGTAGTGGAGGGGAGGCATGGGCTGGGGGGCTGCAGTAGAGGGTTGGGGGGGCTGGGAGGGGGGGTTGGGGGGCTGCAGTGGAGGGCTGGGAGGGGAAGGTTGGGAGGGGGTGCAGTGGAGGGATGGGGGGCTGCAGTGGAGGGCTGGGAGGGTTGGGATGGTTGGGGGGCTGCAGTGGAGGGTTGGGAGGGGGGCTGGGAGGGGAAGGTTGGGAGGGCTAGGGGGCTGGGAGGGGAAGGTTGGGAGGGATGGGGGGCTACAGTGGGGCTGGAAGAGGGGGGCTGGGCAGGGGGGAGGAGGAGGGGGCTGGGAGGGTTGGGGGCTGCAGTGTAGGGCTGGGAGGGGGGGCTGGGAGGGGAAGGTTGGGAGGGGGGGTGTAGTGGAGGGTTGGGGGGCTGTAGTGGAGGGCTGGGAGGTTTGGGAGGGATGGGGGGTTGTAGTGGAGGGTTGGGAGTGGGGGGGTGGGAGGGGAAGGTTGGGAGGGCTGGGGGGTTGGGAGGGGAAGGTTGGGAGGGCTGGGGGCTGAAGTGGGGCTGGGAGGGGGGCTGGGCAGGGGGGAGGGGGCTGGGAGGGTTGGGGGCTGCAGTGGAGGGCTAGGAGGGGGGGCTGGGAGGGGAAGGTTGGGAGGGGCGGGGGTGCAGTGGAGGGTTGGGGGGCTGCAGTGGAGGGCTGGGAGGGCTGGGAGGGATGGGGGGGTTGGGAGGGGAATGTTGGGAGGGTTGGGGGGCTGCGGTGGGGCTGGGAGGAGGGGCTGAGCAGGGGGGAGGGGGAAAAGGGGTTGGCCAGGAATATAATGGAACGTACCAGAGTGTTCATTGTTCTTCCTTATAAATTTCAAGATTTACTTGTTTAAATATGGTACGGGATTTCCATATTACGTATTGCTCCTCTGTATATTTTCATATTGTGTATGATGTTCTTGGGATTAACAAGCAATAAAAAAATGAAATTTGAATAATATAAGAAATCATCATTCTTCAAATTATGCACACAAATAAATTGACCCACTTCTCAATATGACTGAATTCTAATTGAATATATATGCAAGAATATTGTTGCAGGAAGATATCAACTGAAGATAAAAAGATAATTGCTGCTTCCCTCACCAGGATGACTGCTGAAGATCTGCGCAAGGTAGTGAATATTGTTGTGGATAACAACCCTCGATTTGAAGGTGCGGTAGAATAAGTAGACCATGACTTGGATACTCAGGTCACCATCATAATTCTCTACTAAACTCTCTTATGAATTAAGAACCTTTATTTATCTTCTTTTATACTAAACTCAATAACTGCATACTATACATAATTGGTATGTGGGATGTAGAGTGAATCAACATTCTGGAAGCTGAAAGTGTTCTTGAAGGGTGCGCTGGAAACACAAAGCAAGTGCACGGGTGAGGTGGATGTTAACAAAACCGCCCAGAGCAGTCACTTCAACAAGAAATGGGCGATTTACAATGCTCTTTCCAGGACCGCCAACAAAAATGCTAAAAGGGCCTCCTTTTGATATTGGGAAGTTGTAAATTCCTTTGCCAATGCTATGCTCATTTTTTTTGGGTTTCATTTGCTTCTCCTCAACTTACTTTCAAATCTTACTCCTGTCATTTGTTGTTGAAGGTTCTCCTCAGTGTACTCCCCAAGAGACGATGGCCAAATTGTTCATATCCACATTGTTGTGAGTTGGCTCTTATTTTGTAGATATCCTTCTCCTATTCTTTGATGACTTCAAGATCTTATTTAAGTGAAAACAAACTTGTCATTGAAATCAATATCACTGATAACTTAACACCAGTTTTTGAATTCATTTATAATCATCTACAAGTGTATGATATGAACAAAAAAAATAATCAAAATTACACACTAATTCTTCTAGTTTTTCTTAACTACACCTATGTGAGACTTTACCTACCTTGTACAATACAAATGTGGGAAGATGCATACATAATATATCATACCAGAAGTTCCCTCGACCTTTCATATGATTTTATTTCACTTTGAATCACATTCCAACTCATAAATTATCACCATTATGTATAAATCATGATTCCCTAATGACACATCCACGTATTATATCACAACAACCCTAGGTTTCAAAACATTTTACCAACAACTAGATCAATATCATAACAAAACCCAACACACAATGACTCATGTTCTTTACCGTGACTGACTAATCATCCCCAAACTATAACATAGATATAGTGAGAATCCTACTCTAATATAGTGGTCTCACACACTCCAATCATAGCCTAATACATTGTATCCTCCTTTGTATCAATTAACATTATCATCATCTACCCTATGTCGCTTAAATCTGAAGGATACCACCAAAAAAATGGGGGTCAAAACAAATTCATGGGACCTGAACTTTGTACACATGACCTCAATGACCTCAGTAACCACAATGAGAAACATCGCTAATAGCCTATTTCCACACCTTTTTCATCACCTTTGATAATGGTCAATATAATATGCATCATAAAAATGATCCTCCATATCCAGAATCCTAGTGGTAAATGTCACTCATAGTAAGGTGGATTTTCACTCATCATGTTCCCAAATAAGTGAATCAATTAGCACATCCCATGAATCACCACATTAAAACATGTGATATCATTCTCATCAATACATTAAACCACACCATATAATATCCAGTGTATATAAGGCCAAACTATCCATTTTAAACACGATAATACCCCTATTTATCTCTTATGAGCTATGGAAGTTGCAAGTTGTTCAGTTCTCGGTTAGACATACAAAACCCTACCCTCACCCATTTAATACACAATATATGTAACACATCTATCTATTATCTATACTAAAACAGGATTCTTCCAGCTTACCCGTCACCTTATTACGCAGCCATGTCACCATCCAAAACAAATTGCTCCCTCCAAAATTGGGCATCCGTCGACCACGATCCCATTTCCCCCATGCATTCATCCTCCACTCATCCCTCCATCTTAGGGTTTCATTTCATCCATCGTGAGCCATTCGCCTCCACCTCCACCTTCATCAGTGAATCCCGCACCCGTTTCACCTCTGCCACAATTCCTACGAATCTTGCTTTCATTTCCCCTTCGGCGCCCCTCTTATGGTTCACACTGTTGTTTCCTCTTCGGCGCTGCACCTAGGGTTGTCGCTCACATTTCCCCTCCCATCGCCAGTACCCACAAAACACTGAAGGCATATTCCTCACTAATTTTTTCGTCATGTACTACAGTTCATCATCCCAAATTTCCTCATCTCCTCATACGTTGCCCGCAGTTCCTACTCCTTCGAAGAATTTTAGTCAGAAACCCTCCAGATTCACTCCATCGCATTCCCTAATTCCCTTAAGATCATGATTTCTATCCTCATCTATAGCTGTTGACTATTTCTACTCAATCAAATCTTGACCGATGTGTTGCTCGCCCCGCAATAGGTATGTTCTCGTAATATCGTTGAAATAATCTCCTAGAAAATTTGCAGTATTTCCCTTCGCATAATAATTTTTCATACGTTATTACGCAATTCATCTTTTAAGATGAATATTGATTATTTTTATTTATATATTGCAGGTGACTCACTCTGCACATGAAGAGATCAAGGGAATCCTTCACTAATAAGTTCCATATCTCTACAACAGGTATGTTTTCCTAAAATTGTGGAATTAACCTCCATACCATGCATCATTTTTCATTTGAATTTACACACTATATGAATGCAGGTTATTGGTCGTAAAATCATGGAGTTAACCTCCCTTTCATCCAAAATATGAATACAGGTGATATGTTTTCACTATTGACTCCACTGTATATTGATTTTTGTGGGTCATGTCTAAGAGTTGCTAGACATACTTTGATTGTTCTCATCCCAGCATAGCGATGAACCGAAATATTGGTGAATGTGCATGGGCTGATGGAATTAATGACTTCAATTTACAAGCATGGAGAATAAACTTAAGAGATGTGTATCATTTATGTCTCAGCGAGGATTGATGAAGGTATTTTTTTCCCAACTAACTCTTCAACAGGATAGGATTTATGGAAGTTTATATTGTTTACAACTCAAGCTGTAAATGATACAGTGATAATCACATTCTTCATGAGTTTGACTGGTATTTCTTGTGTTATAATCTGTTTTGTATTACAGTGAGTTGTATTACCTTAAATAAACATACCTTAAGGGAACATATTTAGTTGAACACCCGATTTTAAATTTGTTTTCTCTTATAATCTGTTCTGTAATACAGTGAGTTGTAGTACCTTATCAAATTTTTAGGATGTTTTCTAACAGTTGTAGTACCTTACCTGGTTGGGTTTGCATCTAAATAAAACATGTCATGCATCTACATATTTCATGCAGGGAGATTCAGGGGGAGGGTTGGGCAGTGGGGAGGGGCTGGTCAGGGGGAGGGGGAGGGGGAGGGGAGGGGGCTAGGTAGGGGGGAGGGGGAGGGCTGGGCAGTGGGGAGGGAGGGGGAGGGGCTGGGCAGGGGGGAGGGGGAGGGCTGGGTAGGGGGGGCTGGGCAGGGGGGAGGGGGAGGGCTGAGCAGGGGGGGAGGGGGAGGGCTGGGCAGTGGGGCGAGAGGGGGAGGGTCTGGGTAGGGGGGAGGGGGATGGGTTGGGAAGGGGGGAGGGGGAGGATCATGTATTTAACCATCAAAAAAATTAAATTAGATAACTATCTTTGAAATGGGTAAGGTTCCTCTTGGAAGCTCCTGGTTCACTAGGCCTGGTGATAGAAGAAAGGGTCTCATCCCAGTCACTCTAGAATGAATATGTTAAAACACTAAATAAAACACATGATGATTCTATGGAACTTCTAGAACAGTGCCTTCATTTTCATGTGCATGTTTGTGTACCCATATGAGACCTATGATTTTGGTTTAAAATCTAAAGGATGAGGCCCGTTTCGATGCAGTAGGTCCCTTAGAGGGGGAGTACAAGTCATGTACCTTTAAAATAAAAAACACGATCTTTTTAAAGGGTATGTGGGTTGGGCTATCAACATATGTAAATGGGATTGTGATGAGTCATTCAAGTATGATTGAGGATAGTATATCTAGGATAGGTAATGCTAGACTTTGGGTAGTGAATCCCCTTGGTTTTGTACCTTGGAATTAATTAATGGATGCCTTATACCGGGGTATAAGTGTAAGGTTTTATTATTGGATGTTTAGGCCTTGAAAGTAACATTTTGGCTCAGAAAGGGGTTGAATAACATTGCTCAATGATGTGGAATATTGTGTGGATTTTACTCTTTCTTTCATTGGGTTTTCATTCATGATGATTCATGGGTAAGTGTTGGCTTCTTGGTGTTGTAAAGATCCATGTATAATCTTATATTCTGTTTTTAGGTGCAGAATGTTTAGAGGTGCAGAATGTTTACAGGTGCAGAATCATAGTGGTGCAGGTGCAGAATCGTAGAGGTGCAGAATTGTAGAGCGAGGTGCAGCAGCTCTACTACAGGGGACCTACCTATACCCACGGTTCAATGAACTGTGGGAAATTTCTGGCACTATAAATCAATATACCCACGGTTTTGAAACCGTGGGTATACATCTATACTTACGGTTCAAATGAACCGTGGGAAATTTCTGGCGCAGCTGTAAATCAGTATGTGCTGCTGTAAATCAGTATACCCACGGTTATAAAACCATGGGTATACATCTATACCCATGGTTCAATGAACCGTGTGTAATATAAATTTTTCCTGTTCTATACCCACGGTTTTCAGAGAACCGTGGGTATAACCCTATTGTGACGGCACTGCAGCCCACGGTTACTGAAACCGTGGGTATAGGGTATACCCACAGTTTCAAGGTCTATACTCACGGTTTAAAACTGTGGGTATAGGTTCTATTTCCAGTAGTGTTACTCTGGTGTCCCTGGTGATCCTTCCTGATCACTATCATTATCGAGCATCGCTTAAAGAATCATCACACTTGAAACACCATTAATCATATATAAAAATACACCACTAATGAAATCATAATGTTTTACATAGAAAATAACTCAGTATAGACAACTCACATGCCAAAATATGAGTCTAAATGAAGGAGATATGAGAAGTATAATTTTCCCTAAAAAGGAAGTAGGGGTACATGGTGTGTAAGGAAACCCACACGTTGTGTAGTCCCACTCCACTACATTGTCGTGTCCCTTCCATTACATATATAACTGACCATGTATCCCTAAATGGTGTGTAAGGGAACTACATAACATGTCTCATCCACTCGGGGTCCTGCTCATGCTCTTAGTCATGTCCGTGTACTCCTGCTCGTGCCCGTGTGCTCTAATGCAAAGTGTGTCATCTAGCACAAGGTCCTACCTATGTCTTTTAGGCCATGTCCATGTACTATGGTTGTGTGTCATTACATGACATATACCTGGTTGTTCCTTTGTCCATGTACTCCTGAAGTACACACTGATTCACCAGAACCGAGTCACACAGTGTGTGGGGATCCCACACGGTGTGTGATATTTATCTCACCTGAAACCCTAGTTATCGTAGTCAGGCGCTACAAGTCATTTTTTATTCAGACTACATGACATGTAGTCAAGTTTTTCATAGAATCCCAAATCCTTTTCTAGAATTTCAGATCCACTCCCTTCGCATTGAATCTTGCCTCTAGGATTCCCAAAATCGAAGGGGAAGCCTTCGTTCGTCATTTTCAGTCATCCATTGGTCGGAAAATGGAATTTTGATTCACCCATACAAATTTTTACGTGCCTCTATAGCCCGTGTCACCTCCCGTCACCTCACTAGTATTCCAATCCTTATTGGAATCACCCACATCCCTCAAATAATACCAAAATTTCCTCTGATCACCAATCCATTCATTGCATATGAATCCGTATGTGGATTTGAGCGGGCTCGATCCTACCCAGCAATGTCGAACCATGGATCTGTAGGATAATGACGAAGAACGTTAAGAATAATTGGTAGAAATACACAAGAAAAAAGGTGAAAAAATTATTGTCTAAGAATTATTGTCTAAAAAATACAAATTTGAGAAGACTGGGTGAGAAATATAACATATCAATGATTAATTTAATAATCAATTGAAAACTGATACATGGGCACATGAAAAGGCTTGATTTAACACAAATAAAGAGATAGATTTGATCATTCTCAATATATTTAATAAAATTTGGTGAAATACATAAATGAAGAGTCCTGCCTCAAATTATATCATTTGTTGATGAAGAACGTGCTAGCCAATGAAGAAGAGAAGTAGTTGTGTTTGTTACGCCTTGATTCATCTTGATCTAAAGGCTTGTTGTCATCTGATCTCAATTCACCAATGGAGGGTGGAAGGAATCTCCTCTTAATGTTCCCAGGGTTATGTGCATAACCCTGGAGATCCATCATAACATCATATTTATATAGGAGTCAAGGTTTTAGGTGTGTAATTAAATAAATGAATTTAATTATTTATTTTAATTAAACACAGCCGCCAACGGTTGCTATATCCAAACACCCTACACCGACCAACTTTAGGTCACTCTTAGGGTAAACCTCATATTCTAGATTCAAATTTGGTATTATATTTTTTATTTTAGACTCATTTTAAGTGATATCTTATTTTATTTAAGAAACCATGTGCGTGTGATGTAAAATATATTTAATATTTTTTATAAAATTAATTACAGGTGCACCGGGCCTCAAAATCACATGTTGTATTAGTGCCTGGATCCAAAAATAATTCTAGATATATTCAAATGTTTTACAAGGGAAAAAATTTCTCCAAAAATTGAAAATAAAACTAGATACCATGGAAGAAAAATTAAGGAAACAAACTAAAAAAATAAGAAATTGAAGTTGTTGATAAGTGAAACCCCCAAGAAAGAGGTAAGAAAAATAGAAGCTGTAATTTATAGAGAGGAAATAATCCCTTTTTTAATGGATCTAAACCAAACAACATGTCCTAATGAAATAGAGATCCATGGGGAGGTATCACGCCTGGAATAACCTGCTAAAAAAACCACACCTCTCCCAGACAACAACCAAGCATAATAGCTGAAAACACATACTCATCGAACCAGATCATTGATTAGAAATTTAAAATTAAGAATAATAAAATAAATTAAATTGGATTCAACATATGTTTATGAAATCCAAACTAGGAGAAGAAGAGAATAAACAGCAGAATCAAAACCATTAGAAGATCCATTTGAGCCATAAAAAATCATTGACATAGCTAGTATTTCACAGAAACCAGAACATAGAAGAGATGTTATAGGACTATTTGTTATACCAAAATGGGTTAGGCAGAGTCAGTGACTCCAAAAAATAGACTATTATCACCTTAAAAATATTCTAGAGTTGGAGCTGGTCTGGTATGTTCCCTTAATTTAAATTTTTCTATTTAATTCCCTTTAACTGAACATGTTTTCTTATAAATAACTATTATTATTCTATAGTGAATGTATATGGGAATCTGAAACATGTTATATTCAGTAGCAATGGATGATATTTTCTCTCTTTTTAACAAAACAATGATAAGTAGTAGGGTGAGTATTAGTCAACCAAGATTATTATAAAATAATATTCAATTAGTGTCACATAATCCAATCCTTTTCAATGATATCAGGTAATAGATGCATATGGGAAAATAAAAAAAAATAAGTGTGAAATGGGAAAGACAACTGGAATTTTCCCAAATAAATCGATAATTCTTACAAATTCTTCCATGGTGAGTATATTATTATCTAAATTCATTGAGTTGAAAATTTAATAATTAATAATTACTCTAACTATATTCATATTTATAGGGAATAATTTCTGGTAAAAATCAAAATTTGATACAGATGTTGGTAGAGAAACCAGTTAGAGATGCACTATAGTTAAATGAAAAACTTTTTTGTCCCTATCAACACCGCAAATCTACATTAAAAATTGCTCATTTTTAATATTGATAGAAAATATTTCAGCCACTACAACTCGATGAAGCCTTGGTTGGGTGGTGTTGAACATGATATTTATCATAAAGATGCATTAGTAATGGTGTAGTTTCTCTACTTTGACATGAAATCCATTTTAAAATAAACTGACATAATTAAATTTGTACAACTTACAGAAATAATTTATCAAACAAAATCATTAATAAATAGATCCCTGATTACTTGGAAAAGACCACTCTGGCTCCTTGTGTAAGATAATCCTCAAAAGGGTGATGCAACCTTGGATTGTGCAATAATAGTTTTTTATCTTATGGTGAAGTTGGAAATAGATCGGTCATATAAGAGGAAGATAACCCAAGAATAAGTGGATGAATTGCAGTTGTATATGTAACATTGATTCCTTTTTGACCCTACTAAAATCTAGTCGGAAACATCATTTATAATCAAGATTTTTCCCTTAGATTTAGTGTCTCCAACATTGACATAAATAATTAAAAAACCCAATTTTATGGGTGTGACATGAAACTAGAATTGAACATGTTCCCAAGTTATTATTTTGTTCAAATATTTGGTATAAGTAGTACCTTTGTTTGAAAATAAAATGCCATGAAATAATTTTGTCATATAGGGGAAGTGGTATCAAATAACCAACTAGTCACATTACCATTGAAAATAGAACATCTTGTCCAGTTCTGTCAGCGTTATTCAAACATCATTGAAACATGAAGTATAAATGGTCACAAATACCAAACTGGTTGTTTTATAAATTAAAATAGTTTTTGGATGTGTAATAATTATCATATAGCACATCTATATACAAATTGCAGTTTATTAAAATGGTGTCCCAATCCATTACAATTTAAACCATCTTATAAATGGTCTCAAATAACAAAGTGGTTGTTTTAAAAATACCAAAATGGTGTCCCAGTATAAACATTTCAGTTGATTTGTATAAAAAATATCATATAGCACATCTGTATACAAATTGTAGTTTCTTAAAATCGTGTACCAATCTATTAAAATTCAAACCAACTTATAAATACTTCAATGGGTTTGTATAAAAATTATCATCTAGCACGTATACATAAAAATTATAGATTCTTAAAATTATGTCCCAATGAATTACAATTCAAACTAGACTATAAATACTTTAGTGGATTCATTACAATTCAAAATAGCATATATATGGTGTAGAGGCATCATGACTCAACCAAAAAAGACAACTTTAATCTAATATTTACTCTACTCAGCCTCTTCCAATTCTATGGCAGTCTACCTCCAAAGCTGAAGTTCCAAATTGGTTAAAGGGTCTTCCTATAACAGAGAAAAAAACAATTATATAACTTGTATACAATAATGATGTCATTAAAGAAATTACATTTAATGGTGTTTTTGTGGCTGCAACAACAAAATCTGATCTTTCTTGATATGTAATTCCCTATGTGTAAAAAAATAATATCAGATACCACATTACTATTAGAATACTACTCTTAAAAATAAAATGCATCAAAAATGAAATCATATTTTCATCATAGCATTGTAATTGTTCGTATTTTTATACAATTGTGTCTGCTTTTGGCCACCATTTTCTAAAAATCTTTTGATTATATCACCCTCTTTCTTTTGTTGTTTCATTTTAAAAGTGACATTTCTTAAAATTTTCTTAGAAATTTCACGACCAACACCTTTGTACATTTATATATTTATGGTATTCAACTCTTTAGAAAACTTACTAAAATTAGAGAATGCAATGTCATAACCCACATATGTTTCATATGTGATGGTGATCAACTTCATTCTCATTCATGTTAATTATTTGTAATGTTTTTATATAATTGACTTTCTATCATCATTTACATCAACATAATCCCCTTCGAACATTATAATATTTATAGCTAATCAGGTCCACCTCCACAAAATATATTTTTCAAGTATTGATCTCACATCAAGTCGGTCATAAATTTTTAATACATGACAACAAATATGCCCAATAGACTCAAATTTTTGACAATAACATTGAACAAATTCATTATAAACTTCATATGATACATGAAATTGATCTTCATAGCCAAATATTCCAATAACATACATAAATTGAACTCTAATTTCAATACATGATACCATAAAACAAGCACCAATCCTTTGTTATTCATGTTGAAATAAATCAAATAACTTAGGTGTATATCTAGTAGAAACTCGACACATCAATTCATGGTAAGGGTAAATATTATGAGACAACTTGTCCCACATATCAAATTTGACCATTGTTTCCCAATAGTGATTATTTCCAACAATCTCTCAAATTGTTTAAATAAATCAATAATACTAAACTTTTGTTGAGCATAATCTTTAATCAGTCTATTAAAATGTTCATTTAATTGAGTGCAGTGAATACCCAATGTTAGAGCATCTTTCAAAAAGTAATGTGCCCACTTTTTGCACGACATGAATACATCATCCAACCACTACGATTTCTCATCCCCATATTCTGCTCTGAGGGAATCTTGCTCTAGATCAAACTGATGTGCATCATGGTATTGGAACATACACTTCTTAAATCTAGTTAGAAAACTAGATCCATCTTTCATCTAATTACCTAAATGTTTAATTCCATTTTTCATCAAATTCCACATATAAATGCAATGTTGAGTTCCCACTAAAACTTCATAAATGGATTTTCCCATTATCATATCCTGATCAATAAATATAGTTTGAGGTTGCTTCATGTGATGCATGTAGAGACCCGTAGCCTGACGTACATTGACATTACATTACGTTTGCGGAATACTTAGTACATAACAAAAACACACACACAAGGATCGTAATAGTTTAGTGTCTTTGGAAACTCGGAACATAATCTTCTAATCCTGGTGAAAGATCTTCAATATCTCCCGTAAAGATCTTCCATTTTTTTTTACCTAAAACCTTTATTTATATCCTGGGGAAAAGAAAACATAAAAGGGTGAGCTCAAATGCTCAGTAAGGGTATACAAAAGAAATAAAAATCATATCATATCTTTTTGAAAATCATAACCTGCAAAAGAGATCATAATATCTTAACATGGAACAAATCATAGAAGTGAAAATGAGATCACCATAATCATAACATGAAACTTGAAACTTTGTGGCATGCACACATAATCATGGAAAATCATTTCTTGTTAGTCATGACTCATTGCCAAGACTATCTTAGTGGACAAAGTCCCTTTCTGAACCGAGTTCACTCCTCGTTTCAGTCCAGTATCACTGAACCGAAATAACCTTCCGTTCCAGCCATGTCTATCTCATGAGATATAAAATCTTTACCCAATGCATTGGAGGGAGATATAGGTCTCACCCATCTTATAATGAATCCTTTCTTATGTGTGCCACATAATCATAAAACATACATCATCACATAACACATGTAACAAAAATGGGATTCTTGAAACATCATGACATCATAAATAAATTCATATAACATAAAGGAATTCATAAAAATAATTCCATCACAACATGATCAAATCAATGTAATAATAGGGATAAAAACAGAACCCTTTATTATCTTAGATGGAAAATAATTTTGATAAAACACTTGAACTCCATTCTTGAGGAAAATATACTTTCTTCTTCAAAAACATTTTTTTCCTTTCATAACATGTCATACAACTTTAAAATAAAAGAAGTTGATTAAAAATAAACTTGAAAACTTGTAAAGGAAGTTTCTTGAACATAATTTTTTAAAAATCCATTCATGCCGTATAAGTTAAAAAAAACATTCTTCGTGCTTTTGTCGGAAAAGTCAAAAAGTACCTCGTACGGAAAAACAACAAAAGATTCCTTTCATATTCTTTACTAAAAACTCACCTAAGGGTAAATTGGATTTAAACTATTGCAAGTGGATGGAAATAATATTACATATTGAAGAAACATGGATTGTGGATGATAAAATACACCCCAGTAAATACCAAAGTATAAACAATCTCGGATAAAAAATGAGATTGTGATATTTCCCTTACCTTAGGTCTGACGTGCTTTGTAAGTGTTCGAACCTCCTGTATAATGATTTAAATCATGTTATTGACTCATTACAGAATCATATTCATTGTTATTATATCATATATGGTTCACTTATGACATTATATTACCCGTTCTTTTGTAAATTCCATGTTAAAGAAGCGTTTTGGGTAAAATCGTTTCATTTATCTTAGGTGTTTTGACTTGTTGTTCTTGACATCATTATTACTTATATCATGATTTACTTACTTCCAGAATATGATTTATATATCATATATATTCAGTATATATATATATATAATTGATAGACAAATAAAATGAAAAACACCGTTCATGGAGACGGTAGTCCGTACGTACGCATGAACGCTGTTTTTCTTTCCTTATTGTCTTGAAATGGAAGTAAGTAGATGACATACATATGTATATATATACATAAATCCAGTAGCTTTATAATGTCATATATTTCATTATTATTTCTTATATATACATTATAATCATTCTTAAATGGTTAACATGGAGAATGAATCTCATCGCGTCGTGGAGACGGTAGTCCGTACGTACGCACGAGCGATGATATCATTTCTATAAATATTGAATTGAATTGGAGTGGATTATACAATATATCAGAATCAATATGATGTTGTAATAACTATTTATAGTCATTCTTTACGCCATTATACCCATCCATGTAAGGTGGTGGTGGAAAATAGATTACACCACGGCGTGGAGACGGTATTCCGTACGTACGCACGCGCGGTGATTTCTTTTTCCGTAGGATGGATAGATGGTGAAATAGGGTTGTTTCATACTTATAATAACATATCATTATATGAGTGATACTGATGTTATTACTTCATAATGAAACAACCTAAGAAGAAGAAGTGGAAGAAGAAATAATGATGAAAGAATTGGTAACGGTAATTACCTCTTCTTTGAAGTGCCTCTTTGAGACCTCCTCTTAGGGCACTAGAATTGGTCTTTGAGGAAGACCAGAACCTCTAGGATGTTTCTAGGGAAGTGGAGAAGAGATTTTGGCAGGGGTTGGCCGAGCTTGAGTGCTCAAATTTTTGTGAGGAGGAGGGGGAGGAGGTGTCCTTTTATAAGGGAGGAGAGGGGCACCTTAGGAATACCTCAAAATATTATTTTATATTAAAGTCAAAATCGGTTTATAATGGTTCCAAAGGGTCTTATTTCGAAGCTAAAGTGGGGATGGGTAGAAATCCTATCAACCAATAAGATTTAGACAAGTTTAGGTTCTTATTTTAACCTTATCAATTAGATTTAACTCTAAGTTAAATAATTTAACTTTTACCGTGTCTTTTTGTTTTCTTTCACTATATGGTTAATAAACTTAATATAACATGCCAAACGAACCCCAAATTGTATATTATTAATACATATATCCTTATCTAAGTCATTTAGCCGAACCTTAGATTTTTAGGAATAAAATAACAATTAATAATATAATATTTGATTTAAAAACTCTTTTGTGTCAATTTTGACACTATTTGATATATGATTTTTGTGAAAGTCATAACAGAATTATATGTTCGAACCAAGTTGATTAAATCAACAATAATATATCATAGTAACCTATAAAATTAGTGGAATTCATAAAAAGTCTTAAATTACATTTATTTTGGTATTTATATTATCAATTATGTCAATATTTCATTAATAAGATAATTACTGCATCATCTTTGTGTCATAAATAAATTATATTATTTGATGTCTAAAAATTACAAATAAAATACCATCATGTAGGAAATCTTTTTATCTTTCTAATGAATATTTATAGTCGAATTTATCTTATGTATAACCCCATATTAAAAATGATTTACTTATTAAACTTTGATTTTAACTATTTTAACCATTCTTTAAATAAATTAATAATAAATGTCCTAATCTAATCCAAGTGGGCCTAAATGGTCATATTTTATTCCTAAGTTTGTTTTTGGTCGAATTACACTTGTCCAATAGAATTAGGACATGTGTTAGGGTAATATTAATATCATATTTACCCTTAGTTACCCTATTTACTATTTACCGTGGTAAAAAAAGTAAAAAGTTACTATTCACCAAAAAATTATTTTCATCTCATTGAATCACATTTTAGTCCTTGATATTAACCATGTCTCTCGGATTTTCTAAATTCCATTCACAGAAGCGGTAAAATTAAGTTTTATGCAAAATTCAGTTTTTAACCTACCACTTAGTAGTTTCACTATTCATCAAAAATTGATGTTTTTCAGAACAATGCCAAAATTTCATCCCAAGCTATATTTCATATTCCGAATTCAAAAATGAATTCTATTTTACCAAATTCATAACATAAAAGTTGCATTAATTAATTTTATAATTAAATCCCGCTGTTAAAACAAATAGCGTGTTTTTAAGAAACAATATCTATCAAAAGATTGACACTTGTTTATGTCTAGTTTAAATGTGAAATTACATCCAATGACCAACATTGTATTAAATTGTAAAAATATATTCTAAATATACTTTAAAACTACTCAAATTAATAATTTATCACTATTAATTATTTCGATTAAAAAAGTTGTTTTTTAATTATAATTTAGTAATTTTCACTATTCATCAGAATATGAAAGTTATCCGAAATGTACCAAAATTTCACCTTAGGCTAAATTCGATACTCCGAATCCAAAAATGAAGTTCATTTTGAAATATAAGATTTACAGAATTTTAAAAAGTGGTTATTACTATTCATAACGGCTAGTTTTAATAATATTTTAATAGCATATCATTGTTTCGTGAAACTCAGGATTACGTACCACACACGCTATCGAGGAAGGTTGCGATTGCGTGTAATGCAAGGCAAGTCAAGGATGCGTGTTGTGCAAGCTCCTTTTGGTGTAGCGTATAACACAAGACATTAGTAAAATAAAAAAGAATATTTTTCATAAAATCTTGGGTTGTTACATTCTACCCCCCTTAAAATGAATTTCGCCCTCGAAATTCGTCGGGGTTATAAATGGTTTACTATTCGAAAGTTTCTTTAATAGAAACCCACGTCGTAAAAGGGAATACCAAAACTTGGCTTTAAAAACTAAAGTATGAAATGTAACGATTACCCAAATAAACTAATCACTGGGTTTCCACATAGGTGAAAATATGGATATGGAAGAGAAATCTAACCATCATGTTCTGATGGAGAGTGGTAGAGAACATGGCTATAGAAAAGCCAGTAATCACAAATCCATAGATTTGTGATGATATAAGGTACCATCTGATTCATCAGGTATAAGATCACTAGGACAACATTTTTGGTTTTCAAGATCATTTCCCTAAAGTTGAAAATTTGCTTAAAATAAATACTTACTTTATTTTGGTACAATCTCACTTTTGTTCGTGCCTTGAACAATTTCTACTTCATCTCTTAAATAAATGAAGTTGAATTTGTTATTTGTGAAGTGTTAGCAGATTATGTGATAGAATGATGGGTCATTCCATCTGTCTCAAACCAAAGGTTAGAAAAAGTTATTAAATATACATAAGTCATTCTATAGTGAGATTAATCACATATGGTTCCTAAAATGGACTTATACTTCATATATCATACTGCTTAATATAATAAAACTAGTTTCTACTAAACAGGGACTTCCTGTAGGCTAGTGGTAGGCGATAAAGGCCAGTCGCACTTCGGTTGTGGGTTCGATTCCTACAGCCTTGTCCGACGTGATGGGCTGTCGCCCGTCCTGCAGGTTGTCCTTTTTCTAAAACTATATTACTATAACATCCCATCAATAATACTAACTTATGTCCAACATAATCCATTCCAATCTTTAGGCTTATCCATAATACTACAGTCCATTCTCATAACATAGTGAAAACGATTACCAGAGATTTAATACCATCGTTGATCCTCATATATCATAAGATATGTTTTGTTGGTCACATTCCAAACATTCAAAGTCCTTAATCATGTATTCTCTTGAATAACCATTGAACCTTAGTGAAAACATGAATACAGTTAAAAGTTAACACTTTTCACATACCAAAGTCCTCAAAATTCTATATACTCAAACCATGATATCACTTAGTCCTTATATCAATCATGAGCTCATGAATACTGTTAAAAATTTAATTTTCTCCTTTTCCCTTCATTATGCGCATATCATCTACATTCCAAAAATATCTGAATAACCTTTCATGGATAGTGGTACCATTAATCATACACTTTCAAAACTCAAGGAAAGACAATAGTGTAACAATCCTTAGATGTCTCTTTATTCCATAGTACCATGAGATTACTTATACAACATTACACATGATAAACATGTAATCATTCCACTACATTCTTAAACCATTGACCGAGCTTCAACAATTCTTTCATCTCACATATCATTTGTAGTCTCATCATCATCATCCACATAAATACTTCCCATACGACCATACTGATTCTCTTCATGAGTCTTTCCCTTAGGGCATTTGTTTGCATAATGCCCATACATTCCACATTTAAAACACTTAACCATTTTTGATGTCATAGCAATACCATTATCCTCATCCATGGTGTTAACCGACCCTTTTCCTTTGCACTTACTTGCTTTGTGTCCTTCTTTTCCACACCCAAAGCATCTTCCAGTTCCCTTGAAACATTCTCCTTGATGCCTCTTCCCACATGATTTACATAGGGGAAATTGAACTTTCTTTCCTCTATGATCATCATGGAACTCCATCTTTCTCTTATTAGTCGAGTCAGGAAACTTACAAAATTTTACTTTATTGATCATGTTGTGAGATTGCTGATTCGGCATAATAATTATGTTTGGACTTCCAAATCCCATTTCATTATGAAGAATATCATTCCATTGTCCATCATATCCTCCATTATTGTGAATCATCTTGTTTCCAGCCATTTTCTAAAACCCAAAAAGAATAGTGTGAGAGGCAAAAATCGTGCTAGGGAAAACAACATAATAAAGGGGAAGGACCTTCAATATCTAACATCTTAGGTTTAATTATATGATCGTTAGCGTAATTCTAGTACTATAACCTATACGTATACTTAACCTTAGGGACATCCCTAGACATACCTTAGAAATATCTCTAGGGATCTCACTAAAGTTCTCGCATCCTAGTTTCCAAAGGTTGACTAAACCTTTCCTCTGATACCAACTGTAGCGGTCTAGAATTACTTCCAGTGGACTACAATTGATACCTATCAGGGCACTCCATGGGCGGCTACACCCCCTGGGCGGGACACACCACCATCCCCAGTGGCAGCCATTTCCTCATGAAGCCCTTGGGCGGAGAGCCATGCTTCGTCCAACGCTCACATGTGAGAGTTCCCAAGGATCGGATACATTCCTACCTCCTTTGCCTCTGATACCAACTGTAGAGACCCGTAGCCTGACGTACATTGACATTACATTACGTTTGCGGAATACTTAGTACATAACAAAAACACACACACAAGGATCGTAATAGTTTAGTGTCTTTGGAAACTCGGAACATAATCTTCTAATCCTGGTGAAAGATCTTCAATATCTCCCGTAAAGATCTTCCATTTTTTTTTACCTAAAACCTTTCTTTATATCCTGGGGAAAAGAAAACATAAAAGGGTGAGCTCAAATGCTCAGTAAGGGTATACAAAAGAAATAAAAATCATATCATATCTTTTTGAAAATCATAACCTGCAAAAGAGATCATAATATCTTAACATGGAACAAATCATAGAAGTGAAAATGAGATCACCATAATCATAACATGAAACTTGAAACTTTGTGGCATGCACACATAATCATGGAAAATCATTTCTTGTTAGTCATGACTCATTTCCAAGACTATCTTAGTGGACAAAGTCCCTTTCTGAACCGAGTTCACTCCTCGTTTCAGTCCTGTATCACTGAACCGAAATAACCTTCCGTTCCAGCCATGTCTATCTCATGAGATATAAAATCTTTACCCAATGCATTGGAGGGAGATATAGGTCCCACCCATCTTATAATGAATCCTTTCTTATGTGTTCCACATAATCATAAAACATACATCATCACATAACACATGTAACAAAAATGGGATTCTTGAAACATCATGACATCATAAATAAATTCATATAACATAAAGGAATTCATAAAAATAATTCCATCACAACATGATCAAATCAATGTAATAATAGGGATAAAAACATAACCCTTTATTATCTTAGATGGAAAATAATTTTGATAAAACACTTGAACTCCATTCTTGAGGAAAATATCCTTTCTTCTTCAAAAACATTTTTTTCCTTTCATAACATGTCATACAACTTTAAAATAAAAGAAGTTGATTAAAAATAAACTTGAAAACTTGTAAAGGAAGTTTCTTGAACATAATTTTTTAAAAATCCATTCATGCCGTATAAGTTAAAAAAAACATTCTTCGTGCTTTTGTCGGAAAAGTCAAAAAGTACCTCGTACGGAAAAACGACAAAAGATTCCTTTCATATTCTTTACTAAAAACTCACCTAAGGGTAAATTGGATTTAAACTATTGCAAGTGGATGGAAATAATATTACATATTTAAGAAACATGGATTGTGGATGATAAAATACACCCCAGTAAATACCAAAGTATAAACAATCTCGGATAAAAAATGAGATTGTGATATTTCCCTTACCTTAGGTCTGACGTGCTTTGTAAGTGTCCGAACCTCCTGTATAATGATTTAAATCATGTTATTGACTCATTCCAGAATCATATTCATTGTTATTATATCATATATGGTTCACTTATGACATTATATTACCCGTTCTTTTGTAAATTCCATGTTAAAGAAGCGTTTTGGGTAAAATCGTTTCATTTATCTTAGGTGTTTTGACTTGTTGTTCTTGACATCATTATTAATTATATCATGATTTACTTACTTCCAAAATATGATTTATATATCATATATATTCAGTATATATATATATATAATTGATAGACAAATAAAATGAAAAACACCGTTCATGGAGACGGTAGTCCGTACGTACGCATGAACGCTGTTTTTCTTTCCTTATTGTCTTGAAATGGAAGTAAGTAGATGACATACATATGTATATATATACATAAATCCAGTAGATTTATAATTTCATATATTTCATTATTATTTCTTATATATACATTATAATCATTCTTAAATGGTTAACATGGAGAATGAATCTCATCGCGTCGTGGAGACGGTAGTCCGTACGTACGCACGAGCGATGATATCATTTCTATAAATATTGAATTGAATTGGAGTGGATTATACAATATATCAGAATCAATATGATGTTGTAATAACTATGTATAGTCATTCTTTACGCCATTATACCCATCCATGTAAGGTGGTGGTGGAAAATAGATTACACCACGGCGTGGAGACGGTATTCCGTACGTACGCACGCGCGGTGATTTCTTTTTCCGTAGGATGGATAGATGGTGAAATAGGGTTGTTTCATACTTATAATAACATATCAGTATATGAGTGATACTGATGTTATTACTTTATAATGAAACAACCTAATAAGAAGAAGTGGAAGAAGAAATAATGATGAAAGAATTGGTAACGGTAATTACCTCTTCTTTGAAGTGCCTCTTTGAGACCTCCTCTTAGGGCACTAGAATTGGTCTTTGAGGAAGACCAGAACCTCTAGGATGTTGCTAGGGAAGTGGAGAAGAGATTTTGGCAGGGGTTGGCCGAGCTTGAGTGCTCAAATTGTTGTGAGGAGGAGGGGGAGGAGGTGTCCTTTTATAAGGGAGGAGAGGGGCACCTTAGGAATACCTCAAAATATTATTTTATATTAAAGTCAAAATCGGTTTATAATGGTTCCAAAGGGTCTTATTTCGAAGCTAAAGTGGGGATGGGTTGAAATACTATCAACCAATAATATTTAGACAAGTTTAGGTTCTTATTTTAACCTTATCAATTAGATTTAACTCTAAGTTAAATAATTTAACTTTTACCGTGTCTTTTTGTTTTCTTTCACTATATGGTTAATAAACTTAATATAACATGCCAAACGAACCCCAAATTGTATATTATTAATACATATATCCTTATCTAAGTCATTTGGCTGAACCTTAGATTTTTAGGAATAAAATAACAATTAATAATATAATATTTGATTTAAAAACTCTTTTGTGTCAATTTTGACACTATTTGATATATGATTTTTGTGAAAGTCATAACAGAATTATATGTTCGAACCAAGTTGATTAAATCAACAATAATATATCATAGTAACCTATAAAATTAGTTTAATTCATAAAAAGTCTTAAATTACATTTATTTTGGTATTTATATTATCAATTATGTCAATATTTCATTAATAAGATAATTACTGCATCATCTTTGTGTCATAAATAAATTATATTATTTGATGTCTAAAAATTACAAATAAAATACCATCATGTAGGAAATCTTTTTATCTTTCTAATGAATATTTATAGTCGAATTTATCTTATGTATAACCCCATATTAAAAATGATTTACTTATTAAACTTTGATTTTAACTATTTTAACCATTCTTTAAATAAATTAATAATAAATGTCCTAATCTAATCCAAGTGGGCCTAAATGGTCATATTTTATTCCTAAGTTTGTTTTTGGTCGAATTACACTTGTCCAATAGAATTAGGACATGTGTTAGGGTAATATTAATATCATATTTACCCTTAGTTACCCTATTTACTATTTACCGAGGTAAAAAAAGTAAAAAGTTACTATTCACCAAAAAATTATTTTCATCTCATTGAATCACATTTTAGTCCTTGATATTAACCGTGTCTCTCGGATTTTCGAAATTCCATTCACAGAAGCGGTAAAATTAAGTTTTATGCAAAATTCAGTTTTTAACCTACCACTTAGTAGTTTCACTATTCATCAAAAATTGATGTTTTTCAGAACAATGCCAAAATTTCATCCCAAGCTATATTTCATATTCCGAATTCAAAAATTAAGTCTATTTTACCAAATTCATAACATAAAAGTTGCATTAATTAATTTTATAATTAAATCCCGCTGTTAAAACAAATAGCGTGTTTTTAAGAAACAATATCTATCAAAAGATTGACACTTGTTTATGTCTAGTTTAAATGTGAAATTACATCCAATGACCAACATTGTATTAAATTGTAAAAATATATTCTAAATATACTTTAAAACTACTCAAATTAATAATTTATCACTATTAATTATTCCGATTAAAAAAGATGTTTTTTAATTATAATTTAGTAATTTTCACTATTCATCAGAATATGAAAGTTATCCGAAATGTACCAAAATTTCACCTTAGGCTAAATTCGATACTCCGAATCCAAAAATGAAGTTCATTTTGAAATATAAGATTTACAGAATTTTAAAAAGTGGTTATTACTATTCATAACGGCTAGTTTTAATAATATTTTAATAGCATATCATTGTTTCGTGAAACTCAGGATTACGTACCACACACGCTATCGAGGAAGGTTGCGATTGCGTGTAATGCAAGGCAAGTCAAGGATGTGTGTTGTGCAAGCTCCTTTTGGTGTAGCGTATAACACAAGACATTAGTAAAATAAAAAAGAATATTTTTCATAAAATCTTGGGCTGTTACAATGCACTTGTATTTTTTTTTTAAAAACCCAAGAAAAGAAACTCACAGTTTCATTATATAATAAAGTTGCCCCAAAAACAACAACCACCTAATGATGATTGAAGCCCACGAAGACATGTGAGGGTTTTTACTCTTTATTGGTGCTTAAAGTGGTGTAAAAACAACAACATCTCCAAATAACTAATAATTTTTCTTCATTTTTTTATTAGACAAAAAAATATTATTAATTTTACCAAACAAGTCAAACTGCATAGTATAAAAAAATAATGGATTGTCTTAACTTTGTCTTTCCAAGTACTCTAACATGCAACATGAATCCCCATGAACCAATTCCTTTTCCCAATTAGTCCTTAAAATTTTCAACTGACTGACACACATATACCTAAGAACATCCCAACCCCCTAAAATAGTTGTTGCCAAGGAGAAGGAATCATTTGGTTTAATACCCACTGAAACATTCACATCTAACTCAACTGTTTATGCTTCTATTATTTTTCTTTGATACCTCATCATATGAATTGATTCAAGATTGTACAAGGGATGATTATGGCCTTCAACAAATTCATTACATACATATTACCCACATGACAACAAAATAACCCCTATTCATGTAAGGAAACCTGTACAAGTCTCAGCCCGAGGAAATTTCACCACGCTATCACATTTTTTAGCCTTCCTATAACCTTTTTTTCTACATGCATAAAGGAATGATGTGATGATTTATTTATTATTTCTCCTTTTATTGAAGTATTTTTGGCATACATTGAACTCATTTACTCCCCCATACATAATATAGTTTCATTGTGCATCATCAAGTGATTTAAACATCGTATTTACAACTAGTTTAATAGATGATAATGCAACATCAACATCATCAATATTGGAACAACCTGCAACATAAAAACATAAGTTCAAGTAAATTATATAAATGCGCAAACTTTGCAAATATCATTTATAAATCCTTTTGTGGAAATTTCAAAGGAAGATCCAGTGAAAGTTTGACTGCAAATTCTAGTAAATGTTCTGAGAAAAATCTAGACAAATATCCAGTGGAAGTTCCACAATGGAGTCAACAATTTATACTTATAAAACTAATTTTAATTTAATTTTATTTTATTAAATGTGATTATAAAAACTTTGTATTACATTTGTTACATATTTTTTATAAAAAAAAATATTTTGAAATGTAGAACTATATGAATAAAAATGTAAATAAAATTTACATATTTAGGAAAATAAGTAATTAAAAATATAATTATGTTTCTAAATATATAAATAAAACTAAATTTATAAGATATATTGAATATATTTTTTATAAAATATCCATTGTAAGTTTCAAGGAAGTTCCACAATACACCCAATGGTTTATACTTATAAAACCAAATTTAAATAAATATAATTTTATTAAATGAAATTATTTTTTATTACATTTGTTACATAATTTTTATAAAAATAAACATTTGGAAATGTATAAATTATATGAATAAAAATTTAAATAAAATTTATATATTAATTAAAATAAATAATTGAAAATCTAATTATATTTCTAAATATATAAATAAAACTACATTTATAAGATATATTGAATATATGTTTTACAAAAAATTCACTTGAAGTTCCATTGGAAGTTCCAAAATAAAACAATTGTTTATACTTGTAAAACTAAATTTAAATAAATATAATTTTATTAAATGAAATTATAAAATCTTTGTATTTCATTTGTTGCATAATTTTTATAAAAATAAATATTTGAAAATATATAAACTATATAAATAAAAATGTAAATAAAATTTATATATTTAAGAAAATAAATAATTACAAATATAAATATATTTATCAAGTTATAAATAAAACTAAATTTATAAGATATATTGAAAATATTTTTTACAAAATATCCATGAACTGTTTCAGTGGAACTTGGCCTAAAACTTTCATGAAAACTTCTAGTAAAAGTGTTAGCTCAACTGGGTTAAATACCCTAAGAGGGGGTGAATCTGGGTATGACAAATTAAAACAACCACTCCTTCAGATCTTGTTTTATTGTTAAACAAAGCATTATTCTCTCTCTTTCCCATAGTAATGTATGAATGGAAATGAAAACATGCATGAGACGCATCAATTTTACTTGGTTCACCTTCAATGTGCTACGCCCAAGGAGCATACAATGAAAATGTGTCAATGTACCAAATCTACTAAGACTTACTACCAAAATAAGGTTTGAGCTAAATCACTTCTATACTCAGGCTCACTGCCTTTACAAAGTTTAGGGACAACTCACTGCTTATTAAGGGTCACTCCCTCAATCTCTCATTCGATGGCACATTGCTGGTTAAAGGGATCACATCCTTCATCTTCCTTTACTCACTGCTCTGGGAAGGATCTACACACAGTTTATGGACATGTATGTCTCTTCACTATCAATAATGAATGCATCCTCAATTATAGGTAGATGCTCTGTTGAAGTTTCACTTTCATCCACTTAATGAATATCACTTTACCAATGATTTATGACGCAATCCCTTATGAAAACTTTCACGATGCTCACTTCCTTCATGAAGTTCCTTCCTTTTGCGAAGCTCACTTATCCTTTGCGAAGTCCACATCTTTCATGAAGCTCACCTCTTTCGTGAAGCTCAACCAGCCTTTGTGAACCAACCTCCTTTCATAGAGCTCAAACTCTTTCGCGAAGCTCACATAGCCTTCACAAAGCTCACACTTTCAGTCGAATTTTAATAGCCTTCATGAACTTCAATACTTACATGATGCTTACAACTTTCGGTCAAATTTTATAGCATTTTTGAATTTCTTTTCTTCCCAAACATTTTTGCAAGAGAAACATCTGCGAACCACCTTCGTGAATTCATAGCCTATGGATTTTTGTTAGGGATTTCTCTAATTTTATAAGGGGATTAGAGACCTATTTATATGTGTTTCCTCCCATCATATAAGCTTTCATCCACATCATCACCTTTTCACGAATCTCCCCAATTTTGTTCGTGAAGGTCCATATTTCGTGAAGCTCTTGGGAAATTTCGATGTCTACGAAGCTTCTCATAGTCGTAGAGAGTGTCATTTTTTATCACGCATTTGTTATTATCAACTTCTTGTAGTCTCAAAGATACACTGTCAACCCTTCATGCATTTGTGATTCTTCTCACCTTCACAAAACCCAGCCTTCGCAACACCAAAATCCTTTGCAAAGCTCCTTACCTTTGCGAAATTTCAGTCTTCGTGAAACTCATGCCTGTTGGGACCACTTTGTGTATAAATATTGTATTTTTTTCAATATTTGTCAATACTATTTAAAATTAAGAATGAGATAAATAAGGTCTCTATAGTTAATGGATAATGCAATTCAGACAATTTTTGAACTGGTCCTAAGTTCAAAGAACTTGTGCTAAAGGTGACACATTGTTTACAACAATGAAGAATGGTGAAGTGTCATATATCTAAGGATGACTGAATAATAATGAGGATTTCAATAAGACCATTCAATGCTTCACAATTACATAAGAACCATGCAAGAGCTTACTTTAAGAAAAGAATCATATGATTTTCATGAAGTAGAGTATGATGGTTGAAGAAGAAGAGAGAGTGTGGAAGGGCTTGACATTCTAATATGGTCATGCATTACACATTTCCTTGAAATCATATGATTTTTGAAGTATTCTTAAAGTTACAAATACATATATCAAAGGTGATACATTTTCTACAACATTGAAGGTTTTTGAAGAAGCCTCAAGCCTCCACTTTTGGATGAAGAGAGATGATTGGAGTTCTTTAGAATTAACACTCCAAAAAGGAATTGAGGATTTGAAGTGAGGATGAATAATTACTTTGGAATTAATATTCCAAAGAGTATAAAAAGAAATAAGGATGATTGTTGAAGGTAAATAGAAGACGTGAAGCAGTGTATGGGCTTGGAATTATGAGAATGGCCAAAACTATGAAGATTCTTTGCTGGTATGTATTTCACAAATATCGTAAGTTTGGAGAACTTGTGATGCAAGCCTTATGAAGGATAGGGGGAGTAAAGAAGTGTTTTTTGGCAAAGGGAAGAAAGTGGTGTGCAAGTCAAAAAGTGGCGCACAAGTCAAAAAGTAGCGCCCAAGTATAAGTGGCACGCAAGAGTATGTTGCGTGCAAAGTCATATTTCAAGATTATCACATCAAAATATGAAAAAGGAAAGAAAGTGGAACGCAAGTTCAAGAGTGGTGTGCAAGTAGGAAGTGGAATGAAAGTATAAGTGACACGCAAGTGTATGTTGCGCTCAAGTCATATTTCAACATCAACATGTCAAAATATGACAAAGGAAAGAAAGAGGCCTGCAAGTGATGGAGCGACGCACAAGTGATGGAGCAACGCGCAAGTAGGAATGACGCGCAAGTGTATGTGGAACACAAGTCACCAAAATTCCTATAAATAGACGGTTAACCTCCTCATTTTGGTATTCTCAAGACTTAAGAGAAAATTTGAGCTCTGATCGCGCAAGTGGTAGAAAGCATCATGCAAGTTGAAGTGTCATGCAAGTTGTGTGTTATGCACAAAATTGATGTGCAAGTATAAGTGTCACAAAAGTTATAAGTTGTGTGCAAGTAGGGAGTTGTGTGCAAGAAGTGTTTTGTGTATAAGCCTGAAGTGGTACACAAATTTTGAGTTGTGCACAATAGTGGCGCGCAAGCAGGGAGGCACGCAAGCAGGGTGGTGCACAAGCAGGGATTGGCGGGCAAGCTGTGAGTTGTGCTAGAAGTTCTTACCAACTTATGGTCAACTGTGAAGATGCTAAGTTGAGTTGGACTTCATTAATTTAATAATCACAAAGAGAACTTGTGATTCTAGCAAGAAGAATAAGAAGAGTTCAGTGCAGTTGGTTTTTCACTGAAAGAAAAAGTGTGAAGAATAGTAAGTTTCAGTGTAGTTGGTTTTTCATTGAAGAAGAAGAAGAAGAGTGTAAAACTTATAGGTTTGATGCATAGAAAGAAGAGGTTGGTTACTTTCATGCTTCTAAGTAAGTAGTAATGAGAAGAAGAAGGTTGTGGAAGAAAAACGTAGCATTGTATCGTCCAATAGGTCTCAACAAGTGGAAGATTCTTTTGGTGTTGCAAACTCTTTTAACAGAGAGAAGACTATCTTCAGAGGTAGTATAAAGAACCAGTTAGAGGCTACAAGAGACTATCTACACTGGAAATATAAATAACCAGCGAGTTTAAGGGTATATCCTACTCATTGCAAGTTGGAAGGTTATTCTTTTCCTTCCCCCCTCCAAGTGTAGGTAGAAACACTAGGAAGAGATTATTTTCTTCCCTCCTCTAAGTGTAGGGAGCCACACTGACTAGCGGTTTGTTTTCCTAGTCAACCATTGTAACGGTTACTAAATTATAGTGGAGAATATGTGCACTGGTCATTACCATACACATCAAGGACGTAGCTGCTCTTATTCAGTGGTGAACCTTGTAAAAATATCATGTGTATATTTTTACTGCTTTCATATTATTGCATGCGACAGGGAAAAGAGAATAAGAGAATCAAGATCCTAACAGGTCAAGAGGTATAGGGATAAAAAGAAGAAATTTGTTTAAAAAGTCCCCAACACTGATTCACCCCCCCCCCCTCAGTGTTAGTCATATCCCAAATTAGTCCTTGAAATTGGTATCAGAGGGACAGGTTCACCTCTGTTGGATTCTCTATAGTGAAGTTATTCTCTTTTAAAGAGTTGAGTTTCTTTCTTGAGTTATCAATGAAGTGAAGTTTTAGTGAAGATTTAGTTGTCTCTTAGCAGAAAACCATATCTACCAAGACCATGATGAGCAGAAAAAAGAAGGAGAAGAGAATGTTGAAGAAGAAGTCCCTCTTATCTAAAGAAGAGGAAGTATCTGGTTCTATATACCTTGCTAACAATAAAGACACGTCAGGTTTGGAAAGTAATGAGAAGGTGTCTCAAGTTTCCACCAAGAAGATGGATAACCTTCCTACCTCAAGTGATCGGGAGGTATGTGTTAGTACATTTGAAAATTATTCTCATGATGAAAATACTAGCATAAGTGGTGATGATCAATCTACAACCTCTCAAGAATTATTAGTTTATAGATTAAGAATGATTTTGCATAGCATTCCAGAAGAAATTGAATCCCTTGTCTGTGGAGTATTTTAATGTATACAGGAATATATCACCCATCTGGAATAAGAAAATGATGTTTTGGAGAAATTATTACAAGCAAAAATTGTTGAATGTTTAAATCTCTCCAGACAGGTTGGAGCCTTTGAAGAAACATAGAGGGAATTTGAAATAAGTTCCTCAAAATATCTCAAAGAAGTTGAGGAGAAAGAGCGAGTCAATAAGACTCTCGAAGAGAAGTTCCATGCACTTGAAAATGAGATGATAAAGAGCACTGAGGTCAAGAGTATACATTTGGAAGAAACTTCCATGAAGTTCAAGGAACTTGACTCTTTGTTACAAAAACAAAGTGAAGCTACATGAGGATAAAGTTGAAGTAATGAAGAAGGCTTGTGAAGAGAATATGATTATGATTGAAGATTAGAAAGTCATCCTCAGCATGAAATCTATTATATATACTAAACTTGGCTTCTCCAAGCCTACATGTCACCCTCCAAATTGTCCACATTGCCTAATTTCTACAAACCTTCATATCCATTAAATCCCTCCCATGGCTGCGTTCGCATAAGCCTGCGCCAGATATCAGACTCGCCCTCCTGTTTAGGGTTCCGTCCGTGTAGTGCTTCCCAAGCGAATTTCCTCCGGGTTCATCCCTCCGCTCCCTTCAGACCCTCAAAGAGATTATATTTACCACCGCGCATCTTGAATAACTCGAAAAATTGAAAGGTATCAAATGCGGTTCATTACAGTTTGCGATCGACTTCCCTTTCTTTCATGTATCTTCCACTATTTTTTCTCGCATATCACTTCAATGTTCATTTCATCTCTTGATCTTCTAAACTCGAAACATTTGTAAGCTTCATCGCCTTCGGTCACGTTCTACCTGCATCTACATGTACGCATATTATTTTGAAGGTGCGCATTAAATTTCATACTATTCATCCCATGCACCAATTCCCTAGATTTCTCCTCCTGCTCGCCCTCTCAACCGAGGGTTCCCGCAAAACCATGCCGGCATAGTGACCCCACTGCAGGTTCCCGCTGAACTACACCACTGTGATGTTCTTGCTCCTGGTTTCTCTCTGATTCTCCTTTAATATTGTATTTGATGAAAACAGTACTCATATTTTTTCAATATTCTGTATGAAATTCACTTTATTTTGGCAGTTTGGCAACATTCATTATGTGCAAATGTAGATTCATTTGAGTTTCGAATCCTGTTTAATTTTTCCATTCTTTTGAGATTTGTGAATTGAATTCCATCTATATTTTCCTTGAAAATTTTGGTATATTATTCCTCAAATACCATCATTTTGAGCGATGTCATGGGGTTATTCTTCTGGTGTTGTGCTGCGGGAGCCCTTCAATACAAAACCACATTGATCAGCCTTGCTTTCCTCTATTACACCAATGAAGTTGTTCTATAAGAGAAATCATGGACCAATGCCAATTTCTGATGAATAGTAATAGGTCATATTGCTTCACCTCAATTACTTTCAGTGTTTAAGAGCTCGAACTAACGTTGGAATTGTTTTTTGGTAGGTAAAATATTGTGTTTTAATCAATGGGTTGCTTGGAACTCCAAAAAAGTTGTCTATGAATGATATAAGGTGAAAGCATGAATGCAAAGAATTTAGAACCATCTGTGAAATATGTTTTTTACATTGCCTCTATATTTGATTTGTTAGTGTCTCCTGTAGTCCTTGAATTAAAAATTCACATTTCTCATTCTGTTCATAGGGAGCATCCCAACTGTTTTGATTAGAAACACTAATGTGGAGTGGAAGTCACGTCTTAGGTTAAGAAGTTATTTTAATTTGTTTCACTTCTGTGGGAAAATAGATTAATGTTTTCATATAATGATTCATACATTTGTTAATATATTTAACATGTAGCCACATTAAATAGTTAAAACATTTTAATGAACTTCTTGGATTAGTACATCTCCTCCATTTTAGGTGTTTTCGGTTCAATTTCATTCAAATCCAGTTTAAAAAAACCTTACCTATTTTAGTCAACAGTATGTGATGTTTCAATTTCCAGTTTCCAACCTTATTTTCCTACACTTTCGATTACCATCAAACTGTACTACACTGCAACTGTTCTCTTTTTATATTCTCTCTGTAACAAGTTTTTATATTTTTTGTTGACCAGTTTCTATTTTGATTTTACCTGGATGAAGGCATTTCCATAGTTGGTGGTTGTAATGAATACAGCAAGGTAGAGATATCTCCCATGGAATGTATTCTATGCTCTCTTATGGGAAAATTAATATATTCACAAACATATCTATATGTTATAATAATTATGATGGATTTGTTTTAGTGATGATGGGAAAAGACTCAATATTTGGGGGAATAATAATGACATGCAGGAGAAATGATTTCTTGGTACCGTAATAAGGTATGACATTCAAATCACTAAAAAAGATTCTATCAAAAACAATATTACTAGCATATGAACATATGAATAATTCATGGGAGAAAATTTTGAGGTTGTGCCAAAAGTACTACCATGGTGGATTGATGAAGTCTGTCATCATTGGGGGAGGTGATGTTTTCTCTTTTGTGATTAATATTTCCAAATGCACCATTGTTTCAATTATTACAGTGTATGTTGATCAATATTAGGTTAGTGATTTTTCAATTTACAACTGTGTTGTAGGAATATGAAAGCACTGGATGTTTAGGAGTCAAGTGGAACAATGACATAGGATTTGTTACAACAACTACAAATTTTTCCTGCATTGAGGTATTAATATATTAATCTTCAATGTATCTTATTTTCATTACATCATTGGAGTGGACATTACTGATTTTTGGGCACGTGTCTCTCGAATTATTTTAGAGTTTGAGTATGTTATATGGCTAACAAGTCTGCTTCATTTCAGGTGTACATAATTGGAGGTGATGGGATGCAGAGAGGAGCTTTTGTGATTTTTTTGGTATTGTGATTTTAGATCATTAATGAGTCTGGTAGTAGTTATTTCATGTTTTAGGCAATATTATTCCCTGAGTTCATTTTTATTCAACCATGAACATATAGGAAACATTGTTGTATGTGCAGGTAAACATATTGGATGAATCTGTAGGTGATCAGCTGCTGGATTATTAACTATTCTTCAGAAACTATTAATCCTTATCACAACTAAAAAATGATTTCTTGGTACCGTAATAAGGTATGAAATTCAAATCACTAAAAAAGATTCTATCAAAAACAATATTACTAGCATATGAACATATGAATAATTCGTGGGAGAAAATTTTGAGGTTGTTCCAAAAGTACTACCATGGTGGATTGATGAAGTCCGTCGTCATTGGGGGAGGTGATGTTTTCTCTTTTGTGATTAATATTTCCTAATGCACCACTATTTCAATTATTACAGTGTATGTTGATCAATATTGGGTCAGTGATTTTTCAATTTACAACTGTGTTGTAGGAATATGAAAGCACTAGATGTTTAGGAGTCAAGTGGAACAATGACATAGGATTTGTTACAACAACTAAAATTTTTTCCTGCATTGAGGTATTAATATATTAATCTTCAATATATCTTATTTTCATTACATCATTGGAGTGGACATTACTGATTTTTGGGCACGTGTCTCTCGAATTATTTTAGAGTTTGAGCATGTTAGATGGCTAACAAGCCTGCTTCATTTCAGGTGTACATAATTTGAGGTGATGGGATGCATAGAGGAGCTTTTGTGATTTTTTTGGTATTGTGATTTTAGATCATTAATGAGTCTGGTAGTAGTTATTTAATGTTTTAGGCAATATTATTCCCTAAGTTCATTTTTATTCAACCATGAACGTATAGGAAACATTGGTGTATGTGCAGGTAAACATATTGGATGAATCTGTAGGTGATCAGCTGCTGGATTATTAACTATTCTTCAGCAACTATTAATCCTTATCACAACTAAAAAATTAGGTACAAAAACAACATTGATTTCTAGAACTGTTTTCTTATTTTCAATAGATCATTTAAGAATTACAACAAATATGGTCATTGGAAGATGTTTTCTTTTGCCTTCAATGTTTACCATTCAATAATCATGACATTTTTTCCAGTCATTGAAGGACCATGATTGACTAGACTTTTCATTGGGTTCTACTAATGCATGTGATCAACAGTGAAGATCACCCATTAAACAAAAGAAGAGACAATTGCAACCATATAAGTAAGGAAATTTTTGGATTTTCAAATATGTATGCACTTATTTTTCTTCATATTCAACATGCAGTTATTATTTATACAAAAATGTAGTTGAACGGAATGTTGATATTGATTATCATGCTACACAAAGATTCAATCTCTCTTCATGTATATTTTTTAATTCAATCTCTCTTCATGTATATTTTTCCAAGAATTTTTTTATGAAAATTTCACCATAAATTGATAGGAGTAGATACTAATAAGGAAACAACTACAAACAGGTTTTCATGTATGTATTAGTCTTTATATGATTTGGTTTTTTAAATTACAATTCATCCACTACCTTCCTAATGGCTTCTAAATAAATGTAGAAATCCATGCTGGCAGTCACAAATCTGGATACTTCCCTTCCCACTGTAGAAACTCCAATTATTAATAGTCACATGAGCTGCAATAGATGGAATTCAGAAAAGAGGTATTGTTTTCATAACACTGTCTTAATCCCTCAGGAATTTATTATTATTTCATTTTATACTTCATAGATTTCAGCAGGGAGATCCTCTGATTATTTTTGGGATGCTCCCTATGAACAGAATGAGAAATGTGAATTTTTAATTCAAGGACTATAGGAGACACTAACAAATCAAATATAGAGGCAATGTAAAAAATATATTTCACAGATGGTTCTAAATTCTTTGCGTTCATGCTTTCACCTTATATCATTCATAGACAACTTTTTTGGAGTTCCAAGCAACCCATTGATTAAAACACAATATTTTACCTACCAAAAAACAATTCCAACGTTAGTTCGAGCTCTTAAACACTGAAAGTAATTGAGGTGAAGAAATATTACCTATTACTATTCATCAGCAATTGGCATTGGTCCATGATTTATCTTATAGAACAACTTCATTGGTTTAATAGAGGAAAGCAAGGCTGGTCAATGTGGTTTTGTATTGAAGGGCTCCCGCAGCACAACACCAGAAGAATAACCCCATGACATCGCTCAAAATGATTGTATTTGAGGAATAATATACCAAAATTTTCAAGTAAAATATAGAGGGAATTCAATTCACAAATATCAAAAGAATGGAAAAATTAAACAGGATTCGAAACTCAAATGAATCTACATTTTCACATAATGAATGTTGTCAAACTGCCAAAATAAAGTGAATTTCATATAGAATATTGAAAAAATATGAGTACTGTTTTCATCAAATACAATATTAAAGGAGAATCAGAGAGAAACTAGGAGCAAGAACATCACGGTGGTGTAGTTCAGCGGGAACCTGCAGTGGGGTCACTATGCCGGCATGGTTTTGCGGGAACCCTCAGTTGAGAGGATGAGCAGGAGGAGAAATCTAGGGAACTGGCACAGGGGATGAATAGTATGAAATTGAATGCGCGCCTTCAAAAGAATATGCAGACATGTAGATGCAAGTAGAACGTGACCGAAGACGATGAAGCTTATAAATATTTCGAGTTTAGAAGATCAAGAGATGAAATGAACATTGAAGTGATATGCGAGAAAAAATAGTGGAAGATACATAAAAGAAAGGGAAGTTGATCGCAAACCGTAATGAACCGCAGTTGATACCTTTCAATTTTTCGAGTTATTCAAGCTACGCGGTGGTAAATTTAATCTCTTCGAGGGTCGGAAGGGAGCGGAGGGATGAACCCGGAGGAAATTCGCTTGGGCAGCACTGCACAGACGGAACCCTAAACAGGAGGGCGAGTCTGATATCTGGCGCAGGGTTATGCGAACGCAGCTGTGGGAGGGATTTAATGGATATGCAAGTTTGCAGAAATTAGGCAACGTGGACAATTTGGAGGGTGACACGTAGGCTTGGAGAAGCCAAGTTTAGTATATATAATAGATTTGGAGACGGTTTTTTATAGTATTAGTATTTATGATGTAAGGGTGTTGAGTATCTATAGTGATGTTTGTATGAAACTCTATCTATGGATTTTGTGTGGCTATAATATATATTTTATTTTACTTGAGATTTTATATGTATCACGCCAAAATGAGAAAACTATATCATTTCCCAAATTCATTGGGTACTGGATGTTTTCTTTAAGCATCTTGATTGGTATGGGAATTGAAGGAAAACTACTCCAATTTCCCTAATCTATTATCCAGACATTGTATTGACAATGAGGGAATGAGGTATTGATGCATTGTCTATGATGGGGATAATATACAGTGACATTATTGATGATATGATGTATTAATGATGTGGTATATGATTTGATACATGGTGGGGGTAATATATTATAATAGGATGCTAAATTGTTGATATCCATTCTATTCATGATACCCTACTGTGCTAAGGAAATTATTTTCTTTTATGATATAGTGGCATGGGATATGATGTGGTATGTGGAATGTGATTATTATTATGATATGGTTATCTGGATGTGATGGGAGTTCAATGACATCATTCACTTGGGGTGATTATAAGTAACCAGTGGGGATGAGGATTCCAGTTAAACACTTTATATATTCATTATTTAGTAATTAAATAATTACAGAGGTAATATTTTTTATATTAACCTTGGGGATGTTTTTGGTAGATTCTCTAAAATAGGAGGATATTTTTTTCACTTTTGTATTATATTTTTTTTTACATTTGTTTGTAGGGTACATGAAATAATCACACTGTGTAAACATGTATATTTGTCCATATAATTATAATAAAATTTCTTTGTTATGTATGAAGGATTTTTAAATTGAGCTGGACACTACCATATGGTATTAATTAGAAACATGTTAAATGAGTTTTCATACATCTATTTTTTTATAATAATAATGTATTGTATACATTTAAAGAAATACAATTAAAATAAAATGAATAGTATATTAAAATACTAAAAAAAACTTACCTAAAGGATTTTTCATGAGATAAATATGCATAGAGTTTCAAAACACATACTCAATTTACATTCTTGGTCTTGACGCTTGAAAAATAAAAGGTCATGAAACAGGACCCCCGCAAAAGGTTCAACCATAATTGATTCCACCAGGCTATAGAGTACCCTGCAACCAAACTTAAATAGTTAAAGATTTATGTCATAATTTTTTGTTAAAAGTATTGCAAATATATGATCATCTAACTATAAAATACAAATTTAAACTTTATATGGATTTCTATGAACTTTAGTCTTCAATAAACTAAAAATGGTTCAAAAAATATATAGATTACATGATACATGTGATTGTCAAAAATCACAATAATCAGCAGATTTCTCTGTAACAGGTTTTTATATTTTTTGGTGACCAGTTTCTATTTTGATTTTACCTAGATGAAGGCATTTCCATAGTTGGTGGTTGTAATGAATACAGCAAGGTAGAGATATCTCCCATGGAATGTATTCTATGCTCTCTTATGGGAAAATTAATATATTCACAAACATATCTATATGTTATAATAATTATGCAGGATTTGTTTTAATGATGATGGGAAAAGACTCAATATTTGGGGGAATAATAATGACATGCAGGAGAAATGATTTCTTGGTACCGTAATAAGGTATGACATTCAAATCACTAAAAAAGATTCTATCAAAAACAATATTACTAGGATATGAACATATGAATAATTCGTGGGAGAAAATTTTGAGGTTGTGCCAAAAGTACTACCATGGTGGATTGATGAAGTCCGTCGTCATTGGGAGAGGTGATGTTTTCTCTTTTGTGATTAATATTTCCTAATGCACCACTGTTTCAATTATTACAGTGTATGTTGATCAATATTGGGTCAGTGATTTTTCAATTTACAACTGTGTTTTAGGAATATGAAAGCACTAGATGTTTAGGAGTCAAGTGGAACAATGACATAGGATTTGTTACAACAACTACAAATTTTTCCTGCACTGAGGTATTAATATATTAATCTTCAATGAATCTTATTTTCATTACATCATTGGAGTGGACATTACTGATTTTTGGGCACGTTTCTCTTGAATTATTTTAGAGTTTGAGCATGTTAGATGGCTAACAAGTCTGCTTCATTTCAGGTGTACATAATTGGAGGTGATGGGATGCAGAGAGGAGCTTTTGTGATTTTTTTGGTATTGTGATTTTAGATCATTAATGAGTCTGGTAGTAGTTATTTCATGTTTTAGGAAATATTATTCCCTGAGTTCATTTTGATTCAACCATGAACGTATAGGAAACATTGGTGTATGTGCAGGTAAACATATTGGATGAATCTGTAGGTGATCAACTGCTGGATTATTAACTATTCTTCATCAACTATTAATCCTTATCACTACTAAAAAATTAGGTACAAAAACAACATTGATTTCTAGAACTGTTTTCTTATTGTCAATAGATCATTTAATAAGTACAACAAATATGGTCATTAGAAGATGTTTTCTTTTGTCTTCAATGTTTACCATTCAATAATCAAGACATTTTTTCTAGTCATTGCAGGAACATGATTGACTAGACTTTTCATTGGGTTCTACTAATGCATGTGATCAACAGTGAAGATCACCCATTAAACAAAAGCAGAGACAATTGAAACCATATAGTAAGGAATTTTTTGGATTTTCAAATATGTATGAACTTATTTGTCTTCATATTCAACATGAAGTTATTATTTATACAAAAATGTAGTTGAACAGAATGTTGATATTGATTATCATGCTACACAAAGATTTAATCTCTCTTCATGTATATTTTTTAATTCAATCTCTCTTCATGTATATTTTTCCAAGACTTTTTTTATGAAAATTTCACCATAAATTGATAGGAGTAGAGACTACTAAGGAAACAACTACAAACAGGTTTTCATGTATGTATTAGTCTTTATATGATTTGGTTTTTTAAATTATGATTCATTCACTACCTTCCTAATGGCTTCTAAATAAATGTAGAAATCCATGTTGGCAGTCACAAATCTGGATACTTCCCTTCCCACTGTAGAAACTCCAATTATTAATAGTCACATTAGCTGCAATAGATGGAATTCAGAAAAGAGGTATTGTTTTCATAACATTGTCTTAATCCCTCGAGAATTTATTATTATTTCATTTTATACTTCATAGATTTCAGCAGGGAGATCCTTTGATTATTTTTGAAATTTAATCTGTTATTTAATGTTCATGCTTGATCTTTGACCTGATTACTCTACTATGATTCTGGTTCTTTTTAAGAATCGAATTTGGAATTGCTGTAATTTACAACCAGAAATAATGAAATATGAAATTTGATGTGTTTTAAAGAAACTCATACCCATTTTCCTCATGGCATTGAACATTTGAGAAGAAGAGTGAAAGTGTTTAATTCATGGGTTTTTGATTTGTTATTTATATGTCCAAGCCTATTAATTAATTATTTAATTTCATTCATTGAATGTGAATTTTTTAGTGATGGCGGTCCCTGGTCTTGATAAACCACTTTGTATTGTTATCATTTCATTAATTTTATTATTTATTTCAAATCATGGATCAATGGTAAGAATATTGACAACGATTTTTCAATGTGCCTTACAAAAGGGTTGGGTGGAAAAACCTGTATAAAAATTGTGAAAATCAGTCATTTTTTAACTTTCCATTTATATTCATAGTAATTTTATCCATCTTAAACATTATTATTGTAAAATTGTTCAGATAAATTAATTTATCTCTGATAGAGGTTAATCATTTATAGAACTCGCTTTTTGAGTGACTGGTGATTCATTTTTCATTTCATACTTGGAACTTTCATTTTTTAGTAATAGTTTCTCCTTCCCATTTCTCACATTTTCATAACATGATGTGGTTTTGTGTTTGGTTGTTTGATGTTTTCAATATAGGGGTGGAATCTCCATCTTATCTTATGCTGCTTCATCTTAAAACAACAATGGAATTGAAATGTATATACAAGGATGTAAATATATGCAGGCCATGATATGTGATTTAAAAGTATATACATAGATGTATTATTCACTCTAGAATTTTTGACTTTATCTCTTCTAGATATAGCTGCACAATGTATATAGGGATGTTCCAATCTTGAAATGATATCCTTATAGAATAAGGGCTATAGGTATCCACTCCTTTATGTTGTTTACTTTTCTTTATGGTGTATTGATAGTGAAATATATGTGTATTTTTTACTCCATTTCTTCGTTTATGCAGACATGCTAAAAGATATATTGTAAGATCATTTTCCTATAGTTATTCTTATTAAATTGATCAATTTTTCTTCATGCTACATTCTATGTGATTTCACGTAACATAAATGGTAATTTTCTGGATGATTCTATGAAGGAAAACTGATTTCCCAGGGTTCCTGTAAAGGCAATGTCTGTTCTTGACTCGTGATTATTCCATACATGTCTATACTGTTTTTGGTGTTACAGAAACTCAATGCAATTGTGGCTGGCTCATCCAGAGGTGTGTTCTTCTGCAATGACTATCACACCAGTATTGCAGTCTTCTGGTGAACTAGGTATACATCTAATGACACCATTTCAGTTTTCTCTTCAGTTCCTATAGTTTCATTTTTCTTAATTTAAAAATGTTTCATGTGTGTATTTTAGTGCTGACACGATTAGATATTGTAAATAATGCTTCCATATTTATTGTTTTATTTATTTTAGGTTTCATTTTTTGGAAAATAAATGGATATGGTTACATATTCCACATGGGTTTTGTTTGGAATTTTGATAGGTGTCTCCTCAATGATTTTCATTCTTGAAATGGTACATCCATTTCAACTTTATCTTATTTCTTTTACTTTCTTTTCATTTTGAAGAATACTCCACAGCATATGAAATCTATTTCACGTGGAGATGTTTACACTATCTTCCATATCGAGATCTTTAGTTTTTTCTATTATGTCTCTTTTTATTTACATTTCAGACAAAGTGACAAAATCCTATAGAATTTACCAGTTTAGGTCTATTAAATTGTGTGAGTTTGTTTACTCTGATATTCAGAATATTACTTTCTTGGAGTTAAGTTGGGAATGGATGAAACTAACTTAAATAATAGTTATTATTTATTCTTATCAATGGAACATTATTTGTGATTCATATCATTAAATCTCATGAGTTAATGACAAAACAATTTATAATTGACTTACTATATAACATCAAATTTTTATTTTATATCATAGTCTGGGATTCATTTTATTTTCTATTTAGTTTTTTCCTTCATATCTCATCCCATTATCACATTCCTCTTCCATTTTTTGACAGGTGCAGTTAATTTGGAGGTTATATGCCTTTCAGCTAAAGACTTTGCATCCCAGAATAGATAATATTCTTAGGGATTATTGACATGTGCATCTATTTTTTGGATTCAATTTCATGTAGTCAAATATTATAAAGTGGGTGTCAAGTTTCTATCTTCATCTATTTATTTTATTAAATTTCACATTTCGTTTCATCTTTGTCGATGATCTCTACGTTCTTCATTCCATACTGTTCCATAGACATAATGAAAACTTTCACTCCATTTTCTTTTTTCCCGAACAACCCACTCATTCAATATATTATTATTTCATTTAATTTCACATTTCTTATTTTTATTATTACAACCATTGTCTTATCTTTGATTTAACTTTCACTTTTTATTTCAATGCCCACATTATAGTTATTATGATCAAAATTGAAAATTGATTCTAATCTTCAAAATATAAAAGTTCATATAATTTTACTCTATCATTATTCATTGTCAACAATTTGAATAGTTTCTTCATATTCTATGCACTATTATTTTATTATCATACACCATTACTTTCTAATTATAATTTATTCAACAGTACTGTTTTTAATTACTTTCTAGAAATTAGATTTACACACTTTGTTTCTATGAATTGATTTATAATCTCAATACATTAGTTGTTAATTTCCATTGATCACTTCTCATCTTTTTAATTCATTTTGTAGTTCATATTTCATTTATGACGTCGTGCGTATGCACGGGTGATGTACTAGTGTCTGTCACACCCTGACCACGAATGCCCATGTTTTTACTATTTTCTCAGTCCCGCGACTTTGGGAAGAGTTTCGGCGGGTCCAGGTTTGAATTTTCGTTGAAGCATTGATGTTTTCGGTGGGTTTCGGGCCAGTGCATAGACACCGCACTGCTAGCGGTCGCTGCGCATTCGGTCCGGGGTGGTGCGCGGTCACCACGCATTCAGTCCGAACATGTGTTCAGACTTGGTGAGTGCGCGGTTGCTCAGCCGATTAAATAAATAATAAAATTTAAATGAATAAATTAAATTTAAAATAGTTTCATAATATGTTCAATAATAATAATAACAATAATTTATAATATTGTTATTATTAAGATTATTATTAAGATTATTATGATTATTCTTATTAAGATTATTACTATTATTAGTCAGATTATTATTATTTATCTTTGTTTACTTTTACTTTTTTTTCTTCTTTCTTTTTTTTCCTCCACGCGTTGTCCCCTTGTCTCCCGGTCCTGCGCGCGACCCGCTCCCTGCTCCCTCTCTTCTTCACGCAGCAGCACCCAGCAGCCCGCCCAGCTTTCCTCCCCAGCGTCCCGGCCTCCGCGCCTGCAGCCTGGCCGATCCGCCAGCACCCCCTGCTCCCTAGCCGCGCACCAGCAGCCCGCCCAGCTTTCCTCCCCAGCGTCCCAGCCTCCGCGCCTGCAGCATGTCGCTCCGCCAGCAGCCCTCCCTGCTTGCTCGGTTCCCCGACCAACTCATCCCTCCTGCCTTCTCTCCTTTTATTTTTCTTCTCTCTTTTGCACGCCGCTGTAGCCATGTAGCAGCAGCCTGGTCCGGCTCCTCCTGCCACTGACTTCCCTATCCGCCCTCCTTCATGTCCGGCTCACCCTCCCTGCCCTGTTCGGCTCTTCCTCCTCATGTAGCGCACCTGCAGCATCTCGTTTCCCTGCTCGCCCTAGACCCGCTGCCTCCCTCTTCTGCCCACCTGCAGCGCTTGCCTCGCTGCCCCACCCGTGCAGCGATTTACCTCCACCTCCTGCACCCCCTGGACCGGCTCACCTTCCCAACCGCCTCAGCCTACAGAACCACCTCCCTGTATGGCTTCCGTCGCTGCACCCAGCAGCCCTGACGACGTCTCGGCCCCCCTTGCATGCGGCTCTTGCCGCACAACAGCCTGCACCCCGGCCAGCACGCACAACGCCCTCCTATTCGCCAGACCCAGCCGGTGTCGACCCCTCCTATTCTCTTTGCCGCAAAAAAAAAACCATCCCCGGCTTTCCTATCCAACAGCGCTGCACCACCCTCACCGCTGTCTGCCAGCCACGCCCCCAGCCCGCTCGCCTCCGCCAGGCCTCCGCCAGCTCTGGCTCACCCTCGACGGTGCGCCCGTGTCCCGACCTCGATGCCTCCCTGTCTGGGACCCCGCGCCACCCTTATGCTACCCCGATCTGGCCTCATTCTGGCCAAACCCTCCTTTGAGTTAGCTGCCTCCGTCGCGCGCCCTCCGTAGCCCCCGTTCGGTTTTGCTCGACCAGCCCTCTGGTGGACTTTTCTAGTCACGACCCCTCGTTGGTATAACCATTTTTTTATGCCTGTTTTATATTTATATTTGTTGCATATATATATATATATATGCCTTTGTTTGTCAAGAATTTTTATTAATTAAATGTTATTTGGGTCGGCTTGACGTTCTAGGACCCGCGCGGGGCGTTTTTGAGTGAGCGCCATCGCCGCGGTTTGTTTCTGAGGTTGCGTCGACGTCGCGCCTGTCTCCGAGTGAGCGTCGTCGTCTCGCCTGCTTCCTAGTGAGCGTCGTCGTCGCACTTGTTTCCACGTGAGAGCCGTCGTCGCGCCTTGGTCTTGAGGTAGGTCCCCCACTGCACTTACTTTTAAATTGAGAATTTATTAATTGCTTGTCGTTTTATTAATTTTAATGAATGATAAATAATATAAGATAATAAATTTTTAAATGATTGTTCAATGTAAAAAAGAGCCGTTTATTTTTTACACGTCTCTTGAAATATTTTCTTGACGGGCGGACACCCAGTTTTGAAAGAATGCATGTTTGGCCTTAAAACATAATTCACGGCATTTCAAATGTACTTCTAGATTTAAAGATAAATGACTTCTTCTGAACTAGTGTTTTGAGCTTTTTGAGAAATGAAGTTTTACTTTAAAATTGGCGAAGACCCGTTTGGCACTTTAATAAAAATAGATTATTTTGGAAAACCCACTCGGGGGTGATATTTGGTGTGAGTTGTTTTTGTGAGCTTTATGTGATGTTTGTGCATCGTGACTGATTGTTTTACATTGTGACGCACCCCCTTTTTATTGCTTGTGATGACATGGGAACCTGGCATATTGAGTGAATTTTCTGAGAACGATTGCTGCACTAGTTTAGATTACGCACTGGCTAGTGGCCCCATAGCAGGGGAATACTGAGTTATTGCTGCTATGGGGATTGGGCCCCTCGGTTAGGCCATACAGGGCTATGCCGGGCGTTAGGGCGTTATGACGTCATCGAGTTAGGGCATGCCTTCAGGATGAGTCAGATGTATAGTACGTTCTGGATTGTTCACGATCTCCTAGGTTCGACCCATGTTTCCATTATTGTGTATTTGTGTGTGGCAGACGATTGAGAGGTCAAGTTCGGTTGCTGGCCTATGTGTGCCACTTTTCCCATTGCCCTTGGTATGTGTTGTGTGTTATGTGTGCTATGTGTGGTTTTCCTTTTTGGTTAATAACTGAAGTCTAGATTTCTAAATTGTTCGTAGAAAAATGTTTTAAAAATGAAATGTACTTATTCCCTTCAAACATTAAACTTGTTTAAAATTAAAAAGGGCAATGGACTGATACTTGTTTTAGAAATTAAAGTGTGTGTGTGTGTGAAAACCAATATTTTTGTATATTTAGTTCAAACCTGTAATTGGTAAATTTCTTTATTTAAAGGTAGTGCATTGGGAATAGATATCGGGCTAGCCTACTGAGTTTTAATACTCACGCCTATAGTTCTTTTCTGTTTTTAGTGTTTGTGCAGGTTACAGCTTGGGTGCGTTCGCTTTGGGTGACGTTTGGTCGTGAGTTGGAGAGTGACCTGCAAGGTCACACGGGGATAGTGATTGTCTCTTTCGGTTAGTTTTGATTTCTTTTGTTCTTGTTAGTTACTTTACTTTGTTTATTTATTTTGCGCTGCTCTGTTTATTTTCTGCTGCTTTAATTATTTATTTTTACTGGGCGAAATCGTTCCCACTTGCTCACTGTTGATGCCCTGGCGCTTGTCGCCAGCCCGGGAGGATCGGGAACGCCTCTCGGGTCATGTCGCGGACCGGCTCGGGTGACCGGTTCAGGGTTGACCCTGGTTGGTTCGTGACAGTGTCTATAATTGGAAGCTTAGTTGACTAATATTAAGAATACTCATATTGAGAATTCACAAAAGAAAGAAACAATTATTGCTGGTACTCAATGTTCATTGGAGTATTCTACTGCAAAAAGAACTCCAACACGTGATAAGATGATCATGACCTCATTCAATGATCTATCACAAGCAGCTAATAAAGTTAAGGTACAATCCATATCCTCTTGTACTAATGTTTCTAAACCTACTTCTACAAAAAGTATAGGTTGGATGAAAAATTCTAAACAAATATGGATGAAGAAAGGTGATAATAAACCTACCACCATGAATAGGGTGGATAGGAAGAAGATGGAAAATTACTCCCCACAAAGATCACATCACACTAAGAAGAAGAACCAACAATCTAAAACAGAAGATATCAAGAAGTCGAGATTTGTGGGTCAATGTTGGTGTTGTAATAGATTTGGGCATTGTGCATTAGATTGTTGGTACAATCCCTTAAATGGAAATTCCTGGAGAAAGCCTGTATTAAGGGGTAGAAACCTAAAGAGGAAGAAGCAACATCCACAGATCCAGAAGCATTTGTATACTGCAAACAGATTTGGAATGCTTGACAACATCTGTGATGTATACAATGTCAGTGGTCACAAGGTTAGTGAATGTCCATCTCAATATGTATTCAGAGATGATAAGAAAATAAGACCACAAAATCTAGCTAGGAATGAAGAAGCATCCTTGGGAAGTAATCATAAGAATGTTGTAAAAACAAATTATCCCACAAATATTTCAAGAAGGAAAGGTGAGAAGACCTTGGATTCCAAATCCAAGAAGTTCAAGGGTGGTGCATCCAAAAGAACTGCCAAGAAGGATGACACTCAGAAGAAGCCATGTGGAAGATCCAATCTTGATGCCTCAGTTCCTAATGACTTATTGGTTATCTGACCAGAATATTTGGAAAGAATGAGGAAAAAATAAGATGTACAAGTTAAGGCTAGTGCAAAAAGTAACAAGAAGATTCCACATGAATTAAAGAAAGATCTGTGTGTGAGGTGCAACAAGGATGGTCACACAGTTATAAATTGCATTACATTGATTCCATCTCAGGAAGAATTACTCAAGAAGATGAATGTTTCACTAGGAGATACTAGTGGTTTGAAAGCTCTTGAATAAAGAAGGCTCACACACAAAGAAATGGAAGAAGTGATAAGATCCACACAACCACAATCAGAAATGAAGATCAACTGTGGAAGTGTGAGGAGTGGAGAAAATGAAGCATCTTGGTTGAGAAAACCTTCTCAACCTTGTTTTTCACGTTGATGAATCAAAGAGGATCCTTATTCCCTTAATTTTTTTGTGTATTGTATTTGTGTTTCTAATATAGGGAATTGAAGGTGAAGCAAGCTCTTAGGGGGGAACCTGAGAAGCTGTGAGTGTTATCCATACATGATAGCAAAGTTGAATAAGTTGAAATCCTTGGAAGATTCTTCAATTGGTATTCAAATAACAATATAATAAAGGATCACTATTGAAGAAAATGCTTATGAGTGTTTCTCTTGAGGGGGAGACAAATAAAGAAGCTGTCAGAGTCAGTATCTCAATTAGTATCAATTTCAGTTGGTATTAAAATCAATTACTCTGAATATTGTCTGAGGATCATGTCAATGAAAAAGGTATGTCATCTCTCAACCTCTCATACTTGGTTACTCAAAGTAAAAATTATTTTACAAAGGGGGAGTAACTAAGTCAATCAGTGGCATAAGAAGAGTGAAATTTCCCTAAGGCTATTTATCTTACCAATTACACTTGAATGTTTTTTATCTTTTTTTTTTGAAGTGAGTGTAGGAGTTTTAGGTTGATTATTTCATAGCACATTTATTATTCTAATCCTGGAATGAAAGTGGAAATCCCTTGAAGACAAAGTACATGAGTTCTCATATCATGAGGTATCATGATCAGTGGATAATGGATGGTTTTGTTGTCTAAATCAAATCCTCTTGTTTTCTACACCGAGCATTGATCAAATAGACTTAGAGTGAAATGGTTGATGACACTTTGATTAATAAAGGACTGATACCCTTTTCCTATGGACATTGTATTTCTTGTCAATAAGGGGGAGAGAAAGTGAAATGAAAGTTTGAAAAGTGATGTGGGGGAGAAAGAAGTAAAGGGGAGAGAGAAGATTCTTATTTTGACATTGACACATTCATTTGATGAGAACTTTAAGGTATTGACAACAAAATACAAGGGGAGATTGTTGGGACCTCTTTGTGTATGAATATTGTATTTGTTTTCAATAGTTGTCAATACTGGTCCAAATGAAGAAGGAGATAAAGAAGGTCTCCATAGTTAATGGAGAATGCAATTCAAACGATTCTTGAATTGATCCTAAGTTTAAAGAACTTGTGTCAAAGGTGACACATTGCTTACAACAATGAAGAGTGGTGAAGTATCATCTATCTAAGGATAACTGAAGAAGAATGAGGATTTGAAGAAGACCATGCAATGCTTCACGATTGCATGAGATCCATGCAAGATCTTACTTGAAGAAAAGAATCATATGATTTTCATGAAGTAGAGAATGATGGTTGAACATGAAGAGATAGTGTAGAGGGGCTTGGAATTCTAAGGTGGTCATGCATTACACATTGCATTGAAATCAAACGATTGTTGCATTGTTCTTGAAGTTCAAAATACATGTATCAAAGGTGATACATTGTCTACAACATTGAAGGTGTTTGAAGAAGTCTCAAGCCTCCACTTTTGGACGAAGATAGATTATTGGAGTTTTTTGGAATTAACACTCCAAAAATGAATTGAGGATTTGAAGTGAGGATGAAGAAGTACTTTGGAATTTATATTCCAAAGAGTATAAGAAGAAAGAAGGATGATTGTTGTAGATAAAGCGAAGACATGAAGTAGTGCATGGGCTTGGAACTATGAGAATGACCAAAACTATGATGATGTTTTGCTGATTTGTATTTTATAAATATCGTAAGTTTAGAGAACTTGTGATACAAGCCTTATGAAGGATAGGGGGAGTAAAGAAGTGTTTTTTGACAAAGGGAAGAAAGTGGCGCACAAGTCAAAAAGTGGCGCGCAAGTCAAAAAGTGGCGCGCAGGTATAAGTGGTGCGCGAGAGTATGTTGCACGCAAAATCATATTTCAAGATCATCACATCAAAATATGACAAAGGAAAGAAAGTGGCGCTCAAGTTCGAGAGTGGCGCGCAAGTATCAGCGGCGCGCAAGTGTATGTTGCGCACATGTCATATTTCAACATCAACATATCAAAATATGACAAAGGAAAGAAAGTGGATTGCAAGTGATGGAACAACGTGCAAATGATGGAGCGACGCGCAAGTAGGAATAGCGCGCAAGTGTATGTGGCGCGAAAGTCACCAAAATGCCTATAAATAGATGGTTACCCTCCTCATTTTGGTATGCTCAACACTTAAGATAAAATTTGAGCTCTAATCGCGCAAGTGGTAGAAAGCGACGCGCAGGTTGAAGCGTCGCGCAAGTTGTGTGTTATGCACAAAAGTGGTGCGCAAGTAGAAGTAGCGCAAAAGTTATAAGTTGCGCGCAAGTAGGGAGTTGCGTGCAAGAAGTGTTTTGTGTATAAGCCTGAAGTGGTGCACAAATTGTGAGTTGTGCACAATAGTGGTGCGCAAGCAGGGAGGCGTGCAAGTAGGGTGGTGCGCAAGTAGGGATTGGTGTGCAAGTTGTGAGTTGTGCCAGAAGTTCTTACCAACTTCTAGTCAACTGTGATGATGCTAAGTTGAGCTAGACTTCATTGATTTAACAATCACAAAGAGAACTTGTGATTCTAGCAAGAAGAAGAAGAAGAGTTCAGTGCAGTTGGTTTTGTACTAAAAGAGAAAGTGTGAACAAGAGCAGGTTCCAGTCCAGTTGGTTTTACATTGAAGAAGCGAAAGAAGAAGAGTGTGCAACTTACAGGTTTGCTGCAGAGAAAGAAGAGGTTGGTTACTTGCATACTGCTAAGTAGGTAACAAGGAGAAGAAGGTTGTAGATGAACAAAATAGCACTGTAGCATCCAACAGGTCTCAACAGGTGGAAGATTCTTTTGGTGTTGGAAAATCTTTTAACAGATAAGTCTATCTTCAGAGGCAGTATAAAGAACCAGCTAGAGGCTACAAGAGACTGTCTACACTGGCAGTATAAAGAACCAGTGAGTGTAAGGGTGTATCCTACTCGTTGCAAGTTGGAAGAGGATTGTTTCCCTTCCCCCCTCCAAGGGTAGGGAGAAACACTGGGAAGAGATTATTTCCTTCCCTCCTCCAAGTGTAGGGAGCTACACTGACTAGCAAATTGTTTTCTTAGTCAACCACTGTAACAGTTACTACATTATAGTGGAGAATTTGTGCACTAGTCATTACCATACACGACAAGGACGTAACTGCTCTTATTGAGTGATAAACCTTGTAAAAATATCGTGTGCATATTTTTACTGCTTTCATATTATTACACGTGACAGAGAAAAGAGAATAAGAGAATCAAGATCCTAACAGGTCAAGAGGTACGAGGATAAAAATAAGAAATTGGTTTAAAAAGTCCCCAACACTGATTCACCCCCTCCCAGTGTTAGACATATCCCAAACTGGTCAATGCAATGCCTTTCCGATATTTTTACGAGGCATTCATGGAATTCCAACTTTCACGATGATCGAGTCGTCCTCTAAATTTTGGACCCCACAAATTTGGCAAATACTGGGAAACGACGCCACCCTGTATACATACTTTTTTGTACTGTCACCAAAGCATTTATTCCTTTGCCTTGGATCTTTGTCAACATACCTTATCAACAATTTCTCTGGAACTCCACAACTGATCATGGAAATTTGTTTTGTCAACAAACACAATCAACCCAAAACACTGCAATGATACATTGAGAGATTTGTGCCCAACAAAAAGTTACAGTGGAATTCTCAGGCAAAAATTCAGCGGAACTTTCGGACCAAGTTGCGGTGGAACTTCCAGTTAAAGTTTCAATGGATGCTTTTACTGAAACTTTCACAGTAAGCTCCAACATCGGTTTTATTTATTTTTTTCCATAAAACATCAACTGAAATTCATCTCTTCAGTAAACTTCATCATACAGTATTGGGCATAGACTAATTCAAGTTTAACCACAAAATATAACATGCACAAACTTCAAATATAATATGAAATACCTTCATCCGTGACCATTATAAGCAGAATCGAAAAGGAAAACTAAAAAATGCATCATAATGAATGCTAATGCCCCCACCATGGGGAAACCTGAAAAAAATGACCCACACCGTTGAACGTTCTCTTTGACGACTCCAACGAAACCTCATATTGCACCCACAACGACTCCGGAAAAACTGACCTCTACCATGTGGCACGATTCGTTGAAACCTCATGAAAATGTCAGATTCTACTCAACCCCCATCACCCAATACCAAAATGCCCTCAAATAAATCAAAGCAATGTGATCCGTGTTAAAATACCTACATCTTAAAATCTCACCAATATCCTGTAAAACACCGAACACGAGACGATGCCAATCCAGCTCATCCCGCCAGGGGCCCTGATTGTCTGTATCCGCGGCGTGCCTTCGTCCTTTCGTCCGCTGCCATCGACCAGCAGCAGGCGTCAACCATGGATCCAGACCGCCCGCTGCCGCCTCTGTCCACCCTCTCCGGCCTGCGTCCCTCGACCGCCGACCCTTAACCACGACGGACCGCCGCTGAGCAGCCGTCTGCCGCCATCGATCGAGACCGCAGCCGCAGCCGCAGCCGCCTCCGTTCCTCATCGGCGTGGTCGACAACTGACCCTTCCCCGCCCGAACGCCGCTAAACGGCCACCGTGCGACGCAACCCCTGTCGCCGAAACAGATCCCGCAAAAGCGGGCTGTCAGGGAATCGAACTCCTGACTTGTGATGCAGCGGCCGGTATCTGTTCTACTCGAACGGATGCCGGTTTGCAAAATTTGTTCCGCTTGTGTTTTCCTGGAATCTGCAAGTTCACGATCCTGTAGAAATTCTTTGATCGATCACGCTTTCTGTTTTCAATCGATAAAAATACATCGAAACCTGCCGTTGTGAAGATGAATGCGTTTGTTTGTAGTTTTCAATCGATCACGCCGGTCTGCTGCTCGCCCCTTCCCCTTCTCCTACCACTGCAATTTCCCTGTTAATTCCCCTCTTTTCGGATCCCATGGCCGCTCGCTCTTCCGAGGAGCATGCGGCCCTCCGGAGGCTGCAGTGCTCTGTTCAGAACTACGAATGGGGACGGAGCGGCGCCGAATCCCAGGTCTCCAGGCTCTATTCGCTGAATTCTAGCGTCCATATTGAAGCCCACAGGCCTTACGCTGAGTTCTGGATGGGCACCCACGAGTCGGGGCCTTCTTTAGTTCTCCCACTCGCAGAGAATGGAGGGTTCTCGGTTGTTTCCGAGCCTCTGACTCTGAAGTCGTGGATTTCACAAAACCCTGGCGTGCTTGGAGAGAAGGTTTTGGAGGAGTGGGGCGGCGATCTCCCTTTCTTGTTCAAGGTGACCATTTCTTCCCTCCCAAATTTGATAGAAAATGAACCTGCATTGGGAATAAATTAATTGTAGTACCCCAATAGACTTCTCAATTTGTTTGGCTTGTGTTTTCTTGGAGTTTGCAAGTTCATGATCCTGTAGGAATTATTTGATCGATCACACTTTCTGTTTTCAATCGATATAAATACATCAATACCTGCTGTCGTAGTGAAGGTGAATGCGTTTGTTTATAGTTTTTCATCTGTAAGATCTTTTTAATGCACCTTCTTTTCTGCCATACTTTTGGCCGAGCGGCGATTGCCTATATTTAGGGTAAAATAGGCTGAGCAGATTTGAAGGTCTTGGTGAGTTGTGTATTATGTTTGTAAAGCTTTCCATTTTTCAGGTACTTTCAGTTGCCAAAGCATTGTCGATCCAGGCTCACCCAGACAGGGATTTAGCCAGAGTTCTGCACAAGTCACGCCCACACGTGTACAAGGACGATAATCACAAACCTGAGATGGCATTGGCATTGACAGAATTTGAACTCCTCTGTGGATTCATTAGTTCTGAGGTAAAATAAGTGCTTGAAGCCTACACTTTGTCATCACTTCATCTGAACTGCTTAAGGTGACTGCCTGAAGTTTGACCCCTTTTAGAGCTTAATAGTCTGCACCTTGTCTAAGACTGAACGATTTGTTAAGGTTTGTAATTTGATTTTCATTAGTTTGCCTTCATTTGCTGGATGGTGCTTGGAATTGGACTGCAGGAACTCAAGGCTGTGCTTAGGGATATTCCTGAGATTCTTGAATTGGCTAGCAAGGTGGATGCAGATCTGGTTTTCCCTGTCAGTGAACAAGATGGCAGGAAGGGGAAGGGGAAAGAATTTCTGCAATCAATTTTCTCGAGACTCATGCTGGCTAACAAGGATGCTGTTGCAGATGCTGTATCAAAACTGAAAAGACGGCTGAACATGGAAAGCAAGGTAGATTTTTTCATCTACCTACTCAGCTTGTTTGTTCTATTGTGTATTTACAATTGTGATGATTTTACTGGGACTGCCAGCCTCTATTAAAGTAACCACGTTTCCCCACTGCTTAATTAGTTTGGAACGTCATGTCATAATTTAAATATGTTCCATTTCTTTCAAAACATGAAAGATTTTGGATGCCAAAATTCAAAATGTAACGCAGTGATTGGGCTAGTCACTGGAAGCACAAACTGGAACATCTTGCAGTTACCCTGTTTGTTTTGAATATGCTTGTGTTGCGAACTGCAAGATGCCTGTTGAAAGCCCAGTTTGAAAACCCCATGATCTTAGTGTATGTTTGGTACAATGATCTGGAAAATAGAATGAGTGAGATAAAGATGAGAAAATCGTATTTGGTACGAGGTTGAGGGAGAGATCGAGGGGGCATTTCTTCTATCGTTTAAAGGTGGGGCTTCTTCCAATATGTGTGAAATGCCCGTTTATTTATTCAAAAATAAATTTTGTGGCCATAATCCTCTTAGCATCTATTTTTGTCGCTAGATTGAACCGAAAACATTTTGCAAAGTAGTTTATGCTCATTTTCAATGTGGTAAGTGACCTTTATTTGGGTGAAGGATTTCATTACTGGTAATTCACCTATGATCCTGTGGCACTAAAATCCCATGGTTTTATGCTTTTTAACGTTTAGGTGAGGCAGCTGAGTGATAAAGAACAGCTGGTTTTGCAGCTTGAAAAGCAGTACCCTGGTGATGTGGGTGTTATATCTGCCTTCTTTTTGAACCACATGAAGCTTAACGCTGGTGAAGCATTGTATGTTGGGGCAAACGAACCCCATGCCTACATCAGTGGTGATTGTATCGAATGCATGGCAGCTTCGGACAATGTGGTGAGGGCTGGACTGACGCCAAAGCAACGAGATGTTGGGACATTATGCTCCATGTTAACATACAAACAGGTAAATCAATTTGATAATTTTGCCTATCTTGACTTATCTCTCTTGTATGTTTTCTGATATCTAATGCAGGGAGTACCAGAGATTCTCTGGGGTATTCCCTTTGGTGCGTACACCACGAAGTATCGGCCGCCATTCCAGGAGTTTGAGGTGGATTGTTGCATGCTGCCGGCCGGAGCGTCAACCCACTTCCCAGCTGTGCCGGGGCCTTCGGTCTGGCTGGTCATGGATGGGGTGGGGGTCATGTGCACGGTTGGTTCGGAAGTGGTGATCAGTGCAGGGATGGTCCTCTTTGCGCCAGCCAACTTGGAGATTCGTCTGAGATCGTCCTCCGAGCTGCGGCTGTATAGGGCTGGGGTCGACGGCCGCTTCTTCTCCTAGCCAGGTGGCCTCACAGGTGTTGTGTATTTTGTCTATTTATTATTATTTATTATGTATATTGAATCAATGAGCTTATATTATCTGTATTGGCCTGCAGTTATTATGATTTTGTTATTTTGTACATTTGGCCAAAGTTGTATGTTTACTGAGAAAAAGAAATCCATGTATTTAACCTAATTATCAAACAAAACTTTCTACCCTGTAAGAAAATGACAATCAAAGATTGCATAATCAGATAAATTTTAATCAGTGATCTTCAATTTAAAAGATTCAATAATAATTTATTTTAAAATGTTATTATAGTTAGTATAACCTTTTGTTTATTTGATGGATTATGTGTTCAATCTATTTATTTATATGTTTCTGTTTACTGTGTCATTTTGTGGTTTCTTCCTTTGTAAAAGTGGCTTTAGACAGTGATTTGATATCCTCTTATTTGTTACTATTGTTATGGTGTTCCTTCCTATGGCCTTGAGATTTCTTTTAGAATGAAGGATATAAGACGTAAAGATTTTGAGAAAACTATATGACAAAAGTGTAATTAATCTAATCTACCACCTCAATTATTTATTTATTCTTATTATTTAAATGATAAATTCATTTATTTATGAATTCACAATCTGTTAACACTTATCTATGAATATTAATTTGACCACTAGTGATATTAATGATTTTATCTAAATCAGGCTCTAGGAGAATAATTCTTGCACTCTCCCCAATTACCATTTTCAATTTTATATCATTGTTGGTGATCAATTATGATGTTCCCAGCAAACCAATTTGGAGTTCTCAAATTTGATAATGGAAATCTCAGTCAAGTGATTTTTACTTGATTGGTTTCATGTGTCAAGTGTTTATTGTTTGAAACATGAGAAGAATAAGAGAACTCAAATCATACATGTGTATGAAATAAGATGATATCTATTTGGTAGATATAAGTTTACTAAAAAGGAATCCTTTAATAAAAATATTGAATCTTTAGTAGTTCATAATAGGGAAAGAAAGTTACCATGTAACATGTTTGGTGTGTGTTTATTTAAAAAAATAATTTTCCTTTGTGAAATATGATGTTTGTAAATATTTGAGTGTTGTAATTAATCAAGGGAAAGAATCAAGGATTTTGGGGAAAGAATAAGTCATTTGTTAATTGAATCTAATCACTTTGCATTATCAGATTTGCTACTACATGGTGATATTTAATTTATTTATATAATATGTTATATTTATATTCATCTCTATTATATTTTTAAAAATTAATGAAAGTAGTTGTAACCACTATTCTATTTTTAAAAAGCAATGAAATTATTTTTAACCGTGCCACTGATTAAAATAATCATCAAATTTCAAATCATGTGATACTGCATAGTAGAAACTTATAGTTATATGTAGACATATTGAAACTATTCATTACAAAGGATACTGAATTCATAATATATCGGATTAGTTGGATTGTACCTACATATTACATTGTTATCAACCAAGAAAGAATAATGTTAAATATATTTCATATTGCACATAAGTTGTTAGTTTGAAATTTTAGAGGCACTTGAAACTGTACATGATAAAGAATTTTGAATCCATATATTATCCTTTTTAATTGTATATTATATAGAAGCGTGAAGATTGAATACATGTTGAAAATGGATATAAATTCAACGTGAAATAATCTGCAGTTTTGCTGGAACTGTATAATAATATGTAGATTCATTTATTACTAACACTTCATCAAATGTGCATCGACTAGAGTAGGTAATCATGTAATTTTAAGCTAATTGAATAAATATAAGGATATAATGCTATATGAAATAAAGGAAGAATATGGTTTAATGGATGAAGAAATAGAGAAAGAAGCATTACAAAACGTGGCAAAGGTTCCAGAGAAGAGAGAAAGTGTGGAAATCTGTGGTGGGGTCAAACCACACCCCCATCATTTGCTCCTGGTTACCCTATCCGTTAAGGTACACATTCGTCTGAACCAGCCGAGGCTCCTCACTGGAGTTTCCTAGAAACTTGAAATCAAAGTTGTTGTGATTTTTACCATCCGATGACATCTGAGAGAAAGTGTGGAAATCTGTGGTGGGGTCAAACCACACCCCCATCATTTGCTCCTGGTTACCCTATCCGTTAAGGTACACATTCGTCTGAACCAGCCGAGGCTCCTCACTGGAGTTTCCTAGAAACTTGAAATCAAAGTTATTGTGATTTTTACCATCTGATGACATCTGCCATAGTGAATACACAACAAATGAGACACTCTAATCAATAAATCAAAGGAACACATCTTCATCTGTGTAGAATCTGTACATAATGTTTAAAAAAATAATTAATGAACATGAAGAAACATAGTTTTATCAACATTCAAAAAGTATTATTTTGTTTGACGTTTTTCATGTGGATTGTGACTAGAGACCCCTATTCCATACCTCTTGTTTCTATGAAAAGCAGTACTGGGAAAAAATTTACTTAAAAGTAATTAAAAAACCCTTCATTTAGTTAATATAGATTCATTTTATGTGGAATATAAAAATACAATTAAGGGAAACTATACAGCCACATGAAAATAGAGAATCAAGGTGCATATGTTTTTTCTAAAAGTAATAGTTGAAGGAAACAATGCAGCCACATCAAAGTTGTTAACATAATCTTATGAATCTGTATCAATCTACAAGATATAGACCAAACCTGGAGGTGTATATAGCTGCTCACTCACAATTATCCGGCGCTCCCCATGTAAAATACCTTATTTCACATTACATTTTCATCAACTCAAATATAAAACCCTTTGGCTTAACACATGTATGTATAATATACAGTAACGTTAAAACGGAGACTACCTTCTTCATAGAAGTCATCAATCTTGAGAGAGAGTATGGTATCAAATCATTTTTTTATCCCCCAAAGCATTCTCAATTGAAATGAATACACTTCATTTTATCCATCACTGCAAAGAAAAATAGAAGAGGCACATACATACTGATTTAGGTCATATAAGTAAGAATAGAAAAATACAATTAACAATGTAAGGCAATTAGGGAAATTTTGGCTCTATGCTATGTTTAAAAACACATTGAAAAGTGCTTATCCTACGAGCATGAACTGTATGAAACATTGGTGCAGGATTCATGGCCTTATACTATAAAAAATGTCTGGTATGAGTTATATGGATATAAACTTGAGCAGTATTTCAATCCAAACTACAATCCCGTAAATTATGGAGAAACAATATAAAAACAACAATCAAAACAGAATCCGATCAGCATAATATATAAAAACCTGTTATAGGGAGTATAAAAACAATCAATGCAGAATATAAAAACAATCAAAACAGAATCCGATCAAAACTCATTAGGTCAAAACTGAATTATACAATCAATGCAGGGGTATACGCCTGTACCAACAGACAAAGATATAATAAAAACAAAATCAGATCAGCAGAATATATAAAAACCTGTTACAGAGAGTATAAAAAGAGAATAGTTTCGGTGTACTACTGTTTGATACTAATCGAAACTATAGGAAAATAAGGTAGGAAATTGGATATTGAAAAATCACATACTGTTGACTAAAATATGTAAGGTTTTTTGAAACTGGATTTGAATGTAATTGAACCGAAAAAGTATAATATGAAGGAGATGTACTAATCCAAGAAATTCATTAGAACTTTGTAATTGTTTAATGTGATTTTACATTAAATCTATTAAAAAATGTATGAATCTTTATATGAAAACATTAATCTATTTTCCCACAGCAGTGACACACATTACATCATCTGCTTAACCTAAGACGCGACTTCCACTCCACATTATGTCAACTGCTTAACATAACAGCAAGTGGTTAGCTTGACATTACGTAATCGTATAACGTATTGTCAAGAGGGGAAAAGATCAATGAGATGTTAGGGAATATTAAAATAGAAATGTTACAAAGAACTCACACCTCGTAGGAGGAAAAGATCAAAGAGATGTTAGGGAACCATTCACTACACTCATACCTGGTTTCATTCAAGGGAAGTTGTTTTTTCATACTTGAAAACAAATAGAAGATTTACTTCATCATACCACAAATCATAGCTTGCGGATCTTAACATATCTAAATTTCTAAAAATATCAGACACCGAGAGATGTGGAGGGCAAGAACCAATGCACCAATACATAAGAACCTCAAAATGTACAATACCCTGATCATTAGAGTGGTGTTATCATGGTGAGACCTCACCACATAAAAGAAAACATGTTTAGAGAAAATAATTTAAGGATTAAATAAAAGGAAGTTGCTCATTTAGTTGTAGTTTAAATAAATAAATGGTAAAAAAATTTAGAATTTTAAAAAAATTAGAAGATTTTAACTGACCTCCATTTTTGTCAAAAAAACACTGGCATAGCAACATGGAATTCAGACACCTGCATTCTAAAGAAACGAATAAAAATATTAAATGACAAGAACAAATAAAATCACACAAACTTCCCACAAAAATTATTATATGTTGTGATCTCATAGAATATAAATGGAATGAAATGAATTTAATGTTTGTAATCGAAATAATTAAAATTAGAAAAAATACTTATCAAGGGAAGTTGATTTTTCATACTTGACACCATATAGAAGAAGAATCACTGCTCGACACCCCTCATTTAGTTGTAGTTTAAACAAATAAATGATAAACAAATTTAGAATTTCAAAAAAATAGAAGAATTTATATGACCTCCATTTTTGTCATAAAACTCTGGCATGGCAATATGGAATTCAGATACCCACATTCTAAAGAAACAAATAAAAATATTAAACGACAAGAACAAATAAAATCACAAAAAAAAAACTACCCGAAAAAATTATTATATGATGTGATCTTAGAGAATATCAATGGAATGAAATGAAATTAATGTTTCTAATTGAAACAGTTAAAATTAGAAAAAATAATTATGAAGGGAAGTTGGTTTTTCATACGTGCAGGAGAGAAAAATAAATATATTGTCTAATTAACAAAGTAAGCTTGACATACCTAAACCACAACTCATTTTGAAGTGGTGGAAGAAAGTGTGAACCCTGAAAAAACAAATAGGTTAATAAATATCGTCTTACCGAATGAAATAGTTGTTGCAATTGCTGAAATGGAAGAGCAGATGTATTTTGATGAAATAAGAAAAAGAAAGTATGAATTCAAACATAAAACCAGAATGAAGAGAGGCGGAGACCAACTGCATCTTCTGAGAGAAGCTCGACAAAGGATCGTGGTGGTCTCTCTTGAAAAGGAAATCGATCTTAAAACTAGTTGATTAAGAGAATCATGAAATATGATGACAAACTAAGCCAAAGTTCTGTGAATGATTTGATTTCTTCCGCAACCAAAGTTGCGAATCACTGAATTTACCTTCTATGATGACGAATGTGGTGTTGACCAAGCTGGAATCTGGCATTGTTCTCAGGGGTCTATCTCCATGGAGAACACAAACCCAGCTTCATTTGAAGAGGAAGACCTTGAATCACGCAACACTGTTTAAGTTCTTAGTTTCAACCAAGATTGATGAAGATGCTCAAATAATAAAATCCCGAGCACTAGAGATGGGATCTAGAGACCGCCATTTGAGTCTTGATGATGATTTCCAAACTGAAACCTAGCATGAAGATGAAATCCGATGAAAATATCGACGATAGAGAAATGGCTTACGGAGCCGAGCCATTAGCCGATGTAGAGTTCCTTGCCCTCCGATTGAGACACCCAAGATTTTCAATGAACCTTGAGTCAATGCGAACAACGATTTCTTTGAAGATTGAAATCCACTGAGATTCGTGGTCACCGCTGTAGAATCGGAGGAGGTAGAGGAGCCGAAGACGGATGAGTCGTCGGTAGAGGAGCCGTAGGTGGCAGACGCGGAACAGGCGGAGGCGGAGTAGGCCAAGGCGGAGGCGGAGCTGGAGGTGCCGATGGTAGTTTAGGAGGTAGAGGGAGCCGACGACGGAAGCGGGAACCGTAGATCTAGAGAAAGGAACTCGAGAGTGGGGATAGATGTAGGAGAAGAAGGTGTCGAAGATGAAGGAACAATCGGAGGTCGGGAGAGGAATTGATTTTCAGCGGTAACCCTAGGATAGGGAGAGGGTAATCGCGAGTGGGAGATGGCTGATGCGGAGGGAATGATAAGGGGAGGAGAGGGTATATTTAAGAGAATTAAGGAGAGGGTGACACATGTACAGGAAACATGCCAACTTTAGTATATATATAGATATAGATGATGGGTAACCAGAGAAAATCAAAGTTAACTCACTTTTCCTCAGCTCTCAATCTCCTAACCCATGTACAACGTGTCCGAGGGATTAGAGTTGTAAATGAGGCATGATAATGTATTCTTAACCAAATATTCTACTACATCTTGCACCGACTTGTCAACTTATTTCCTACATGAATCAATTGAACCCATTGAAGTATGAGATATTTGAAATTGTGTCTTTTACGGGCTATCAAAATTTTAACCTAATCGGAACATGTATGAAGGAGATATGATCAACGTAGTGAAGGTCGATTCTCCACCTCAGGCACCTTGGTGATAACATGGCAGGAGTTGACATGGAGATCCCTAGTGCCATTGAACCTACATCCCAGGAGGCTAATGAACCTGCACCTGATCATTCCGCTGTCTAATGAACCTGCACCTGATCATCCCAGAAAGTAGAACCTAGTGGGGATGAAACTGCTCCTCTGAATAGACCGTTAGAAGTCGAGGTTGAAGATAATACACTGAAATGCATCAAGAATACAGATGGGTTACCTGCTTCTTTAGAGGTGGCTGACACTAAATCTGACAATATGAACTTGGATGCTGACAATGAGGATATCAAAACCGAATCAAATGAATGTCTGGATAAACTCATGAGCTCTACGGTAATGGAAATCCCCGGAAAAAGGGGACCTGGTAGGCCTATGGGTCCTCTGCTAAGAAGAAGTTATGGGGAAGAAGAAAAATGGGAACCACAATGAGGTCTCATCCGGGGAAAAACCTCCCTCAAAATGATGCTTTTTTATTGGAATTATCTATGGTTGAATGACACTGATACCTCTTCAACCCTTGGACATTTCACTATGATGTACCATCCTGATATCATAGATATTGCTGAGCTGATGGTCTTGAATGCTTTAACCTTCTTAATTAATCTTCTATAGGATATGAGCTTATTACCTACAATCATAGAGTTGCTGTTGTTGAAACTCTAACCCTCCAATGGATTGGATTGAACTCCCAGGTTGTTATATTAGGTTAACAACACATCATTTTCATCTTGGATAAGGATAATCACAGATTTATGGATTCTATGACTTAGGTGCAGAATTATTACACCTGAAGAAGACAACTTTGGGAGGGGCTTCCACTTTGATAACATCTCTTGCAATTGGAATCTTATGGGCGACTTTAACACTATGCTTAACTGTAATGAGAGGAGGAGCTTGAACTTAGAGCTGTTTCTTTCTTTCAACAATTCATTGATTAACACTGCTTTTCTGAAATTCAGTTGCAAAGTACAGAATTCACCTGTATCAGATGCACTCTCAATGGGAGGCAAGGAAGTATAATAGATAGAGATTTTATTTCTCTGAACGGGGGGGGGGGGGGGGGGGGCGCTGGGTGCCTCATTCTCTTACCTCTCCTTGCGGAGAATTCATTCTGACCATACCCCACTGATGTTCAACATCCGGTTGACTGCTAGGAATTTTCCTCTTCCTTTCAGGTTCAACAAATCCTGGCCTTGCTTTGATGAATGCAAGGACTTAGTTGGCAGGGAATGGTCTAGGCACTTTGAAGATGATTCTTTCCCGAGATTTAGGTCTAAATTGAATGTGGTTATATAATCTCTGAGGGGATAGGAAAAATCCAGGTTTTCCAGTCTTGATCTGGAAATTCAGAAGGTCGAGGATGAGCTACAAGATACACAAGTTAGGTCTGTCTTGCTCGATGACCCCTTGGATGAGAAGCTTCAGATGCAAGACATGCTTGATGATCTGATCTGTACCAGGGACAGAATCCTAAAAGGTCAGTTGAATCTTTGATGGCTCAAGGAGGGTGATAGAAACCCTAAGTTCATCCATTTTATGCATAAATTGAATGTGGTTATATAATCTCTGAGGGGATAGGAAAAATCCAGGTTTTCCAGTCTTGATCTGGAAGTTCAGAAGGTCGAGGATGAGCTAAAAGATACACAAGTTAGGTCTGTCTTGCTCGATGACCCCTTGGATGAGAAGCTTCAGATGCAAGACATGCTTGATGATCTGATCTGTACCAGGGACAGAATCCTAAAAGGTCAGTTGAATCTTTGATGGCTCAAGGAGGGTGATAGAAACCCCAAGTTCATCCATTTTATGCATAAAGTGTTGCGAAATCGTAGGGAGTCTCAACGACAGAAACTAGAAACGAAAAGAAATGCAGAAGAACACAACGATTTACGTGGTTCGGGAAAAATCCCTACGTCCACGGAGAGGTAAAAAAATTCACTATATCGGGAGCACAAATGCAGAGTTTTTGCAGTAGTAACCCTAGCCCCAAAATGGGCTATAAAATGGAGAAGACGATCCACTGTTTGTATAGTAAGTCCGCGTCGCTACAATGAGCGGCGACCACCTTTGTCAAAAGTGCTACAGTGGTTGCTGGCTGGAAGTCAAAATTGGAACAGTAAAGTTGACTCCGAAGTCCGCACTGCTATAGCGCCTGTCGGTGTCGGTCGGTCAACTCTGCTACAGTTTCAGAGATGCTACAGTCCCCGAAAAATTGGGCCGGGGGGCTTCGGCCCCCGGACCCCCGGAGCAGAGGCGCGTTGCCCCCTGCAACCCCCAACGAACTCACCGCGGAGCTCGACCCGCGACAGTTGCGGGCCACAAGCATTCGGCCCAACCGGATCGGTCTACACCAATCCAACATAAAGAAGGGAGGTTAAGAAAGAGGATATCCTCCATTATGGTGAATGGGAAATCTGTCATGATGATCTCGATATATCTAATGCTACTATGAATTATTTTGATGCCCTCTTTAACCAGATCACTTTGAATCAGGCTGTGAGAAACCTGGCTAATGTGTTTCCCAATTATAACACCATGATGAAAAATTCTTTTTTAACTGTTATCCCTTCTGAAGAAGTGAAGCAAGCTCTCTTCTCTCTTAGTTAGATGGGACAACTCACCTTGTCTGGATGGCTTTATTAGCAGATTTTTAACAGAATTCTTGGATTTGGTACACTCTGATATGTCCCTCACAGTGCACAAATTCTTCAAACCGGAGTTACTCATGCCTGGTACTAATTCTCAATTTATTGATGTTGTCCTGAAGGTTGAGCATGCTCTCGATGTTTCTGACTACAGGCCTACTGTGATTGGTAACAACGTACCTAAGGGTATCAGTAAAGTCATTACAAACAGACTTGGTCTCATTGATAACCAATTTTTCTCCTCCAATCAGTTTGTGTTCATTCTAGGAAGGACTCAGGAGTCTCTTTACCCTGCATCTGAGTTTGTCAATATCCTTCAAAGAAAATCAAGATTTAGAAACATTTCCCTTAAAGTTGATATATCTAAAGCTTTTAAAACCCTCAATTGGGATATTTCTTTTGAAGTTCTTTGAAGAAATGGTTTCTTCACAAGATTCATCAAGCCAATTTGTGCTCTGCTCAACAGTTTGAGGCTTTTGGCTGTTATCAATAGTTCTCCTAAAGAATATTTTGGATTCACTAGAGGTGCTCGACAGGGGGATCCACTTTAATATCTCTTGTTTGGGATTGTGAAAGACTACCTTAACAGATGCCTTCTTAAGGAAGTGTAATCAGGGGTTCCTTCTCCAATGAAAGCTACTAAAAATTTGAAGGCTCCCACGCATCTCTTTTACACTGATGTCATTCTCATTTTTCTATGAAGTAGATGATAAATCTATTAATGTTGTGAAAGATATCATTCTTTGTTATGAAATGGTTTTAGGTCAGGCTATCAGCTGGAACAAATCCTTCATTTTTGGTGGGAACCATTTAATGGATTCAAGGAGGAACCGCATTGCTAAATCACTTGGGGTCAACGTTGGAACCATTTCTTTCAATTATTTGGGAATCTCACTCTTCACTGACAGGATCAAGGCCTCCTATTTAGAGGATATTGCCCACAAAATCACTAAACTGGCTAGTTTGAAGGGGAAGTTTCTATCTCAAGCTGGATGCATTTGTCTTGTGAACTCGTTTATCTATTCAATGTTTGTTTATTCTTTCCATATCTAAAAATGGACTAGATATCTTTGTAAGAGGCTTGAAAAGCACATTCAGAACTACATCTGGATTGTCAGTATCATTGAAAAGAAGTTTGTAACAGTGGTATGGAAAAATTATGTTAAACCTATTGAATATGGCGGGCTGGGTATCAAAAATCTAGGTCTCATTAATGAGTTCTCATTTCTAACTTTATCTGGAATCTCCTATAGGGATCTAATATGGCTGGAAACTTCCTCAGAGGCCGACTTATCAATAAGACGCTCAAGGGTAATCTTCCTCATATTGGCTCCATGATTTGGCCTACTTTGAGAGAGTGCTTCAAGGTGTATGCATAGGTTAAATGGATCTAATATGGCTTGAAACTTCCTCAGAGGCCGACTTATCAATAAGATGCTCAAGGGTAGTCTTCCCCATATTGGCTCCATGATTTGGCCTACTTTGAGAGAGTGCTTCAAGAAGGTGTATGCATAGGTGAAATGGGTTCCCTATAGGCACTAAAATATGAACTTTTGGCTTACTAGATAGTCATCGTCCCCCATTTCAAGCAGTTGCTTTGTGCCACTAGTCATGGCTGACATCTTTGTCGGATATGCTGTGGCCCATTTTGCGCAGGTAAAGCTGTTCAAAACTGATTATTTTACTAACCAGAACTGAAACTACAGTTTCAATGAGACCAATCACTGCTTGTGGATGCCATCGAGGATGGGGGTGCTTAACTCCAAGCTTTATTATGGCTCTCTCTATGATGCGCCTATACAACTTCTATGATGGTTTTCTTCTATATCTGGAAAGCTAAGAATTCCATCCAATTTGATGGTCATCCCACACACTCATTAGCAGAGACATAAAAATGGATTCTAAAGTACAATCATGTGCCATGAATAATTGCTTCAATGATTTTATTATTTCAGACTGCATGGTGTGTCATGTATTCCTAGGAAACTAGTGCCAACACAAGTATGCCAGGTGAATTCCTCTGACATCACCTTGTATCAAAGTGAATGTTGTTGGGGGCACGGTGGGTTCTTCCAGGCCAGGGATGTAGGGGAATCTTCAGAAACAACAGGAGCTTTATAAGGTGTACCTTTTTCTGTTTCCTTGGATCACACATTACCTTTGAAGTGGAAATACGGGCTTTCATTTATGCAGTGAAGCATGCACGGAAATTGAAATGGTATGATCTTTGGATTGAGAGTGATTTGATTTTGAAGGCCGGCCTAGTTAAGCATAGATCCTATGTGGTCCCATGGCTACTTTACTCAGCCTAGAAGTCCTGCTTGGATCAGTTATCGGAGATGAATATCACTGTTCTGCATATCTATCAAAGAAAGCGATGGAGGCTCAAGACTCTTATGGTATTCCCATTTATGCGATAATCTCACGCACCGTCATTTCTCAAATACGAAGGAGGTGGTTTATACCCAAACCTCTGAAGTCTCTCCATTTCCGCACCTTTATTTTTATTTATTAAATGAGAATGGGCTTCCTGCCCATATCCTGGAGAATTTCTATTATTCGATTTGCATTTTTTAATAATAATAATAATAATATATTTTTTTTTTAATTTTTTTTTAATTTTTTTTACAAAAGTTAGACTTTCTTGTTTTTTTTTTCGTTTTTTTACTTTCTTTTTTATTTTGTAGTTTTTTAACCAAAAGGAGTTTTATGGATTTTTTTCAAAATTTATTTCAATGTTAAAATGAAAGTTTTAGATTATTTTCTTGTTTTTAATTTATTTAAAATAAAAATAGGATTTGAATATGGGTCTGGTTCATGAGTAAGGAGAAAAGAGATCGCTATGGCGCCTAGGGCTTGGATCATGAAATGGCCTTCCCAAGAGATGACATTGCTGAGATTGAGGGGCTTCTTATAGGTGATTGCATCAAACATGTAGAGTATACCGATGGGATTCGTGAGACCTTTTGGGGTCACTAGAATTGGCGAATCATCGAATCTGAGATTTTTTTCACTCTTTTCCATGGGTTCTCAAATTTCAAATTTATCTCTTTTGGTTGTTGGTACTATCATATTCCATTCCTGAATGAGGAGCTGAAGAAGAGAGCATGGGGTTTTAGCTTATTTAATCTTAACCCAGGTTCTTTTTAGATGTAGGAATGGAATCTTAAATTTAATCCTTTTGAAATAAGGAATTTGTATACTCTAGTTTAAAATAGATATTATGCCATCCTCAAATTTTGCAGGATATCTCTTACTCGACTAGAGTTCTACCCAAAATGGACGAAGGGAATGAAGATGTTAGGTATGGATTTTTTGCTCACATTCTTGTTGAGGTGGATTTGAGTAAGACCTTAATTGAGAAAGTTGTTTTTTTTACTCAAGAAGACAATATTGAACTGATAATTGTTTATGAAAATCTACCTGAATTCTGCTTGGATTTCATGGATATTGAACATAGCAAGACTAATTACAAGTGTTCGCTCTTTTTCTCCTCTTTTTCTATCACGGGACAACCGTCGTTGAATTGTTTGCGTGGTTTTGACCATTTGACACGCGTTTTTAAAGACTGATATTTTTAAAAACTGCCTATTTAGTCATCTGGAGCACATCAAATGTAAGATGGTCGTGTTGTTTGCGTGTAAACGTCCCAAATAATTCAACGGCGGGTTTCTCATGATTTCACGTCAATATGAGATTGTTTGCTATGATTTTGATCGTTACATGTATGTTTTAGTGTTTTGAAACACCGAAAATGCGTTTAGGAGCATTCGAGACAAACCACAACTCAAAATGATGTGTCGTCAGTTCCTACATTTCACAAATAAATCTTCAGTCGTTGTCTTATGATTTCATAGCCATTCGACGTCATTTGAGTATTTTTGACCCACATACACGTTTTTAAAGATTTTGGTATCTTTAAAAACTGCTTGTTGAGTCATTCCGAGCACACCACAAGTCGGATGTATGTGTTGTTTGGGCGTACACATCACAAATGATTCAACGACGGCTGTCCCATGATTTGACGTCAATATGAGCTCGTTTGATATGGTTTTGACCGTCACGCACGCATTTTAGTGTTTTAAAATACTGAAAACGCGTTTACGAGCATCCCAGACAAACCATAACTCAGAATGATGTGTTGTCGGTTCTCACATTTCTTAAATCAATCTACACTTTTTGCCATCTGATTTCATGGCCATCCGACGTCATTTGCGTCATTTTGACCCCCTGACACATATTTTTAAAGACTTCAGTATCTTTAAAAAGTGCCTATTGATCATTCTGAGCACACCGCATGTCAGATGGATGTGTTGTCTACGTGCACACGCTACAAGTAATTCAATAGTGGTTGTCCCATGATTTTACGTTAATCTGAGGTTGGTTGTTATGATTTTGACCGTCACACACATGTTTTAATGTTTTAAAACACTAAACACGCATCTACGGGCATCCCAGACAAACCGTATTTCGGAATGTCATGTCGTTGGTTCCTACATTTCAAAAATCAATCTATGGTCGTTTTTCTCATATATCACAACCATTCGATGTTGTTTGTGTCATTTTGACCCTCCGACACACGTTTTTAAAGATTTTGGTATCTTTAAAAACTGCTTATTGAGTCATTCATAGCATACTACACGTCGGATGGACGTGTTGTCTGCACATACATGTCAAAAATAATTCAACGGTGGTTTTCCAAAGATTTCATGTCAATCTGAGGCCGTTTTCTATGGTTTTGATCGCTACACTAACATTTTAGTGTTTTAAAGCACTAAAAATGCATTTACGTACATCTGGGGAAAACCGTAACTCAAAATGACGTGCCATTGGTTCATGCATTTCAAAAATCATTCGGAACACACTGCATGCCAGATGAATGTTTTTTTCGCACGTACACGTCACAAATAATTCTACGGTGGTTGTCCCATGATTTCACGTCAATTTGAGATCATTTGCTATGATTTTAACCGTTACACACACATTTTAGTGTTTTAAAACACTGAAAACGCATTTACAAGCATCTCGGTAAAACTGTAACTCGAAATAACGCGTCGTTGGTTCCTTCATTTAAAAAATCAATCTATGATCGTTGTCCTCTATTTCACAGTTATCGGACACACGAAGTGGGCAGTATGACTCGAAGTGCATGTTTTCAATATAAAAATTCCATTTTTACTTTAAAACGCTCATCACATAGCTAAAACCGAGCAAACAAGTTCGGATTGTTTTCAAACTGTAAGAAAATGATCCATAATTCATTTTTGATGTGTGAGAATTGACGACACATCAACCTGGCACACGATGTGGTCAATATGACTCAAAGTGCGTGTTTTTAATATAAAAGTGTCATTTTAGTTTAAAACGCCCGCCACATTGTCAAAGATGAGAAAACGAGCTCAATTTGTTTTCAAACTTTAGGAAAATGATCCATAATTCATTTGTGATGTGTAGGAATCGGCCTCATGTCAATCGGACACACGAAGTGGGCGGTATGACTCAAAGTGTATGTTTTCAATACAAGTATCATTTTACTTTAAAATGCTCGTCACATAGCCAAAACTGAGAAAACAACCTCAGATTGTTTTCAAACTTTAGGAAAATGATTCATAATTCATTTTTGACGTGTGAGAATCGACCAACGTCAATCCAACACACGATGTGGCCGGTATGACTCAAAGTTCATGTTTTCAATATAAAAGTGTCATTTTAGTTTTATTCATGACAATTGTATGTGTTCTTTGCAAATGTGTGAATGATTTATGAAGTTTAGAATTTATCTCAGAAAGATGATCTATAAGGCTGCCAATTTCCACGTGGATAGTGACCATCATCCTCTGAAATACACACTAAAGCATTTTCCATTGCTCACCGCCATTGATCCTGTATTTGCCTATAAGAGTTACGTTCTTGTACTTTTTCTTTCAGCCTTGCAATTTCTCTTTGTGCTTCCTAATCAACAACACTGTTCGAACCCGCATCGGGTGTAGCAGTAAATGATGACGACGCCCTACTAAAGATAGTTGATGGAGTATGCCTAAAACTCACCCCCCGTACACATCTGGGATGCTCCTTCCCTATAATGATTGTAACTGCATCGTTATGAGATACCAATGATGATTGTGAAGGGTTCGCATTTCAGACTTCTTGAATTTTAACTTGTTAATACAATAATATTAACAATGATTTTTTAAATTATCCAAACTTCATAATATTATCTAATTCATAATTTTTTCATTACTATTTAATGTTATTTCATTACTACAAAAACATAATAATGAAAAATAAATTATAACAACAAACATGTCTTAAACCTAATTAAACGGGGTCGACTAGATGGATCAAATGGTGCTAATAGTGCTAATTAGCACTGTTTGATCCATGTAGCCGACCTAATTTAATTGGGTTTAAGGCATGTTTGTTGTTATAATTTATTTTTCATTAATATTTTTTATAGTAATGAAATAACATTAAATAGTAACGAAAAGTACTTACTCCAACGTCTAGTAGGCTTATTCACAAAACAGTTGTTAGGTTTCCTATGAACTTTAAGCCACATCTTTGTCTGGCCAACAGAGTAACCTAATTCATTCGTCTTTATAAAATATATATATATACAAGTTATAAAAAGAGCTTAACTTATAATAAAATAATATAAATAATAGTGGATAAAATACAACCAAAATTGTTCTTTTTTTCTCAAAAAACTGTGAGACCCATTGATATGAGGAATGACTTGTTTCTCATGATTCACTGTTTTTTTAGATAATTCCTACAAAAAATAGCAATATTAATAAAAAATAATTTTATTGTGTTAACATCTTCCACTGTTGACGAGAAACACATTTAGACACTTTCTCATACATCTCTCGCGAGCTCAGATACGTCATTAAATTCATGTCATAATATCCATTTTAAATCTCTTCATTTCTTGTCCAAAATTTTCAGAGTTCATGGGTGTGAAACAGAGTGAGGAGCATCACAATGAAAAAACATTTGAAAAAAACATAACACTTAACAAATATATTACAAAATTTTACTCATGTCTTTTAAATTAGTTATTAGTGAATATTAAATTAATATTACCTTTACTTGGTTATCAAAGATTTCATTTTTTTTATGTAGTGGGAATATGTCTATTACCTTTATAATTAACAGGAAAACTCACCATCTCGCAAGCAAGCAACCCAAGAATTTGTCCATAGATTTCGGCAACATCACTGGTAGGTACCCCAAACTCATCAAATGAAACGATAATCTTGAAGTCTTTCAGGTTCGATACATCTGTCGTATTCATATTTACATCTCTTCTACTGTTATCTTTATTTGTTTGAAAAATACATTAAACAATTAATAACATATATAGTTTTTTTTGTAAAATGACATGCATACTAGTAATGATAACTCACCAATATCCCCTAGATGGAGGGGTGATCAACTACTCCATCGTCAGAGGTGCATTAGATGGTGGGATACTAACAACATCGGGGGAAACTACCGGCTTGCTAGAAATATCTGGTATAGGGGAATCACTTGGATCCACTGAATCCGACGATAGTGGTGGTGTGTATTAAAAAATTAATAACATATTTAGTTTTTTTTATAAAATGACATACATACCAGTAATGAAAACTTTCCAATATCTCCTAGATGAAGGGGGTGACCAATTGCTCCATCGCTGGAGGTGCATCAGATGGTGGACTACCAACAACATAATGGGAAACTGTTGGCTCACTAAAAGTCTTTGGTATAGCGGAATCACTCGGATCCACTGAAGCTGATGGTAGTGGTGGTGTGCTCAGAGATGTTGATCAGTTAGGATCTCAATTTTTTTGTTCTACGAATTCCTACAATTCAAATGGTTCATAATATATTAAATGTATAAAAAATGTAGAAGTAAATGATTTTAAAAAAAGGAAAAAATAGAACAATGTATATATGTATCAAACATTTATAAATGAGAAATTGTAATAGAGTTTCATGACTAATTTATACATTTAATTATTTTTATCTTCATTGTCTTCATTGTTATCAACATCCATTATGATAGGTACTTCATTTTCAACTTCTCTTGCATAGTCTATTGTTTCAATATTATCAGGAAAAAACTATTCAATGTTTTGTGGTTGATGAGGTTCACTGTTACAATGTACCAATTGATCTTCATCGCCCATATCACGCAAGTTTCTCCGCTTTAAGTGTACAACATCACTCCAACCTTCATGTATTTTATCATCCACATAATAAACCATCTTTTCTTGTGAAGTTAAGATAAATGGATCATGCTCTGCACGCTCATTGATATGGATCAAACGAGTGAAGTTGATCGAAGTAAAATGTAACAAATCTTTCATTATACCCTTATCAATGCTGAACCACTTGCATTTGAATAAGACGCCTGAAAATTGAACATGATAGTTTAATTCAATTATATCAATCAACTTTCCATAGTTTCCCACCTCTACAAGTGTAAATACACCACTATTTTGAGTTTTCAAGCCTTCTTTATGATAAATTATACAAAACCTGAAGCCATGAATATTGTAGGCATCAAATCTCTTAGCCAGCCTTAAAGGACTTCGAGCCAAAAATTCAAATCATTTGATATTTCAGCTTGATTCTCAACATTCATTATCTAGACAAGAAGATATAAGGTGTTACTTTTAATATAGAAAAAATAACTACACATCAATAATATTAATATGAGTATATACTTACACAACGGGTGAACCATTCGACAATCTCATTATTAATAGTTTTTGTTAATTTCAGCTCATTTTGAGATCGACCTCTTGGTCACCTCTTTGTCTGCAATTGAAATTCTTCAATAAATGGATCTACAATAAGACTATTGAGTAGCACATATCTATGTGTTTGTAACAAATCCAATTCAGTTATTGTAAAATTTAACCCCTTTCCAATTGGTCATCCAATAGTTGGAAATATCGATGACTAGTTTTCAGAAGAAGAATTAATGGAGATGTCATCAACATGTCCAAAACGATTGATTCTAGTCTTAATCCCATACAAATATCTAGAACAAAAGGTCAGACACTCTTCGACTATGTAACCTTCCACAATAGAGCTTTTTGGATGAGCTTTATTCCCCACATATGATTTCAATCCCATCCAAATACCTAGAACAAAAGGTCAGACACTCTTCGACTATGTAACCTTCATCAATAGAGCTTTCTGGATAATCTTTATTCCCCACATATGATTTCAAACTTGATGTAAAAAATAAGAAACATTAAAAAAAAATTACGCAATGATTTGATAAAATCAAATTCACCAATGAAATATCAACATACCTCTCAATTAGATACATCCATCGATAGTGTACTAGTCTACCAAGTTTAGATTCTTTAACCAAATGAAATTCAAATGAATCATGATTGTGAAGAGTGCAGTGTCAAAAAAAAAAAAAATTCTTTCTTGAAGTTTATCAAGCTTAGTTGGATTTAGAGTTTTTCCACAAAGCTCTCTGAAAAAGGAACACAACTCAGTGAGAACTGCGGTTACTTTTTTAGGTAATGTATTACGTAATGCCAATGACATCAATTTCTCCATCCGAATATGTGAGTCATGAATTTTCAATCTATATAGATTTCAATGTTTTAAGTCAACGCACCTTGAAATGTTACTTGAATATCCATCTGACACTTTTACGTTCTTTAAAGTTTGAAGGAACACACCTTTCTCATGATTTTTCGTTGTAAAAATAGCTGAAGGATACTTGCCATTCTCATTTTCCCACAAACCATGCTTTATATTCATTGATTCAAAATCCTTATGAGCATTAAGGTGATCCTTCAATTTACCCTGCTCATTAAGCAATCTAAAAATTACATTGTCACAAAAATTCTTCTCAATATGCATTATGTCAAGATTATGACGTATCAAATTAAACTCCTAATAAGGGAGTTTGAAAATATACTCATTTTCTTCCACTATTGCATTCTAGCTACTCTGGATACTATACCTCATACCCTTTTCCCACCTTTAAATTAATTACATTTTCCAAATTCTACAGTGACATTCATTAATTGTCCCAAGATTTTTGAACTAGATAATAACTTAAATGACTTTCTCAATTCAATATCTCCATTGAATTGTGTTTTATTAAATCTGAATTTATGAGAAGCATCAAGAAATTTTCAATGAAATATAAAACACCATTTTCTACTATGAGGTAATTGTTGAGGTTCAAAATCTAAATTGCAAACTGGACAAGACAAACCAGTATGAGTCTTCCAACCAGATAAGTTTCCTAGTTCAATAAAGTCACTAATTTTCCACATTAAAGTAGCATGCATTTTGAATAGTTTTCTTATTGAAGCATCATATGTTTCCACACCATCATCCCATAATTCTCCCAATTATTTGATTAGAGGTTGAAGGTATACATCAATGTCATTTTCAAGAATTTTCTTTCCAGGAATAATCATCGAAGTAATGAAAGAATACTTCTTCATACACATCCATGCAGGTAGATTATAGGAGATCAAAATAACTGGACAAATGTTATAATTAGTACTTAAAGTACCAAAAGGGTTAAAACCATCAGAAGTCAATCCCAAATGTACATTCCTAGGATCTGAAGAAAAATCTGGATATAATGAACCAAACACGTTCCATGATGTTGAATCTTTTGGATATCTCATCAAGCCATCTTTTTTACCATCCTGAACATTCCACTTAATGTCGTATGCAGGCTTAGATGACATGAATAATCTTTTCAAGTGTGGTTTCGTGGGAAAGTAACACAATACCCTTGTAGAAGTTTTCTTCTTCTGTTTCTTCCTGGGGTTGCATTTATTTTTACTCTTATTGTTGTTCATTGATTTCCATATATATGACATCTTATACATTCTTCTTTATCAAACTCTTCTCCCCAGTAAAGCATGAAATCATTAGGACATGCATGTATCTTTGTATAATCAAGTCTAAGTATGTTGATGATTTTTTTCATCTCATAGAATGATGCAGGGATCTTAGCTTCACTAAATTCATCATGAAGAAACTCTAAAATCATGGAAATTTCTTTGTTAGTAATTCCATAGAAACTTGATATGTTACAACTTAAGTGTAAAAGGAAACTTTGAATACTTGGAACACTATTTATATAGTTCTTGTTGCCCGTCTTCAACTAATTCATAAAACTCATTTTTTTGGTCATTGAAGTTCTGAGTAAGATTAACCCGATCAGGATCAACTGAAGGTTCTATTGATATATTAAAATCTTGGACATTGTATCCTATAAATCCAGATGTGTCATTTATCAAATTTTGAATTGAATTCTCCTCTATTGGGTCACTTTGTGTTTCATTGATAGGATTTTCATTATTTTGACTTTCCATAACATTCGATTCACCATGCCAAATCCAACGCACATATCGAGTAGGAAACCGTTTCAATATCAAATGCTCATATAATTCGTTTTATTCAACCATTGCTTGAATTTACAACCAGGGCACGAATATTTTATTCTACCATCCATTGATTGGTTTTCAATTACATAATCTAAAAATTCTTCCAAACCCTTGGTTTACTGATGTGTGTTTCGAGGTAAATTAATTCAAATTTTATCCATAGGTTTTAGATTGTTACTCTTCTCACTGTACATTCAGATATAAAGATGTAAATATTTAATCAAACAAGTACAATCAAAATTAAGCATCACCCAACTTCATCATTGACTAGGGTAGGGTCTTTATTTGACATAACACAAATTTAGAATAAAAATGATTCAATCCAACATTAAAAATATAAACAACATAAATGAATAAATATTACCCCTCACAATAATATGGTCGGATGTCGTGGAATAAGTTCACTAAGCTGAGGAGAGTGGTTACTGTGATATATTGTGTACTGTTATCAGTCCACAATACCACATAAACACAATTATTCTATTAAATGATTTCTAACTTTTTTTCTTTGCATATTATCAATTTTTTTTATTTTATATTGAAAAAAATGATTGTCTCTATAGCTAGATCTTACTTCGATAATTATGAAAATCAAGATTTTTTTATCTCAAAATAAGAACTTGACACTGGGATATCTGGTGTATGTGTTTCCATATGCATCATAACATTGCATGCAATTATAGTTTTACAATGTTTTCAGAATCGATTTGAGAAACATTACTCAAATTGAAGAGAGTAGCACATAAAGAAAGCTTCATGTAATCTGAAGCTACATAGCTTGTAGTAAGCATTATGCATTTTACTCATGATTAAGAGTATTTGTTATTTAGTATATTAACTTCATGATATAATTTAAAAAAAAGATAAGAGAGAAGTAAATTACATGTGTCTTGTGTTCTTAAAATGCAAACTAAATGATCAGGTTTTTGAATGAAAACTCCTCTATGAAACTTCTAAAACCATTATCCTTCAAGCCAACCCACAATGCCCCTTAAGGTGGACCTCGATAGGTAAATTATCATTTTAAAAACATTTAAATGTTTATTAAATGGGAAAGTGACACAAACCAAAATATTCGTCTACCTCTTGATGAAAATATAAAAGCTTCAAGTCTTACACCACACACCGACAACACCCTGAGCACTTATATCATTCCACATGAAAGAAATAATTAATTATATCAATTTATAATTAATTATTCAAAATTAAAAATAAGAATAATCATATAAAATAACATTAAGGTGAATCCACTCTCCAAAACTATGACCAACTACTAATGGAAGGTCTGCAATGTAACCCCAACATCATCCTGAAAAAAAGCCTAAAAAAACAACACTCAATTACATAGATCTTTATATAATTTACTTAAAACCCTTAGAAAAATATAACAAGAAATCACACCTTTAATGATGCTGGGGGTCACAGTCACTAGGAAAAGGAGAAGAGGGGTCACCATTGGGGAGCAGGGGGTCAATGTGAGGTCCTCATCAGGGAGCATAGGGTGTGGGGGGTTGGGGTCATGAGGATCAGAGGGTGGGGGGAGGGACGACTGTTGTCGGGAGCAGCGGGTCGGGGTCACAAGGATCGTCAGGGAGGAGGGATGGTCATCATCGGTGGGGTTATGGGGATCACCGTTGGGAGGAGGGGGTTGGGGTCACAAGGGTCATCGTCGAGAGTAGGGGGTGGGGTGGGTCGGGCCAAGGGGATCAGGGGGAGGTAATTTTTTTTTTTTAATATTTAGTGGTGGTTTAAATAGAACCTCCACTAAATTAAAAAATAAAAAATATAGCGGCATCCATATTAAACCTATTCTATATTATAAATTATATTTAATATGATTTATTTAGTGAAAGTTCTAATAATCACCCCTAAAACCTCATTTTTTTAGTGGTTGGATGTATTTGAAAGCTCTCAAGCTAAGGCTTTTTTTTCTCACACACATGTTTCTATTTTAGGATCTAGAATGGAAGGTATGGGTCCACCATCCTAGGTGAGCAGTCAAGTCCTCACCCATAACTATTTTGAGTTACTTGACTCCAAAAAACAACTCCATAGAGGGGGTATCCAATCTGTGAGTTTTCTCGAGGACATACAAGATGAAGAGACTATGGCTGATATTATAGTCTTTAAGGAGGCAAAGTCTGATGAAAATGGGAATACCTATAAAAGGGATAAAAACTAAAGACATGGACAATGTTCGCAAGGAAGGCCAACTCAAGGGGCTTATCATGATATTGTTTACGCATGTGATTGCATGTATTTTTTGTATTGATTGATTACAAATCCTCTTATACTTGCTTAATATTATCATACATTTAAATATTTAATTGTGTTCAATTACATGTTATAACCTTATTCTATATCTTATAGCTTTTAAATATGTTTTGATTAAAGTTTACTTAATGTTAATCATATCAAAATATTTCTTTACTTAAAAGTTATTTAGATTTCATGTTTTGATTTTCCATAACATGTTCTACAAGTTTTATTTTGAGTTCGTAGGCTAAATAAGTCTTTTGGGATCTTTAAATATCATTTATAGGTGTTTTGTAATGATCCCATAAAGTAGAAAACACTATTTCCATGCAGCCAAATGGCTATCCACGTAGCCGATTTTGGATTCATATAACTGTTTTCTAAATCCACATAATTGATTTACAGAATCAAGTTTTTCTCAGTATTTCAACAATATGTCGAGATACATAACTCCAAATTAATTTATTCTTTATTTGTTGCAAATATAACAAAATTATCTACATTTATTTAGAATACATAAACTTTCAAATCAATATCTATAATGTCTTAAATTTCATTTGAATTTACTGAATTTTTTCAGTCAGTTTTCTGCAGTTTTTCAGAACTGTTTTTCTATTGTTTATTGATGATAAATTGAGTTATATATATCTTATTAAGGTGATTATTATTTCTTTTTAAATTTAATAAAATTTTACAAATATAAGTAAAAAGACCCAAAGTTAATTATTCCTTTATCAGGGTCCTTTTTAGCTCTTAAATTTGAAAAGGTAACATATTTTTAGTTTTTAGGAATTCTCTTACATGAATTGCTCACGTGAGGAATTCACTTACATCGATTCACTTACGCAGTGAATTTCTTACATGATTCCCATACATGAAATACCTATATAGTGAATCCCTTACATCGAATCAATTACGTGGTTAGTTTTCTTACGCAGAGTAAAAGCCTATATGAAAAACCCCAACGTGAATTTGGCTACATAGCTTAATGAAAATTCCTACAGGAAAAATAATGATATGTTTTAGTTTTATATTATGATTTGGTGCATGTTCATGTCATATATTTAAATTTTTTTAATGAATTCATAAATTCATATTAATTATATAAAACCTATGTGAAGTGATTTGGAATGTTTTAAAACATGTTTTTATAAAGATCAAAATGTGTTTTATTCTTACGCTGAAATTTTAATACTTGAAAACTCAATTTTTTTTTCTATCCTTTGTTGTTTTATTCGTTTATATTGATTCTAAATAATATTAGATAATATTAATATCGTTCAAACTTGTTTTATTATTTTTAATGTGTGTCCATCACCGGTTGAACATTTCAATGGTCGACTGCTGGACACCACTGGTAGATCAATCTACTATTGGACATCAACGGTAGATCCTCTATTCCATTTTGTAATGGTAGATCTTGTTTGACACCAATGAAAGATCATTCTTGACACCAATGAAAAATCAATCTACCACTGACCACCGACAGATCAATCCACTTCTAGGTATTTAAATCTACTTTCTAAAAAATATATTTCTCATATTTTAATTGATGTTATTAAAATAAATAATTAGATAAATGTTTTATTATGTTTTGTTAAAATATAATTACATGTTATATAAAAATAATTGCGATCATATATTGTGTACATATATACATGCAGTATATATATTCTTAAGATGTCCTGTTTTACAATATTTTTTATTATCTTAATAAAATAGAAGTTTATTCAGTATATTTTAATTTTTTTATAATTATAAATTATATATTTGTTATACTTAACTTTTTTAAATGTTTTATATTGATATTTTGATGAAGAAATAAAGAGAGCAATTGTCCTTTGTTATTTTGTGAAGAATTTTCAAATAAAAGGTAATAATAACATTATTTTATTATTATGCACTAACAAGTTACATGCAACTATTGGTTTTGAAGATGCTCCTAGAAGATCTTTGTTTTGACTAAGCTTGATGATCGTTGATCACTTGAATGGAAGAAGACAGAATGTTGAAGTTCACCTTTGAAACATAATCTAATTAGTATATAAGAGTTATGTGATGATGGATTAAATGTTATTTTTGAAAATGATAAATGCACTATTCTGAAAAACAATTTAGTTTTATTTTATGAAAATAGAAAAGAAAATGTTTACAATATTTATTTCTCTAATCTAAACAAACAAAAGGTTAAGTGTTTGAATATTGTAGAAGCAGATGAAATTTTGTGGCATAGGAGGCTTGGGCATGCAAACTTCAGATTATTGCACAAACTGTCAAAGCATGAACATGTTCTGTAACTTCCCAAGTTACATACAAGTAAGTGCTTTATGTGTGTTTCTTATTTAAAAGGTAAGAAACATAAATAAATATTTAAATCTATAAATGATGTTAGTACTGATAGATTTTTATAACTTTTACATATTGATTTGTTCAGACCTATACAACTTATTAGTTTTGGTGGTAAGAAGTATATATTTGTAATCATAGATGATTATAGTAGATTATTTTGGATTTATTTCTTATCCCATAAAAATGAAACTTTAACCAAATTTTGTTCCTTCTATAAGGTTATTAAAAATTTCAAAAATGTATCAATCATTTCCATCAGAAGTGATAGTGGTGGTGAATTTTTGAATTTAGAATTTGATAATTTTTTTGAAAGAAATGGATATAATTTTTTTTCTCAATCCCTAGGATACCACAATATAATGATGTTGTAGAAAGAAAGAACATATCTATTAAAGAAATGGTTAGGTCAATGCTAATGGATTTTAGTGTACCTAAATATTTTGGGCAGAAGCTGTTAATATAACTTGTCATGTTTTCAATAAAGTTTCTATTAGACCTTTCCAAAATAAGACCCCTTATGAACTTTTTTACAGATTTAAACCTAAAGTTGGATATTTTAGGGTATTTGGTTGTAAAATCTACATCTTAAATACCAAAAATAATTTAGACAAATTTGATTCTAAAAGTGATGAAGGGATATATTTAGGATATTATAATTCTAGAAAATATTATAGAGTGTTCAATAAGAAAACTTTTTGAAGAATCCATACATGTTAAGTTTAATGAAAATAATTCTAACAAGCAATATATTGATTTAAACAAAGACAATGATTAATTTAGGGAATTCAATTTTGGTGAAGATAATGACCAAGAAAATGATAATTAATTAGTTGAGGGGGAGCATATCACTTATCAAACTGATCATAAGGAATGGAAAACACTTAAATATCATCTAATTGAAAAATTAATTGATAATGTAGAATCTGGTATACAAACTAGAAAATATGTTTTACTTTACCATACAAACTTTATTTTTGTTACTGATTTTGTTCCTGCTAATATTGATAATGCATTAATTGATTCAAATTGGATTAATGTTATGCATGATGAGTTAAAGTATGAGATTTAGTTGATTTACCTAAAGATAAAACATTAATAGGAACTAAATGGATTTTTCTAAATAGGCTTTATGAAGTTGGAAATATAGTTAAAAATAAACCAAGACTAGTAGCTCAAGGTTATTCCTAGGAATAGGGAATTGAATTTGAAGATTATTTTTCTACTATTTCTAGGATGGAAGCAATTACAATTCTATTAGATTATGTTTTTTTTCAAAACATCAAATTATTTCAAATGGATGTAAAAAGTGTATTTTAAAATGGAATTATTTTAGAAGAAGTCTATGTTAAACAAACCCCTGTATTTGAAAATGAAAAGTTTCCAAATCATATTTTTAAACTTAATAAATCCTTATATGGTCTTAAGTAATCTCCAAGAGCCTGATATGAAAGATGAAAATAGTTTTTATTACAAAATGGTTTTGTTAAAGGTAAGGTTGATCCAACCTTTTTTATAAAAATAGTTTCAAATGATATACTAATATTATAGATTTAGGTTGATGATATAATATTTGGTTCAATAAATTATTTATAATGTGATAATTTCTCTAAGGTGATGACGAGTGAATTTGAAACGAGTTTAATGGGAGATCTAATTTTTTCCTCGGAATTCAAATTAATTAAAGGAAAGATGATATTTTCTTAAATAAAGATAAATTTGATAAAGAAATTTTAAAATGGTCTAGACTTGATACTAGTAAGATTAGGAAAACACCTATGAACACTAATTCCAAATTGGATTTAGATGTTCCTAGGAAGTCAGTTGATATTAAACTGTATAAAGGCATGAAAAATTTTTTATTGTTCTCAATCTATTTGTGTGCTAGATTCTAGTCTAACCCTAAAGAAATCCATCTTAAACTATTAAAAGAATAATTAGATATATTAAGGGTACTGTTAGTACCATATTATTTTATTCTAATGAGAACTATTTTGATTTAACATCTTACTTTGATTCTGATTTTGAAGATTGTAGACTTGACCCAAAAATCACTACGAGTATGTGTTATTTTCTAGGTAAAAGTTTAATTTCTTGGAGTTCTAAGAAACAACTTTTAGTAGCACTATCAACAGTTAAGGATGAATATGTTGTTGCTGCTAGTTGTTGTTCACAGAGTATATGGATTAAACAAACTCTATATGATTTAAATATTTTTTTAATAAATTCTAATTTTACATGATAATTCATGTGCTATTTCAATTTCTAAAAACCCAATTCAATACTCTTAAAAACAACACATAGATGTTAGATTTAATTTTCTTAGAAATTATGTAAATAAATGTGATATATGTTTATAATTTGTTCCAACTAAAAAACAATTGGTTGGAATTTTTACTAAGCATTTAGATTCTGTTAAATTTGATAAAATGAAGTTTGAATTGGGAATGCTAGAAGTTTAGTATCTTTGTTCATTTTACTTACTGTTTTGATAAAAATTTTCATTATTTTTTTCTTTTCCAATTTACATGTGTTCTATAATTGAATATTTTTTTTTCTATTATGATTAGTGTTAATTAAATCATACCGTTTAAATGGATAATGATTTCAAAATTAAATGTTAATGTAATTTTTTTATTTAAAAAAAGGGGAGAATGTTTTGGTTATTGATTTTTAGTTTTATAATCAAACAAAAAGGGTGATATTGTTTGTGCATGTGCTTTCATGTATTTTTGTTTTTATTGATTGCAACTCCTCTCATGCTTGCTTAATATTATCATATGTTTAAATATTTAATTATTTTCAATTTCATGTTATAAACTTGTTCTATATCTTATAGCTTTTAGATATGTTTTTATTAAAGTTTACTTAATGTTAATCGTATTATAATATTTATTTACTTAAAAGTTATTTAGATTTCATGTTTAGATTTTCTATAACATGTTCTACATGTTTTATTTTGAGTTCGTAGGCTAAATAAGTCTTTTGGGACCTTTAAATACCATTTATAAGAGTTTTGGAATGATCCCATATAGAAAAAACATTATTTACACATAGCCAAATGGTTATTCACGTAGCCGATTTAGGATTCATGTAGCCGTGTTTGAAATCCACACAATCAATTTCGAGAATCAACTTTTCCTCTTTATTTTGACAATATCATGGGCTATGAAACTCAAATTTGAGTGGTTATTTTTTTGTTGTAAATATACAAAAATCATCTACATTTTCATAGAATATATAAACTTCTAAATTGATATCTATAATGTCTTAAATTTCATTTGAATTTACTGAATGTTTTCAGTAATTTTTTTTATAGTTTTTAGAACTTTTTTGCTACTGTTTTTTGATGTTAACTTGAGTTATATATATCCGATTAAGGTGATTATTATTTATTTTGAAACCTAATTAAATTTTACAAATATAATTAAAAATGACCCAAAGTTAATCCTTACTTTATCAAGGTACTTTTTAGTTTTGAATTTTGAAAATAAAATTTGTTTTTAGTTTTTAGGAATTCTCTTACATGAATTACCTACATGAGGAATTCACTTACATTGATTCCTTTACATAGTGAATTGCTTATGTGATTCCCATAGGTAAAATACCTATGTAGTGAATCCCTTACATTGATTCACTTATGTGGTAATTTCTATTTCGTAGTGTAAAAGCCTACATGAAAAACCCCTAAGTGAATTTGGCTACGTAGCTTAATGAAAATTCCTACAGGAAAAATAATGATTTGTTTTTCATTTTATTTCATATTCTAATTTTCTGCATTTTCATGTCATATATTTAAATTTTTATAATGAATTCATAAATTCATATTAATTATATAAATCCTATGCAAAGTGATTTGAACTTTTTTAAAACATGTTTTTATAATGATCAAAATGTGTTTTATTCTAACACTTAAAATATCCTGAGGCGATGAGCCCATAAGGGGCTTACGGCGCTAGGGTTTCCCCAGTCTCCACCTCATCTCTCTCGTGGTGGATTTTCTGCGGACAATCTGGTGCTCTTCGTGTCGAGATCACGGCGCAACCGTCCTTCTGTGGCGTCAGATTTCTTTCCATGGGCTTCTACGATGCTGTCAGCTCATCATCCACGAGCGTAAGACCGGTTTGCGACGAAGGTTGCTTTGTTCGCCGGCTTACTCCATCGGAGCGTTCGTGGGTTCGATCGGGTTTTGTCGGTGCGACAACGTCTTATGTTCATGTTTTTTGGCATTTGAGGGTTGTTTCCATGCTCTTCCGGGGCTTGAGTGCTTTGAGAGTTTGCTGTGGTATTCTCCGGTGGGATTGCTGGTGGCGAAGAGATCTGGTGTTGGCTCGATCCAATTTGTGGTGTTACCTCCTTCCGGTGGCCGACGTTCAGGAGGCCGATCTTGGGGTGATGTTTCTTGGATGTTTGATTTTTCATTTGGCTACATATGCTTTCTTCTATGATTCTTCTATTTCCGATTTGGGTATGTTTATGGGTTTGGATGCACCGGTTCAGTCTGTTGGTGTTTGCTGAATCCGTGGTTTGGTGTTGATTCTCTGGTTCATCGGCTTCCGCAACCTTTTATTTCTCTTGTAATTTTATCGCCTTTCATAGAAAGCGTTTAGTTTGGTCTTGTTTGATTTCATTTGAATCTGTGTTGGATGGAAGATCATCAGTTATGGTTCTTTGAAATTGTTTTTGATTGTGGCCTTGATGGTCCGTGGATCAAGGAATTCTTCAACCATTCTCATACAAGGATATGATTCAGATGAGGTTCAGGCAAGAGGTTTCATTGTTTCATGGTTTCTCGGAATCAGATGTTTGAGAGGGTATGGCTATGGCCATCAGTACTATGCCCGTGTTCTTTGGCACTGGACTTCTAGCCATGCTACGATGAAACGATAAAAGTTGGACTTAATTAAAATGTTGCTGGGAGGAGATTCTTTCTTGTTGTGATGGTTGTCCTTGATCTTGAGTTTTGGTCTGTTGGAGTTTTTTTTTCCGTTTAAGTCTTGATATCATGATTCCGTGAAATCGTGTATGGTTTCTCACTTTTTCCTCAAAAGTGTTTGAATAATAAAAATTTAATTTTCAGTCTAACACTTAAAATTTTCCTCCTGAAAACTCAAAAATTGATTTTGTAATCCTTTATTATTTTATTTGATTATATTGTTTCTGAATAATATTAGATATTATTAAACTCTTTCAAACTTGTTTTATTATTTTTAATGTGTGTCCATCACTAATTGATCATTTCAACGATCGACCGCTGGACACCACTAATAGATTGATCTACCATTGGACATCAATGATAGATCATCTATTCCATGCTATAATGATAGGTCTTGTTTGAAACCAACAAAAAATCATGCTTAAAACCATCGGTAGACCAATCTACTACTAACCACTGGTAGACCAATCTACCATAAGGTATTTAAATCTACGGTTAGTTCAAAATAATTTTTTCTAAAAATTATATTTCTTATATTTTAATTTATGTTATTAAAATAAATAATTAGATAAATGTTTTATTATGTTTTGTTAAAATATAATTCTATGTTATGTAAAAATAATTGTGAGCATATATTGTGTACATATATACATGCAGTATATATATTCTTATGATGCTCTGTTTTACAACATTTTTACTGTCTTAATGAACTAGAAGTTTATTCAGTTTATTTTATCTATTTTATAATTATAAATTATATATTTATTATACTTAACTTTTTTTAAATGTTTTATATTCATATTTTCATGAATAAATAAAGATAAAAATTTTTCTTTGTTATTATGCATGACATTTTCAAATGAAAGGTAAAAATAACATTTATTTATTATTATACGCTAACAAGTGACATGGAGCTATTGGTTTTGAAGATGGTCCTAGAAGATCTTTCTTTTAATGAAGCAAGATTAATTCTTTAGAGACATCTTTAAGGAATAAAAACAATTCTAGTGAAGATCATTCGACAGGTGTGTGTGATACGAATGTGTGACACAATTCTTACTGCTCTCATATGACCAAGAAACTACTGAAAGACTCTGTTGTGGGCACTTTCAAATGATATGTGACTGTTGGTTACTTAGGTGTAATAGAGTGGTTGAACAAGGTCGTCTCTCAAAGGAGGAAGTAAATTTAACAACATATTAAATGTATTTTGAAAGTAAAATAAAATTAAATAATAACATTAATTAAAAGTATGGTGTTGTTTATAGTTTATAAATCTAGAATAAGTTTTCTGGAAGAAGATTATATTTTTGTTTTGTTTTTATTTTTGAAATGAAGTTCGATTAAAATGACACAACGAGAAGATGTTTTTTAGAAAATATTTAAAAGGATTAATTGATCTAAATCTACCTATTCACTAAATTATTTATCATTATCATTTAAATTAACATCCACTTAATTATAATCCTCTAATTTTTTAACCCTTGAACCCTACGGGAGTTAACTTAACCACAAAGATAAAATTACTTAAACCCTAGGCTAGCTTCTGAACATGCAATCGTAGCACCCTGCTTTGATTGATGTTCTTAGGTTAGATTATGGCCAGTGGTTAATTAGAGCACATATCCACTCTGGAAATGAGGATTAATTGAGTTTAGGGATTATATTTTAACTCTACAAATTTATCCCGTGTGGTCTTTTATTACCGATTAAGATCACACTCTCACAATTTACAGAACTTCGGACCTCGCGTGTTTTTGTGTCAATTGTTCAATTGCTTTCTTAGTTTCATTTAAATTAAAAACTCAATTAATAGATCATATTAAGTAAATTATATTATCTCATTGATTCAAAATAAATGAATGAATAAGTTTAGAGGTACATCGATTACTAAAAAGAACTACTCTTCCATGAGCGATGTAGTCATCGTAGAAACGTTTTGCATGTGCAAAGGTTTAGGAAGGGTAGAACCCAATCAAGTTTATACTCTTGATTCCAGCCCAATTAGGAAGATTAATATAATAATAAATTTGAATAAAACAAAAGAAAAGAGAATAAATAAAATAAGAACAAAGAAGTTTATTATGAAAATACAAACATTACAACATGAGGAAGAAGAAGAGGGCTTCGAAAAAGGGATCCTTGCTTCAAGAGCTACCTTTATTGAATTTATTGGAGAATTCGAGTGGAACCTCTTCTCCTCTACCCTAAAATTACTAATGCACGTCCCCCAACCCCACCAAATAAGAAAAAGACCAATTTATAGAGTGGTGGGGAGGCTAGGTTCAAAGTGGTTTCAAGTGTGAATAGGGAATCTGAGAAAAATATTTTATGCTAACTTGTACCGCTCATTTTACCACCAAAATGCATGAATCAACTATCCTTTCAGAAGTATGATTCGTGATAAAATAATTCCTTGAGATCCTATCAAAATATAGGCCTAATACGAGCACAGATGAAGAAGTTATGACCCAAATACAGAACCCATGCCCAATCTAGCGAGTCCAACCCAACTTTGACTTCATGACCCATTTGCACCAACTAAATGCATGATTTAGGTCCAATGTCCTAAATGAAAGTTGTATAAAATAATGTCAGGAATAAATTTAAAAAATATTAGGTTAAAAAAATTCAAATAAAATTATTTATGTTTTAAATACTACAGTGAAGTTTTAAAGGTTAAAACTAAAATTTTCATCAAATTTTCAAATGAATGATCTAATCCCAAATATTCCATAAATGAATATAGTTAAGACAATGTGAGGAAATTATATCATTTATTTTCAATAAAATATTCAATAAAATTTTGTTTTATCAACTCCCCCATACTTATCCTTTTGCACTCCCGAAAAAAACCTCATATCATGCATTCCAAAAAATTGTGACAAGTAAACATCAATATCAAATCAAAACAAAATTTAAAACACATATCCTTGAGATCCAACAATTCCACACCAAGAAAAAAAAAATCATGACTCATAAAAAACATTATTCCAAGTTCTCTATTTATATCATTCAATATATTTCCACTTTATTTATCCTCCCATGCACATAAAACACTTACCTCACTTGAATTTTCCCTTATCACACAAATGTTAATTTTTAAGAAATGTCTTTCTCATCCAAACTCATATAAGGGTCACCATAGGCTTTATAAATTTCTACATTTCCACTTGATGTGAGTCAAGGACATATGTTTATCATGGGGACTTTTTAGGGTTGTTCGATGGCTTTTGGTTGGTAGGATTTAGATGTGAAAATCTCTGAGGCTGAATGAGGAGGGCTTGACTCTTTTTGAAACAAAATTGTACTATTCTAATTTTCACTTAAATATGCTCTCCTCCTCAATCCCCATAGCATCGATTCATGTTCATCATCATGAAAAATAAATTAATGAGCACACCATTAAACATTTCAGTAGTAAAAATGTCAATCTTCTCAAACATGATTTTCTTGAAAGATCTAAACAGGTACAAATTTATCTCTCTATTATAAGATCTAGAAAGACACAACTTCACTTATCATGAAAGTTCAGAAAAAGAACAACTTTCAATATAATGATTTTCTTCTGTAGAAAACACATCTCTTTAGAATTTAATTTTTCCACCCAAAGTATCATAGAATGTGGTATAACAACACAAGATAGCTTCCCTCACACTTAAGTTCAACTAGATTATGCAATTTCACTTCAAGAGTTGGTTGGATAGGGGAAATTGGATTGTAATGTGGAAAAACTAATAGGATGTTCATGGATTTTAAGGTCTAAAAGGATTAAATGTTCAAGGTAGGCCATTATAAAAAAGGATTCTTTGAAATAAGGGCTTTAATACCAAACAAATGCCTCAATCATTTAAACATAAGTACCTCAAACACTCATGTTTTGATAGGAATAAATAAAATTCTATTTAAATGAAGCATGGTTTGGTTCTCTCAAGAAATGAGGTAAATATAAAGAATATGAAAAGAATGGTTCAGAAGCCTCACGGGAAAGTGATTTCAAATATAAATACAGTGAGATGTGGCATGGGATTCAAAATTCAGAGTACTTTTCATGAAATTACTAAATATTTGAACTTGAAACAAAGTTATTTTCAGCATTCATTTAAGCTCGGTTTCTTGTGATAAATTGTTTCACTTATTGATATGAATTTAAAAATGGTGATGAGAATCATTTCAGCTCAAAAGTTTTAAAAACACACACAAAAAAATTGAAAAAATAAACACACAAAATTTGAAAAACACACATTTTTTTTGAAAATCATTGAAAAACAGGAAAACAATTGAAACTACTAAACTAAAAGGTTCCCTCCCCCACACTTAAAATATTGAATTTTCCTCAATGTGAACCCATGAGATGATATATTCACATAAAATGTATAATTTTAAATAGGAAAAATAATAAAAAAATGAAAGGGTTAGGAATAGCCTGATATGATCAAGTGATGATGGGGTCATGCAGTGTGATGAAATCCACTACATCAGTAGTAATTCTATCAATGTATCTATTAAAATGTTTCCCATTGACTGTAAATCTCCTTCCTGTATCCTCTTGTGTGATCTACACTGCACCATAAGGAAAAACATTAGTCACAACATAAATACCTAACCACCTGAAATGCAACTTACCAGGCATCAGCTTCAGTCGTGAACTACAGAGCAAGACTTTCTCTCTAAATTGAAATTCTATTTTATGGATCATTTGGTCATGAGCTTATTTTGATCTTTCCTTATAGAGCCTTGAGTTCTCATATGCAGAGAATCGAATCTCCTCAAGATCTTGAATTTGCAGCTTCCTTTAGATTCCAGCTTGGGCCAAATCCATGTTGCATTTCTTTTTATCCCAATAATACTGATGATCAACTTCTACGAGGAGATGACATGCTTTCCCAAAAACAATATGAAACGGGGACATACCGATGGGTGTCTTGTATACTGTCCTATAAGCCCACAATGCATCATCCAAGCGCTTGCTCCAATCTTTCCTATTTGGCTACACAATTTATTCCAAAATTTGTTTCAACTCATGATTTGAAACCTCAGCCTGACCATTTGTTTGGGGGTGGTATGGTGTTTATGTTTTGTGTGTCAACCCATACTTCCGAAGAAGGGAAGAAAGATTCTGATTGTAGAAGTGTGTCTCTTGGTCACTGATGATGGCCTTCGGTACTCCAAACCTGCAAAAAATCTGCATTTTGACAAAGTCCATAACAACATGAGAATCATCAGTCCTGGTGGACTTATCCTCCACCCATTTACTCACATAATCAACAACAACCAAAATATACAAAAAAACAAAGGGAACTAGGAAAATGACCCATAAAATTGATGCCCCATACATAAAAAATCTCATAGAATAGTATGGGTTATTGAGGCATCTCATGTCTCCTAGAAATGTTCCCAGTGTGTTGGAAACGAGAGCATGACTTAAAAAACACATGTGAATCATGGAATAAGCTAAGAAAATATAATCCAGAGTCTAAGACTTTCCTAGATGTCTGTTGGGGTCCAAAGTGTCCACCACAAGCAAGTGTATGATAGAATTGCAGAACAGACTCAAACTCATGATCAGGAACACACCTTCTAATAACTTGGTCACTACACATGCGCTATAGGTATGGATCATCCCAAACATAAAATCTTGACTCACTATTTAATTTTTGGACTTGTTGTTTCTTTAAATTTGAAGGTATTTTAGAGGCAACAAGTTAGTTAACTAAATCTATATACCAAGGATGCATACCTGAGATGGAATAAAGATGCTCATCAGAGAAAGTGTCCCGAAGTGGTACCTGGTCCAAGGTTTCATCCTCTAGTGTGTGAGTAAGCCTAATCATGTGGTCTGCCACCAAGTTTTATAACCCCTTCTTGTCCTTTATCTCAATATCAAATTATTGAAGAAGGAGAATCCATCAGATTATCCTAGGCTTTGCGTCTGGCTTCTTTAAGAGGTACCTAAGAGTTGCATGGTTAGAAAAAACAACTAATTTAGTAATAAATATGAACAGAATTTATCTAAAGATAATATGACATTAAGAAAATCCTTTTTCATGATTTTTTAGTTTTATTGGGCTGAATCTAGTGTCCTTGATGCATAGGCAATCACATGGTAACGTCACTCCACCCTCTGAGATAAGAAAGCTCCAACTACAAAGTTAGAGGCGTCCCACCGTGGGGGCTGTATGATCAGTGGAGTGGTCATACACTTCTTTAGCTCATCAAAAGAATTCCTACAATAACCATCAAACACAAAATCAGAATCCTTTTGAAGTAATCATAACATAGGAAGAGTAATCTCACTAAAATCTTTGATGAAGTGCCAATAAAATCCTGCATGCCTTAGGAAAGATCTAACATAATGCACACATGAAGGATATGGTAAGGATGAAATGATATCTACTTTAGATCTATCAACCTCAATCCTATGTTTTGACACTACATGCCCTAAGACAATTCCATGCTCTACCATGAAATGTCACTTTTCAAAGTTTAGGACCATATTCTTCTCAATACAACGATTCAACACCTTTCCCAAACTACTTATACATTTATCAAATGAGGATCTATACAATGTAAAATCATCCATAAATACCTCCATAAAGGTCTCAATAAAATCAGAAAAAATACTCACCATGCATCTCTGGAAGGTACCTGTGGCGTTGCAAAGTCCAAATGGAATCCTTCGGTAGGAAAATGTACCAAATGGACTAGTGAATGTTGTCTTCTCCTGATCCTCTAGAGCAATAGGAACATGAAAATATCTAGAAAATCCATCCAAGAAACAATAATGTGTTTTCCCAGCTAGTCTCTCAAGAATTTTATCAATAAATGGGAGGGGAAAATGGTCCTTGTGGGTGGACTGATTTAGTTTTCTATAATCAATACACATACACCAAATTTTTTGTACCCTAATTGGAACTAAATCATCTTTGTCATTTTTAACAAATGTAACACCAATTTTATTAGGCACAACCTGAATAGGATTTACCCACTGAGAATATGAAATGGGAAAGATTATACCTACCTCGAGCAATTTTTCAACTTCTTTTTTAACAACTTTCAAAAGAGTTGGATTCGGTCTCTATTGTGGATACCTAACCAGTTTAGACCCATCCTCTAAAAGAATCCTATGAATGAAAATGGAGGGGATAATACCTGATATGTCAACCAAGGTCCACCCAATTTCCCTGATGTTCTCCCTCAAAAGATTCAAAAGTTTTTCTTCATGTTCAAAAGGGAGATTGTTAGCAATGACAATAGGTAATTTCTCACCACTCAACAAGTATGAATATTTGAGATTTTTTGGAAATGGCTTGAGTTCTAGTGTAGGGGGGTGGTGTATAGATGGAGACATTGAAGGAACTGAAATATGTGCACAAAGAGAATCAATATTAGAATATAAATAATCATAATCAGAGAATAAAACATCAAATCCATCATCATACTCAACAACCATGTCATAATCAGATTTCACTTGATCAAAATCAGAATATGAATCCATTTGGAAATCAAATATAAGAGCGAATTGTTCATTATAAATGAGAATGGAAGTGCTCTTAGACATCAAACTAGAACCAATACTCATAATCTCCCTAAGAATAGGACAATCAAATTTCATGGGGTTTTTATATTATGGTTAAAAATAGGAGATAACAAATGCATAATGGTCCTCTGAGGGGTACTTCATGGATTCCATAACATTCACTACTGGAAAATAGACCTATCCCCACAATTCTTCAAAAAACCATGGGTATAGGGTACTATATACCCACAGTTTTAGAAAACCTTGGGCATAGGGATCATATAGGAACCTATACCCACGGTTTTTCCCAAAACTGTGGGCATAGATTTTTTTAAAGATCAATACCCACGATTTTTCAAAACCGTGGGTATAGGTGTTTTTTTCAAGATGTATACCCATGGTTTTGGCCAAACCATGGGTATATGTGTTTTTTTCAAGATGTATACCCACGGTTTTGGCCAAACCATGGGTATAGGGTTTTCTCAGAAGACCTATACCCACTGTTTTGAAAAAACATGGGTATTGGGTTTTTTTGAAGACCTATACCCACGGTTTGGCCAAACCGTGGGTATAGCTTTCCCGCATTATGGCGGGAAAAAAAATTGCTCGGGGAAACAAAAATATTTGGTGGGAACATGGTTTGGATTAATATAAGTACAAACATACACATATAAATACAAGTAATATCTATAGGTTGGTTGGTCAGGTAGTCTATGTTTTGAAGGCAGTCCACTGTTCGAATCTCACCGAGTAATTTTTTCTAGTAAATTACTTATAATTAATATAAGTAAATAGAAGTATGAACATATTAACAAGATTTCTGTAGCTCAGTTGGTTCGGCGACTTATATCCTCCAACCGGTCTTGTGTTCGATTCTCTCGGTCCTCAATTTTAGATATGCAGCTATATTAATATATTAATATAAATATATATTTATATATTGAACATGTTGTTTGCTCGGTTGGTCAGAGAGGGCGTCATTCATGTGTGGTGTCTCATGGTTGAATCCCAACATTTACGTTTTTGGAATACAAATCCCCACAGTGTGAAAACCGTGGGAGCAGTGTTGTGCCACGTTGTACCGCAGTGTGTCACGCTGTGACATCCCTATACCCACGGTTTGGAAAACTGTGGGTATAGGCTCAGACCCCTATTGCAACGCCTCTTAGCCCCATGGTTCCCAAAACTGTGGGTATAGGATATACCCACGGTTTTCAAAACCGTGGGTATAGGACGTCTTTCCAGTAGTGATTAAATATCACAACATCATCCCCAAACTCCATGGAAAGTGTACCCTCATTGAAATTTATGATAGTTTTTTTAGTTTCGAGGAAGGGTCTACCTAAGATAATGAGAGCATAAGAACTTACCTGATCATCCTCCATGTTAAGCACTTAGAAATCTGCTGGAAAGATCATGTCTCTTACCCGAACAAGTACATCCTCAAGGGCTCTCGCTGGATATACTATAACTCTATTCGCCAATTGCACCACTACTCTCATCGACTTCAACTAAACAACCTGTAAAGAAGAGAATACAAAGTGAGACGTCACATTTATGGAAGATCCCAAATCACAAAGAGCATCAGAAAAGTGCAACTCCCTTATGGTGCATGGGATAATGAATGTCCCAAGATCATTGCATTTTTTTGGAATTTCTTGAGTTGGTGTAATGAGTGATGATACATTCCTTCCAAGATTAATCCTATCATCCCCCTTGAGTCCTCTTAGATTAGTACAAAGTTCTTTTAGGAATTTATTATACCTTGGGATTTGCTTAATGGCCTCAATAAGGGGGATGTTTATCTCTACACGCTTGAATGTGTCCAAAACCTCCTTTTACATCACCTAATTAGCCATCTTCTTGGTTTGAACAACCCTGTTTGGAAAGGGAAGGGGTTTAGGAGGAACATCATAAATATTTTTCTTACCTTCATCTTTCTCCTTTGGTTTCTCTTCAGCTGGTCTTGAATGGAGCTTCTTTGGAGTTGAGGTGAATCCTAGTGGAATGGTGGGTGCATAAGTATCATTAATTTGCTTCCCACTTCTCAATGTGATGGCACTAACACTTCCCTTTTGATTTGGAGTATGTTGGGAAGGTATATTTCTATAATTCTTACTTACAAGTTCATGGAGGGTAGTGGCAATCTGGATCATTTGATTCTTCAACTCCCTTAGCTCCGAACCTTGACTCTTCAACTCATTCTGTTGATTAAGAACAATATATTTCAAAATATCATCAGTATTATAATCTAACTTTGATTGAGAAGCCCCTTGTTTTTGTCTTGATGATTCTTGATCTTCAAATCACCTTTGGGGTTGTTGTAAACCTTATTGGTAAGGTAGATGATGTAATGTCCCAGATCCAGGTGCCACTCAACAGGTTCCCCGAACCCGGTTGGTCACATGGCCTCAAGTGAATTTCCCCAAAAACCAGAGGATACCGACTAGCAGTGAGGGATCAAGTCTGATGGTAGGGAAACTATACCCTCATTTGTCAAAGTGTAGCACAGCGGAAAAGAATTATATAACATACAACAGCAGAAGCAGTAAACAATATATAACTGAAATGGATAACTGATGTAAAAGAGAACCATCAGTCATATATATGAGATGCAACATGTCACTATTCTATGGAAACATCCAGAACAGGATATACTGCAATACAATACAATACATGTCTAGTATAAGGTACAACCAAATAAAACCAAAGCAGAGTACACAAAACGCAGCAGCATCGCAAGCCTAGGCTCGGTCCCATACTCTTCTACTCCTCTACCATAATCATGTACCTATATGGGGACCCATGACCCTATCTACACCTGAAACAATATAGTCTATTTGGGCCAAAGACATGACCCAAATAGGGTGTGAGAAATAAATCTCAGTAGGCACCCACCAAAGGCCCATGCCCAACTGTCTGTGAAAATGTGCAACAGCAGTGTGTAAAGGTAAACACAATAAACTAAGTAGTACTCAAAAGTAACTATATACCAGTTATACTTCCATTTTAATATTAATTTAATCATTCAATTTAAGAAAATCACCACAGTGAATATTCTAAGTAAACAGTCAGTGTCCTCAGACATGCTAACCCTTACCCTCAGGTAAAGAGAATCCAAACCCACAGGAGTTTTCCCAAAGTCATATCGAATAATTCCCAAAGGTATATGAGGTGTCACCCATAGGCAAAAAATCTATTGCCCACAGGCACAGGTACTATTGCCCACAGGCATGAGAAAGGTTGCCCGCAGGCTAAACGAGGCACTTCCCTCAAGCTAATCACAACACTGCCCTCAGGCTAAACAAGTAACCGGGACATGCCCAAAATATAAGCAAGAAATTTATATACAGTTCCTCTCATGGCAATTTAAAACATGCTAAAATTTATGGTCTACCCTCAGGTAACATGGAAAAATGGATAAATAGAGGAACACACCCTAGGGGTGGTCCTGGATCCAAGAAGCGATCCCAATCAACAGTTTAAACTTGTCATTAGATTATCTATAAAATTCTATATATCTTTCCAGCAAAGGCCTCATCCATACGACACCCCAAACATGGGTTCTTAGCACAACGGTACACAAAAATGCACAGCAGTTGGAATTTAAACACCAGACCACCTACCTCGATCGGTCCTGATCGGTATATGTGAACGACACCTCCCGAATCATCCAAGAACGATGTAGATCTGGGATAAAATAATTCCCATTCAAACGTAATTAGCTTCCATTAGAGGAATAATTGGTAAGAAAAATGCAAGGAGAAGGGAGATATTACTCGTACGGTCCCAACGTGATCGGCGGAAGCGGAAACGGATTCCCGGTGTATAGTCGGGAGATATCCAAAGTTCCGGCCGTCCTCCTGAGCTCCTCTGGTGTTCTAAGATTCCTCTGTGAACAAAGGAGGCTACTGCCCGTTTTAAGCAAAAAAAAAAAACAAACTACACATCGTATACTCTCAAGTACATGGCGTGTACTTTTCTCATTTAATTGTTCCTCTGGAGGCTACCTTTTCACCGCTGAACTGTTTATCTATCGACATGAGTACACGATGTGCATTCCCAATTACACGGCGTGTACTTTCACTCTGCTAGCGGCTGCCTCCACCGCCTTACTATTCACCTGTTGACTAAATACACGGCGTGTAAATACCCTATACACGACGTGTAGTCAATTTTTACACTTTTCATCACCGACAGACCTACACGCCCTGTGTACCCATCCCACATGGCCAAAGTACATGGTGTGTGGAAAAGTACACGGCGTGTAGTTACAAAATTTGAGATTTTTCCCCATTTTCTTTATTTTCTCAAAAACACTTAAGAAAAAATAAAAAGAAGAAACCCGTACCTCAAAAATAAGAACCGGGTTCTTATAGAGGTTGCTGGAAGTTTTGTTGAAAAGGGGGCCTTTGTTATTGTCTAGAGACATACGTCATGTTAGATTGATCCTTCCACCCTTGGTTGTATACTGGTGAAAAGGAATCAAAATTCTTTTGGGGATATGGCTGCTGCTACTGCTGATATGGTCTCCCAGGAAACACTGTTGCACGATCTTCTGTTTCTTGTAGTTGGGGGGAAACGGTCAGTTGGGTAGCATGTCTCAGTGAAAATTCCACAAGGCCTTGAAGGAGGGGGTTGATATGTCTTTTGTGACAAAGTAATATGCCTCACCATAGTGGTCAATTATTACAACTTAGTATCAATCAAATGATTTTCAAGAGAAGAAGGACTTACTTGATGCACTCCCCTAATATGTGGTGTACCTCGATCACCAAATTGTTGAGAGTTTTGTGCCATCTTGTTGATAAATGCACGTAAAACTACTGCTATCTTTTCTAACAATGAATCTCTAACTGCAACATCTACCATGCCCTTCTCTATAGGTGTGAGTCCTTCATAGAAGTATTGGATGAGGAGTTTCTCACTGATTTGGTGATGTGGGCAGCTTGCACACAAATTCTTGAATTGCTCTCAGTACTCATATATTGAATCCCCTTGTGCTTGATTAATCCTCAATATCTCCTTAAAAATGGTAGTGGTCCTTGATGCTGGAAAAAATCTATGAAAGAAAAGATGTTTCAAATCGTTCCAACAAGTTACATCTTCAGGTTGTAAATAATACATCCAATCTTTTGCAGCCCCATCAAGTGAAAATGGGAATGCCCTTAGTTTGATTTGATCTTAAAATAAATTTTTTAGTTTAAGGGTTGAGAAAACCACATTAAATTCTTTAATTTTTTTATTGGGATCTTTACCAGAGAGGCCATGAAATTTTTGAAGCAGGTGAATCAACCCAGATTTCAGTTCAAAATATTATTCGAGATTTAGGTATGAAATGCAATTTGGTTGATAGTTAATATCAGGTGCGGCCAATTCTCGAATGGTTCTATTAATTTCATTCCCATTATTTTCAGACATTGGTTATTGTTTTAAGTTATAATTAGAAGTGTTTCCAATTTAAATGTTCTTGGAGTGGATTAATTCTCCAACTAGTTGAATGTTGAAACTCCCTGTAGACTGATAATGTCTGATTTGAGCCCCAAGGCTGTGTTTAATCTCAGGGTCAAGATTTAAGAGATATTCGAGATTAGTTCATGTCATAAATCAAATAAAAATTAAAAAAATAAAAGTGGAACATAATAAAATAAAATACGAGAAGTTTGATTTGATGGTCCAAAAAGAAGAAGAAGAAGAAAACAAAAGAAGAAGAAAAATTCAGATTGGGTAAAGAAAGAAGAAAGAAGAGAAAAAGAGAATAAAATGTAAAATAAAATAAAATAAATACCTCTAAATAGTTGAAATAATTACTTGCCTCCCCAAAAACAATGCCAATTTGAAAGGAACTATCATGGGTGCTTTCAAATGATATGTGATTGTTGGTTACTTAGGTGCAGCAGAGTGGCTGACCAAGGTCGTCTCTCAAAGGAGGAAGTAAATTTAACAACATATTAAAGGTATTTTTAATGTAGAATAAAAGTAAATAAGAACATTAATTAAAAGGATGGTGTTGTTTATAGTTTATAAATCTAGAAGAAATTTGTTGGAAGAATATTAGATTTTTGTTTTATTTTTAGTTTTGAAATGAAGTTCGATTAAAATGACACAATAAGAAGATGTTTTTTTAGAAAATATTTAAAAGGCGTAATTGATATAACTATACCTATTCAATCAGTTATTTGTAATTATCATTTAAATTAACATCCACTTAATTATAATCCTATAATTTGTTAACCCTCAAACCCTATGGGAGTTAACTTAACCACAAAGATGAAACTACTTAAACCTTAGTGTAACGACCCAATCTTTTTGAGTAGTATATTAACTTACTCTTAATGATTTAATAAGATGTTAATGGTTAATGTAGAAAGAGGAGTCGATGGCTTCATCCAGTAGACTCGAACCTTATGAAGCCCACTTATCAGAGCTTGGGAAGGAGGTGGCATCTTTGGGCTTCGCTTTGGACCAAGCCCAAGCCGAACTCCAGCGTGTCAAGCTTGAACGGAAACACCTGCGGGAGAAGTTCAAGTTAGTAGAGATTACTACTAGGGAAATGTTATCTGAGCCTCCCTCAGATTCTCTCACCATAGCACACCTTACACTTAGGTCATATGCCGGTGTTATAAGGGTCTATGTGATGAGACCCTAACTTCTTTGTGTAATCCTTTGGGATGAATAAATTAAGATTTCTTTCTTTAGTGATGTTTGTGAAATTTCAAATGTCCGGATAATTTTAGGATGTATTTATTGATGAATTTTGAAAAAAAGATATTTTAAAATGTTTATGTAAACCCTAAATAATTAATGATGTCTATTGATTTTCAAAAAATGGTCTTCTGCAAAAGTGTTCAGTAAGGAATTTTGAGTCTAATAACATCAACTTAATTTTTGATGAATAGTAAATTATGAATAGTGATTTTATGTTTAGGATTAGTAATGTGACCAAATGGATTAGTAATTTCACTCAAAGAAAGTTTTAATATAATTTTGACACCTAGATTAAGTAATGTGATTCAATAAAATGGGTAAATAACGGTTTCATAAATTATTAGCCAAGTATTAGTTTTTTCGGGTGAATAGTGTTTTTTAATTAAAAATTTAATTAAAAATAATTAGAAAATTATTTTTATAAAAAGGACTTTATTTTTGAACTCAGAACATCGATATTATTTTATGGTAATTTTTGGGGATTTTTCTGAAAAAACGAATTCTCGATGAACAGTGTTTTTATTTAAAAATTAAATTAAAAATATTTAGAAAATTATTTTTATAAAATGGAGTTCATAAATGTAATTAGAGCATCGATATTTGGTTAAGGTGAAATTTTGGGATTTTTCTGAGAAAGATGAATTTTTTAGTGAATAGTAAAAATGCAGTTTTAGGGTTTCAGTATGTTTAATGACATCATAACTGTGTCATGATGATGTAATGAGATATTTTAAGGGTTGGCCGGCCAATGGTGATGAATTATTGTTTTGAGGGCCCCATGTGGCCTAACTCCATTGTAAATGCCAAGGGAGAGCACATGGTTTTGAGAAAAGCACTTGTGAGGTGTCCCTTGGCCATTAATGCCTTGTCCCCTCACTTTTCCTATAAATACCCACCCTTTACTCCATTAGTTTTCACTCCCAACTCTCCCCCAACGAATTTTTGGTCTCCTTACCTCCCAAGGAGTCCTCCCAAGGTTCCCCCAAGCCCTCAAGGTCCAAACCTTTGAGTTTTAAGAGTTACGTTTTAAGGTAAGGGATCCGACCTCTCTCTTTTTTTTCATGTAATCTCTTTTATGTCATTCCTTTTATGCTCCATGTTCTTATGTGAGAGGATGTTCTTTTATATTCCTCTTACTGCCATTTTCATTTTTATATGATGAGAGATCCCCTCTTACTCTCATCATTTCGTTTTATGAAAGTTTAAGTGACGCCGTTAGGCTGTCGAATTTTTAAGGGATTCTTTCACCCTTCTCATTTTTCAAGTTCGATTTTCATGTCAAGTCTTTCAAGTTCCTTTTTATTATGTTGGGGTATGATCTCTATATCTATCATACTGATCTCTTATGATCATATGATGAGAGACCCTATTTGATCTTGTCAAATCATTTTTATTGAAGTTTAAGTGACGCCGTTAGGCTGCCGAATTTTCATAAGAGAAATCTAATTTTTGTCTCACTTTCATGTTTTTCATTTCATATGGTATATCTTTCAAATTTAATTACCATGTTCTTAAATCCATCATATTCTGTCCCCCTACTATTTTATGGATCATTTATGAGTGGGTGACCCATGTCCCCTCTCTTTCCAATGTTTTCTAAAACCTTGTAACATAGCCGTTATGCTGCAGAATTTTCGTCTCAAAATGCATCTCTCTTTTCTCAAAATTATTTTATGTTATAAGGTGAATAATCAAAGCTATTATTTTTACAAGTGTATTCACATATATATCAAATGTTCTATTTTAAATTCTGTTATTTACATACATGAGACCCGCTTTCCCTTTTCGTGGGTTTAAAGTGACATTAAGATCATGTCTTTAAAGCAGTTTTTAAAACATTATGATTATGAAATGAAACCCATTTATTTTGTGCTATATGGGTTCTTTATGAAATGTTTGATGATGATATATGTGACTCACATGATAATAAAGGCAAATTTAAGGGTGCGCCCTGATAGCACTCCAATGCATTGGGTAATGATGTAACCACTAGAGATTACAATTTTCACGATACCTTGGTGAATAACCTTGGTAATTTTCAAATGACACCTTGGGGATGGACCTTGGTGATATGTTCATGATTGTCTATGTTAAATGATGTAGCCACATATTCAAGTTATGAAAAATGTTATTTTTATTATGAAATGCCTCATGATTTCTTTCTCATGCCTTAAAGTTCTTTTCATGTCCTTATTGAAGTATATCAAGTTCACATGTAAAATGTTCCTCTTGTTTCCCTTAATGGGCGTTCTGCTCACCCTTTCTTTTGATGTATGTCCCCAGGTTATGAGATGCAGTAATGAACCTAGGATGAACTTAAGGATAATCCTTTCAAGTGTTTAAGAAGAATGCTTTATGTTGTTTTCATGTTTTATGTTCCTAGTTTCCAAGACACTAAACCTTAAAGATCCTCAGTATTGTGTAATGTAATGAAAGTTTATGTTATAAAAAGACGGGATGCTATAGTTGGTATCAAAGGATGGTTTAGTTATTTGTGGAAATTAGGATATAAAAACTTTAGGAAGAACCCTATAGAAAAGTTTAAGTATAGGAAAACTTCCTGGTATTTTGGTAAGTATTGAGTAAGTGGTTTATAAAACAAATACATCCCTATCTGGATACAAGATGGTAGAGGCGGCTCTGGAACAAATGTACATAGGGGTAAAACCCGAAAACACCGCTTTGAGCTAGACTCGAATGGGAACTGGTGCATGATAACGGGCTTGCTGCACTCTTGGTTACAACACTCCCGGGGGATATGTTTGGTTAATCACAAGATTTTTATGAATCATTATGAAGGAATTATAGAGAAGTGTAATTTTCTAAACATGAAGTCTTAGTTAAAAGATTCATAAATGAAATAAGTTTCTCACTAAGGTTTTATTCTTTTAGAAAATGGCGGGAAATAGGATGAATCATGCCGATGGTGACCGCAATGCACCATGTGCTGACGACCCTCCGATGGAAGCCAGAATGGAAACATTCATGCGAATGATGAACCAACTGACTCAAGTTATGAGTAATAACTTGAATCAAGCGGAGAGGCCGATCTCACCACGAAGGGAACAACTTTCTATTGAGTCCTTTATGCGTCAACGACCACCAACATTCAGTGGATCTACTGACCCATTGGTTGCGGAACAATGGATAATCTCCATTGAAAAGATATTTTCTGTACTTCATTGTTCAGAACAAGAAAAAGTCACCCTTGCTGTTTACCGCCTAGAGGGAGAAGCTGATCAGTGGTGGTCACTGATCAAAAACATGAAGCCACGAGGAGAGATGGAAGCTATGGAGTGGGAAGAGTTCCAGGGAATATTCTTTAATAAGTATTTCCCTCATTCGATGAGAACGAGAATGGAGAAAGAATTTCTCGAGCTGAAGCAGAAGGAGAATGAATCAATTGGAACCTATGAGATGAACTTCACAAGGCTTTCCCGTTATACCTCAAGCTTTGTCATGGACCCTAATGGGAAGGTTGATAGATTCTTTGGCGGACTACGACCTCATCTGCGGAAGAATCTAGCCAACAGGGACTGCGATAGCTATGAAGAAATAGTTCGAAGTGCTATGAAAGTTGAACTAGAGTTTGGGGAGACACAATGGTCTCACAAATCTAATGAGAAGAAGAGAACTCTAGAACCAAGCCTGGGAATAAGTTTTGATTAGGAAAGAGGTGGAAAGCATATGCAACATGCCACATGCAATAAATGTGGGAAGAAGCATTCGGGGAACTGCTTGATCAGAAGTGGTAAGTGCTATAGGTGTGGAAAAGAAGTCCATATTTCTCGGAATTGTCGTAGTGATGTGAAGCCTCAACTTCCCAACACTAACGACAGAGGAAAGATGGTTCTGGACCTATCCGAAGTCACATGCTTCAAGTGTGGACAACTTGGGCACTTTTCTAATCAATGTCCAAATACGAGGGCGGTGGAGGGGAATCACCATCAACCTCAACAGAGGCCAAGGGAGCAAGGTCGTGATTTCGCTATCACAACAACTGAAGTTGAAGTTCCGAACGATGTGGTAGCAGGTACTCTTGTCGTCCTCTCAAAACTAGCGAGTACTTTATTTGATTCTGGTTCTACGCATTCCTTTATTTCCTCCAAGTTTGCAAGGAATATATAATCAATCCCCGAACTGCTAGAGGTAGAGTTGTCAATCAAGACTCCAAGTGGGATTATCCTTGCATCAACAGTATTTAGAGACTCTAGTGTTTACTTTGGTGAGCACAATCTTATCGCAAATCTAGTAGTCATTCCCATGATGGAATTCGACATTATACTAGAGATGGACTGGCTCTCAAAGTATAATGCTAAGATCAAATACAGAAGTAAGGAAATCTCAGTAGTCTTGAATGAACGACCTACAGTTATCTTCCAAGGAGAGATATCCCGAACTGATCCCTATCTAGAAGCACCTTCTATATCTTTCTTTATGGAGTTAATTGGTGATGATGAAGAAGGAAAAAGGAGCATACAAATAGAAGATGTTCTGATTGTTCAGGAATACATGGATGTATTTCCTGAGGAGTTACCTGGACCTCCCCCAGAAAGAGAGGTAGATTTCTCCATTGAACTCGTACCTGGGTCTCAACCGATATCAAAGACTCCGTATAGAATAGAAAATGTGGAGCTAGAAGAGTTAAATAAACAACTCCAAGACTTGTTGGAGAAGGGGTTTATCTGACCAAGTGTGTCTCCTTGGGGAGCACCAATTCTCTTTGTGAAGAATAAGGATGGATCAATGTGGCTATGCATTGATTATAGAGAACTGAATGGGATCACAGTGAAGAACAGATATCCTCTTCCAAGAATTGATGATTTATTTGACCAACTTCGCGGGGCTCAATTCTTCTCCAAGATTGACCTTCGATCTAGTTATCATCAACTGAGGGTGAAGAAGGAAGATATTCCAAAGTCTACCTTCCGATCAAGATATGGGCATTATGAGTTTACTGTTATGCCCTTCGGCTTGACTAATGCTCCTTCTATTTTCATGGATTTGATGAATAAAGTCTTTAATGACTACCTTGATAAGTTTTTGGTAGTTTTTATTGATGATATTTTGATATATTCAAAAAGTCGTGAGGAGCATGAAGATCATCTGAGGGTTATTTTGAAAATTCTGCGGAAGGAGAGGCTCTTTGGAAAGTTCAGAAAGTGTGAGTTTTGGTTACAACAAGTGGCTTTCTTGGGGCACATCGTAACCAATGAAGGAATCTTAGTTGACCCTGCAAAGACAATGGTTGTGGAGGAGTGGCCTCAACCCACAACAGTAACTGAGATTCGTAGTTTCCTTGGTTTAGCGGGATATTATAGGAGGTTTGTGAAAAACTTTTCACGGATTTATAATCCACTAACCAAGTTGACTCGAAAAGGGGTTAAGTTCATCTAGACAAAGGAATGCGAGGAAAGTTTCCAAGAGCTGAAGAGGATATTGGTTACTGCACCTATGTTAACACTACCCTCTATCGGAGAAGGATTTGTTATTTTTAGCGACACATCTCTGAAAGGTCTTGGGTGCGTCCTCATGCAAAATGACAAGGTAATTGCTTATGCATCTCGACAATTGAAGATTCATGAGCAGAATTATCCTACGCATGATCTAGAGCTAGCGGCAGTTGTTTTTGCTCTAAAGATATGGAGGCACTATCTTTATGGGGAGAAATGTGATATATACACCGACCAACAAAGTTTAAAGTATATTTTCACGCAGAAAGAATTGAACATGAGACAAAGGAGATGGTTGGAGCTTATTAAAGACTATGATTGTTCAATTCATTATCACCCTGGAAGAGCAAATAAAGTCGCGGATGCGTTAAGCAGGAAAGATCTTGTTGTCCTGGCAACAATGAGGATCCTAGGAGATCCCTTGATTAAAGATCTAGTAAAACTGGACATGGGAATTATAAGGAAAGGTACATCATCAACCCTATCCCAAATGATTTCTCAACCTTCATTACTAGAGAAGATCAAGAAGGCTCAAAAAGAAGATCCTTTGCTGCAGGAGAAGTTTGAGGCTGTAAAGGATGGGAAGTTCCCTGATTTCAATATTGATCAAGAAGGTGTATTGAAATTTCATACAAGACTATGTGTTCCATATATTCCGGAGATAAAGAAAGAACTGATGGATGAAGATCATAGTTCTACTTTCTCTATACATCCGGGAAGCACTGAGATGTATAGATACCTTCGTGATCATTATTGGTGGGATAACATGAAGAGGGAGATTGCTGATTTCACTACAAGGTGCCTAGTGTGTCAGCAAGTAAAGGCAGAACGACAACTTCCCAAGGGGGTATTACAACCGCTACCCATACCAGTATGGAAGTGGGATAATATCACCATGTACTTTGTAACTAGTCTCCTGAAAACATCCAAAGGAAACAATGCGATATGGGTTATTGTGGACCGTCTCACCAAGACCGCCCATTTTATCTCTATTCGGGAAGATTTCTATCTGGATCAACTTGCCAAGATATATGTAAAGGAAGTGGTAAGGCTGCATGGGGTACCACTATCCATCGTGTCTGATCGCGATCCAAGATTCACATCAAAATTCTGGAGAAGTCTCCAGCATGCTCTAAATACTGAATTGAATTTTAGTATGGCCTATCATCCTCAAACTGATGGCCAATCTGAAAGGACTATTCAGACAATCGAAGACATGCTGAGATTATGCTCAATGGAATTTAAAGGTGGATGTGATCAACACCTCCCATTAGTTGAGTTCTCCTATAACAACAGCTTCCATACGAGTATTCAGATGGCACCCTAGGAAGCTCTGTATGGAAAGCGATGTAGAACTCCTACTTGTTGGGATGAAACTGGTGAGAGAAAGCTTCTTGGGCCTGATCTTGTGCAAGAGATGATAGAACAGGTTCATGCCATCGAACAACACATAAAGGCTGCTCAGAGTCGGCAGAAGAGCTATGATGACAATCGTCGAAGGGACCTGGAGTTTGGTGTTGGCGACAAAGTCTTCCTTCGAATTTCTCCATGGAAGAGAGTCATGCGGTTTGGGAATAAAGGGAAGCTCATCCCTAGGTACATTGGGCCCTATAAAATCCTTGATCGCATAGGAACAGTGGCCTATCGTCTAGAACTTCCACCGAACCTAGCTCAAGTTCATGATGTCTTCCATGTATCTCTCTTTAGGAAGTACATACCCGACCCTTTGCATGTACTGAACCCAGAGGTGGTACAACTGGAACATGACCTCTCTTATGAGGAGCATCCAGTGGAGATCTTAGACCGTAGAAACAAGGTTCTACGAAACAAGACTACCCACCTTGTGAAAGTGTTGTGTAGGAATCATAAATATAAAGAAGCGACTTGGGAGTCTGAGGAAACAATGAAGCAAAAGTACACTCACCTTTTCGACTAGGCCTCAAGTACAAATTTCGGGGACAAAATTTCTTAAGGGGGGAAGAATGTAACGACCCAATCTTTTTGAGTAGTATATTAACTTACTCTTAATGATTTAATAAGATGATAATGGTTAATGTAGAAAGAGGAGTCGATGGCTTCATCCAGTAGACTCGAACCTTATGAAGCCCACTTATCAGAGCTTGGGAAGGAGGTGGCATCTTTGGGCTTCGCTTTGGACCAAGCCCAAGCCGAACTCCAGTGTGTCAAGCTTGAACGGAAACGCCTGCGGGAGAAGTTCAAGTTAGTAGAGATTACTACTAGGGAAATGTTATCTGAGCCTCCCTCAGATTCTCTCACCATAGCACACCTTACACTTAGGTCATATACCGGTGTTATAAGGGGCTATGTGATGAGACCCTAGCTTCTTTGTGTAATCCTTTGGGATGAATAAATTAAGATTTCTTTCTTTAGTGATGTTTGTGAAATTTCAAATGTCCGGATAATTTTAGGATGTATTTATTGATGAATTTTGAAAAAAAGGATATTTTAAAATGTTTATGTAAACCCTAAATAATTAATGATGTGTATTGATTTTCAAAAAATAGTCTTCTGCAAAAGTGTTCAGTAAGGAATTTGAAGTCTAATAAGATCAACTTAATTTTTGATGAATAGTAAATTATGAATAGTGATTTTACGCTTAGGATTAGTAATGTGACCAAATGGATTAATAATTTCACTCAAAGAAAGTTTTAATATAATTTTGACACCTAGATTAAGTAATGTGATTCAATAAAATGGGTAAATAACGGTTTCATAAATTATTAGCCAAGTATTAGTTTTTTCGGGTGAATAGTGTTTTTTAATTAAAAATTTAATTAAAAATAATTATAAAATTATTTTTATAAAAAAGACTTTATTTTTGAACTCAGAACATCGATATTATGTTATGGTAATTTTTGGGGATTTTTCTGAAAAAACGAATTCTCGATGAATAGTGTTTTTATTTAAAAATTAAATTAAAAATATTTAGAAAATTATTTTTATAAAATGGAGTTCATAAATTTAATTAGAGCATCGATATTTGGTTAAGGTGAAATTTTGGGATTTTTCTGAGAAAGATGAATTTTTCAGTGAATAGTAAAAATGCAGTTTTAGGGTTTCGGTATGTTTAATGACATCATAACTATGTCATGATGATGTCATGAGATATTTTAAGGGTTGGCCGGCCAAGGGTGATGAATTATTGTTTTGGGGGCCCCATGTGGCCTAAATCCATGGTAAATGCCAAGGGAGAGCACATGGTTTTGAGAAAAGCACTTGTGCGGTGTCCCTTGGCCATTAATGCCTTGTCCCCTCACTTTCCCTATAAATACCCACCCTTTACTCCTTTAGTTTTCACTCTAAAATCTCCCCCAACAAAGTTCTGGTCTCCTTACCTCCCAAGGAGTCCTCCCAAGGTGCCCCCAAGCCCTCAAGGACCAAACCTTTGAGTTTTAAGAGTTACGTTTTAAGGTAAGGGATCCGACCTCTCTCTTTCTTTTCATGTAATCTCTTTTATGTCATTCCTTTTATGCTCCATGTTCTTATGTGAGAGGATGTTCTTTTATATTCCTCTTACTTCCCTTTTCATGTTTATATTATGAGAGATCCCCTCTTACTCTCATCATTTCGTTTTATGAAAGTTTAAGTGACGCCGTTAGGCTGTTGAATTTTTAAGGGATTCTTTCACCCTTCTCATTTTTCAAGTTCGATTTTCATGTCAAGTCTTTCAAGTTCCTTTTTATTATGTTGGGGTATGATATCTATATCTATCATACTGATCTCTTATGATCATATTATGAGAGACCCTATTTGATCTTGTCAAATCATTTTTTATTGAAGTTTAAGTGACGCCGTTAGGCTGCCAAATTTTCATAAGAGAAATCTTATTTTTGTCTCACTTCCATGTTTTTCATTTCATATGGTATATCTTTCAAATTTCATTACCATGTTCTTAAATCCCTTATATTCTGCCCCCTACTGTTTTATGGATCATTTATGAGTGGGTGACCCATGTCCCCTCTCTTTTCAATGTTTTCTAAAACCTTGTAACATAGCCGTTATGCTGCAGAATTTTCGTCTCAAAATGCCTCTCTCTTTTCTCAAAATTATTTTATGTTATAAGGTGAATACTCAAAGCTCTTATTTCTAAAAGGGTATTCACATATATATCAAATGTTCTATTTTAAATTCTGGGATTTACATACATGAGACCCGCTTTCCCTTTCCGTGGGTTTAAAGTGACATTAAGATCATGTCTTTAAAGCAGTTTTTAAAACGTTATGATTATGAAATGAAACCCATTTATTTTGTGCTATATGGGTTCTTTATGAAATGTTTGATGATGATATATGTGGCTCACATGATAATAAAGGAAAATTTAAGGGTTCACCCTGATAGCGCTCCAATGCATTGGGTAATGATGTAACCACTAGAGATTACAATTTTCACGATACCTTGGTGAATAACCTTGGTAATTTTCAAATGACACCTTGGGGATGGACCTTGGTGATATGTTCATGATTGTCTATGTTAAATGATGTAGCCACATCTTCAAGTTATGAAAAATGTTATTTTTATTATGAAATGCCTCATGATTTCTTTCTCATGCCTTAAATTTCTTTTCATGTCCTTATTGAAGTATATCAAGTTCACATGTAAAATGTTCCTCTTGTTTCCCTTACTGGGCCTTCTGCTCACCCTTTCTTTTGATGTATGTCCCCAGGTTATGAGATGCAGTAATGAACCTAGGATGAACTTAAGGAGAATCCTTTCAAGTGTTTAAGAAGAATTCTTTATGTTGTTTTCATGTTTTATGTTCCTGGTTTCCAAGACACTAAACCTTAAAGATCCTCAGTATTGTGTAATGTAATGAAAGTTTATGTTATAAAAAGACGGGATGCTATACTTAGGCTAGCTTCAGAACATGAAATCACAACACCCTACTTTGATTGATGTTCTTAGGTTAGATTATGGTCATTGGTTAATTAGAGTACATATCCAATCTGTAAATGAGGATTAATTGAGTTTATGTATTATATTTGAACTCTAAAAATTTATCCCGTGTGTTCTTTTATTACCGATTAAGATCACACTCTCACAATTTACACAACTTCCGACCTCACATTTTTTTGTTTTAATTGTTCAATTGATTAGTTAGATTCATTTAAATTAAAAAATAAATTAATAGATCATATAAAGTGAATTAAAGTAGATCATTTATTCAAAATAAATGAATGAAGAAGTTTAGAGGTAGATCAATTACTAAAAATAACTACTTTTCCATGGGCGGTGTAGTCATCGTAGAAACGTTTTACATGTGCAAAGGTTTAGGAAGGGTAGAACCCAATCACGTTTATACTCTTGATTCTAGACCAATTTGGAAGATTAATAGAAAAATAAATTTGAACAAAACATAAGAAAAGAGAATAAATAAAAGAAGAACAAAGAAGTTTATTATGAAAACACAAGGATTACAATATAAGGAAGAAGAAGAGGGATTCGACGAAGGGATCCTTGCTTCAAGAGCTACCCTTATTGAATTGATTGGAGAATTGGAGTGTAAAATCTTCTCCTATGCCCTAAAATTCCTAATGAACATCCCCAACCCCACAAAATGATAAAACCACCAATTTATAGAGTGATGGGGAGGCTAGGTTCAAAGTGGTTTCAAGTGTGAATGGGGAATCTCAGCTAAATATTTTATGCCAACTTTCACCACCCATTTGACTACCAAAACACATGAATAAGCTGTACTTTCAGAATGATTATTCGTGAGAAAATGATTCCTTGAGTTCCTCTCAAAATTTGGGCCTAATCCAAGCATGGGTAAAGAAGTTATGACCCAAATAAAGAACCCATGTCCAATCTAGTGAGTCCATCCCAACTTTGACTTCATGGACCATTTGCGCCAACCAAATGCATGATTTAGCTCCAATGTCCTAAATAAAAGTTGTTGAAAATTATGCCAGGAAAAAATTTAAAAAATATTAAGTTCAAATACTTCAAATAAAATTATTTATGTTCGAAATACTATAGTGAATTTTTAAACGGTAAAACTGGAATTTTCATCAAATTTTCAAATGAATGATCTAATCCCAAATATTCCATAAATGAACATAGTTAACACAATTTGAGGAAATTATATCATTTATTATCAATAAAATATTCAATAAAATTGTGTTTTATCAACTATCATGACTTATCTTCCTTGGCTGTGATCACATAAGAACTTAAACGTTTGACCTTTTTCCATTCAAGTGATCAACGATTATCAAGATTCATCATCTTCAACATCTTTTGATCATCTACTGTTTTCATTATATTTGTTTTTCTTCATGTAATCATTTATTCTCTTATTTGTATTTCTTCGAATCTGGTTAATGCTTTTCCCAATAAAAAGAAAGTATTGAATTGTCTGGTTATTGCACCTCCAAAAAGGAAGTTTGGGCTGTGACTCTTGATCAAAAGTCAGGTCATTGACTAGGTGTGGTATCTTGTAAAAAGACTGGGTTTTTCCTTAGGGTTTTTTTTAAAAGGAAGAGTCTGTAACATGTTCTCACACATTTAAAAGTGAGGTTATTAGTGGGTACTAATATTCTCAAGGAGTAGAGTAGGTTGGGTGGACTAGGATCTTTGTGATTCAAACCACTATAAATATTTTCATTATTTTATTTTATTTCTGATGCTCTTTATTTAAAGAACACTACACTCACTATAAAACTTTATTTTATAAACTCTAATTGATTTGACTTTAAATTTTTTAAATGACTATTCACCCCCTCTAGTCATTATTTCCATCACTATCGATCCAATATGTATGAGTCTCCAATCTTAAAATTAGTATATAAGAATTATTAGTATACATATAGATTTACATGGATAACCTCTTCTCTATGAGGATCTTTATGTTTTGTTTTTCTGAGCTTTGTTGCTTGTTTTTAAGTTATTTTAGATTGAGGGTAGTTTTGTATGTCTGACCCCTTCCTATCCTTTCACTGTATCTTTTTCTTTAATAAATTGGCTTGGTCCCAACCTATTATTAACAATGAAAAATATTGTTTTTTTATTTCTTTTATATTTAATTTTTTATTTTTAAATATTTTTTATATTATTTTTTTTACATTTGTTTAGAAAATATAGTTGTTTTGATTTTTTAAAATTTATTTAAAATTTAAAAAATTATTTTTATATTTTTTCTTTTCTTTTTATCAATAATGAAATGCTTAACTTTATTTTTTTAAAATTTATTTAAAATAAAAATAACTTTTTGGATTTTAATGTTTTTTTTGTTTTTTATTTTAGTTTTATCATTTTTAATTTTTCATTATTTTTTAATTTATTTTAGCAAAGTATATTTTTTCTAATTTTTTTAAATTCACATGAAAATAAAATAAAATATTATATATTTTTTCCCTTTTTTAATTTATTCTAATTTATTTAAAAGAAAATATATTTTTTGATTTCCCCATTCTTATATTCTTTAAAATAAAATCATTTTTCTTCATTTTTAATATATTTAAAAGTGAAATAAGTTTTTTTATTTTGATTTTTTGATTTTATATTTTTCCAATTTTTTTTAATTTTATTTATTTAAAAGAACATAGTTTTTCTTTATTTTTTAAGAATTTAAAAGTAAATTATTTTTCTCCTTTTTCTATTTTTATATTTTTTAATAGAATGAAATTTTCTTTTAATTTCAATTCATTTGAAAGAAAAATAAAATTATTACAATTTTTCTTTTCCCATTTCTTCTTTTTTCTATCTCTCTTTATATATATTTTTATTTTTCTATTATTAATTTATATTTTTAATAAAAATAAGGTTAACTTTATTTTTATTTATTAATTAAAATTAATATATATTTTTTATATTTTTTTCAATTATTAATATAAAGAACTTTTTTTTTGTTTTTTGAAAATTATTTGAATATAAAACATAAAATTTTAGATATATTTTTTATTTTATTATTTCTTTTGTTTTTTTTTCTTTTTTAAGAAAGAAATGTTATTATTTTTTTTAATATTTTTAATAGAACACAATTTTTGTTATTTTTTATTTTTTTTTATTTTAATATAACATTTCTTTTATGATTTTTTATTCTTTTGAAAGAAAATTTTTATTTGTTTCCTTTTCTATTTTATAAAAAAAGTGTTTTTCTATATATTTTTATTTTATTTGAGATAAAAATATTTTTTTATATTTTTTACCATTTTATTATTTTTTAATAGAACATATTTATTCTTAATTTTCTAAATTTATTTTAAATAAAGATAAATGTTCTTAGATGTTGGTGTTTTCTTTTTTGTTATTTTGTTATTTTTCTAATAAATCAATATTTTTCTTGTTTTTTAATTTATTTTTAAGTTAACCAAATTTTTTATATCATTTTACATTTTTTTATTTTTTTTACTTTGAATAGAATAAAAATAAATATATTTTTTAAATTTATTTTATTATAAACTATTTTTTGTATATTCTTACAATTTTTAATTTCTTATTTTATTTATTTATTATTTTGTTTTGCAATTTGTGTGGTGTCCAAGTGGTATGGACACCTGTAACTCTATATTTGGTCAAGGGTTCAAATCTTAGATGACCCCAATTTAGGGATTCAATGCGGTATATTCTGCTGATGGAAGGCGCATGCAGTCTCAGCGGAGGGAAACACCTCAATGGAGGATGGTCTCAGCGACGAGCGATCAACATCAATAATGGTTGGTAATGGCAGTCTGCATTGCAAGAGCCCCGTCGGTAGTCGATGGCGTCATCGACACGTATCAGCATCAGTGGGGGGGGGGGGGGGTGGGACTCAACGAGAGTGGGGGACCGAGGGCGACAACAAGGGGCCTGCGATGGCCAAAACGGTGGGCCGCGAGAGCGGCGATGGATATGGTATACTCTGTCGAGAAAAGATAAAATTAGGAGCGCGACGACATCAGTGGAGTGGGCTGTAGTGGCAATGCAACAGATGGGAAAGCAGGGGCTGCGGTAGTTGATGGAAATCCCAATGGGTGATGGGTGCAGGTGATAGGGTACGTGGTGCATGGTAAACATAAAAAGGTCTAGGTTTTTGGGCCAAAATTTTGACCTACAAGTCAGTTGTTATCATGGGGTTCCATACCCACTAAGCCTACACACCATGTAATAGGTTCCTTCTACCTAGAATATTTTTTTTTTATGTTTTTTATTTTTTTTAATTTTTTTTAACAAAATGAAGTCTTTCTTAATTTTTTAATTTATATGAAAGCTAAATAATTTTTCTATATTTTCGAACATTTTATAGCCATTTTTTTCTTTTTATCTTTTTTATTTAGTTTTTTAATAAAATAAATTTCCTTTTGTTTTGAATGATTTGGAGGCATGAGTGACATCTATGTTTTAGGGGTAATTATCAAGGTCATGGTGGGTGATGTTTACACTTTTAGTTTCAGTTGTAGTCATGTTTTTTGGCTTTTAATGCCTTTTTCTTGACGAGGGTAGTCTTGTCTTGTATGACCCAATCTCTCCTCCATTGTATTATTTTTCCTTTTTAATAAATGGGATGGGCCTTTTGGCCCAATCCTGTGCCTATTTGAAGAAAATATATATTTTTTCGTATTTTTTTAATAGAAAAAAGTATTTCTTTAAATATTTGAGAAAAATATTTTATTATAAAATTAATGATTTCAATTTCTTTTTTGCCTTTTTTAATTTTTATCAAATCAATTTTTTGTATTTTTAAAATGTATTTGAAAGAAAAATAAAATATTAATATTTTTCCTTTTTTTTTATTTTATTTTAATTTTATTTCTCCCATTTTTTAATAAAATAATGTATTTTTAATTTTATTTTAATTTATTAAAATATAAATTAATTTTGTTGTAAAATTTTCATTTTTTAAGAAAATTGAGTTTTTTCTTGATTTTGTTAATATATTTGAAATTAAAATTATTTATTAGGTTTTTTATTTTGTTTTCTAGTTGAATATAAGTTTCATGATTATTTTAACTTATTTGAAAGTATTTTTTTTTAAAATTTTCCCTTTTTTGATAGAAGTTTTTTATTTATTTGGAAGTAAAATATATTTTTTAGATTTTTTTTTTCATTTTTTCTATTTTTTATCATATTATATGATATGATATTCTATATTTTATTTATTTAATTATTTTTTTATAATTTCTTTATTTCTTTATATTTTTTATTTTAAAAAAACCACTAGGGAGGCAATATCACCTTGAAGCTTGATGTGAAAAATGATTTTTATACTATGGACTAGGCCTTCATCGTTAATGACTTAAAGGATTTTGGCTGCACTGATGTTTTTATCAGTTGGGTGAAGGCTCTTTGGTCTGATTTACATTTTAGTGCTTATTAATGGATCACCTGAGGGGTTCTTCCCCTGTTCAAGGGGAGTTAGGTAAGGTGATCCTCTCTCCACCATTATAATCTATATAGCCTAGGACCATTTGAGAAGACTCCTACACAATCTATTTGATTAGGGAAAACTTAAGTCCATAAAGGATTCTAAAGGCTTTTCTGCCCCCATACACCTCTTATATGTTGATGATATCATTCTTTTCATTCAAAGAGAAAGAAAAAACATTAAACTCTCTAAGAAAAATCCCTCTTTCACTATGAGAGTGTCTTAATCTAGGAGATCAATCGGGAAAAGTCCTTCGACTACTTTGGGGAAAAACATCACTACTATAAGAAGATTTAGAATCTTGAATGAACTGGGCATTAGGGAGGGTTCTATTCCTTTTATGCACCCTAGAGTTTCCATGTTTTAGGGGAGGCCTAGGGTATGCCACTTCTCTGACATTTCCTTCCAAGTGAAAAAGTATCTTCCATATTGGAAAAGAAAATTCTTATCTATAGTTAGAAGAATTATCCTTATTAAATCAATGACTTTGACTAAATTTTCTCACTTTTTTATGGTCTATAGATGCCCCCCTGATCCAATAAAAAGAATCAATTTTTACATCATGAATTTTGTTCGGAGTGGAAGTATTTTTGATATAAAAATGGCTAGTTTTCCATGGAAGAATTAATGTAATCCCCTTATAGGGTATATAAATCAAGAACCTCCAAAACATTAATGAATATCTTTAGGATCATTTTATATGCATAGTTATAAATGATAATTTTGAGGATCTGGGATTCCTCAGGTCTTGATTTCTTAATAAACACTATACTGTCAACTTCCACTACTTAGAATCATAAATCTAGATGACTCTATAAGACACTTTCTCAAAATATTATCTCATTCTAGATGGATTTCCAGCAAGGAGTGTTCTCTAAAATTGTAGCATGATAACTATGTGGGTATGCACCTTCTCAACACCCTTCATAATGATGATCCATCTCCAGACTTTCATATCTCCATCAAAGGCCAATCGACCAAGTCCCAACATGTACTCCAATCTAATATTGATAAAATTATTAAAATATAAACTTTTATTCCTTTCAATGTCTTTTTGACCATTTTATTTGAGAACCTATAAATAATGGTGTACTGAACATCAAAATTTTTTATCACTCAATCTCCAATCACTCTCCTCCCAACTATTCTTGGATGCACAATCTTCATAAAACTTGGAATAAACCCTCAACGATGACCCCTATTTAGAGACTTACTCATAATAGGAATCCCACTAATGATTATTTTCTAAATTTTGGTATTTATCTTTATTCTAGGTGTTTTTTCAGTCACCAACATAGGGAATATATTGATCACATTTTCCTATGTTGTGTTACTACCCCATACTCATGGAAGACCCTCTTTTACTTTTTTTAAGCTCCATATCTAAATGTTGTGGCCTTATTTAATATGATTTGATACTCCCAGAACCTTCACTTGTCCTCACAGCTCCTGAATCTCTTATAGGTGGCTGCTATGTAGATTCTTCATGTGCTTTGGTCTAGCTGTAATGCACTCATTCAATAGTAATCTCTCTTTAACTTGCAATCTTCCTTAATAAATATTATTATTTTTTCTATGGATGCAAACTCATTTCAATTAGGTTATTGTACAAATTCCCTCCATGATTTCACAATCATGCAGCTTCCTGATATCTCTAGTAAGGAAAAACTACCCATATAACAATGATTTTAAAACTTTCTTTGAAAATGAATTTTTTGGGAAACTAATTTCCAAAGTATCGATGGTGGTTTTAGGTGGCTGGGTAGACGCAACGACGCTCTACCAGAGAGTACATTCTAAAGAAAAATTCTCAAGAAAGAGTTGTTTAGAAAGGCGCCTTCTAAAAGACATTTCTATGGAAGGTACTTTATGAGAAAGCACCTTCCATACATTATTCCTTAAGAAGGTGCTTTTCTAAACAGTGTTTTCTTAAGAATTTTTCTTAAGAAGGTGCGATTTTGTAAAGCTCCATTCCTTAAAGTTTTTTTAAAGTTTTTTTGTTTTGTTTAATTTATTTATATATATACTGATTATTAATTTTATAATAAATTGATAATAAAAACATAATTATTAACAATTATATTTTTATATTACTAATTTAATTAATATTTATTTTTAATTATATTATTAAGTACTTTATTTTTTAAAAAGGTATGGATGGACCCAAGGATATTATTAAATACTTATTAGTTACATTAATAATTATATTATCCACACCATTATTTATATTTATTATTGTAATTATTGTTAATATTTAATAATATATTTAAAATTTATTAATAATGTATTTCATAATATTTAATAATAATAACATAATTAATAATTCTTTATAGGAATGTAATTAATAATTTAATACTTAATAAGAATTATGCCAATAAAATTTTTAAAGTGTAAATATAATTTTTTAAAAAAATAATGTTTTTTTCATGATTTTTTTCTATTTATTATATTTATGTTTTTTTTTATTTTCAATTTTTTTATATTTTTAGTTAGTGTGTCAAATTTCATTTAAATAATATTTATACTTTATAATTTATATGCTTTAAAATTCACCTATTTTAAATATAATAATGCTTCAAATAGGTGACATTGAAAGAATATAAATTTAAATTTATAAATAAAATATAAATTACATTTGAAAAAGTGACTAAACATATAAAAAATAATTGAAAATGAAAATAATTTCATAAAAAAAATTAATGAAAAATAATTTCAATGACACAAAAAATTTTTGTTTCAAAACATAACATTTGTACAAATAATTTATTTTGTAGATAACATTTTTTGTGTAAATTAATTTTTTTTGCTTATTATTTTTTTGACATTCCTTTTATTTTAAACTAATTTTTATTTATGTAATCAATATTTGAAATTTAATTTAGATAATATTTATTCCATAATTTATACATATAAATTTTTTGAAATGTAAATGTAATGTTTTTAATCAATAATGTTTGTCTCATGTAAATCACTTTTGGTTTATTATATTTATGAAATGATTTTTATTTTCAACTATTTTTTACATGTATAATCAATGTTTTATGTTTTATTTAGATTATACTTATAGTTTATATTTTATAAGCTTCTAAAGTTACCCACTTTAAACATAATAAGTTTATTGTGTTTCAAGTGAGCGACTTTGAAAGTTTACAAAAAATAAATTGTAAATACAGTTAAAATGAAATTTAAAATAGATATTAAAAACATAAAAAATAATTAAAATTAAAAATACTTTCATCAAAATAATAAAATAGGAAATGATATAGATGATACAAAATAACATGGTTTCAAAATATAACATTTGAACTTTAAAATAAGTAGGTAAATCTAAAAACTTATAAAATATAAATAATAATTAGGTTTTAAATGAAAGTTATGAAACACTTAAAAAATATAAAATAATTAAAAATAAAATTAATTTCATAACAATGATAAATAGAAAATATTAAGTATTAATAATAAAATGAGGCTTAACAATAAAAATATAATTAATAAAAAAATAAAAAAATTAATATCTTCTACTTATTAATACCATTAATTATAATTATTAATAATTATATTATGAATATTAAATTAATAATTATTAATATTATATTAATAAATAATAATAAATAATAATAAATAATAATAAATAATAATAAAAAAGAAATGTTTTAATAAGAAATTTGTGATTTAAAAATGAAATGTTTTAATAAAATTTTATAATATGTTAATATTAGCATTATACTATATATATTATTATATATTTCATTATAATATATGTAAATATATATTAGTATAAATATGTTGATATATTATGTTAATATTATATATATATATATATATATAATATTAATAAATGTTAACACACACACACACACATTTGACATTTGTGAGCAGACAACACCTCAATCTGACATGCGATGTGCTCGAACAGATAAAATAAGGAGTTTTTATAAAATTATGGTGTTTAAAAACATTCTCCATAAATTGAAAACTAGATAAATGATCTTGGATTGATGTGGAATCATAGGAACTGACGATGTGTCAAACTGAGGTGTCGTTCGCTCGAGATGACTGAAAACATAGTTTTAGTAATTTAAAACGCTAAAACATGAATTTGACAGTTAAAACCATTGAAAATGATCTCTAATTAATTTGAAATCTTATGAAAGTTTTATTATAATTATTTATGACTTGTGCGAGTAGACGGCGCATCAATTCGACATGTGATGCACTCGAACAAACTAAATATAGAGTTCTTAGAAAATGACAGTTTTAAAAACGCACGCCACAGATTGAAAAAGGTCTAAATGAGCTCATTTTTCTATGAAATAATAGGAAAACAACCACAAATTTATTTTTGAATTATAGGAATCAACGACATGCCAAACTGAGGCGTCGTTTTCCCAAAACAGCTGGAAATGCAGTTTCAGTAATTTAAAATGATAAAACATGCATTTTATGGTTAAAAACATAGAAAGAAATATCCAATTGACATGAAATATTAGGAAATCTATCTTATAATTATTTCTTATGTCTGTGATCAGAAGATGCGTCAATCTGATTTGTGATGTGATCGAACAGACTAAATAAGTATTTCTTATAAAATGGTTGTATTTAAAAACATGTTCCACAGATTGAAAACTAACCTAATGAACTCTTATTTCTATGTAATCATTAGACAACAAACATAGATTTATTTTTTAATTATATGAACTGATGGTGTGTCAAACCGAGGTGTCTTTTTCCTGAGATGACCAAAAACGCTGTTTCTGTAATTTAATATGCTAAAACATGCTTTTAGTGATTAAATCCATATAAAATGATCTCTAATTGATGTGAAATATTTTTAAATATTTATTATAATTATTTCTTACATATATGAGTAGAAAACGCGTCAATCCAACATGCAATATGCTCAAACAGAATAAATAAAATGTTCTTAGAAAATAATGGTCTTTAAAAATGCACACCACTGATTTCAAACCTTCCAAATGAGTTCATATTGCTTTGGAATCATAGTAAAATAACCTTATATTTTTTTAATTATAATAACCAACAACACATCAAACCGAGGTGTTGTTTTCCCAAGATGACCAAAAATGCAATTTTAGTAATTTAAAATGCTAAAACATGTTTTTAATGGTTAAAACCATATAAAATGATATCCAATTGATGTAAAATCTTATGAAAGTCATGTTAGAATTATTTCTGACATGTGCGAGCACACGTCACGTCAATTCAACATGCAATGTTCTTGAATGAACTAAATAACGAGTTCTTAGAAAATAGCGATCTTTAAAAACATGCACCATAGATTGAAAAATAAAAAAATGAGATCATATTGATATGGAATCATAGAAAAAAACCATAGATTTATTTTTTAATTATAGGAACTGACGGAACATCAAAATGAGGTGTCATTTTCCCAAGATGACTGAAAATGCAGTTTCAGTAATTTAAAATGCTAAAACGTGCATTTGAAATTTAAAACCATAGAAAAAGATATCCAATTAACATGAAATATTATGAAAGATATTTTAGAATTATTTCTGACATGTGAGAGTAAATAGTGGGTCAATCTGACATGCGATGTGCTCAAACAGACTAAATAAGGTGTTCTTAGAAAATGATGGTCTTTAAAAACATGCGCCACCGATAAAAAATCATCCAAATGGGCTCAAATTGTTGTGGAATCATAGGAAAACAAACAAAAATTTATTTTTGAATTATAAAAATTGATGGTGCATCAAATCGAGGTGTAGTTTTCCTGAGATGACAAAAAATGCAGTTTCAGTAATTTTAAAAGCTAAAACGCACATTTGATCATTAGAACCACAAAAAACGATCTCCAATTGACATGGAATATTATGATAGATGTATTAGAATAATTTCTAACATGTGCGAGTAGATGGAGAATCAATCCAACATGTGATATGGTCAAACAGACTAAATAAGTAATTTTTAGAAAATGATAGTGTTTAAAAACATGCCCCATAGATTGAAAATTGGCCAAATGATATTGAATTATTGCGTTATAATAGGAAAAAAAATGTAGATTTATTTTTGAATTATAATAACTAACAGTGTGTCAAACTAAGGTATCCTTTTCTCGAGATGACCAAAAAATGTAGTTTCAGTAATTTTTAACACTAAAACGTGTATTTGATGATTAAAACCATTAAAAACTATCTCCAATTGATGTGAAATATTATGAAATATATCTTATTATTTTTGATGTGTTCGAGTAGATGACACATAAATCAAACATACGATGTGCTCAAAAAGACTAAATAAATACTTCTTAGAAAATGATGGTCTTTAAAAATGTGCGCCACAGATTGAAAACCAACCAAATAAGACCTAATTGCTTTGGAATCATAGGAAAAAAACCATAGATCAATTTTTGAATTATAGGAATTGAAAGCATGTCAAATAAAGGTTTCATTTTCTCAAGACAGCCAAAAACGTTGTTTTAGTAATTTAAAATGCTAAAATGTGCATTTGATAGTTAAAAGCATAGAAAATGATCTCCAATTGATGTGAAATATTATAAAAGCTATCTTAGATTTTTTTTGGATTTGTTTTAGTAGATGGAACATCAATCCGACATGCAATGTGCTTAAATGAACTAAATAAGGAGTTCTTACAAAATGATGGTATTTAAAAGCGCCTGCCACAGATTGCAAACCGGCCAAATGAGATCGAATTGCTATGGAATCATAGGAAAAAAAAACTATAGATTGATTTTTGAATTATATATTTCCTTTTAAAATAATAAATATAACCAATTATTATTGAATAATATATATTATTGTACATAATTAAATTTTTGAAGCCAGTTAAATGTAAAAGTAATACATCATCGATGTCTATGTGTATGTAAATACCCTCTAGTCCCACACCTCAGCTCTCTGATAGTACCCCCATATCAACTAGTCTATTTGGAAGGTTCTGGAGTGTGCTCAACTAAAGGTCCAAGTGTGATGTTCTCATCTACAAGTCCAAGTTCGATGTCCTTAGCAGTGGGTTTAGAAGCAGAACTAGAACTGGTCTCCCATCCACTCGAGTGCTATACAGGAAACTGGAAGGTAGCTGGATCAGGGTAAGGAAAATCACTGAGTGGAATCCCCTATCCAATTCCCCTATCCATGGAATGTGGCACCACAGATTCTGCATATGTCATATGGTTTGTAATATCAAAGTTAGTGGCATAACTGGTGCCCCACTCTGAAGAAGTGTGTGTGGGGAATTTCTATAATGACACCATGTATGATGAGGAAGGTCTAGTCGATGGGTGTGTAGTGGTGACCCAATTAAAAGAAGGGTGTGTGGGGAATGTCTTGGATGGTGCCATGTATAATGAGGAAGGTGAAATCAGTGGCGGTGAATTTGTATCTAGATTCATCTGAGAAGTAGAACGATGTGAACAACATCGACATAAAGGTTAGTTCTCATCAATGTCCAATGTATTGAGCACAAATTGAGGTGGAACGAGATGAGGGTGAGGAGCACACTCTGACTATAGAGAGATGCTATCAGTATTGTGTAATTCACCTATCATCAACTGAAGAACTGAACCCAAATCATCAAAACTGAATGAGTCTCATATCTCAGGTGTGATCATGTCATGAACCTGATTGATCTCATCACCCTGAAAATAAAAAAATTAAATAAGATATTAAAAAATTAATAATAAATAATCTAGAGGTGTGATAAAATTAAATTACCAAGGTATAATATGACCCTCCAAGTTGAGTGATAAATCATTTGGTCACTCACATATACCAAAGCACGAACTCAGTGCGAGGGCCATGATGAAGACATCCTCTAACATTTCTAGTGACACAATACTGATAATGTGAATCCTATATAGATGTGTACGCCTCATGTATAATATGCCAACCAAGATCATATTTTTCTGTAATTTGAATATTGTACATCTATGAAAACTATCTCGGTGGCCCCAGAATGGGATGTAAATATTCAAACTTCCTCATGACCCGATCAGGTTCGTGCTACTCAATAATATGGAAATGGAATAGTGGGACCACAACAGTAGAATGATGTATCCCTTCTGTACAATAATATAGAAGATTTCCTAAAACCTCATATGTATATACCATAGAATAAATATTCAAATATAGAAATAAAATTGATCATTCATTAAAAAAATAACACAAAATTATTTCAACAGTGATTCATGAATACCTCATCAATGGAAAAAGATCAAATAGATGGTGATATGAAATGGAATGTGCAAGGATATATAAATATATATTACACTAGATCTACCTATGAATTACAAGTAAAAAATTTCAGAAATTATATAATTAGCATAAATATTGGAATAAAAGAGGGTAATAAACTTTTAAAGGACCTGTGAGCAAAATGACCCATACATAATGTGTCAAATGGTACATCAGAGACAAACCGAGGTGCAAGTGTAGGTAATCGTATCCATTCCCACACATGTAATAACAAAGAAAAACCACCTATCCTCTTCACCTTTGTTCATAATTCCTTTCACAACTATCTATATAGATATACCAAACATGTTAAACCCCAACTATACCACCCAACACGCTCAAAATCTCCAAGAAGAGGTTGGTTCATCAGATGAACATATGATCCAAAGTGATCTAGAAATAAAGTACCTCCAATAAATCCTAAAATGTATACTCGTGCATATATCTTCAATGTCACCTCATCAGCATCTGGATCAACGAGGAAAAAATGGGCTTCCATCCAGGGAATCTATAATTTACCACCTCTAAGATTCCATAGTGTATTTGGTAATGGTAAGTTAAAATATCTATGTAAAATATAATCCCAGCTGTATATCATCGAACCTGTAACAACATACCCATCTATAGGAAGACCTAATAATATAAATACATTCTGTAATGTAATCATCATCTCCCCTTAAGGCATATGAAATGTATGTATCTTTGGTCTCCATTGCTCAACCAAAGAAGGAATGATTAAATTGTTAATGGGTATATACCCACAAATGCTCAACCCATAGAACCCAAACTGATAAAAATAAGGTATGATAGGCTCTTGTGGAATCTTGTGGTGAAAGTTATGGTCCTTATGGACTTTCAGTATACCCTTCTCACCACTATCCCATAAATGTTGTGATATGTGATCACTCTATGTGGTAAGAAGGGATGGATCCTTGTGGCCTAGATGTAGCTGTGTGGATTCTATATATGTAAATAGATAAATACATGATAAACATATAAATATTTTAAATAATATATATGTTAAGTGGAACAAAAATTAATATAATGAAATTCTTCATATGATAAACCTTTATACATGGAAAGTAAAACAATTACAATAATCAACTCATAATAAAAAAATCAAGTAGGGCATGATGATGAAACCTCCATGGTAATGTTTTGAGGACACTATCTACGATGATGTCCCTCTTCCCTACACCTACCACATTGTTGACACATCCATTTCTCCTAAGTCCAATCCATTTCATTTCCCATACATGTATATTTCAAATGACCTTTTCCATGCAACCATGATGGATTTAGAAAAAAAATTGGAAGATGTAGAGGAGCATTTTATATTGATACATCTCAAATTAGACTCCACTTTGAACTATAGAAATTCCACAACGTGTTGATTATATACACAAGATCAATATAAATCTCCCATGAGAGGTGAAGATGAGAACATTCTACAAGTACATGTGAGAAAGGAATCTGGTATGCTTGGAAGTAACCACATTCACAGGTGCGGTTCTCAAGAAAAATGGTCATCACCTGACCATCCTGACCCACTTCAACTTCAACCCGACTTCCCATCCTGTGAAAAAGGAACACCAAATATGACATGGCATGAGTTTGATTAACCCCATGTCATGACTCATCCCCCGGGTCCCATTCCATGACTACCCCAAGCCCGCTTCCCGAAGGCTAGGGGCTGGCGACTAGCGTTGAAGGCATTAACCAGCAAGTGGGAGGCATTTTCCTGAGTACCTGTATGCACACACATGGCCAACCACATCCCAACACACTGAAAGGAGGAAAAAAAGTATACTAAAACAAGACTGAGTAAAAATTACAGTTGAAATAAAGTGGTCCAGAATACAAACCCAACAAAAATGACTAAAACAGAAAAGTACAAAAAGGAGCTCTGATGGCCATCCACAGAAAACCCCACCTAATCATGAGAGCAGTGAAGCTACTGGAAGGCAAAGTAGTATGTCCTACCCACCCAATCCTACTGGGCCCCACCTGGTCCTAGTCCACCAAGTCCACCATCATAGTGTCCATTAGTCCCATCCCCCCTGAGCACCTCTATTTAAACGTCGATCATCTACAACAAACACAACATGTGCGGGAGAATCCCGTGATGGGGTGAGTATAACAATACTCAATAGGGACCTAAAAACAAAAGGGAAATACCACACAACAATCCTCAATGTAAAGAACTAAGTACAAGACAACTCACACCAGGTATATTTTAGGGTAGTGATAGTAGCATCATCAGTCACATCATCTAACACCTCGACTGCTAGATAACTATCTATCGAGTATAGTGGGACTAATGGGTCACACAGAGCCGCTTACCACTAACCTTGGACTACTGTGGTACTCATCCTTGATGAGTACTATGGGTATGATGGGTCACATAGAGCCGCTCCCCACCATGGGCCTGCTGAGTCACACAGAGTTGCTTTACACCTTGGTCGAACTAAGATACTCCTCATGTCGAGTACTGTGGGTCTGCCGGGTCACACAGAGCTGCTCCACACCATGTGCCTGTTGGGTCATATAGAGCTGCTTCTCACTGGTCTGTCATCGAGTAGTCTTCAGATCTCATCCAACTGTAGGGTTCCGTACATAGCGCACTTGGGAGAACTACTTATCAAGCCATTAGTCGCATCTCTTCATCCATAAAATCCACTACAAAGCATGCCAAAAGATCTGCCTCATCAAGAGGGTCCCAACGCCGCAAAATAGCTCGTCAATCAGATGTGTAGTTTTCAAGATACGAGCATTTTAGTAACTAGGGGGCTGGTTGCGACGAGGCCTGGTCCGACCTAACCAACCCGTCCCAGGGGTGCCACATGCCTCGATCTAATTAGATAGACTCGACCTGACCTGGTTTGGGTCAAGGTCGATTTGGTCTAGTCTAGCCAGTGGGATATGCCCAATAGGCTTTGCTTGGACCGACCTGATTTGGTAGAGGGTCCAGCCCACTGGGTCACCCAAAAACCTGTTTTAGTCCGGCCCAGCCTACTGGGCCACGAGACCGGCCTGCTAGTTGGGGACTGGCCGTTGGAGCGGCCGGTGGTGCACCGCCCAGCCGGGACGTGACATCTAGCCACGTCCGTCCCTCTCTGCCCTAAGGGATACTATGGGGCCTCCACCTCTAGCCGTAGTTGACGGACCGGGGCTCCACCAACTAGCTAGGTGGCCCGGTTGTAGTGCACCCCTCCACGCGGTGCACCTCCTGGCACCGCATTTTCTGCTGCTACAACCTGATGGCCGCGGTATCCAGCCGCTGCAGCACACCGCTCCACCTGGCCACTGGCATAGCCGGTGGCCCTCTGCCCCACTGACCAGCACGTGGCTGGTGCGTGCTGCCACCATGTGTAGCCGTCGCGGTAGAAGATCCTTCAGTGGACCACCTTACGTGCACCAGTGGTCCGTTCTTCACACCGCCTGCGTCTATGGCCTTCAGAGTTCTCCTTCTTCACTACGAAGACCTTAAATCACCCTTGCTGTCATTTTGAGAATGTGGCTACCAAGAACGCACAAGAATAGGTTCTAAGTCCTTGTTTATGTTGGCTCAGGCCTTCTGTGTTAGAGGTTTATAATCAAGGGGGAGTCTCGAGGATTGTTTTTTGATCATACAAGAATAATATTAATCCTGGAAAAAGAAATCCCCAATAGTGTTACCCTCCTGCATAGACTCACGAATCTTGGGTCAACTTGTTCGTGGGTTGATCTGCATTCATTATTTCTAGAAAATAATGGGGAAGAACATCAAAATAATATAAAACCCCTACCTATTTTACATTTTATGCCTAAGCATTCATCCTCTGGAGTCTAAGGCATCAACGTCATCACTTCTGGCTCCGTTCTTCGAGGTGCGTCGAAGATGATGAAGATCCACCTGCATCATTATTCATTAGAGGGGAGATTAACTGGAGTTTATTAAGATAATCCTTTAAGTTTTATTTCCAAAACTCAACACATTGGATTATTAAAAGAAAAAAAATCACAGTGACGCTACACCCATTAATGATGCTCATTAAATCATCCATATTTAATGGGACACATTTAATGAGTCATTAAGAAAATAACGTCATAGTTTCAAACGATCCATTATTGAACCTCCATTAATAAGGCTCATCGCCGCCTTGTCACTGCACCACAACATCACCGTATGCCACTCAATGAAGAGAAATAAATAAAATAATTCTTTTAAATTCTTTTATTATTTTTCTTGAAAAGTCTAAAAAACAACTTTTCCGTTCGTCCCTTGACGACCAAAGTTAAGTCATTTCTAGGTGAATCCAGGTGCTCTGAGTTCAAAGGTGCCCTCGAATTTTTGATCTGAGCACCGGTTGAAAAGATAGAAAATATGGCTCACACCTTTACTAAATGTACCTTAAAAAAACTTCAAAATTCCATTTCGGGCTCTCCGGACCTCATAATCATGTGCCGTCAGAGCGTGAGGTTTCATAATAATTTCATATAATTAAAAAAAATTACACAGAATTTCTGAGACATTAAATTCTCCCCACCTTAAGTATTTACGTACCCAAAAGCCAAAACAAAATCTAAACAAACAGATGGGGGTACTGAGAATGAATCTAAGCCTCCCACTCCCATGTGATCTTCTAGAGATTACTGTGATTCCACCGAACTCACACTAGAGGAATCAAACACGAACATAGGACCCTCTCCTGTCAATCCTCTATCTCCACTGGGAACTCCACAAACATCACTCCATCATCAATTTCCAGCTTTCCCCAGTCGATGACATGCGATGGATCATGCACGTACCTCCTCAGTTGCGAAACATGGAAAACATAATGCACCCGATACATCTGTGGGAGAAGGGATAGGCGGTATACCACCTCACCAACTCTGCTCAGGATCTGAAAGGTTTTGATGAAGCTCGGAGATACCTTTCCACCCCAGCCAAATCTCCACAATCCTCATCGAGGTGAGACCCGAATGGACACATGGTCTCCCTCCTCAAACTCCAAGGGTCTTTATCTCCTATCGACATAAGACTTCTGCCTACTCTGTGCAGTCCTCATCCGCTCCTGGATGATATGCACCTTCTCGGTGGAAGCTCATACCAACTCCAGATCCATGAGTGTTGACTCTCCTCAATCTATCCAGCATATGGGTGATCTGAAAGGCCACCCATACAAGGCCTCAAACAGTTTCATGCCAATGGTGGAGTGGTAGATTTTGTTTTACAAAAACTCCGCAAATGATAGGTGTTCCTACCAACTACGACCAAAGTCAAGTACACAAGAATGAAGCATGTCCTCCAAAGTCTGCATGGTCTGCTCTGTCTGACCATCTGTCTGGGGATGAAAAGCTGTGCTCAAGCGTATCTGCGTCCCAAACACCTCCTGTTACCCCTTCCACAACTGAGATGTAAATTGAATGTCATGATCTGAGATGATCGTCGAAGGAAACCTATGAAGCCTCACTATCTCATGGACGTAGAGGCGTCTCAAGCCCTCTACCGGTCCCTACTCCCAGATGGGTAGGAAGTGAGCTGACTTAGTGAGTCAATCAATGATCACCTAGATAGAATCATGGCCTATGGATGTATGTGGTAACCCCATCACAAAGTCCATCTAGATACCATCCCACTTCCACTCCGGTACATCCAATGGTTGGGTCAAGCCTACTAAAACCTGATGCTCAACCTTCACTTACTGACAAGTGAGGCATCAGGAAATGAACTCGGCCAATGGCTTCTTCATCCCTAGCCACCAATACTGATGTCATAGGTCCTAGAACATCTTCTTTACTCCAAGATGTACCGCCAAAGGGAATGTGTGGAACTCCCTCAACACCTCCTACCACAACATCACTGGAACTACTGTGCTCCCTCTAAAAAGGATGACATGTTCCCCACCTATCGAAAATCCGTCAGGAGCCCGTCCTGAGGATAAATAAGAACATTGGACCTCAAAATCAACATCCACTAGCTATACCTCCCTAACTTGATATAAGAGTGGGGGAGTAACAATCATTGACTGAAGGTAAGATCCTCCATCATTATCCATAAAGGATATTTGAATTGTGGCTAACTACTTCGTCACCTCACTCAGTAGCTTCAAACCAGTCCTCTTGCTGAGTGCGTCTGCCACCACATTCCCTTTTCCAGGAGTATAGACTATCTCGAAGTCATAGTCCTGGACGAACTCTTTCCATCTCTATTGTCTTAGTTTTAGGTATTTATAGGAGAATATATACCTGAGACTCTTGTGGTCGGAGTAAATCGTAAATTGTTCACCCATCAAGTAGTGACACCACATCTTCAAGGAAAAGATCACTAATGCTAACTCCAGGTCATGGGTCGTATAGTTCTGCTCATACTTCCTCAACTAACATGAGCCGTAGGTGATCATTTCTTGCTCCTGCATCAGGACACAACCTAGTCTGGTTCTTGATGTGTCAAAGTAAACTATATACCCAATTCCCTCTTATATTAGTCTCAAGATGGGGGCACTAGTCAGTATCCACCTTAGCTCCTGGAAACTCTAATGACATTTATATATACACAAGAAGGGATGACCCTTTTGTGTCAAGGATGATAAGGGTGCTGCTACTCTGGAAAATTCGGGTACAAAACTCCGATAGTAATCGGCCAACCCCAAGAAGCTCCGCACCTCAGTCACGCTTATGGGTGGCTCCCAAGAAAACACTACCTCTATCTTTTCTAGATCTACTAGAACTCCAGCCTCTGAGATGAAATGTCCTATAAAGTGGACCTCTCGAATCCAGAACTAGAACTTTGAGATCTTACCATAAATTTGGTGCTCTCAGAGTGTATCCAGGACTACCCGCAGGTGTGTAGCGTGCTCCTCCTCTTATGCTGAGTACACCAAGATGTCATCAATGAAGACCACGAATAACCGGTCAAGGTAAGGTTGGAAGATCTTATTTATGAGGCCCGTGAACACTGTTAGGGAATTGGTCATTCCAAAAGGCATCACCAGGAACTCATAGTGGCTATACCAACACCTAAAAGCTATCTTCGGTACATCCTCATCCCATACCCAAAGTTTGTGATAACCTAATCTGAGGTTTATCTTTGAGAACCACTTCACTCCCTTCAGTTGGTCGAAGAGGTCTTCAATTTTTAGAAGTGGATACTTTTTCTTCACAGTCACCTAGTTTAGGAATTAGAAGTCCACACACAACCTCAAAATCCTATCTGCCTTCTTGGAAAAAAGCACTAGGGACGTCCATGGTGAAACACTGGGCCTTATGAATCCCTTATCCTACAAGTCCTCTAGCTGTACCCTCAGCTTGAAAAGCTCTGCAGGAGCCATCTGATATATCGGTTTGGATATCGGTGCTATCCTAGGGTACAAGTTGATGCAAAAGTCTACCTCTTTGTGAGGAGGTAGTTCTAGAACATCCTCAGGAAAAACATTCTCATACTCATCCACCACTACAGGAAATCTTGGACTCCTCTCATCCACCACACTGAGGGTGAGGCTATCCAACTGGCGAGTGATCGACTGAACCATCCTTCGAGAGAGTCTAACCTACGCTGCAAGGGTTTCCTTCTTACCAGTGAAGGAAAACCTGGTCCTATCTCCACAAAAACACCGCACTATACACCTAAAACAGTCAATCTGAGCATGGATTGTGGATAACCAGTCCATACCGAAGATGACATCTTATGGCCTCGATGCTGCTACTAAGAGATCCTAGCCAAAGCTCTCGCATCCCAGAGCAAGATCACACTGCCGACACTAGTGTGTAATCATCAAATCATCTCCCGTAGAAGTCTCCAGCCATAAGGATAGATCCAACGACTACACCGGAATATCCGAGCTCTGAACGAGATCCATGGAGAGGAGTGACTAAAACCTATGTCAATAAGTACTGCAACTAGGGTGGAGAAGACGCATATTATACCTCAGATCATCTCTGGAGTGCCATGGTCGTAAGCCTATTTTTCCTGAAGCTGATCTCGCCCCTATCCGCCTACTCCTTGAGGTTGGGGTGGATCACCTAGGGGTGGTGGTGGTAACACCTCAAACCGTTGCCCACCGCCTGATGCTCATACATCTCCCTTTCCACGTCCTCCACCCTACGAAACTCCTCGCTCGAATTGCTACCGCTGTCTCAGTGGCCCCTCGAACATCTTATGGTCATCTGTATGGTGGTTCGGGTAGTCATGTGCCATGTGTCCCTACCCACCGTACATGAAGTACTGCCTGACTCCCTATTGACTCCCCCTGGACGGGAGTCCCACACTACTGACTCTGAGTATTGGGGTCAGCCTTTGAAAGACCTATCCTTCTTGGGCCCACGTGTCTGCTGTTTGTTACCTATCTAAGAATCTGTAGCCTATGGTCTTCTGGTGGCTCTAGCTGTCAGTGCCTGCTCCACCAAGAAGCTCTCCACAAGAAGGGCTCACTCCAGCACCCTGGCCTGGGTAGGGATGCTGAGAAACAAAACCGATGCCCTGATCTCCTTCCTGAGTCCCTGCTCAAAGTCTCGAGCCTTGAAGAAAGGGTCTCACACCATGTCTGTGGACTATAAAGATAGCTCAGTTAACCTTGTTGAGTACTAATCTATCGTCATGCTACCCTACTGTAGGTGAAGCGGCTCTTAAATGCGCACAGAGCACAAGGTTGTGGGAAAAAATTCCTCCCAAAAAATCTGCTTGATGTCTGCCCAGGTAAGGGTCGCCTCATTGTGCATATAGGTGGTCAAGATCCACCATCTCCCTACCGATACCTACAAAAGTCTCGCTACCAAGATCATAATCTGGTCAGGCAGTGTCCTCACTAAACAGAAGACCCACGTCACAGCCTCTAGCCAGTCCTCAATAACCAGAGGATCTGTCTCTCCCCTAAACCTGGGAGGTCTCTATCTCTGAAACTTGTGCAAGACACTGAGTCTACACACGTCCTCTACTAGAACCACCAGAAGTAGATGCTGACTATCAGGTGGTGGTAGCACTGGTGCACCACCCAGTGGGGCCATCTCTAGAACTGGTCCCTAAACGGACGCCTCGTCGCTAGGCGGGCTATCCTCCCGACCTCGTATTAGGATCTTGGCTGGTTGTCCATATGGAGGCATCCTGAGATAGATCAAGATATATCATAGTTATAAGTTTATACCTAGTTATATGAATTTTATTCAAAATAAGGAGACACTTATGCAACCAGTGTTTTCATGTATTGATCTGAAAAGAAGAATTCATGGTCCCAGTGTATGGATATGTTGGCGCCGCACCTACACTGGACTCCCCAAATCTAAAGGTCGGACTCGCAACACTTAAAATTGTTTCCCCAAAACAAAACACAGACTCCTGGTCTTTGAGGGGGAACCGACCGCCCTATAATACAACTTTTTCACAACCCGTCCCCCGGGGCCCGTGCTATGACTACCCCAAGTCCGCCTTCTGAAGGCCTGGGGTTGGAGACTAGCACTGAAGGCATCAACATGCAAGTGGGAGGCATTTTCCTGAGTACCTGTATGCACACACATGCCCAACCAAATCCCAACACACTGAAAGGGGAAAAAATTATACTAAAACAAGACTAAGTACAAAGTACAATTAAAAGCAAGTGGTCCAGAATAAAAACCCAACAAAAAGGACTGAAACAGGGATCTCTAATGGCCATCCTTGGAAAACTCCACCTGATCATGAGAGTAGTGAAGTTACTAGAAGTTGAATTAGTATGTCCTGCCCGCCCAATCCTACTGGGCCCCACCTGGTCCTAGTACACTAAGTCCACCATCGTCGGGCATGTCAGTCCCTTCCCACGAGCACCTCTATCGAAACATCAATCATCTGCACGAGACACAACATGTGTGGGTGAAGCCCATGCAATGGTGAGTATAACAATACCCAGTAGGGACCCCAAAACAAAAGGGAAATACCACACAACAATCCTCAAAGTAAAGCACAAAGAACAAGATAACTCACACCAGGTATATTCTAGGGTAGTGGTAGTAGCATCATCAGTCACATCATTAAAAACCTCAGCTACTGGAGAAATCCTCCTCCATCGAGTATAGTGGGCATGCTGGGTCACACAGAGCTTCTTACCACTAACCTTGGACTGTTGTGGTACTCATCCTTGATGAGTACCATGGGTATACTGGGTCACACAGAGCCACTCCCCACCATGGGCCTGTCGAGTCACATAGAGACGCTTCCCACCTTGACCGAACTGAGGTACTCCTCTTGTCGAGTAGCATGGTTCTTCCAGGTCACACAGAGCCGCTTCCCACCATGGGCCTACCAAGTCACATAGATCTGCTTCCCATTGGGTTGTCGTCGAGCAGTCTTTAGGTCTCAATCAACTACAGGGTTCAGTACATAGCATGCTTGGGAGAACCGCTCCTCAATCCATTCATTGCATCTTGTCATCCATGAAATCCACCAAAAATAATTCTAAAATATTAACCTCATCAAGAGAGTCACAACACCACAAATGAATTGTCAATCAGATGTGCGGTTTGCAAGATACATGCGTTTTAGTAACCAGGGGACTGGTTGCAACGGGGCCCAGTCCAACCCGGTCAGACTGACCCGACCAACCCGGCCCGAGGGTGCCACATGCCCCAGTCTAATTAGATGGACTTGAATAAACCTAGTTTGGGTCAGAGTTAGTCTAGTCCGGACAATCCTAATAGACCTCACTAGGCCCAGCCCGGTTTGGCCGGGGGTCCAGCCCACTGGGACGCCTGATGACCCGGTTTAGTCTGGCATGGCCTGAAGGGCGTAGGTCTGGCCCACTGGGCCACGGGATTGGCTCGGCCCACTGGGGGCTCAGATTGCCAGTTGGGGACCGTCTGTTGGTGCACCGCCCAGCCAGGATGCGGTGTCTAGTCATGTCTAACACCCTCTGCCTCGCGGGACACTGTGGGGACTCCACCTCCAACTGAGGTTGACGAACTACGACTCCTCCAGCTAGCTAGGTGGCCTGGTCACGAGCCACCCCTCCACATGACACCTCGCTTGGTGCCGCGTCCTCTACTGTCATGGCCTGATGTATGTAGTATGTAGTTGCTGGTGTGGCCAGCGGCCCTCCATCCTGCTGACTAGCACGCGACTGGTGGGTGCGGCCACCGCGACCAGCACCGGCACTGCGGTAGATCCTTTGGCGGACCACCGAATGCGCACTAGTGGTCCATTTTTCACACCACTTGCATCTATGGCCTCCATAGTTTCCCTTCTTCACTGAGAAGGACTTAAATCATACTTTTTGTCATTTTGAGAATGCATTCACCAAGAACACAAAAGAGGAGGTGCTCAGGACTTGTTCGTGTCAGCCCGGGCCTTCCGTGTTAGAGGTTTATAATCAAGGGGGACACTCAGGGATTTTTATTTGATCATACAAGAATAATATTAATCCTGGATAAAGAAATCCCTAATAGTGTTACCCTCCCACATAAACACACGAAGCATGGGTCAACTGGTTCATGGGTTGATCCATGTTCATAGTTTCTAGAAAAGAACAGGGGAGAACATCAAAATCATATAAAATCCCTACCTCTTTTATGTTTGATGCCGAAGCATTCGTCCTCAAGAGTCCAAGGCATTGATGTCGTCACTTCCAGCTCCGTTCTTCGAGGTGCGTCAAAGATGATGAAGATCTGCCGGTGTTCATTTTTATTCATTGAAGGGGAGATTCACCAAATTTTTTTCAGAGAATCCTCCATGTTTTATTTCTCAAACTCCACACATTGGATTATTAAAAGAAAACAAAAAACGTAGTGACTCTACACCCATTAATGATGCGCATTAAATTAGCCATATTTAATGAGCCACATTTAATGAGTCATTAAGATAATGGCATCACAGTTTTAAATGAGCTATTATTGACCGTCCATTAATGTGCCTCATCACTGCACCGCAGCGTCGCTGTCCGCCACTCAACGATGAGAAAGAAATAAAATAATTCATTTAAATTCTTTTATTATTTTTCTCAAAAAGACCAAAAAAATAACTTTTCCGTTTGGCCCTTGTTGGATGAAGTTAAATCATTTCTAGGAAAATCCCGATGCTCCGAGTTCAATGGTGCCCTCAAATTTTTGATATGAGCATTGGTTCAAAAGAAATAAAAACCCGCTCACACGTTTACTTAATGTACCTTAAAAAATTTCAAAATTCCATTTCGGGCTCTCTGGGCCTCAAAATCACATTCTATCAGAGAACGTGGTCTCAAAATAATTCCATATAATTAAAAAAAATACAAAAAATTTCTGAGACATTACACCCCAAGATCCTTTCTAAAACTTTTTGAGTATCTTTGAACCTTCAATAGTTCTTTCTCCACATCTTATTATCTATCAACAAAGTATTTAGTGCATCTATAAATTTTTTGAGAAATAATACCTGTGATTTTTAATTTTCTAACCCCCTTGAATATGTTGTTAATGTGTTAAACAATGTTTATATTCATGTTCCCATATCTCTTCCCTTAATCAAATGACAATGACCATTTCTGCTTTGGGATGCACATCATTTACTTGTAGATATCATCATTTATTCCTATTATTTCTTCCATTATTTAAAGGATTTTTTTGTATTGGTTCATATGTTCCAAATGCATGAAAGAAACATTTAAAAAATTCACCATTGATATAAGATAAACATACATACCGAATGTGCAAAAAATGTGATCCAATACCTAAATTGATGATTGTTTTTTTCACGTTGTCATTGTGAAATTTTGTCCATGCATTACTAGAAATATATCTCACAAAATAATGATGGTAGGCATGTGGGGGGGGGGGGGGGCAGCCAACCAGTATAGCACAATTATGATATAAAATAAGGAAAATCCCATTCCTATCGGTGACATGAACATATAGAAAAGATAGAAACCAACTCCACGAGTCTATATTCTCATTCTATACTATTGAAAATGCTAGTGGCACAGGACATCTATTTCTGTCTTAAGTGGAATCAATCAAGAAAACTCTATTATACTTTCTATATAGAAAAGTTACATCCAATTCTCTGAATTGTTTATAGTAAGGGAATATTGAGATGCATGGAAGGAATTCCCATAATATCTGATGAAATTGGACTTTTTCTGTAGAGACATGATTATTCACCATGTGTTCCACTGTTTCAAATTGATAAACAACCTAACCAGTTTGAACCAATCACTTGATCCAATAAGGAAAAACTTGAAATGATGTTTCCAAATCACTATAATCCTTCTCAATAACGTTCTTATTTTCAAGCTACACCTTATTGTATGAGATTTTATATCCATACTCACTCTCCATGCATTCCTGTATTAACTCGACATGAACATCCTAATTAATTTTGGTCAAAGCAATAATAACATAGCATATGAATGTCAAGTCAAGGTGTCTATGATATTGAGTTAGCCTTGTATTCAAACAAGTGTGTGGTCCTTATTTTTTTTTAAATTTCTAAAAAGTTGAATTTCTGACAAGGGTACCTCGCAACCACATCTTGCATGTGTCACCAAACAATTGAAATTTTATAGATTTTTTTGATCTTGTAGACTCATATACGAGATAACTATAATGAATATTCATATGTTAATTCTTTATAACTATTTTTAATGCCTCTTTTATCTCAAATTATCTTCCAACAGACAATTCATCACCAATCCTTCCAACATTTCTTTGTTGGAAAATAACTGGGAACTTAATTATTAGTGTCACTGCATCCCAATCAAACTCAGGCACCACTGGTGTAATATAATGTGATGTTTTCATCGGCCGTGAATGTTGTATTTATTGATAATTGTCCGACATAATCTCATCTTCTCTGTCAGATACTTCCTCATCCTCTAAATGATCTTCATAGGCATCATTGATCACACCCTTATGTGGATCTGCTACAACAACGAATGTTGTAGGAACATTTAAATGTACTATCATCTGAAATATTTTCTCTTCTCTATAAGTATTTTCTTCACCTAATCTACCTTGAACAATGAACTCATATGTAAACATATATCCCTCACCAAATTCACCATAATTTGACATGTTTTGATTGATTTGAGTGGTATCTTCAATTGTACTAACATCAATATACAATTCCATCACACTAAGCCTTCCATGATCTTGATATGCACCCTAAGAAAGCCTCAAATATTCATCATTAATCAAATGATGAAAAATATAATATAGATTATCCTGAATTTAAGGAAATCCATAAAAAATGGATGATATACACCGATTCCCAGCAAGCTTCAATAGATCATGAATTTTACTATTAACTGTGTTCATCGTATCACATCCAGTAAGATTTAATAATCTTATAGGACCACCAATATACAATATCCCATGTTCATCATCAATTATTTCACCTCTATGATATACAAACTCACACAAATATTTGGCTATATTTCTGAAACTGTTAATTGAAATTAAATTTTAGGTTATATATATACACTGACATTTCTTCAGATAAATCTAAAACAATAAAACTTTAAATATTAATAATATATATATATATATTATACAATGTAATAATAGTATATACACATACACACATACATATATTATATAATACAATGATTAACAAATGAAAATTACTTATAAATAAAAAAATTACTAATCAATATGTAAAATTAATTTTCAATTTTCTTTTTCAAAATATTTAATTTATTATCAAATATTAAATAGAATTATTTGATTGATTATTTTTATTAAATTAAAATAAATACAAAATAATTAATTTAGATAACTTAAAATATTAGCTTATTATTAACTTACTAATTCTTATAAATTCTTTACAGTGAAATAATATATTAATTAAAAAATTAATAATAAATTGAAAAATAATATATTTTATACAATGAAATAATATATGTATATATATATATTAAAACGTAATGATATATTAATAATATATTAATTATAATGCAATAATATATTAATATATTAAAATATATACATATGTTTATTTTATTTAATGAAGTAATACACACACACACTAATATAATGAAATAATTAAATAATAAAAGTTACATATAAATAAAAATATTATTTATTAATATTTAAATTAATTTTCAATTTAAATTTTCTTTTTAAAAATATTTTATTTATTATCATATATCAAATTGAATTATTAGATATCATTTTTTATTAAATTTAATTAATTATAAAAAACTTAATTTATCTACCTTAAAATATAATCTTATTATTAACTTACTAATTAATATATGTTTTTCAAGATAGGTTCTTCATCGAAAAAAATATTTGGAAATAAATTCCCATATATGGGATTTACAGATTTTATTTTTAAATTATTATTATATATGAATAACTAGCATAAAATATTAAACAAACCAAACAAAAACATAACTCATAAAAATATTGTACAATTTTAATCAATCAAAATTTGATAATTTAATTTTTTTAAAATTTCTAGTATTAAATGGAAAATAAAAAATATAACCCATAAAAAATTAATAAAAACTACTATCAAAATTATAATAAATATTAAATAGAAAAAAAATTAAAACTAAAGCTAAACCAAACCTTCCCTTTGTGAACTGTAGGGACTATGTGAAATCAGAGGGGTGCTTCATGAAATCAGAGGGATACTTCGTGAAATCGGCTTTATGGAATCAGATAGGATTCAAAAAAAGGAAAAAAATGGGCTTCTTGAATGGGATAGGCTTCATGAAATTGGATTGGGTTCACAAAATTGGATAGTTTTCAAGAACACCAGAAAGACCTTGAGAGGTGCTTCGCAAGCTGTGGACTACTTCACGACGATCTTGGAACCAGATTAACCTTGTGGGAGAAGGATTTGAAAAACCATATCTATGATTTTTGTGGGATAATTCTTGGAAAAGGGGGATAAATCATGGGTGAGGATTCACAGAACATAGGGGTGAATCAGGGGTGAGGATTCACGGAACAACAAGAATAAAGGGCTAAATCGGGGTTGAGGCTTCGACTGTGGGAGAAAATTTATGAAATGGGGGTTGAGATTTATATGTAGGAGAGAAGGCCAGGGCCAAAGAATATGAGTTAAATGTTTTTGATGGAAGGAAATTTCTTGAAAAGCGTCTTCTTTGTTATTGGATTGAAGAAGGCACTTTTCAATAAAACACCTTCTTCATCTTCAATAAATATAAGGTGATTTCTATAAAAGATCCTTCTTTTATTTATCCCTAAAGAAGGTGCTTTCGTAAAAAGTTACCTCCATTCAATAAAAATTTCACAAGTATATTGGGAATAAGTTTCCCCTTTACATTATTTTTGAAATTTTTATAAAAAAAATAATTATATACAGAAATTTTCCCTCTAGTAAGTATAAAACTCCCAGTACTCTTGATGTTTTATGGAAAATTGATTTTACAGGATGGATTAAATCCAATGTGGATGTAGATTCAAAGTGAAACTTAGAACCCTTGAGGTGTGTTTCTATCTTCAGTGATCAAACCTATGGCTTAAGAGTGATTCCACCACTATTTTTCAATCCATCAGAAGAAGCATTATCCATATCTCATAAAACTTGACTACTAGATGGGTTGAATGTTTAGAATTCCTATTCTCCACCAACTTTATCATTACTAATGTCTATCAGGAGTAAAAATCTTTAGTGGATGGGCTTGTGAACAAGGGAGTTTCCAGCATGGATGTTGTTTCATCTAATGAGACACCTATTTACCTACCTTATTTGTGAACATTTTTAGTTTTTTTTTAGTTTTTTTTTAAATTTTTAACAAAAACAAGTTCTTATTAAATAATTTTTCATTACTTATTATGGATGATATTATTGATATAGAAATAACTAAATATTTTTTATATAATATGATAATTTGGTGGATCATGGTTCTTTATGGAAATAATAAATAATGGTTTAAATATCATGAGTTAATCCAAATAAGTGGAAAAAATATACATGAGTTGAACTATAAATTTTCAAGATTAGTTAATTTATTTAATTTTCCAAGAAATATCAAGGTTTTATTTAGATTAGTTTATGTGCTATGAGTTTATTAGTAGTTTTAATATAGTGTCACTATATTGTTAAATATTTAATAGACTAATGGATATATTAAATTATTTCTTTGACTAATATATGAAAGGTTAGATCATATTGTTCCCCTTGGAGCTATAGACAAGGGTGGTTACCTATTACAAACATGCTATTCCCTATTTTATATATGGACAAGGAGGTTATATGTTAATTCTGATATTATCCTTGGAATATGAGAAAAGGAGTTTATATAATACCAATTCACTATTTACCTTGGATTGTGAGAAAATACATCATCTCTCATTATTTAGAAATTCTCTCACACCTATGGTAAATAAAGGTTGCTTCATAAGATCTCACTTTCTCTTGATCCCTAAAGGAAAGTGGTGGTAACTCATGAAATATTTCTTATCTCATTTGACCACTCAATAATAGGCCGAAACAGATAAGGTTGAGCACCATGGTGGCCATGTAATCATATTATATAATGGCATGATTATTAAATATATTATTCATATTTAGTTAATTATTTATTTTAGAATTATATATCTACAAATGAATTTACTTTATATTTGTGCGATATGTTTGGGGCTAGCTGGTGACATGCTACTAAGTTGTCATACACACAATTGGCACAAACACCTAGTTTTTTTCAAAAATAATTTATATCTAATGAAACATATAAGTAAAATGTATTTATGAAGGATATGTTAGGATAGCGATATGTAAACCTAGGATACAAAGGTAAGGTACATAAATGAGGTTGGAGCACATTTTTAATGGATCATGTCACCTTTATATTGGTTCTTATAGGTTTGATATTTTACTTGATTGAATCATTGGGTGAACATGTGAATATGAAGTGACATGAAAAGAAATATATATATATATATATATATATATTACCATGGTTATTTATTTAGTGGTTAGTCCTCCATTACTATTATACATATGAGATTTTCTATAATGATTTTTTTATCTAATTTATTATTATTATATATTAAATTACAATGGTATACCATCTTGAAAAAAAAATATCCCTAACAAAGTATTTAGAAATTTTCAATGCTAATTACCAACCACAATTATGGTTGGGGTGGTATGAAACTTTATATACAATATATAAAAATTCATGTGGAATAAGCATCTCAATATCTATGAGAGTTTCATTAATGTGCTAAAAGTAAATCTATGAGTTATGATAAACTAGTTTCACTATGACAAAATAGGCCTTTAACATCACTAAAATTAACCATTACTATTGAAAAAAATCATTGACTACCGAAGCATGATTAAAATCCCTAGTCTTTTATCAACACTAGAAAAACACTGATAAAGGTATGGTTTTTTAGTTCTATAAAAAGTGCCAATAAAGGGTCCCTTTATGATCACTACTAAAAGTGTTGATAAAGGGGGTCATTTATCAGTGCTAAAAATAGCGTTGATAAAGGGACCCTTCATCAGCACTAAAAACAACACTGATAAAGTGTCCCTTTATCAGCACTCTTTTTAGCCCTAAAAAGGATCCATTTATTAGCACTTTCAATAGTGTTGATAAAGGGGAATACTATAGTGTGCTGTTAAATTTAAAGCATAATGTAGTGGTAAAAACAACAGTAAAAAGGGTAAAAAATATAGAATTTAAATGAAATAAAATTTACAATGCAAATGCAAGAAAAAAACACTATATTATATACATTTTAAACATTGGTTTGTACAATTACATGAGTAATTACAAATTATCACAGACATTCAAACATATCAACGTTTCTTTATCTTTGGCCCTGACCCCTGCTCATGCTATTTCCAAGTAAACCACACCTACTCAAGAAAAATAATGCACATATATAAGAAAAAAATTATTATATTAGTAATACTATAAGGAAATAAATTAAATATAAATTATCAATTTTAAACCAAACTTTGAGTTATACTAGGAACACCATGTATTAGATTGAGTTATGATTGATTCTTGCACATCACACCATTTCTTATTCATTTTCAGGCATTATCTATGCGAAAATTAACTAAATAAGTATAAGATAAAAATGATAAGGAAATTAATTAAGTAATATCTAATAAAATTATGAGAAAAAAATATGATATCATTTGCTTAGTTTTGGAAACGTGATGCACATTTTAAACTAAAATGACACTTATATAATGAAAACATGCACTTTGAGTTATACTGGACATATTGTGTGTCATATTTATGTGAAGTTGATTTATATATGTCAAAAATGACCTATGAATCTTTTTCCTAAAGTATAAAAATAATCCGAATGCATTTTCTTGGTTTTGAGTATGTCACTTGTGTTTTTTTTACTAAAATGACAATTTAAAATAAAAACACAAAATTTGAGTCATACCAGTCACATCATGGGTCAGTTTGATGTGAGACTAATTCCTACACATCCCAAATGACTTATAAATAATTTTCCTAAATTATCAAGATAATTAGAGTGCATTTTATTAGTTTTCAGTGAGTGATAAATTTTTTAAACTAAAATGTCAATTTTAAACTCATAACGGACAATTTGAGTCATACCGAGAACATCGTGTATCAGTTTGAGGTAGGTATGATTATTATACATAAAAAATGACATATGGATCATTTTACTAAAGTATCAAAATAATAAGAATGAATTTTATTGATTTTGAGTATGTCACATGTCTTTTTTACTAAAACTAATGTCAATTTTAAATAAAAAGACGTACTTAGAGTCATACCGGTCACATCGTGCATTAGATTGAGGTGCATATGATTTATACACATAAAAAATGACTTATGTATCATTTCATTAAAGTATCAAAACAATTGTAATGCATTTTTAGGTTTTGAGTATGTCACTTGTCTTTTTTAATAAAATGTTATTTTAAACTGGAAACACATACTTTGAGTTATACCAGTCACATCATGTGTCAGTTTGACAAGATACTAATTTTGAAATATTAAAAATGTATTATTAATCATTTTCATAAATTATCATGACAATCTGAGTGCGGTTTCTCAGTTTTTAGTGAGCAACACACCTTTTGAACTAAAATGTCAATTTTAAATTGATAATAGATACATTAAGTTATATCAAGAATAATGTGCAATGTATTGAGGTGATAATAATTACTACATGTCAAAAATAACTTATAGTTAATTTTTATAAAGTATAAAAACAATCCAATTTTTGTTTCTTAATTTTTAGTATGTCAGTTGTCTTTTTACTAAAATTAATATCATTTATAAATAAAAATACACACTAGGAGTCATATTGATCACACTGTTCATTGAATTGCGGTGAATCTAATTATTACATGTTACAAATGAATTATTTATCATTTTACTAAAGTTTAAAAACAATATGAATACACTTTCTCAGTTTTGAGTATGTCACTTGTCTTTTTACTAAAATTTCATTTTAAACTAGAAACACACACTTTGAGTCATATTGGTCACATCATGTATTGTTTTGATGTGAGATTTATTTCTAAATGTCACAAAAGACTTATGAATCATTTTAATAAATTTTCAAGATAATATTAGAACATTTTCTTGGTTTTCAGTGAGTGAAACACTTTTTGAACTAAAATATCAATTTTAAACTGATAACGGACACTTTGAGTTATACGGGGCACACCATGCATTAGATTTAGGCGAGGCTAATTCCTACACATAAAAAATGAAATATGAATAATTTTATTAAATTATAAAAACAATAAAAATGTGTTTTATTGTTTTTGAGTATGTCACTTTATTTTTCACTAAAATTAATGTAAATTTTAAGTAAAAAGACACACTTGGAGTCATACCAGTCACACCATGCATCAGACCGAGGTGAGGATGATTTAAACACATAAAAAATTACTTATGAATCATTTTAATATAGTATAAAAACAATCTGAATCTATTTTCTTTGTTATGAGTATGTTACTTATGTTTTTTTACTAAAATTATTGTCAATTTTAAATAAAAAGACACGCTTGGAGTCCTACCAGTAACACTGTGCATCATATTGAGGTGAAACTGATTCCTACATGTCAAAAAAAACTTATGGATTGTTTAATAAAGTATCAAAATAATCCACATGTGTTTTCATGGTTTTGAGCATGTCACTTGTCATTTTATTAAAATCATTGTCCATTTTAAGTAAAAAGGCACACTTAGAGTCATACCAGTCACACCATGTGTCAGATTGAGGTGCATTTGATTCATACACATTACAAATGACTTATGGATATTTTCCTAAATTATAAAAATAATCTGAATTCATTTTCTTGGTTTTGAGTATTTTACTTTTCTTTTTTACTAAAATTTTATTTTAAACTGGAAACACTCAATTTGAGTAATACCAGTCAAATCATGTGTCATTTTTATGTGAGAATGATTCATAAATTTTAAAAATAACTTATGAATAATTTTCATAAATTATTAATACAATCTAAGTGCATGTGCTCTATTTTTAGTGAGTGTCACACTTTTTGAACTAAAATGTCAATTTTAAACTGATAACAAACACTTTGAGTTATGCCAAGAACACCATACATCCGATTGAGGTGTGTATAATTCATACACATAAAAAATTACTTATAGATTGTTTTTATAAAGTATAAAAACAATTTGAATGTGTTTTATCAATTTTGAGTATGTCACTTTTCCATTTTAATAAAATTAATGTCAATTTTAAATAAAAAGACACGCTTGGAGTCATATAGGGTAAAAATTATATAGTATTGAGGTGTTTTTGATTTTTAAATTTCAAAAATGACTTATAGATTATTTTACTAAAGTATCAAAACAATCCAACTGTGTTTCCTTGGTTTTGAGTAAAAATTAATGTCAATTTTAAATAAAAAGATACACTAGGAGTCAAACCAGTAACACTGTGCATAATATTGAGTTTAAGATGATTAATACACATAAAAAATGAATTAAGGATCATTTTAATAAAGCATCTAAACAATTTGAATACATTTTCTCAGTTTTGAGTATGTCACTCGTGTTTTTTACTAAAATGTCATTTTAAACTAGAAACACACATTTTGAGTCATACCTGTCACATCGTGTGTCAGTTTGATGTGAGAATAACTCCTATACATCAAAAATGACTTATGAATTGTTTTCCTAAATTATTAAGATAAAATGAGCATGTTTTCTCAATTTTTAGTGAGTGACACACTTTTTGAACTAAAATGTCAATTTTAAACTAGCAACGGATACTTTGAGTTATATCAGGCACACTATGTATCAAATTGAGTTGTGAATGATTCTTACACATAAAAAATGACTTACATATCATTTTTCTAAATTATCAAAATAATATGAATGATTTTTCTTATTTTTGAATACATTACTTTTCTTTTTTACTAAAATTAATGTCAATTTTAAATAAAAACACACACTTTGAGTCATAACGGGAACACTGTTTATCATATTGAGTTTTTAATGATTAATAAATGTCAAAAATGACTTATAGATCATTTTATTGATGTATCAAAACAATATGAATGTGTTGTATCAGTTTTGAGCATGTCACTTGTGTTTTTTTACCAAAATTTATTTCAATTTTGAATAAATAGATAGACTTGGAGTCATACCGGTCCCACTGAATGTCCAATTGAGGTTTAACTAATTTTTACATGTCTCAAATGAATTATAGATTGTTTTCATAAAGTATCAAAATAATCTGAATGTGTTTCATCATCCTTGAGTATGTGATGTGTGTTTTGAACTAAAATGTAAATTATAAACTAAAAACATACAGTTCGAGTCATATTGAGCACACTGTGTATCATATTGAGGTGCGGCTAATTGAGTACATGATTTTTGTTTTTATTTCAACTATCTACAATGATACAAAAAATAAAGAACATGTTCTCTATTTTTTGGCTTGTTACAGATAGTTGAAAGGAAAATATGAATTCCCAAAATATTTGTGAAAAAAACTAAATAATTATCAGATAAAAATTATAAGGAAATTAACTTAAAATAATTGATAAAATGGTGAAAATAATAATTAAATAATTAGTATGAATTCAACTTTTTATGATGTCTGTAAACATTCTTGACCCATTTACTTATTTTCATTATCTCAGTTGTAGCCTCGAAGTCCAATCTCTCATGAGCATGACCGACTTTGAACAAACCACCCTAAATTGGTAAAAATAATCCACATGTATAAAAAAAATTCTTATATTAATAATACTATAAATAAATAAATTAAACATAAATTTTAAACAATAAATTATTAACATTTCAATTTTAAACTAAAACTACACAATTTGAGTCATATCAGGTATACTGTATATCAGATTAAGGTATGGTTGATTCCTATATGTTACAAATGATCGAGGGATCTTTTTCCTAAAGTATCAAAACAATATGAAAGTGTTTTCTTGTTTTTGAATATGTCACTTATCATTTTTAATAAAATTTCAATTTTAATCTCAAACCACACAATTTGAGTAATACCAATCACACCATGCGTTAGATTGATGTTTGGTCAGTTCCTACATCTGACAAATGAACTATGGATCATTTTACTAAGTTTGAAAATAATCCAAGCTCATTAGATCAATTTTGAATATTTTGACATGTGTTTTAAACTAAAATGAAACATTTATATTGAAAACACATACTTTGGGTTATATCGACTACATCGTGTCTCATATTGATGTATGGTCAATTACTACACATGAAAATGTACTTTGGATCATTGTATTAAATTTTGAAAATAATCCAAGATAATTTAATCAATTTTGACTATTTGATGCTTGTTTTAAACTAAAATGACACTTTTGTATTGAAATCATGCACTTCAAGTCTCACTGACCACATCAAGCACCATATTGTTGTCTGGTTAATTCCTACATCTGAAAAATGAATTATGAACCATTTTCCTAAAGTTTGAAAACAACATGAGATTGTTTTCTTAGTTTTTACTATTTGATGTATGTTTTAAACTAAAATGACACCTTTTTATTTAAAACACATACTTATAGTCATACCAACTACATAGTGTGTTAGATTTATGTGTGGTCAATTCCTACACATAAAAAATTAATTATGGATCATTCCCTTAAAGTTTGAAAACAATATGAGCTCATTTACTCAATTTTGAGCACGTGATGTGTGTTTTGAACTAATTTGTAAATTTAAATAAATAAGTATCATATAAAAATGATATGGAAATTAACTAAAAAACTAGATAAAATGATGAGAAAATTAATTAAATAATTAGTAGGAAATTACCTTTTCATGATGCTTCTATACATTTTGACACAAAATATTTTTCCCATTAATTTATAAAAAAATTGATTTACTCCATTATACTTATCCTTGAGAAACATATCAACAATAATATATATGAATTTTAATACTAATTATTCACACCAAAAATATATTTCTAAAGTCATATCCTGTACTAGATCACAAACATAGCATGTAATCACCTAAATTTTATGTCGAAAAAAATTCTGACACTATATACACTTCGAACTCATATCTAAACAAATTTAATTATTTTTTTTAGTAAAAAAGTTTTTTGAAATCTTGGTAGTACTGATAAAATATAGAAAGAAATTATTAGGAAATATTTTTAATGAAATTTTAATTACCTTAAAAAATTACTTGTTTAGGGATGCTCGTCTTTTCATGGTTTATGATCTCTCTCATAAATTTTCAAACATATCCATAATTGAATATATTATCTTACTTTAGACACTAATTTTTTTTTACCAAAATAATTAAATTAAATTTAAATATGTTTTGATAGTTAAATATTTATATATATACCTTAATATATTTCCATTTTAAGTAATCCACATGTTTTTTATATTCAGCCACCAACTTCATTCCATGATTTAGCTTATATTTAGTGACCACCCTATCATAATAAATTTTTGGTTAAAACATATACTGAGACATATAATTAATTTTTTTTCTATAAAAGTTTGATTACAATGTATTAAAAATTCACAATACACATCATGTGTGGCTTGTTAGTTGGATATCCATACATTGGATTCAAAAAATAGATATTTAGGGTATCTAGATTGAGCGTGATCCATATCCAATGCTTCCTAAAAAAATAATTAATAAAAAAATAAATAAAAATATATTTTATGTTATTAGATTTTAGATTTTTACCCCTATATTTTAGGCATCATAAATAGTTTTTTTTCTATTAGTTTTTATCAAACACATCATTTAGATCATCTTTTTTCTTATCAATTTCTTCCTTCTCTAAAAAATTTTATTACTTAGAAATGATATAGGGATTAATGAATCCAAATTGTGATTCACATGATTTTCCTTTCATATAGTATTAATATAAATTCCTATATAAAATATGAATAGTTATTAAATTTAATGAACATATTATATTATTTTTTGGATAAATGTATTATAAAAATATACCTTGTGTATGTATTCACAATTGAGACACCCAACCATTCAAAAATGTGAATCTCATTTATAATATTGATACCAACTATGTATGTAATTAAATTTACAAATATTTCTTCTTCATATTGAGTGTAAGAAATATTTCCATATTTAAATGTGGTATCTTCATGAATTTTTAATGATAATAAATGTTGTAGTGGAATTGGAAGGGAGAAGGTACTTTGAACAAGAGCCTCAACCCAGTTGGTGAGGAATCTCTAGGTGCATCCAAGAGACCTGAGATCAAATATGGGTAGAGGCATATTTCTAGGGTACTATAGCAGTACTGTAGCAGGCACTGTTCGGTACTGTAGCAGCTGAAAATATTCATCCATCTGGGCCTTTGGGCCACTGGTTTGGTCCTTGGGTCTTGCAAGGCTTTCGGGCCACCCAAGGACTTCAGACCAGTTGATTCTCAAGGACTTCGGGCCACCTTAAGGCCTTAGGTCCACCCCAAGGCCTTCGGGCCACATGAATGTAGGCCCCAGACATACTACAAAAAAAGGAACAGCCCCAGAAGAGGATTTAGAGTAGGTGCACTCACGAGAGCAGAGCCAAATGGATTGTCAGAATGAGAGGGTATGGCTATGTCATCGGTACCAGCCTGTGTTTGCACAAAAAGCCTTGCCAGATGGTCATACAAAGTTGGAGAGCTACTATCAAGATGCAGATGCATGGGAGGGGCAGTTCCTTGTAGATAGTCTGGTTGAATTCCATAAGACCTTCGGGTCATGTAATCTCCTAAGCCTACGGGCCATGTAATCTCTGAGCCTACGGGCCTTTTAAGGGTTCCCCCTCATCCCTTGAAAGGGGGTTATCAAAAATCAATAAAAAATGAAGGCCTTCAGGCCATTCAGGTAGAAGGTACTCCTAGAAGGTCCTTTTGATTTCTTGGTCGATTCACTATATTGTCTTAATACAACCTTCTGTTTCCCCATCGCTTTGTCCATCTATAATACCATACCTCATTTCAAAACTTTTTTCTTCAACTGTTACACGTTTTTCATATGAAAATATTTGTTAAATAAAAAAACTCATGTATCTTTATATGATTAAACAAATATGCTCAGAAAGTTTCAATGGTATCATTGACCGTTATAATATATGGATCATCAAGTGGAATAGGTAACTCAGTAGTCAGCTCTTGAGCTACCTCAATCCCCACTCTCATGTGATATTTTTGGATTTCTTTATTATATATCTTATCTCTCAGGATATTATACACCATACCCCTCACAACAAGGCGGTGTGTGAGTATTGATAGATATAAATAACATAAAACTTTACCCTGTAAAATTTTAGTAATATAAAGTTATAGAAAGTTGTTTGATTCAAATTTAAGAGAAAGAGTAATGAAAAAATTCATTACCTCAGGTAATGTATGAGGTTGAGGGGAATTACAAGCTTGAAATCTAGTGGGGTCATTTGATATAAGGGTACATTGGTTTTGATGCACATTCTTTATTTTCACCATTCATTTTTTATTTCATAAATTAACAATTTTGAATCAAATTGGATAACATAAATAATTTTGAATAATATATTATCAACCACAATGCACCTAAAATCACTTCTCATCATGAAAATCGATGAAAGAATTCAATATTTCCTATTTTATAATGCGTGCATAAGTAACTAGTGGGTGGGGATTTACTTTCCCCTCAGTATCCCTTAGATGAAATTTAGTAAGAAGAGTTTGTAATCATCTATATTATTTTTCAGTGGCCATTAAGACATATTTATTATGGAAATCATAAAAAATAAACAAATTATATAAGTAATAATGAAAATTAAATCAATGTTTCATTATATAATTTTTGGTAAAATAAATAAATGTTATCCTGAAATTACCTTTATATATTCTAAAAGGGTTTCCTTCGTTACAGGTTGGACATGGCACCATGACTCTATATCATTCGACACATTCATCCTCATTGTGATCCCAATATAACTTATGAACATTGAATTGTTGGGGTCAACAGGTTGGACACATTGATTCTAGCCAACCTAAAATTTGATACCCTTACTTATTTCCTTGATAATTTTAGTCAAAATTCTGATGTTGTTTCATTCTTGTTTTTTCATCAGCATGTTGTTGATCCCCTAATAATTCTGTAGTTTTATCCTCAAAATTATGTTCTTCCCTAGGATTTCTAACATCATCATGTTCAGAAGTAATTGTTTATATGAGTAGTTAAACATTTAATTTAGATTGTGTTAATACTATATAGAACACATAATATTATGAGAAAAAACATTGTATTTTAAAAAACACTTTAACCTCATCATTAAACTTTATTTTTTTAAAGGTTAAATGGATTTGGATCCTCTATCAAGAATCCAAACACACTCTTTATGGCTACCTATAACATACAAGACATTGTATACAGTGGGACCTCTGTGAACTAATTGTGATCTCCCAATAAAAGGGTCATCCTCAATTTAATTTTCATCTGACCCTATAATTGTTTTAGTCACCAGTAGAACAATCGACAAATTATTATTTTATAGATTTGAGACATAGAATTCTTGCACTACTTGTGATTCCATTATGAACGACTCATCCTTTCCCCTTCTACACAGAAATTAACCTTCATAGAGTCTATTTTATCAACTTTCATTTCACTCCTATTGTCAACCCATTTTCAATAGAAAATCATCACTTGAAATGTTGTATAATCCAACTGGTACATCTGTTCAATAATGATGAAATATGACATATTTACATAAATCGGATTGGAACCAAATATGCACATCAATTTTGCCACAAGTGTAACTCCACTGTTTTGCATCGTATTGTAGTAATCGTGTTCTTTTGTATGAAACATATAACCATTGATTATAACACTAGTGCAAACATTTTCATGTTTTCCCCTGGCTAGCCATCGAAGTTGTTTAGAAATTTAATTCATATTTTTCTGATAACTTCTTATAAATATGATCTTAGAACCATCCTATAAACTATTGATTATGTGTATTTTATATCCATCCTTCATCCCTTTATGGATTAAAATATCTAATAATTTCTTCTCGGGATTCAATATATGGATCAAAATCTTCACTATTATGTAAAATGTAAAGGTTTTATTGATCCTTCTCTATGATGGTAATTTTAGCAATATCTCTTCCAAAAATTCTTTTGCTCATAAGGCGTCCACTGTGACAAGGCTTTAGGAGACCGATGCTATCAACATATAATAAGAAATTGATATAGAATTCAATAGCTTCTTCAATAATATATTGATATGCAATACATCCTTCTAGACTACTTCAATTTTTAACATAACCTTTCAAAATATTTATATCTATTCAATGTGGTACATCCATATGTAATGAAAAGGACCATATAATTGATCCTCTATAACCAAGTGAACCATCAGGTGGAACTTTATATCAAAGAATGATAGTGGTAAGAACCTCTCTAATTCAGATAATATGACTACAACCTTCTTATTCATGATTGTAAACTTCAATGGGTCTATAAATTTACCACATATAGCTTTGAAAAAGAAGTAGATTCTAGTTATTGTATGTCATACATTTTTAGTTAGAATGAAATGTAAAGCAACAAACAAAAAATATTTAATGAAAACATGAAATTCATGTCATTTTAGTACTTATAACTTCAAATTAATCATTTACATGACATTCTTGATATTTGATGAATACCCCTCTAAAAATTTTATACCATTAAGAAAAATGAAAAATTTAAATTTTTTCTATTAGGATATAGTTTAAGCTACTGGAGGAAGAAAATTCTTCCCTTTACTCTTCAATGGTGTCGACTCTTCCCTTATCTCTATGTCAATCATGTCCAACCTAGCCTTGATGCCATTTTTTCTAGGAACATTTAGTAACGTTCCAATAACACTATCAAATACATTTTTTCTACATACATGAACTCAAGAAAATATCCAACATACAAAAAATACCAATAATATAATTCAAAAAAATTAATCTCTTTTTCCAACATGATTTCATAAGGTTTTTCAAATTTTTTTTTTCTGAAAACAGTGTCAATATATTTTAATTTATAGAATAGTTGATGAACCATTAGTGGAGATGGTGATGTACCTTGTTTGGTATTCCTATCAAATGTTTTCATCCAAGATCAGTATTTACGTCATCGAGGTAAAAATTTCCAATGTCCTAAAAACATAGTCTTTGAGGAATATTTCAATTAGATCGAGTGTGTTCATTATTCACAAATGAGACACCCCAATATTCCTTTAATGACATAGCTTGAAAAATTCACATAAATAGGAAAGTAATTTATCATCCTATAAAACATGGCCCTCAATATTAATTATTTACTTCAATGAGAATCATACATCGTAACACCTGTATCCCATATCAATTTCAGATCTTCGATCAGTGGATCCAAATAGACATCAATATAATTACTAGGTTTTTTTGGTCCATATATAAGCACTGACAACATAATGTATTTTCAATTCATGGATAACCATAGAGGAAATTTATAATTTACCAATATGACGGACCATGTACCATGAGTACTAATTTATATACCAGAAGGATTTATTCTATCTATAGATAATGGAAGACAAGAATTTATCGGCTCATTTCCAAATTTAGGATACTCATAATCAATTTTCTTTCACCGAGGAGAGTCTACTGGATGGCGTATGTTACCATATTTAATTATTATATCTACATGACATTTCAATTATCTTAATATTTACTAACATTTATATAGTCTTCTAAACCATGTAATTATTGGAAATTACCATAAAAATTTTGAAGTACTTGATTCATATTTGTTGTATTGATCCACACCACACTTAGGGAATTTTATGAGTGATTCATAGCCCTTGAAAAATAATATGAAATAATTTGGACAAGAATGTATTTTTAAGAGATCATTCTCATTGAATGTAACATAATTTTAGAATAATATGTTCAACGAGAAAGTTCATTTTCTTCTGGTAGCATATCATTCAGGAGACCAAGTAGTTATTTAAAGTTGGTGTTGCTCCATCCAATACCAATTTTCAAATTATATAACTTCAATATAGCTGAAAATGTTGTGTATTTAATACAACTGGTATAAAATGGCTTCTTATCACAACTAGTTAAATTTTAAAATAAATTTGGACAATCACAAAGGTTATCTTCAATTTCCATGTTCATTTCTTCCACGTGATCTCTATCATTATTTACACTAGAATTCATATAAAATGATCCATAAACCGCAGTATCAACCCAATCAGTGTAAATATTTAGTTTTTCCTCATATTTATTCCAACATTTATAACTTTTATCTATTCTCTGAAAAAAAAATGTTCTTACAAATCTTTTGGACTAATTTTTATTGAATAAAAATAATTTAAACACAAAAAAATGATTTGGGAAGGGTCTCATGTATGCTATATTGTAAAATTTATGAACTATTTAACTCCATATTCATAATATTCTATCACATGATTAGTGTTCATCCATTTTCAATTCATATCCATCATATTAGGTTCATAAAATATTAATTTTTTACAAAAAATAAAAAAATAAACATAATATATTCATAATCAAAGGTGAAAGTTATAGATAATTCTAATAAGGGGAACCCAAAATGATCACTAGTACCTGGTATGGGATGGATAATACTCAGAGTAGTTCAAGCATCATAGGTGCATATCCAGAAGATATGGGGGATGAGTCTCAAGAAATAAAATGAAATAATAATTGTTTGGGAGATGAGACTGACTAGGATGACAATTGTCTCCTTAAATCTAAATGTTCCTGAGATGAGAGTTGGAAAAGCACCAAACAATATTTATTAGTTTTTTTCCTAAAGATGAAATGTTTCTTAGGCACACAATGGTTTTGAAAGATAAACTGATCATATAATACATTTTCATAATACCCTTACTCTTTTATACCCCTTTCCCCATTCCTAATGAGCTGAGATACATGATCACCTTGGTTCGAGTATACAAGAACCACTATCCATTGAATATTTTTTTTTTCACCAAGACTACAATATGCTCTCCTAGTTGGAATAGATGCATGATTTCCTAGTACCTATTATTTTAGAAATTGTGGTGAGGCTCTTAGTTGGTATAAAAGGAATAAAAAATCATGTTATTTAGAGTGATTCATGACTTATGTTTCCATCTGATGCCGTACTTGTATCCTTATAACACCCTAATATTTGTGTATGTATATTCCTTTAAATAAATACTTTGTTGGGTAAATTTTATCACATGAAACACTAAACTAAAAAAAACTAAAATATACCATATTATAGTGAAAGGTAAACATTAATACATTATGAGTATAAAATGTGAAACATCATTATGAAAATTACTATAAGAATAAAACCTCAAGAAATTAAAAATATATTAATATTATTTTTTATAAAAACATGTATTATAATTTGATATATATATATATATATTAATTTAAAATAATTATTTAATTTGTTTTGATACCAAGGAATTGATGAAATTCAATTAGGATGAGTAATAAATATGATATTATTAAAATCATCAATTTTAAAAAGATATATTTCACAAAGAAATTTTCTTAAAGTGGTGTGTATATTATCATAAAAAATTAAATTAATATTATTTAAAATTTGATTCCCATAATATGTAATGTTTCAATATATTAAAATCCAGTCACCACTGTAGAGGTTTAAATGGTTAATAAGGTGTTAAATTATGAGACAAGGCCACAAATATAACAAAAAGGTATCTCTAATTAACTGGATAAGTTGGTTTTATACAAAACCTATATTATAATACACATATTCCATATTTTTATCAAGTTAAAAAGAATATATCTTCCATTTTTATAATAAGAAACATATATTTACCAAAGTACCACTTCTCTGACTTAAAAAAGGAGGCCTCCTCCACCCCTTCAAAGCTACACCCAAAAATTAAACTCTCCCCTATATTATACCATATTTAATTTCATAATAATACTCTACCATGTTATTGAGATTATTTTTTAAGAAGAAGTTTTAAACCACCCATTTCTAAGAGGTCCTTTAAGAGGAGATTCAATATCTCAACATAAATGACATTTTCTTCATGGTTTTTATTCTTTATTTTATTTATCTGACTCTTCTTAAATATAATTTACCACAATCATAAATTTTATATAAAATAATTAATATTATATAAAAGTTATATTATAATTATGAAATAGAAAGTTATTACTCATTCTGCTGTTACAAGACCCTCTTGTTTGGGTTTGTTTTACCACCTACAAGAATGGTGTTATAATTATTTTTCCATGAATGATTAAGAAATAATAAGTAATGATAATTTTATGTAAAATTATTTAATTTAATATGTTTTAAGGATTATTGAATGGTGATATGAATATTTTTATTCACTAATAAAATTGACTTTTCTTGGGAATCAAAATATCTAGAAATATATTTCATAGATTTCTATAAAAATCATCACCATATGTTCCATAAAATGACAATGATACTTTATAAACATTTCAACAAAATACTCAACACTATAATGAAAAATATTTATATGATAAAACCATAACCAATGAGTAATGATCAGATCCTATGAGTTTGAACATTCATGGGAGACATAATAGTTAACAAAAAAATATTTACATTAAAAAAATAATTAATTCTAAATGGGTAATAAAATATTTGAAATTATTATATTATTATAAATATAAATAATTTTTGAATATATATTTATAATGAATCCAAATTTATTACACAAGAATTGAGAGTGTGTCTAACTAAGAGGAATTATAATGTAAGGGTTTTTTGTTCTAAATTTGAATTCCTTGATGCATGTTTAATTTTGTGGACTATATTGATTCAATATCCCATGAATTTATTATAAAATATTTTCATGTAATTCCTGGGATTTAAAAAGGAAAATAATTTTATTTATGATAATGTATTTTTATTCACTTGTTATAAAATTATTAATAACATATCACAGACCTCAACCAAAATCTGGTCCATCCATATCAACACATCACAATAAATAATATTCATTTAAATTTATTTTCTAGGTCCCTTTATGAAATCACTCGCTCATTTTTTTAACACCAAACCTATTTTTTTAAAAAACATTTTCCAAATTCAATATTTAAACCAAACACTTTTAAAAAACTTTACAAGATACTAAAACTTTTTAAATTACCACATATTAATTTAAAATTACAAATATCATCTCAAAACCACTTTCAAAATTCAAAAGAATGCCTTTTGATTTTTTAAAACCCCACTTGAAATCCATTTTTTAAAAATTTTAAAAGAAAATAGACCAATTTTTTTCAAAAATACTTAATGAAATTTGAAACCCCTTTTCTATAAAACCATTAGCATTAAGAGAAAAATTTTAAAATCATATTCAAAAACCATCAATAATAAATTAAAAGTTTAAAACAATTTCTATAGAATATGTAAAATTTGAAATGTTTAAAACTTTACAAGTTCACTTTGAAATCACTTCATGAGTTTCAAAACACTAAATCCATTTTAGTTCATTTTAAGGGAAAATATCATTTTTTCATTTCAAAACCCACTTTAACATTTAAAACCAAGTTTCCTTTTTCAAAACTGAAATTTAAAATAGGCATGAGCATAAAAATTCTATGTAGGCCACCACCCACCATTCCAAATTCCAAACATTTAACCAAAGATATATTTTCAAGATAATTTGAATTACAATAATTTAAAATAATATTTTTAACTATTTTAGGAAAATTTTAAAAAAACTTTCACAATCTGTTTTTAATAAAATAAACCAACTATACTCATTTTAATAAACACACGTCATGAAGATCATTTTACACAGTCTAAATCAATGTATTATTATTAAAAATTTAATAATTTTTTTATAAATATGGAATGAATAAAACATTTTTTAAAAGACAAGAGTAAATTTATAGTTTAAATCCTAGCACCATGGTAAAGGATTCCTCAGACAAGTTAGGTCAAGGATCAATGGAGTAATTGTCCTATGTTGGAAAAGGAATGTGGAAGAGTTAGATTCTTAGTGAGAATGCCATTATTCTATAACCATATTTTAGAATAATGTCCATTGGAAATATAAGTAAAACTCAAACAAGGATCACATTTTTAAATGAACAAAGTACTATATAAAAGAGATTATAATCCAAATTGAAAATATACTATAATCCCTTAATATAAACATAGAATCTACCAACCTCAAGGGAGATTTAGAGTTTTAGAACCTCTATATAAACATATAATATACCAACTTTGGGTTGGGGACTTTTCCCTCATTCTAAATATGGAATCTATTAGACTCAGGTTAAAATTATTTCTCAAGACATCATTTTGAAATAATTTTTCAAACTAGTATTCAAAACCTAGAAACATTATATTAAATAATTTCATGACCAACACATCCATTATTCATTTGGTTCATAAAATCATTCCAAAACATTTTATCATTTTAAATTTAAATCATTTTTTACAATAAATCAGAATATAATTATTTTATATTGACATTTATTTATCTAAATTAAATAAAAAATGCAATTATTTTCAAAAATATTTTTTTTAGAAATTCTAATGGAATTTTAACATTAAAAGAATAAATTTTATAGGTAAACAATTTTGATGTATAAAAAAATACTCAAAAAACTATTTCCATCAATGAATATAAAAATTATTAATAACCGAAGCATCATAAATTTTAAATAAAGTTACCATTTATATAAAATCATAAGAATAAAACAACAAATAGATCATCCACTATCATAAGAAAAGATCAGATTCACCTATGATTTTTCAAAATTCAATGAATTCAATAAAATAAAATAATTGACTATTTATATTTTTCATAAATCCCTAACATAATAATCATAATATTCATTTAAAATCTCCAATAAAAATGACCAAAATTGTATTTATAATATTTTTAGTATAGAACTGTTCTATTTTTTTGAAACTCCCACAAAATCATAGCCATAAAGAGAGTATACATTCTACTAAGTGGAGTGATACACATTCCATATTATAGGGAACATGTACCATATATAAGGGATCTCTCATGCCACAACTTGCTACACATGGAAAAAAAAGAAGAAGAGAAAGAAACTAATTATAAGCCTAAAATTCCTAAGGAAGGAACCTAAACCAATTGTAGGGGTCTCGTTAAACTAGAAGGGTGAGGTTTTGATCATCCAGACTTGTGAAATCAATAAGAGTTGAAAGAGAAGGTGTATAACCCTAAACTTGGAACACACGATAGCACCGAGCTAAGAAAACACCGCACTAATGCACACTATGGAAACTGAACAAGCAAGGAATGAGAGGGGAGGAGAAAAAAATAACATACCTTAGATTTGATTCTTGATTTGTATAAGATAAAGTCAAGGGGGAGTGATGGAAACAGTGGTGTTCTGTGAGAACTTGAGAGGTGTGACTAAAATTGGTTTTGTTAGGGTTCTTTTATATAGATCAAGGAGTGTTTTATCACCACTTCCAAAAAAGTGTTCATAAAGATACCTTTTATCAATGCTAAAATAATTATCACTAATAAAAGATATCTTTACCAATGCAAAAGAAGCATTGATAAAAAGTATCTTTATATGTGATAAAACTTTAGCACTCATAAAGGATTTATAATTATAATTACAATTATAAATAAATATATTTGTAAATATATTTATAAATATTTGTATATGATTATAAATGTATTTATATCATTATATATATATATATATATAATAGATATATTAAATATATTCATTATTTAAATATATTTATTATAATTTTATAATTATTTGTTTATAATTATGTAAATAGTTTAAAAAAAAATTATATATACTTATTTATATTTATAAATATATAATTTTATAAATATAGTAAATATACATTTATAAATAAATATAGAAATAAATTTATTTATAATTATTTATTTATAATTATAAACATATTTGTATAATTCTATATATGTATATAATTATATATATATTTAATAAATAAATATAAATATAAATATAAATATAGTAAATATATTCATTATTTAAATATAGTTATTATAATTTTATAATTTTAAATATATTTATATCATTATATATATATATATAATAAATATATATATGGGCCTATGGACCATGTAATGGGATTTCATGCGTACTGGGCCTACAAGACATGTAATGAGCTTCATGCCCACTGGACCTATAAGCCATGTACTGAATAAAAAAGGCTTGATGGGTGGGCTATCCCCTTGGGGGGGGGTATGACCTGCCTTTCCGGCTTGTATGTGAGGTGTGTGTGTGTGTTTACTTGTAATTGTACCCCCAAGCACCTAATATATATATATATATATATAATAAATATATATAAATATAAACATAGTAAATATATTCATTATTGAAATATATTTATTATAATTTTATTATTATTTAAATATATAATTATTTACTTATAATTATATAAATATTTCTAAAAAAATAATATTTATATATTTATATCATTATATTATATTATGTGCTTGAGGATACAATTACATTTATTCACACACACACACACACACACACCGCATACACATGGGCCTGAAAGGTAGGTCATAGCCCCCCTAAAGGATAACCCACCCAACCAGTCACTTTATTACATTATATATTTTTTTGTCCCGAAGGCCCATTGGTCATGGAGCCCATTACATGACCCGTTGGCCCACCATTGGATGGTCTGAAGGCCCTTCTTACATAATACCTGCATCACCACCTGGACATCGTGCCTCCGTCATCGCCCCTTTGATGGCCCGAAGGCCCAGTGGCCCGAAAGCCCATTCGAGATGAATAATATTGTTACTACAATACCCCACTATATTTATAAATATATATAAATATAAATATAAATATAAATATAGTAAATATATCCATTATTTAAATATAGTTATTATAATTTTATAATTATAAATATATTTATATCACTATATATATATAGTAAATAAATATAAATATAAATATAAATATAAATATAAATATAAATATAAATATAAATATAACTATAAATATAAATATAAATATAAATATAAATATAAATATAAATATAAATATAAATATAAATATAAATATAAATATAAATATAAATATAAATATAAATATAAATATAAATATAAATATAAATATAAATATAAATATAAATATAAATATAAATATAAATATAAATATAAATATAGATATAAATATAAATATAAATATAAATATAGTAAATATATTCATTATTGAAATATATTTATTATAATTTTATAATTATTTAAATATATAATTATTTTCTTATAATTATATAAATACTTAAAAAAATATTTATATATTTATATAAATATAAATACAGTAAATATATTCATTATTTAAATAAAATTATTATAATTTTATAATTATAAATATATTTATATCAAAATATAAATATAAATATAAATATAAATATAAATATAAATATAAATATAAATATAAATATAAATATAAATATAAATATAAATATAAATATAAACATAAATATAAACATAAATATAAACATAAATATAAACATAAATATAAACATAAATATAAACATAAATATAAACATAAATATAAACATAAATATAAACATAAATATAAATATAAATATAAATATAAATATAAATATAAATATAAATATAAATATAAATATAAATATAAATATAAATATAAATATAAATATAAATATAAATATAAATATAAATATAAATATAAATATAAATATAAATATAAATATAAATATAAATACAAATATAAATATAAATATAAATATACATATAAATATAGATATAAATATAGATATAAATATAGATATAAATATAAATATAAATATAAATATAAATATAAATATAAATATAAATATAAATATACATATAAATATAAATATAGTAAATTTATTCATTATTAAAATATATTTATTATAATTTTATAATTATTTAAATATATAATTATTTACTTATAATTATATAAATACTTTAAAAAAAATAATATTTATATATTTATATAATTATGTTATATTAGCTACTTGAGGGTACAATTACATTCAAACACACACACACACACACACTCCATGCTCATAGGCCTAAAAGGCAGGTCATGGCCCCCTCAAGGGATAACCCACCCAACTAGCCGCTTTATTACATTAAATATTTTTTTGCCTGAAGGCCTGGTGGACATGAATCTCATTACATGGCCTATAGGCCCACTATTAGATGGCATAAAAACCCTTATCATAACATGCCTGCGTCACCACTTGCATGTCATGCCTACGTCACTGCCCCTTTATTAAAATATTGTTATTATAATTTTATAATTATAAATATATTTATATCATTATATAATATATATATATATATATATATAAATATAGTAAATATATTCATTATTGAAATATATTTATTAAAATTTTATAATTATTTAAATATATAATTATTTACTATAATTACATAAATACTTAAAAAATAATATTTATATATTTATATCAATATATTATATTTTTTTTCGGGGGTACAATTTCATTCAAACACCCCCACACACACACACCGCATACGCATAGGCCTCAAAGGCAGGTTATAGCCCCCCAAAGGATAACCTACCTAACCAGTCGCTTTATTACATTATATATTTTTTTGACCTGAAGGCCCAGTGGGCATGAAGCCCATTACATGACCCATAATCCCACCATTGGACGATCCGAAGACCCTTCTTACATCATGCCTGTGTCACCACCTGCACGACATGTCTGCGCCATTGCCCCTTTAATGGCTCGAAGGCCCAGTGGCCCAAAATCCCATTTGAGATGAATAATACTACTACTACAGTACCCGCTATAATAACTACTATAGTACTTGTACTGCTACAATGCTACAGTCCACTGTAGTGCCTACTATAATACCTGTGAAAATTTTATCCCACCCGGATTTGAACCCGGGTTTGATATAGGATTATAGGGAGTCTTTACCACTCGAGTGAGCCCATAAATACTTTATACCATTATATAAATTTATATAATTATATATATATAATAAATAAATATAAATATAAATATAAATATAAATATAAATATAAATATAAATATAAATATAAATATAAATATAAATATAAATATAAATATAAATATAAATATAAATATAAATATAAAGATAAATATAAATATAAATATAAATATAAATATAAATATAAATATAAATATAAATATAAATAGAAATAGAAATAGAAATATAAATAGAAATATAAATATAAATAGAAATATAAATATAAATACAAATAAAAATACAAATATAAATATAAATATAAATATAGTAAATATACATTTATAAATATATTTATTTATAAATATATTTTTAACATTATTAATTAATATATAATCTTAAATGAAAATATTGAAAAAATGGATAAATTTTATTAATTAAATATAAATTATTAAAAAAATATGGATATATTTTGAAATGAAGATGAATAAATATGAAAAATATTAAAACATAGTAAATAGATATATATAAATAAATATTAGAAAAGGATTAAATTCCAAAAAAAATAAAAATGAATAAATAATACATAACTGTAATAATATTAAAAAAAATTACTGATTAAAAACATAATATATCAAATGTATCATGTTACCAAATGAAATTCTAAAATAAATATTAAAATTTGAATAAATTACATAAATATTAGGTGTGTGTGTTTCTATATAAGATTACATTAATTACGTAAATATTTGTGTGTGTGCATTGTATATAAAAATGCATTAATCTCATATATGTATGTGTGAAATCAATGTAACAAAAATTTTATATATGTTAAATTTAAAAATAAAACAAAATTCAATTAATTTCCATTACATGATACAAGTAGTCAATATTTTTAATTAATATTAATTTTTAATTATAAACCATTCTTCACTAAATATATGACTTATTTAATGCAAGCATAATTTTTTTTTCATTATATAAATAATATTTTAGGAAATATTATATATATAAATATATATATATATATATATATAAATATATTAGAATATATTTATATATTAAACGCATTAATGAATAATTAGGTATAAAAACCATTAAAAATGAATAAGAAATTAATATGTTTTTAATTATTACATTTTATTCATTTTCTATATTTATAATATATATTATTTATTACTATTTATAATTAATATATATATATATATATATTAAATTTATTCATTTTATTAATAATTGTTTCATTAATAATATTTTTAATAATTTTGTAATTTATCCATTTTTAAAATTTTAATACAATTTATTCATTTTATATATCTATATTTATAATATACCATTAATTAATATTTATAATTTACATATATGTATATTAAATGTATTAATTTTTATTAATAATTATTTAATTAATAATTTTGTTTAATATTTTTTAATTTACTCTTTTTTAAATTTTAATTATTTAATTATTTCAATTTATTCATTTTATATATCTATATTTAATATATACTATTTATTAATATTTATAATATATATATATATTAATTTTATTAATAATTATTTAATTAATAAAAAATTAATATTTTTTTAATTTATTCATTTTTAATTTTTATTTGTTTAATTATTTCAATTTTTTTAAATATTTTTAGTATTTATATTTTTTTATTAATAAAAAAATGGGGGCAACCCATGTATAGGGTCATCAGGTAGGTGGATTTAGTTATGTAGGACCCGACTGTGTGTATGAGGGTGGGCTAAGGCCCGAGGGGAGCATAGAGTGGGCCTCCACCCACATAGGCCCGTGATAGGGCCCATATGGAAGTGTATGTAACATGTATGCAGGAGCCCATCCCCACAACAGGATTCTGATCTTAGGATGCAACCGAATGATATATAAAGGAGCAACCTAACCTGGGGAATTCCGATTTGGGATTGACATGCGTGATCATAACCTTTATCCATGCTAAAAAATACACTGATAAAGGTACCTTTTATCAGCGATGAAAATAAAGCGCTAATAAAGTTACCATTTATCACTGCTAAAAAAAGCACTGATAAATGTAACTCTTTATCAGTGCTAAAAAAGAACTGATAAAGGGTACCTTTTATCAATGCTTTTTTTAGCACTGATAAAGGGTTACCTTTATCTGTGTTTTTAGAACTGTTAAAGACAACATTTATGAATGATTTTTTCTAGTGTTGTATATTGCACATTTTTTATTAGTGTTTGAAGACCTAAATGCGATGTCAATTCGATCCATTATTTTTTTAATAGAGTTAATGATGTCCTTGGTTCTATGAGAAGACATGGAGAATACATTGAATATAAGGATACAATTAAGAATACTGAGAAGACTCACTTCTCACTCTAACTCAAAATAATCAATTATAAAAGAATGAAACATGAATATAATATCCTTTTATTAGCATATCATATAAATATCTATAAGGGGTATCAAGGGAAGAGGAAACAAAAATTAAATGTCATTTAAAGTTATATATAAACTCACTAAGAAATAGGAATCCAATGTGGAAAGTGAAGAATTGATGGAATTTCTCTAAATAAATCATGATGGAGTTTAAGGTAAGTTAATGAGAAGTTTTCCATAATTTTTTTTTTCGATATAGAAGAGTGGGTCACTTTACTACTGAGTATCCCAATAAATTTAAGGGAAAATATTTTAAATAAGGTTGCCTAATAATTTAATGAAAATTTTCAATAGTGGGAAGCTCAACATTGTTTATAAAATTTCAAAAAGAGGAATTTCCTTCCAAATGAATATTACCTCCATAAAATTGATGCAAATGAAGAAGATATGGAATATTTTAATGAAAATAAATAAGATTAACTAATAGATACTATTGATCAATTCACTAATGAGATAGTTACAGATAGTGATGATAAATTTGAAGGAATTAGTGACTTAGAAGAAGAATTAAAATATTATCATAAAGTGTTAAATAATATATGAATGAATATTATTAAATTAAATGATACCACTCATGACTACATGAAAGAACTAATATTTAAGAATGAAGTTATATAATTATTATAGAATGAAGTATATATGTTGAAGGGTAATAAATATAATGAAAGTGTGACTGAACTAAAGAGTAAATTTAAAGAATAGTGAAGGATCATAAATGAAATAACTAAATTAAAAAATATATAAGAATATAGATAAATAAAATCAAGAAATATTATATATAAATTTTAAGGAAAATTAAGACTAAATTATATACCCTTACTGACAGATTTTTTTTTTAAATTTTCAAATACTCTAGATGAAAAATTAAAATAAATTCTCTATGAATCATTATAAAGCTAGATTATTATCTTAATAGTCATATATAGAGTTTAATTTTAATTTTTACCTTAGTATGTGACTATTAGGTCACTCAATAAAAATATAATGCTCTAGGAATTCATAAGGATGTCACATTTGTAAGGGAATATAAGGTGAAAATAATAAATTAACCACTTAAAAGGATACATACAATGAGATATCCAAATAGTTTTTACTTTTATAAAAATCATATAAAAATCATTTGAAATTATAAAGATTTTATGAACATTCATACAAAATATACATAATTAAATGATTTATATTATGATTATCATGTATTGAATTTTTAATATTTTATTTAAAATGAATATAGCTAAAAGCATTTCTTTTCTAAAGAATATATAGTAGAAAAATATATATGTAAAGGCTAGATTTACCACAAAAAATAGTTAAGGAAATAATATGTCAAAATAATAATCTTTTATAATTAGTTTAATATATTGGAAGAATAAGACCAATACTTATATGAAACCAAGTCCAGGTTAATTACTGAAGCACCAATGAATAATCAATTTATAAAGTGATAAATTAAACAAAAGAATGGATATAAAAGAGATAATTTTATTTAATTTTCCATGATTTGTAATGGTATTAAAAGATTTAACATCCCAACTTGGGATGCACTGAATCCGTTCCCCGAGATGGTGGGTCACATGGCCTCAAGCACACCTCCCCATATGCCAGAGGCTGCCAAATAATAGTGAGGGTGTGAAGGTGGTACTGTGGGGAGACTATACCCTCTTATCATAGTGGAAGAAACAAATACAACAGATAAATATAAACATTAGTGGAAGCATATATGAAAAAACTTAAAGCTAAAGCAATGAAAGAATAAATAAAAAAGTGCTGAAGTAGAAATAACTAACATATGATAATAATACAAAATACACTAAGACAGTTTCAATACATAGATGCATGACATGATTATATAAAAAAAGGGAATAAGGGAACAAACATATAATCATGTTATACAAAAAGTAAAAAATAAAAAAATCTGATCCACTAGAATCTCAAGTGCATTCTCGGTCCACTGATCATAATCTCCAACTTTAGGTAAGCATATCAACAACCTGTATCTAGGCCCTTTCCCCTATCAATACCTAAAAACAAATAATCTTCTCAGGTGCCAAAGGTAGCCTATGCATGGTGTGAGATAAAAATATCAACATTCCACCACCAATAATGTCAATATGTAGTATAAGTAGTGCTCATTTCTAAAAAGTGTATTTGTAATATTAATTAATCAATAAGTTTAATAAATAAACAACCAACCCACTTAGGTTCCTAAAGGACACCTGATGGGTCTACCTACTTTGGTTCTTTGTCAGGAGAAAAGTTTGAATATTAGTTATCTCACATTATATTGTAATAACACACACACACACACATATAATATAATTATATATTGCATCCACCTATATGAACCAAGTATGTGTGGTTGTAAGTGGCCATATACCTAGAATACTAGTTACTGGTTGGACCGGGGCATAACTCAGTCATCTATAACCAGTCTAAATGATCCTATAAGATCAAATAATAGGTTACATTCCTTGAATCTCATAATGAGTGGGAGATTCCAAGCCCTTCACTCGAGATGGTGAGTGTTCCATCATATAAACACTCTAAACATGGGATGTAATATATAAAGGCCAATGCCCAACTAGTGTCTGTGGTGTGAGGTGTCGTACTCAACACTCGATGTAAGGGAGTGTGATTCTATCATGCTCAACCTAACCCTTACCATCATATCAAAACCTATATCAAGGTGTATCTTATTCATATATTTGGAATGAGTAATTTACCTCCCATGCATCTCATTCACCAAGACCATATATATAAATAAGGCTATTCAGTTTATAATGTGGATTTAATAAGGCATAAACAATGGTGTGGCCTTATGACCCTTCATAAAACATTTCATCAAACACATTCATTTCATTATAGGAAAGGAAAACCAAATTTCACAATCCATTCCATTTATACCAATTAATTCATTTGAGAGAAGACATCCATCATTCATAAACCATCACATATAATCAAATCCATTTAATTCCCTTAACATTCCATTTCAATTTACAAAGCTCAAAGAGAAAATTAGAAGGATACAAGGATATCAAGACAATTTACCACATGGGAAATTCAAATTATAGGTTGATCCAAACACCTATGAGGTTCTGTGGGTTCTATAATCATTCATATCTTAAGGGGAAAACCATTTTAAATTCAAGTTGAAAGGTAAATGGTGTTTTGGGAAATTTATCAATTAGATACAAGGGAAAATTTCAAAGTGGCACACCCAAGGGGTGTCCATAAGTGTGGTATCCAACCTCTAAACTACCAAACAAGGTCAAAGGACATGCATCGTGGTGCAATGATCAATTTGATATGAATAACTCAATTAAAAGGGTATGATCAACAAAATACAGAATATGACATAATGAAGTAGCTACAGAACATCAAAACTTATGAAAAAAACAATGATACCACCTACCTTAATTTTGTAGACAACTCCTCGCTCGATATCAGCCTTAGATTCGAAGTAGTTTGGAAGAGATCCAAGAAACAATCCAACACCCTGAAAATAGAGAAAATGAGCTTGAACCTAAATAGTGAAATGGATCCAAAGATAAACTTATATAGAAGGTAAGATACTAGAGGAGATTACTGAGATGGATTCGACAATTTTGAAAAATCATTAATAGGACACCAGACAAAAGAGTTAGCTCAAAGACTAACTTGATGGATTTTTGAGCTCAACATGAGAGGAAACTAGGTTTATCCACTGGATAAAAGAATGAAGAAGGAGAAATTGTCTTAAGAGTTAAATGAAGTAAAAAATTGTAATTTCACCTTGAAACATAAGGTAGCACGATTTGGCCACAAGGTTGGCCAAACCATGCACCAACTGTGTGCAAGTTCACTACGATAGAGGGGCACACTGCACAGTTAGGTGAACAGTTTGTCTAACCATGCATAAACTGTGAAAAATTATTTTTCCCAAATATCAGTAGCACCACACGACTGTGCACCTAAGGTCTCACAATTTCAAAAAAAATGGTGCGTCCTACATGTTTCAACTTTACGAAACCACACAATTTCAAATAAATCATATGGGATGGGCTGCATAGTTGTCTCTAACTATGAAACCCAATATTTTCTCCCCATTTTGGAGATCTAGGCTCCGAACAAGCCCTGAACACACACCTGACTTCATTTACTTGATTAGGCATCAATATTAGGACCATTTAAGGAATTTAAGTTGAAAAAAAATCCATACCTTCATAAAAATATAGGTCGTTACAACCTACACTCATTAAATAAACTAACACCTAAGTTGTCATTCTAAAGGTAAAGAGGTATTGTCAGAAAAAAGTTCTAACAACTAAGCTCGTATATCATCTTCCTATTCCGAAGTCTCATCCTGTACTTGGTCATGCTACCGTAAAACCTGTACCAATGGAACAAGCCTTCCTTAGAGTGTCTTCACACTCTGATCAACAATATGAACTAGATATTTCTTGAATGAAGCATCCATATCCAATTCAGCCTCATCTGGATGAAAGATATGTGATGGGTTTGGGTAGTATCGGTGAAACTAAGATACATGAAATACATCATGTATAGAATGATATCTCTAAGGAAGTTCCAACTGGTAAGCCACTGGTCCAATCCATTTCACAACCTCGAAGGGTCCAAAAAATCTCGGTGAAAGCTTACCCTACTTCTAAACATGTCTATTCCCTAAACTGGGAAAGACTCGTAAGAAAACCTAATCTATGACCTTGAACTTGAGATGTTCCAACATCCGTTGGCATATGATTGCTGTTTGGATTGATCTATAAACATACAATTTATGATCAACTGGACCTATTATATAGTCTCCTACATGAGACACAGTCCAAGCATAGCTTCCAACCCCACCTCTAGCCAACATAGAGGTGAGAAGAAAAGCCTACCATATAAGGATTTATAAGAATCCATCTCGATGGTAGCCTGAAATCTGTTGTTATAATTGAATTCCAAATAGGGAAGGTATTTTTCCTAGGAACCCCAAAGTCAAGGATACATGCATGGAGCATGTCCTCTAGTACCTGAATAGTATTCTCCATCTATCCATCAGTTTGTGGTTGATAAGTTGTGATCAGAAGAACCTATGTACCCAAGGCCTTATGCAACCCCTACTAGAATCATGACATAAAGTGAGTATCTCTATTAGAAACGATAGATCAAGGAGCTCCATGAAGACATACAACTTCCCTATCGTACAAACTTCCTAGATCATCTATCAAGAAGGTATCTCACAAAGTTAAGAAGTGTGAAACCATTGTCAAATGATCTATGAAAACCCACACTGTATCATTACCATGAGATGATATAGGTAAACCAGTCACAAAATCCATTGAGACATCATCCCATTCCCACTTAAGAATAGATAATGGCTACAAAATCCCTATCAGACACTGATGTTATGCCTTCACCTATTGATAGGTGAACATCGAGTGATGAATCCAACAATCTCGCATTTCATACCAGGACACCAATACCAGTGTCATATATCCCAATACATTTTGGTGACACTGGGGTGAACCTCCCATGTTGAGGAATGGAATTCCCACATCAGTTTCTCTTTGATGTTTATTGGGACCCATACACACTCATGAAAAAAATAAGGTATCATCATCATCAATGATCCAACCTAAAGATGTATCATCATTTGAGATGCTCTCCCTTAGGACAAGGCCTTCAGGATTAGATAACTTTCTCATTCTTACCCATTCGAGAAGAGTAGAAGTCACTGCTAAGGCTGAGAGGATAGTCTAACCATGGTCTTCCTGAAACTCAATTTGAATCTTTGATAATTCCATAATATTCTATTCATAATTGGATTCATGAACTACAAGTATTTGAGTCTTTCATCTCAGAGCATTGACTATATAATTTCCTTTACTAGGCATGTAGGCAAGATCTAAATCAAATGACTATAGGCACTCAACCCACCTATGTTTTCTGAGATTTAGATCCCATTGTGTAAATATTACTTGAGGATTTTGTGACCAGTGTACACCAAAAAATACTCTCCAAGTAGATAGTTTCTCCAACAATGAAGGGAAGGTAAAACATCAGTGATATCTAGGTCATGCATTGGGAAATTATGATCATGATTCCTCAACTAATGAGACCCATACAGAACAACTCACTCGTACTACATCAGATCAGCTTCAACCCTAATACCTGATTTATCATGGTATATAGTATAACTCCTTCCTAGATCCATCATAATTAGTATTGGAACTAAATTAAAAGTATCCTTCAACTCCTAAAAGGCTTCTTCACAAGATTTTGACCATATGAATTTCACACCCTTATTTATCAAGTCCATAAGTGGTGCTGCAAGGTGTGAGAAATATTGGATGAAGTGTTATTAATATTTAGATAGCCCTAAGAAACTTCTGATGTCAAATACATTCTTGGGATTCTCCCAAGAAAATACAACTCTCACTTTCTCTGGGTCTACTAAAACTCTTAAATATGAGATAATGTGACCTAGTAAGTGGACTTGATCCAAAAGTTTCATTTACTGATATTATCATAGAGCTGATGCTCTCATAGTGCATTTATAAATATCTCAAGATGAATGGAAATTTCATGTCTGGAGCGTGAATACACCAAGATATTGTTAATAAAGGATACTAAAAATGAATCCAAAAATGGGTGGAAAACCCAATTCATCATATCCATAAATACTATAGGTGAATTTTTAAGTCCAAAAGGCATGACCAGGTACTCATAGAGAGCATACCTACTCTTGAAAGCTATGCGAGGTATGTCATAGGACCTGACACACACCTAGTGACAACCCGGCCTCAAATATATATTTGAAAACACTTTTGATCCTCAGTGATGATAAAAATTTATCTATTATAGGCAGTGGATACTAATTATTTATTGTGAGTTGGTTCAAATGATGGTAATCTAAACAGAGTATAAGGGTACAATTTTAATTCTTGGAAAAATGAACTGGTGAAATATAAGGAGAAGTTCTATGGTGTATAAAGACATTATCCTCTAGATAATCCAATTACTTCTTAAGTCCTAGAAGTTTCTTAGGTACCATACTATATGGAGTAATGGTCACTGATGCTTCTCCTGGAACTAAATCAATAGTTAATTCTACCTCTCTCACTAGAGGTAGACTAGAGAAGTCATCAGGAAAGACGTCATTGAAACACTCCACTATGAGAGGAAAACAACGGGTCATAACCCATGGCTGTCTAGGAAAAGACTGGTGATCTGAACTATCAAATTACCCAACCTCTACTACTCTGGACTAGCACTAGGTGAACTAACATCCCATTCTCCCTTATGCACATGCTTACTACCCTATGGTGATGTAAATTTTACCCTTTTATGATAGTAGTTTATATGGGCTCGATAGGGAACTAACCAGTCCATCCCAATGTTTACATCAAAGCCCATCATGATGAGGATGAAAATATCACACATGAAGAGATATTTGCCTATCTCTAGGAGGCAGTCCTTACAACAACATAAACCCTATGATCAGATACCTAATGGGGTATCTAGAATCATTATTCCATGAAAGTGTTTGATCTAGAGGCCCAAACTTTCCATAACAGTCACATATATAAATGAGTGAGATGAACCTATTTCAAATAAAGAAGACACTAAAGTAGAGACTACTATATAGAACCTCAAAATTTAGAAGTTTCAGTGCTCTAATATTTCAGAATAGGCTAGAAAATATGTAACTAGCTTGTACTGTGGCCTTGAGTCACAACCTGACTGACCTGAGTAATCCCACTCTACTGGTGATGAGAATTATAAGTCTGACTACCTCTGCCTCAACTTACAGCTTAGCATGATTGGCCAGTGGTACTCCAGCTTCCTGCCTAATGTGATCCCACCGGACCCACTCCTGATCATGGAGTTGGTGTAGACCCCTGCTCACTAGTCACTAAAGGTAAAGTCCTTGAGAATAACTAGATATGCCCCATCCCGCTGCAAACTATGAACTCTACCAAATTACAAAATTAATGAGGCTTCATGTGTCCCAGATTCCCACACTGGTGACATATTAGAAAGTTATCTTCATGAGGAGAATTACTGCTGCTACCTCTTTGGGTATCCTCAAAACATCTCTTTCACCTAGAAGAAGAACCATTAGCAGCTCTAGGTGCTGAAACTCCCTGACTCACACCCTTAGCTTACCTTAAATTCCTTTATATAATATGGGCCTAGTTGAAAATTTTATAAATGGAAGTCAACTTGAACTCATTGAACTATGATATGATGTTGTATACTAGACCATCCTTGAATCACCTGATAGTTATAAGGTCATCACCTGATAGAGTAGAAGCAAACTGCTGCAACTCAGTGAAATGAGAAAAGTATTCCATAATTGACATAATCCCCCAATGCAGGTTTATTAATTATCTATCTCTATCAACCCTCAGAGTTTGGGGAAAGAAGTAATCATATAATATGGTTTGAAAATATTCTCAAATCATATCACGATTCTGATCCTCTTGGGTGATCACATCTCACCACCGCTTAGCATAATTGCATAACATATATGCAAATAATTTTACCCTCTACTCTAGAGGAATCTATAGATGCTTGAATATAGAAAATATATCCTCAATCCATGACTCAGTAGCATGAGGTTCACCATCCTCTTACAGGGTGGGAGGATTCTAATGCTAAAACTCCCAGGACAACTCTTCCATACTTGGGGTGGGTCGAACAACCCCTTATATAGACTGTAACATGTGTAGAAACCCTTCTTGGAATTGGGTGTTAGATCCCATATCTGGAATAAAAATAAGTGACATAGGTGGAACTATAGGAGGAATCACTAGTGGATCACCGACCACCACCTTAAGTATGTGGACATCACCACCTTCAAGGCATGAGACCATAGGATGTTGTGGCGACATAATGCTACAATTCCAAATGAAATCCTTAGAATATATTTAGAATCTAATAATATTTCAAGTAGAGAACTAGGATATGAGTAAATCCTTTCTCTAAAAATGATCACGGATCTCTGCCTGCTCAAAAATCTAGGTCTAGATGGTAGAAGAGAACAAAAAGGCCACAAGAATGTAAGAGATACCTCACTACCCACTAGTAAGGCTAGGTTTGGGTCAAAGTCTCTGTTTCACATGCATATGATAACTAATTTCACTTTAAGAGTCATAAACATTTTTAATTTGTGATTATTAAATTATATAAATCAATTCAAATGGATAAATTAGATATATTACCATTTTTGAACCATAAGGTCCCATACTCCTTATGAACCAAAATATGGAATCCAATTAAACCACACCATAACATGTTCTATCCCATGCGACCAATGGTCCATGGATAAACGTGCCATAATTTAATTCTTAAGGTGTCTTCTTTAACCTATTTAGGAAAAAACTATTAGGTTAAGGGAATCAATTTAAGTATCAAATATGTTTTCTAATCCTTGCAAGAAGTGTCAAAACAATTCAATACATATTCAAGGCACTATCAATATTCTACAAGTAAATGCATGTTGAAAATATACATGAAATGAAAAAATTCATGGCATATTAATTATATTGTGCCTATGATGACACATGTACTAATGAAAATTCCTCATTTCATCGGTCCATAGAAGGAAATATCATTTCAATCATACCAATAATAATAACATCATAAAATAAGTGCATCACCCAATGGTAAATTTGTATCAATTATAAATGACATAATCAATAAAAAAATCACCCATCCCAAGTAATTTGGGTTTCCCCTATACATGGGTTAGCTACGTCCAAGAACAAGGTCAATTACAAATTTATTTAACTCTTAGTCTCCTGTATAATACCCAAATAGTAAGATAAGGAAAAAAGGCTCTAATACCACTTTGTAACATTCCGACCTGGGATGCATTGAACTCGTGCCCCGAGCCAGTGGGTTACATGGCCCCAAGTGCACCTCCCCGTACGCCAAAGGTCTCTGACTAATAATGAGGGTGTGAAGGTGGTACTATGGGGAGACTATACCCTCTTATCAAAGTAGAACAATAGATAAAATAGATAAATATAAATATTAGAAGAATCATATATGAACAAACTAAAAGTTAATGATATAGAATAATAAACAAACAAACGTGAAAGTATAAATAACTAAACAGCTGATAAGAATACAAAATCCATTGAGGCAGTTTCAATACATGGATGCATGGCATGCTAATATACAAAATGGGAGTAGGGGAATATACACACACTCATTCTATACAAAATTACAAAAAGAAAAAAAGTTGCTCCGCTATAATCTCGATCGCATGCTCAGTCTTCTTCTCATAATCTAAAACGATAATTAAGAATATCAACAACCTATAATTGAGCCTTTTCCTTTATCAATACCCATAGAAAAATAATCTTCTCAGGTACCAAAGGCAACCTAAGTAGGGTGTGAGATAAAAATCTCAGTAGGCCACCACCAACAGAGTCTATGAATATTACAAGTAGTTCTCATATCTAAATAATGTCTAGGTAATATTAATTAATCAATAAGATGAATAAATAAATAACCAGTCTGCTCAGGTTCCTAAAGGACACCTGGTGGGTCTACCTACTTCGACTAGTTGTTGGGAGGAAATTATGAATAGTATATATATATATATATATATATCTCTCTCTCTATATATATAGTTATAACACACACACATAGTATAATTATATATTTCATCCACTTATATGATCAAAGTACGTGCGGTCATAAGTGGACATATACCTAGAATACTAGTTGCGGGCTGTACTGGGGTGTAACTCAGATATCAATAACCAGTCTAAACGATCCTATAAGCTCAAGAAATATGGTACATTACCTTCAGATGATAATGTGTGTTATAATCCAATATCTTCACTATATATAGTGAGTGTTCCATCACATCAGCACTCTAAACATGGGACTTGGTGCGTAAAGCCCAACGCCCAACTAGTGTCAGTAGTGTGAGATGTCATACTCAACACCCAATGTAAGGAAACATGATTTTTTCATGATCTACCAAACCCTTACCATCACATAACAACCTATATCAAGTAGTATCATATACATACATTTGGAATGAGGCATTTACATCCCATGAATCTCATTAACCAAGCCCATATATATAAATAAGGCTATTCAATTCATAATGTGCATTTAATAAGGCATAAACAATGGTGTGGCCTTACCAACCTTCATAAAAAATTTAATTTAATACATTAATTTCATTATATTAAAGGAAAAACAACATTCATAAGTCATTCCATTTATACCAATTAATCTATTTGAGAGAAGTCACCCATCATGTCATGAACCGACCCGATTTGACCCTGAACCAGTCACCCAGGACAACCTGCAACAAGTCCCAATAGGCGTTCCCAATCCTCCTGGGATGGTGACAAGCACAGAGGGAATTAGTAGAGTGAAAAGTGAAGGATTTATCCCACATATAAACAATTAAACAACTAACTAAAAGAAACGGACAACCCATTACACATTTATATAAAAGTTGAACTGAACATTATTTTCACATGGAAGTGAAAGTACAACTGAACCAAAAAACTCAACCAACTAAACCCAAAAACTAACTATCTCTATGTGACCCTACCATTAACTCTTTAACATAATGATAAAACTTCTCCCAATGCGATCAAACTCAATCTAAAACTTTCATAAGGGCTAAAAGTAGAATAAGACTATAGGTGTGAGTATTAAAACCCAGTAGGTTAGACCAATATTCTATCCCCAATGAAATTCATTTAAAATAAAAGAAACATAAATTCCAAGTTTGAAATAAAATATATAAAAGTATGTTTTACAAATATATTTCCATGCTATAATCATTATAAAATAAAATGGTTGCAAGTTTTCATAACCAGGAAATGCTAGTAACAAATTTCAAAGAGATGCAACTTCAAAATAAAAATAGTTTTCAAGAGGGATACTTTAAAGAATGTACAATTTTAAATAATACACACAGGATGCTGAATTTATGAAACAAACATAGAGTATGCCGATGGTGAATACAAAATATCTAATGATCACAAGTCACAGTAACACCCCTAGGCACTAGTTCGTTGTGGTCCCTAGATACCTGATATCTCGATGTAAAAGTAACCATAAAAAAATATCCATTATCATGAACAGACCACTAGTAAGGAAAAAATACCCATAACCTAGTGGTCCCTAACATCATAATAATATTTTATTTAGTGTTTTAATCTTAAAACTTGCAAAATGAAATAGGGACAAAACCACTCCGGATCACTAGAATACTAGTACACGTCCACCCACCTAGATACCCAAGTTTCCCTTTAGTGATCAATAAGGTTCCACATATTATCAAATACAATTTTCACATGAAAATATAATTCCAAAATAATAAAAACACAAACATACCACAAAAATTCTTCACATTTCTTTCATGGATCAATAAACCACTTAAAATTTTCATAAAAAAATTTCAAGAAGTATAACGAGGATTTGAACATAAAATCAATTAAAAAAATGATCTTTTAAGGAAAAATAACCACCATTAACATATCAAAAAAGATTTAGAAGCCCAAAAACCATTTAATAAATCAATTTCATGGACTATAAAATGGATCTAAATGATACAACATGAATTACACATGAAAACTATTTTTTCAAGAAAAATACCAGATGGGCTTTTAAGCATTATTCACAAAAACAAAATTTATCAAAATAAATAATTAAATTATTCATAAAGTGGTTTAAAAAACCATTGGAAGTAATAGAAAATTTACTTAAACCCCTAAAAAACTCAGGTTACACATTCAAAACCCATCCATTTTTATAAAGGAACCAAATGGGCCATTTACTGAGAACACATGCCAAAACACCCTAAAAACCAATACTCACTTCATTATAAAGCCCAAAAATAGATTGGAACCCACATAAGAAACCAAAAAACATTGATTAAAACGATTAAAATATTTTTCATAAGTGAAAAAAATCATTTTATATCACCTTGATCACACAAAAGACAACCGAGCACTTTCCTGAAAATGAGGCATGTAACCATTAATAAAACAAACTCCATTTAACACTAAAAATGTTATAAAACCAATTTTTCAAGACAAAAATTTATTTAAATAGATAAACCAGGTTATAAAAATTATAATTCATGTGAGAAATCAAATGGATCATTTAAACAAACACTCAGTGTTCACACTTTAACCAAAACAACACAATTTTCACAAAACAAGGCATAAACTACCATTCTTGCACACTAAATAATTAAACCAAAGGTTGAAAAACAATAAGTAGAATACATATAAGGTGAAAAAATAAATAAAAAGATTAATATTTAATTATAAAGGTAGTTATTGTGATAACCTACCTCAAAACCAAGGTGGAATGGAAATGCACACCTGATAACACCTTCTAAGGGTTTATAAACCATAAACCTTGATAACTAGAGAAATATTCATATTCCTTTATATCTAGACCCTTATAGGATAGGTAATGGATTTTAACTAAATTTATATGTTTCTTATTTATATAAAAACTAGGTAAAGAATATTTGTGGGAAAAAGAGTAAAAAATGAAGGATTTATGAAAGAAACAAATTAACATCTCAAATAGGGATAATTTGAGAAACCTTGAGGAAGTTTTCCCTAATACCTGATTAATATGAGGTAAAAAGAGGAAAAATGGAACATGGGGGTTATACTAGGGTTTTTGGTCTCAATTAATAGGTGTAATGACTGAAAAATATTAAAAAATGAATAAGATATAAAAGAAACAAAATATTTTTTTAAAACTGGAAATGGGATCATGGGCTGGCCCAATACCTGAATAAATAACCAAAATCCACCATGATTATGAAATAATAAGTGGTAAAAATGGATATGGTGGGTTAAATAGGTCAGGTTAGGACAAGTGGGAAGTTAAATGAGTGGAAAATGTTAAAAAAGGAGTTATAAAAGTAACAAATTTTATTTTTAAATCTGGAAATGAGCTCACAGTTTGACCCAAATCTTAAAGTAACCACCCTTTTCTCCAAAACCCCCTAAAAATGCTATGGGGAATCCATGGTAGGATTATTAGAAAAACATGGAAATTCAAAACTCAACATTAATCACAACCAAAACCCAATAAAAGGATTAGTATTTCCAACGAACCAGATCAAAACCAAGACATGAAAAACCAGGTGTGATAATTCTCTCCACTATTAAAGATTTACACCCCCAGAAAGCCATAAAAATTTCCTATTTATTGATAAATTCATAATGATTCCTCATCAACATAATATATCCTCTTAATCCAAGGAAATTTCAACCACCAAAATAGAACTTAAGCCTCTTGCCCAAAATGAAGCAACAACTCACAACCACTTCCTAAGAATCAATGGTAGGATCAAGCCACTCATGCACAACCAATCCAAGACTATATTATTGGGTATTCTTCCAAAGATACCAATGACCGACCCAAACCAAATAACATCATGAAATCCAATGATTTCAAGGTATTCTAGAACATACTACCCATCATTAAGAACCAACCAATAGCGACCAAACAAGATTTCCACATGATCTAGAATTTGGACACTCCCACAGAGGCCAACCAAAACTCCCTTACAATGGCCTACGAATCCAGGATAATAAAAACAAAACATGATCATTTAAACTACTCACTCTCAAATAGAAGGGAAAAGAACATAGCCAAAACTTATCACACAGACTAAAAACCACCACCACACTGGGAGGGGAGGGAAGGGGCCCAATGATTGGACTGTTGAAACCAAAGCCAAAAATGACCCACCACTCTTCACCTATGGATGGATAAAATCCAAGACTGCACCCGATTCACATGGGTGGTCCACACAAGAACACTGACTGGAATCTCATATCCAAGATGGTATAACCATAGACACTTAATGAGGGGTAATTACACCACACCCTTAATGACAAAAGGAAATTCACAATGATGAAAAACCACCATAGAAATGCCAAAACCGCCTCACCAAAATGGTGGAGGCACAAACTTAACTAGACTCCCCCACCACTAGGATTCCCAACTACACTCTAGATTCACTCTGAAACATATGTACAGAGCTCTGATGGTTAAATCATCCATGACCTCGCAGTCAGGAGTTAAGGATCACAACACCCCATGAAACTCACTAGCTCAAACAAAACACCTTTACCCAAATAGATATTTGAAAGATACACATCACCATTCTCTCTCACTCTGAATGAGGAGTAGAATGAACAAGGAACACGATGAATCCCATCAATATCACTAATCATAAATACCACAACCTTGAGAATAACCATATCAGGAAGGTGCTTTAATCCAAGCCCAAACAACTCTCTATTCCAACAAATGGGCTGAGGAATCATTCAAAGAGGTGGATTTAACCCTTGAAACAAATATTTAGGCTGATCAACTAGAAATATTTCCAATAGAGACCATCCATATCCACATCACAAAATCCAACACATCTTTAGAAAACCACTGAACATTATTCCAAAATCGAGCCACCAATAAGATCCCATCTCAAGACATAACAAGAGTATGACTTCTAGATCACAAGGAATCATACCGAATAAACAAAACTTCTAAGACATAGGAAAAACCATCCACATAACCATCAGTTTATAAACAAATGCCAAAATTTTTCATCTCAAAAAACTTTTTAAAAACAAACTAACTTGGTGAATTTCTACATTCACCAATGGTGTTTCATCAAGCCTCACTCACATGAACATTTACATGCCACCCCAAACACCCAAACACCATGCCATACTAGAAATCCATCTAGATATCCATAAAACCATGTATGTGAGCACCCATAGAAACACCAAAGGCTAAAAAAACATCATTCCAAAAAAAATCATGTACCTTCCAAATGAACACTAACCACAAAGTCAAAAACCCTTTTCAAATTTCACAAAAAAACCACACTTCATAAAGAACCCTTTGATTAAAAACCTACAACTTTTCCTTTTTAAAAACTTTCAAAACAACCAAGATACTCCAAAAAAACCCTTCCTATTTTTAAAAATTTAGCAAGGTCTCTTTTTATAATCTGATGGCCACAGAGACCAAGACCCTTTCTAAGAAAACACCAACCAATCAAAACCAATTTCAAAAACTAATTCAAAAGATTCAAACACTTTTCAACATCCCAAAACACCCCATTTAAAACAAATTTTTAGAATCATCTTAAAATGATCCATGCTTTCAAAACATTTTATTTCAACAAACCACAAGTTTAGATTAGGGAAAATCCAATCCCATTAAATCATTTTCACTTTATTACCAAGATTTGTGTCAAAAAACCCAAATTTAAAAAACCTTTATTATAATAAATTTTGAAAACCAATTTCCATAATTCTCACATGTGTATTTTAAAAATAATTTTTGAATTCAATAAAGGTCTAAGAGACCCAAAAAAGGGAACTAGTATCGGTGGGTGACCTGACCATATGGTTGGAGGCCACATGACAAACAAAATACCAACACAGAGAGCCTTCTTAGGACCATGCCCCAACTCCATATAGATTTCTAGGCCCTGTGAGATCATAGAAACCATTATTCCAACTCCCCTTGTCATATCCAAACACCAAACAATCAATAATATCCAATGATACTAATAAAACTAGACTTCCTATGGAAACATGAGAATCAGAACAAGAAAGAGTTTGCGAAGATCTTACCACAATTACACCTAAAATCATGAAAATACTACTCCATATACCATGAAATCCCCCCAAATAACAGGGTTTCTCTAAAAAGTATGGTTTTTTAAGAGCCGACCTGCCTCTGATACCATTTTGTCACGAACCAGCCTGAGTTGACCCTGAACCGGTCACCCAGGCCAGCCTGCGACAAGTCTCAAGAGGCATTCCCAATCCTCCCGGGATGGATAAAAGCACCAATTTCATAAATAGAGTGATAAGGGAACGATTTATACCATATATAAACAATTAAACAATCAGTGGAAAGAAACAGACAACCCAATACACATTTATATAAAAGTTGAACTAAGCATTATTTTCTCATGGAAGTGAAAGTACAACTGAACCGAACAACTCAACCGACCAAATCTGAAAACTAACTATCTCCATGTGACCCCACTAGTTACTCTCCAACACAATTATCAAATGTCACCCAAGGCAATCAAATTCTAGCTAAAACCCGCACATGGCCAAAAACAGAAGAAGACTATAGGTGTGAGTATTAAAACTCAATAGGTTAGCCCAATATTCTATCCCCAATGAACTTAATTTAAAATAAAAGAAACATTAATTCCAAGTTTTAAATAAAATATATAAAATTATTTTTTTTAAACATGATTCCATACTATAATCATTATAAAATAAAATGGTTGTAATTTTTCATAACCAGGAAATGTTAGTAACCAATTTCAAAGATATGCAACTTTAAAATAAAAATAGTTTTCAAGAGGGAAACTTTAAAGAATGTAAACTTTTAAATAAAACACACACATTTCTAAATTTATGAACTAAAAACACCGTATTATGATGGTGATTACACAATAGAAAATGAGCACAAGTCATGGGAACACCCTTATGCACTAGTTCATTGTGGCCCCCAGGTACCTCGTATCTCAGTGTAAAAGTAACCATAAAAAATATCCATTATAGTGCATGAGACACTAGTAGGGAACAAATACCCATAACCTAGTGTTCCCCAAAATCATCATCATAGTTTATTTAGTATTTTCATTGTCAAAATTTCAATGTGAAATAGGGACAAAACAACTCTGGATCACTAGCATACTAGTACACGTCCGCCCACCTAGATACCTGGGTTTCCCTTTAGTGCTCAATCAGGTTCCATATATTATAAAATAAGCTTTTCAAATGAAAATATCATCCCCAAATCAGACAAAAAACAAACATCATGCAAACATGCTTCACATTTCTTTCACAGATCAATAAACCACTTAATATTTTCATAAAATAATTTCAAGAAGTATAACGAGGTTTTGCACATAAAATCCATTAAAAAATGATCTTTTAGGGAAAAAACCCAGCATTACCATATAAAACCATATTTTTAATCCCAAACACCATTTAATAAATCAATTTCATATACCATAAAATGGATCCAAATGATACAACATGAAGTACGCATGAAAACCAATTTTATAAGAAAAATGCCAAATGAGCCTTTAAGCATTCTTAAAAAAACAACATTTTTCAAAAGAGAAAATTAAAATTTTCATAAAGAGGTGTAAAAACACAACCGGAAACAATTTAATATTTACTTAAACCCCTAAAAAACTCAGGTTACTCATTCAAAACCCATCCATTTCTATAAAGGTGCCAAACTGGCCATTTACCGAGAACACATGCCAAAAAACCCTAAAAAATAATACTCACTTCATTATAAATCCCAAAACCAAATTGGAACCAACATATGGAACCCAAAAAAATTGATTCACATGCTTAAAATATTTTTCATAATCCAAAACAATCATTTTATATCACCTTGAGCACACAAAATCCAACCAGGCACTTTCCAAAAAACAAGGCATGCAACAATTAATAAAAGAGACTCTATTTAACACTAAAAATGTTATAAAACAAAATTTTCATTAAATAATTTTATTTAAATAGATAAAAAAGTTTCTAAACATTATAATTCAGGTGTAAAAGAAAATTTATCATTTAAACAAACACTTAGTGTGCACACTTTAACCAAAACAACACAATTTTCACAAAACAAGGAATAAACTACCCTTATTGCACACTAAATAATTAAAAAAAGGGTGAGAAATAATACCTAGAATAAATATATGGAGAAAAAAGAAATAAATATATGAATATTGAATTATAAATTTAGTGCTCAGGATAACCTACCTCAAAACCAAGGTAAAATGGAAACAAACACCCGATAACACCTTTTGAGGGTTTATAAACCCTAAACCTTGATAACTAGAGAACTATTAATATTAACTTATACCCACACCATTAGGGAATATTTAATGTCTTGTAACTCAATTGATAGTTTAATTAGGTCTGAAAAAACTAAGTAAAGAATATTTGGGGGAAAAGAGTAAAAAATGAAGGATTTATGGAAGAAACAAATCACCTTTTCAAATCTGGAAAATTTGAGAAACCTTGAGGAATTTCACCCTAATACCCTATGAATATGATGGATTAAGGGGAAAAATAGAACATGGAGGTTTGCCTAGGGTTTTTGGTCTTGAGTGAGAGGTAGAATGACTAAAAAATATAAAAAAATGAATAAGATATAAAAGAAACAAAATATTTTTTTTAAACTGAAAATGAGATAACAGGCTATCCCAATACGTGAATAAATAACCCAAATCAACTATGATTATGAATTAATAAGGGGTTAAAATGGATATGGTGTTTTGAATATATTAGGGTAGATCAAGTGGGAAGTGAAATGGGTGTCTTTATTTAAGAAAAAAGAGTTATAAAAGAAATAAATTTTGTTTTTAAATCTAGAAATGGGCTCATAGTTTGGCCCAAATCTTGAAGTAACCACCCTTTCTACAAAAACCCCTAAACAAGCAACAGGGAACCCATGGTAGGATTTTTAGACATATACGACACTTCAAAAATTAACATTAATCTCATACAAAACCTAATAATAGGATTGGGATTTCCAACGAACCAAATCAAAATCAAGACATGAAAAACCGAGTGTGACACATCATGCAAAAACCATCCCATATAATCAATTCCATTTAATTACCTTAACATGTAATTTAAATTTACAAATTTCAAATATAAAATTATAATTCTAGAAGTTTATCAAGGTAATTTACTACATGTGAAATTATAATTAGAGTTTGATCCAAACACCTATGAGGTGCCTCAGGTTCTATGATCATTCACATCTCAAGGGAAAACCATTTTAAATTCAAAAAGAAATATAAATGGTGTTCTGATAAATTTATAAATCATCTAAAAGGAAAAATTTAAAAGTGTCACACTCAAGTGGTGTCTATAAGTTTAGTATCCATTCTCTAAACTAATAAAAAAGGTTCAAAGTATGTGTATCATAGTGAGATGATCAATTTGATATGAAGAACTCAATTAAATGGGGATACTCAAAAAATGATAGAATGTGGCACAAAGACATAGCTACAAAACATCAAAACTTATGTAAAAAATGATGAGACCACCTTCCTCAAGGTTGTATATGAATCCTTACTCAATATCAACCTCATTTTTGGAGAATTTTGGAAGATATCTAAGAAATTATTCAATTCCCTAAAAATAGGGTAAATGTGATTTCACCTAAATAGTATGATGAATAAAAAGATAAACTTATATAGGAGGTAAGATACTATAGGATATTACTGGGACAGATTAAATGATTCCAATGGATCTTGAATCAGATACCAGATGAGAGAGTTGGATCAAAGCCTAACTTGAGGTATTTATGAGCTCAACATGAGAGGAAACTGGGTTCAGCTACTGGAGAAAAGAAGAAAGAAGGAGAAATTGCCTTAAGAGTGAAATTAAGGGAAATTTTTTAATTTCACCTAAAAACATAGGGGTGCACGGTTTGGCTACATGGTTGTACAAACCATGCATCAACTATTTGCCAGTTCACTGCTATAGAGGGGAACATTGCATGATTAGTCGCATGGTTTGTCTAACTGTGTACAAACCATGAAAAAATTCACTGTCCCAAATCTCAGTAGCACTGAACGACCGTACACCTGAGGTCACATAAATTTAGAAAAAATGTGCATCTTACAAGTCTCCACTATTTTAAATCATACAGTTTTAGAGAAACCAAGCAGCTTAGTATTTTCTCCCCATTTTGGGGCTCCAGGCTCTGAACGAACCCTAGATTCACCCATGACTTCCTTTACTTGATTAGGAGTCAAAATTAGGGATATTTAAGGAATTCATGTTGAAAAAATATCCATAATATAGAGTACATACAGTGGGTTTTAATCTAATTCCATTGGAAATATTAATTTTATAAAGAATGAGAAATGAAAAATAAATATTAAAGTCATTTTTTTCAATTATTATTCCTTATAGATCAAAAGTACAAGATGATCATTAATTGATGAAAGATATAAGCCATATACTGATTGATTTTTTATAGAAATCCTTAAGAATAAACTCATAAATTTCGAAAATTTATTTTATTTAGGTAATAATATTAATTTCAATATAAATACATCTATTTTAAAATTACAATATTGAGTTTTTTTATGAATTATAGAAATACTAATGACAACCTATTTTATAAAAATAAAAAATAAGTAGCTTGTTTTATTTCTAGGGAACAAGAAAATGATTTATAACAAAATAGGTCAAGATGCCTTAATATGGCTAACGTGGAATATATAGTATAAAGTAAATCTATATCTAATGTTCCATGATTAGTAAGATACCGATATCATTTTTTTATTCATGTAAAAAATAATTATTACAATAAATTATTATAATTTAAAGGCAATAATAAATACACATGTTCTTGATCTAGTTCATAATAACATGTATGGACCCATGAATCAAAAAGGAACAGGCAGAGATATATACCATATCCTCTTTTTACACCACTTCAATTGAATTCATTTCATCATGACCATATACAGAAGGATAAAGTGTTGGAATATATAGAATGATTTTTTTTATTAAAAATTAAGTTGGTATGATAATCAAACTATTGTGGTATAATAATAAATTATGTTTACCAACCACAATATTTATAAATAATTAAAAAATACATAATTGTTCATATTAATGAATTATTTTTTTAGGGAATTTAAATAATGGAATAAAACTAAAAATAGTATAAAAAGAGATATGTTGATCAATAATGATATCTAAATACACTCTTAGAAGGAATCCATTTAAAATTTAGTGAATATATAGAATTAATATCATGTTTATCTTGGGGAAAGGGTGACACCACAATAGATTTGGTTTATAAGAAATCACAAAGTGAAGTACTAATATATATTTGGAATTAAGTTCTAAATTATTAAAAAGAAGTAAATCAAATAAAGTATTTGAATTAAGGAGATAAGTGTTTATTCCTTGGTGAATCATTTAAATGAAAATCATATAGGTGCTATTATAAATTTCATAAAAAATTTATCAATAGAAAATATGTCATAGTAGATGTCATGATAAAGGGAAAATGTGATAATTTGGATAAAGTAGATGCTGATTAAAAATGTAATTCGATGTTCTATTCCATATAAATATCCAATGAATGTGGAGAATCAACTATCGAGTCAAATGACTAAGATAAAATAAATAAAGATGAAAAAATTTCTATTACTCCCAAAATATATTATAGAAAATTAAATAATAATTAATAGTTATGGACAAAAATATCCCAACATAGTCAATAATGATATATATCATTTAAAGTAATATTATTTGATCTTAGTTTTAATACAAAAACTTTAGCGAAGCTGCTAAAGATTGTTTCTAGATTCGATCTATCCAAGAGGAGTTAAACTGGGTTGATAAAAAAAATATATACAAGTTGTAACTAAGACCATGTGATAAATATATTATTAAAAAAATGGGTAAATATGAATAAATTTAATGAGAATATATACATATTAAAAAACAAGGTTGTTAGGATCCCTTAGGGTATACCCAACACTGGGGGGGGGGGGTGAATTAGTGTTGGAGACTTTTTGTTCAATTAAAAATTTATCTATTCTTTTAACTGCACAATTATTTAGTGAATATATCTCACACTTTTACCTCACATTTAGTTGTATACATGTAGTAAAAATATAAAATAACAACAAGGAACACCATAATTTGTTAATAAGGTTTTCCTCAAATGTAGATGACAACATCCCCATTGGGTTGTGGTTTTTATCCCATAGACACACAAATATAATCTTATTATCAAGAAGTTTATCAAGAATGGGTATATCATTTGAACTATAATCCTAGAACCAACCGAGTACAATACAATCACAAATATACATATATCAGGAACTGATACTAGCCAGACCTTTCTTTATAGACAATAATATTCATCCTACACCTCTAGAATAATGATCCATATTGTAAGATAGTGTCTCACCCAAATGGTATATGTATGATATTCTTTATCAAACACAATAATATAAAGGAATAACTTGATCTATCATCAATCATTATGATATTGATATATCATAAGTTGGGATCACACTTTCTTCTTATAATTATAAGCATATTAGTATTAGAAAATCTGATAGTTATCTTATTCTTCTTATTCTTCTTAATCAAACCACATGACTATTCTCCATTGCAACAACATTATATATCCTATTGTATTTGACCCAAAATATATTCATATTAGAATCATCATGAATCCTTTTTCAATATATATATACAATACATAGGAATTTTGTATTAGGTTATCCTTATTTTCTTTTTCTTCTCATCAGAATATATATTCAATGAACATATGAATATTATTTCCATAATTCTTAACACTTTAAACCTATTGGAATCATAGCTTTAAAATATTCTATCATATTTGGTCTTCTATTTTATTTAAATTAATCACAAATAATATCTCATTTAAATTATCCTAAAGGCTTATTCTTTAACTCACATAGGATATCAAAATTATCATGGGGATCTCTCTATTCTGTAATCTTCCCTAAAACTTGAATATTCATAATCCATGTAAGCATGAGAATCATGCATCATTATAGTCATGATGTGTCCTAATCTATTATAACATAATGATCTATTGAAACTTCTATTAATCATCATTCACTACATCATTACATAATCTCCATGACATGAGTTATTTTCAAATGGTAGAACCTAATTTTGTATGTATCTCATACTATGATTTCTTCATGATATGTTATTCTTCTCTATGATGAAAAATTATCTTCCTTAACCTTCACCACTCAATTTATTTTATGGAATCATGACTATAAAATTTAATCATGATATTTATTCTTTAAATAACAACATAGAACTATCTTGTTTATCTTCCATAAATATATTTTAGAAATCTATACCATATCAAATTTGACTAACTGATAGACTACTATATTTCATGTGATACCCTTATCTTAAGACTTTGTATTTTCATGATTTTTTTAAAATTTTTAATCAACAAGTCTTATGATTATATAGAATTCTTATGTTTTCTATAAAAAGTATTAAAAGTTTAAAGAGTCTTCTAAAAATTATTCAATGTTTTATGAAATCCTAAAATTATTATGAAATCCTTATAGTATTAATAATTTCTCAAAGTCTTATGAAATACTTTGATAACACTTATAGAATCTTCCCTTTTCATTTTTAATGACTGTATAAGTCTTATAAAAAACACAAGTCTTATGAAAATTACCACAAGTCTTATGAAAACTCAAGACTTGGTCATTTTTTAGCTTTAAAAAATAATTATTATAAAATACTTAGGACTAAGACATTTTCCAGCATCAATATTAAGTCTAAAATCTATATAAAATTCTTACATGGAGTGAAATTTTTTTTACGTATAATGAAACAAATTCATATGAATTGTTCCTTTGTTAAATTTCACCAACTTAAGAGTCTTATGATATTTTATAAGTCTTATAAAAATTTTACCTTTTCAATTTACCAATATATACTAAGACAAGTCTTATGAAATGCTTAATACTCTTATGATATGTATTAGCTCTTGTGTATTTTTTATTTTTCAAGATCCATTGTCAAATTTTATAAATAATCTCTATTACTCTTAAAACTTTTTAAACCACTTAAAATGAATTTAGAAAAAATTCAAATAAACTTCAATAGACATTAAAGACAATTCCAAAGATCGATGAAACATATAAATATCCCTTAAAATATTCTAATGAACTTTAATTACTTTATAAATTTACATTCATCAATAATCATCCAAATACCTTTTTCAAGTAATAACTATATTAGTATGAGAATAATTTTTATAAAAATAAGTATCTTTACTATCAACTTAATAGAGATAAAACATCCATGACTAATAATATTCCATGTAACTTCCCTCCATTTTTATCAAATATTCTTGAATAGATCCTACATATGAAATATCAAGTAGCAACATCTTCATACTATCTTTGAAAACTAATTATTATTCATATAATATAAATTTTTTTAACAAATCAAACTCCTTTTCTATATATTCTATATTAATGGAACCCTAATAATATTCAATTGAATCATTTTACTTTATTTTTTATATGAATATGTCTAAATATTAGTTTCATGTGATTTTACATATAAATAATTAAATCAGCCAACTTTCAAGTTTCAAGGAACATCTCAAATCTAATATTCTTCAACTCATCACATAATCACACCTCCATTATTGGAAACTTCATATAACATTTTCATCAATGTTATTGGGAACTTCATGCTTCTTATAAGATACTATCATTCATAAAATATTTATATCTAATTATTATCAATTTATTATTAACAATAAATACAAAACAACATAAAGTGAGTTAAAAAATATCCCTTTTTTTTCACCAATACCAATATAGAAAATGGTACATTAATATGTTATTATTTACTTTTACCCCCCCAATTTAAGAAATATGGCATGAAATTATATTCTCTTTCATTTTCTTCTCCCTATCCCTTATTATAAATAAATACAAAGACACTTGAGAGAGGATGGTATCAATTCACTCTTATTACACTATAAGTTCATGTGATCCATTCTTAGTGTAGATAATAAGAGGTTTTAATACATAAAAAAATATATCCATTAACTAATTTGACTTTTCTATAAAATGATAATATATAGCTTGATGTATTCCTTAGGGGATGTTCAAATATGTTTATACTAAAATAATTGACACTGATTGATGTGTATATTATTTTTATAATTACAATATGAAAACACTACACCCATTATAACACACAAGCTAAAAACATTAAAAACAATGAGTAGGTTTTAGATTTATAAAGTAGCCCTAGAACTCTAAATTTATTCACTTTTCATGTTATTGATTAGACAAATTTCTTCCAATTAATGGCATGACCTAATTTTAAAAAATAAGTAAAATATAATATATAAACACACATTTTCAATGAAAAAATTTAATAACCTTATATAACCCCATATTTTCATGATATTGATAAGTTCTAGAAGCTTATCAAATTACACTATTTTTATCCTCATTAAGGGAATTATTTAAACCTTTCATCATTAAGGTTGTTTCTATTATTCAATAGTATTTCAGGATATCAAATGCTAGATTATTTCCAAGATGGGTATTTTTTTCTTATTGTGCAATTTTTATAGCTTTCTCATTTTCATCATTGTTGATCTTTTTCAATATATAGGCTTCAAAACATCAACTTCATAGATCATTCCAAGATGGTGAATTATCTAATTTACAATCTAGTTTTGGGATCATTCTTTTTTACTTTGTTTTCCCCCATGAAGATATGCCTTAAATTCAATTCATTGTAAATAAAGAACAAATAAAACACAATATATGTGGGAATACAATGGAACTTCTTTGTTTAATAATGATAGTATAAGGAATGACAATTTATTCTCAACCAAGATAATTTTTTTCTTTCTAGATCCATGTTTTAGTGAACACTTTATGATTATATTTATGATATTATAATTTTCACTTCCCTTTGGAAGAATGGTTTCATTACTTATTTAAGTAACTTATTTTTATATAATACCTTTCTTAACCATATCCATCAAGGAATATGAATCTCATAATTTCAAATTCATATTTTAATAATTTCTTATTGATTTGGAAATATAAAAAAATAGTTCCTTAAAATATTTCCTACAAGCTTTCACCTTCCACAAATATCCTCAGGAGATCTTGGATTTTAATCTTTTGATAAAATCACATAAAATTCAATTTAATTTTCATATGATATAATTTTCCCCTTTAGAACTTACATAACCCTTTTATTTTTTCCATATTTTTTCCTCTTTTAATTAATCTAGCCAAATGATCATACATTATTTAGCTGTATGGTCAATATTATTATAACTTACACATGGATTCATTAGAATTCCCTCCTCCAAAAAAATCTTCTCATTTCACTCTTAAATTGACCCACCTTTATTCATATTTTCTCCATTAGTACCTAAAAACATGGATCAATTGGAAAATTACATTGTGTGTACTATTATTCCAAAAATAAGAAACTTATCATTGTTTTTAGTTGATTATTCTTCTTGGTATTCTTGGGTAAGTTTTATTTAATATTTTTCTTTTTCTGAAAACCCAAGGAAGGCTCCAAATTTTTATTTACTTTAATTTTCTTTGGAATTTATAGTCTTATTTTTTCAATAGTATTTGATACATTATTGGTATATTTATATGAGTTTGATAATTCATTGTGACCAATTCTATTATATATTCCACAAAAAATTCCAATACTTCCAAATCTATTTGAGATAAATGGATTTCCATCTTTCTTATGTGAATATTTTAGAACCTCATCTCTACTACCACGTGATGTAGGATTTATTTTAACTTTAAATTTTAAAATATTATTCCAAAAATAAATATCCTTAATCTAAAATATTACAAAACATAACTATTATTCAAAAAATATTATTCTTATACTCTTTGATAAAATCCATCTTGCATTAAAAACTTGTTGTTTTTATGAATTTTCTCCTTAATTTGAGATTCCTTTGGGAAATAAATTCTACCACATCTTCTTTCGTCCACCATAGATGTAGTTATGGGTTCTTCATAATTTTTATTTATCCATTTTTATATATATTTTTAAAACTTGTAGAGTCAATAAGGGTTACTTATGACTTTTCCATTCATTCATTTTTGAAAATCACAAACACTCTTCCTTAAGGCAAATTTCATTTTCCTATGTTTTATTGTCATAAGGGAAATTTTTCTTCCCCAAGGAAATTTAACCTTACCATGTTTTAATTATTCATATTCTAAGTATAAAATTCGGGTTCATATCCAAAACCTTGGAATCATATATATACTTAGATATAAAGAATTTTTTTTTCAGGATCAGAATTCAGGTTCCAAGTTCTCTGAATTCAGACTCCGAAATTTTATGAGTTCTGACTCCGAGTTCTCTGAATTCAGACTCCGAACTCTTATGAGTTCTGAATCCGAGTTCTCTGAATTTAGACTTCGAAATTTTATGAGTTCAGACTTCGAGTTCCCTGAATTCAGACTCCAAACTCTTATGGGTTCCGACTCCGAGTTCCCTAAATTCAGACTCCGAACTCTTATGAGTTTAGAATCTGAATTCTACTAAATTCAGACTCATAATTTTCTTGAAATTCAGACTTCAAATTCTATAGAATTCAGGTTCCAAATTCTTTTGAAGACAGAATCTGAATATTCATATATTATAAACACTGAATGGTTTTTGGTTAGACTATGAAATTTCATTTTTCCTTAGACTCCAAAAAATGAATTTGGTTAAGCATCATTTTTTTCTTACTCTTGTTATGGTTATAAAACAATGTTGTGATTTCTGTTTCTAACCAACCATTATTTAAGTGACATGTGTATAGGTCCCTACAAAATTCAAGGAAAAAATATGACCGTTGTAGGAGGGAGACGATCGTTGGAGATGTTCTTATAAATAGGATCTCATTTGAAAGAGCTCACATAAAATTTGATGACTACTCTATGACTCTAGAGATTACGTACTACTGAATTGATTTCTAGAGAGAAACTTTCATGATTTGTGCATACTGAACATCTTGTTTAGAATTTCTTTGTGTGACTCCAAATGTTACTTAGTACATTCGAGGGATTCCGGGGATAGGAAGACAGAGGTGCCGACTACCTTGAAGTTGAGAGCTTGTGGGGATAGCAAGACAGACTCTGATCTTTGTATCGAGGGCTTACCCTAGTGTGGGTAAGACAGAATTTATTGAAAGTATAAATCAAGAGACATTTATCCAAGGTTTTTGGATACCCTTATCTTTGGGTTAAAAGATTTACTACTTGTTACTTGTATTGTTTCAAGTTTTCTGCTGCATTTTTGATTGTAGAGGAAAGTATAACTATCTTATACTTTCTCATACTTGTACTCTGATTAGTAAGATTCTATACGCTTTAAGGTAGAATCTTTATCTTTGTAAACTTTTTTTAAGTTTCATTTACAAAATCAAGAAAGTTCGTAGAACTAAGAGGTCTTGTGAATTTACCTTGTTTAACCTTATTAAACATTACCATATTTAAAAGTTCCAATGGATTTTTTAAGTATAAAATTCACCCCCTCTTGTATTTTGAGAATCTACATCATTATTATGATACTACAATCAGTATCATTTTGATCTTACAATTGGTATTATAGGAGGTATCTGAAATAATTATATTCACATATAATCTTTCTTGCTCAAGTTTTCATTGTTCTATATTTTCCTTGCTTAGTATATTATTATCCTTGTTTACAAGGTTTATTACTAACAAGTTTGTGTAGAGATTTTTTCTCTTAACATGACAGGAATGAATGTTGGTTCCATAAACAACCTAAATCCTACTAGATCACCTATTTTTGATGGGAATGATTATGAATATTAGAGAGATCGTATGAAGACATTCATTATCAATACTGGAGTAGATAATTTTGTTATTCTTACTGGAGGATATAAAATACCTGACAAGGAAGTTAGTACTTTCACCAACCAAGAAAATCATGAATATCAACTGAATTATAAGGTACTCAATACATTGCTTTGTTCTATGACTAGAAATATATATAGCCAAATTTTATCTTGTGAAGCAGAAAATTGTATTTGGAAGAAACTTGAAGTTACACACTTTGGAACTTCCAAAGTTATTGAAACTAGAAGAGCCATGCTCAGAGATAAATATCATGGTTTCTGCTTTCCTTATGGATAACCCATATGTAAGGTGTAATATAGATTCATGACTATTGTTAATAGTTTACAATCTATGGGTGATAAAGGATTAGATGATGAAGCTCTTGTGTAAAAAATGATAGACATCATGACCAATGAGTGGGAATCCAAGAGAACTGATATTGATGAGAATAGAAAGGTTACTCACATTTCTATTGATTAAATTTTTGGAACTCTTATTCAACATGAGACTATAATGAAGAGAGATGATGATAATATTAATAAAAGGAATGGGAAAGGCAGTGTTGCTTTTACAACAACTTTAAATCATATGAAATCCAAGACTCCTGATAGAGTTACAAGATCTAAATCTAAGAAGGTTGTTATTAAATCCAAATATAGTGGAAGTGAATCTTCAGAAAATGAGTTAGACAATCTTGCTCGAAGGATGAACAAGATTGTTGGACATAAAAACTTTCAATCCAGATATAAGAAGAAATAAAGGAAAGATAAGAAAGATTTAGAAGTCACATGTTATTAATTCAAAAGAGCTGGACATATAAGACCAGATTGTCCTATGCTTAAGAGAAAGGAAATAAAGGAAAATAATTTTGAGAAAAAAATAAGCATTACAAAGATAAAGCTAAGAATGTCTTGAAAGCTAATGACACTTGGAGTGCCAGTGGTGGAAACTCTTCAGATGAATCATCAGATTACAAATATTCTGGATAGAATAATTTTGGTTTAATATCCAGACTACCTATTGAAAATCATTTTCTAATGGATAAGGTACACAATTCTAAATCCATGAACAATGCATCTTTGAATACTAAGTATAATAATGATAAATATTATAACTCTTCTGATGAAGAATATTATTCTGATGAAGAATATTATTCTGATGAAGATAATACTTTACCTACCTATGAAGAAGTTTCTAGGTTTCCTAATCTTCTTGAGAACGGGAATTCAAAACTCAAGAAAAATCTTGATAAGGAAAATTCTAGGAATACTATTCTTACTAAGGAAATATTAGATCTATCTAAAGATCTTGATAAGAAAACCCTTGATTTTTAAAGTATTTCAAAAAATATCGAGGAAGTAAATTCTAAGAAGGTTAAACTTTCTAAGGATCTAGAAAATGTAATTTATAAGAAAAATGTTTTCAAGACTAACTATAGTTATAAAAATAATGTTTTGGAAGAAAAGAACTTAGTTATTAAACTAAAGTCAGAAATATTTTCCTTGAGGAAGTGTTTTTCAAACTTTAACTTAGGTAAGGAAAATTTTGATAAAACGTACTGTCAAATCTGACCTCTTACAAATAATTTTGGTTTTGGTTATACAAGTTTAAAACCGATTTTTAGTAATAATTATTTTGTTCCTCAAAGTGCTCTATTCTGCACTAAGTGTTAGTGTGGTTGAAACTTGGAAAAAATTTGTTCTAGTCTTTAGTATTTCATAAAGATTATTTTTCAAAGAAAATGTGGGTACCTAAAATTTTTCTTTTCGAAATTTCCAGATCCAAGAAACTTTGGGTTCTAAAAGTCTAACACTCTTATTTTCAGTAGAATAAAGATGATACTAATAGAAATACATGGTACATGGATAGTGGATGTTCCCAGCATATGGCTGGTAACAATTTTTTTTAAAAGATTATCAAGATGAAAGGAGGAAAAGAAACTTTCAGAGATAATGTTAAGGGAGAAATTATTGGTATAGGTAACATTTTTCTTCTTGGAAAAACTTTGATTTCAAATGTTTTATTTGTTAAAGGTCTTAAGCACAACCTCATCAGCATAATCCAATTATGTGATGAAGGTTACCTTGTGAATTTTAGGAATGACAAGTGCTTAGTACACAATTCCAAGAAAGAGTTTATTCTTTCTGCCAATAGGCAAGAGAATGTTTACACATTAAACTTAGAATACCTTAGGAGCCAAAACCTACCTTACCTTAGTGCAATGGGTGACCATTCTTGGTTGTGGCATAGAAGGTTAGGACACTGTAACCTTAGGAACCTATGCAAAATCTCTAAGAAAAGACTAGTTAAGGATATACTGGAGCTTAGATTTGATTCTTCAAAAGTTTATGATCCTTATCAATATGGAAAGTAACATAAATCAAGTTTTAAATCAGTTGGTGAAGTCTCAACCACTAATGCATTACAGTTGGTGCATATGGATCTTTTTGTTCCAACACAAACTGGAAGCATTAGAGGAAAATATTATGTATTTGTCTTAGTTGATGATTACACTAGATTTACATGGGTATATTTTCTAACAAAGAAATCTGAAGCTTTTTCTTATTTTAAAAGTTTTATAGCCCAAGTTAAAAATGAGAAAAACCTTCCTTTGATAACTATTCATAGTGATCATGGAGGAGAATTTCAAAATTCTAATTTTGAAACATTTTTTAGTAGAAAAGGCATTACTCATAACTTCTCCGCACCCAAAACACCTCAAAAAAATTGAGTTATTGAAAGAAGAAATAGAATTATTCAGGAGATAAAAAGAACCATGTTGAGTGAATATTAGGTAGACAAACATTTTTGGGCTGAAGCTGTAAGTACTTCTTGTTATACTATAAATCGAGTTTTGATTAGACCTTTTCTAAATAAAACCCCTTATAAGTTATGGAATGGTAGAAAACCTAGACTTTCCTACTTCAAGGTTTTTGGTTGCAAGGTATTCATTCTGAATACTAAAGATAATCTACACAAATTTACACCAAAATCTGAGGAAGGAATTTTCTTAGGCTACTCCATAACTTCTAGGGCTTATAGAGTTTTCAATAAAAATACTTGTACTGTTGAAGAAACAGTACATGTAAAATTTGATGAAATTGATCCTTTTTTTTAAACAACCTCAACCTACATATTTATATGTGTTTTCAAAAACTGATTATCAACCTTTGTTAGAAGATCCTTCTGATAAGAAAAATTTCCAAGAAGATAATTCTGAAACATTTACCCCAGAGGATTTCCTACCCTATGTTGATGAACAAGTTTTAAAAAACCCAAATCAATTGTTTATTAATAATCATCCCAGTGATAGTATCATTGGTGATGTAAATCAATATGTAAGGACAAGAAGTTCCTTAATAAATGAAGTAGAACATCTAGTATTTCTTTCCCAATGAGAAACAAAAAGCACTGATGAAGCTTTAGGTGACGATGACTGGATAAAATCTATGCAAGATGAACTAAATTAATTTGAAAGGAATAAAGTCTGGACCTTTGTTGAAAGAACTAAGGAAACTTCTGTTATTAGAGTAAAATGGGTTTTCAGAAATAAGTGTGATAAAAATGGAATCATTGTAAGAAATAAAGCTAGATTGGTTACTAAAGGCTATAATCACAAGAAGGAATAGACTATAAAGAAACCTATGCTCCAGTAGATAGGCTTGAATCTATTCGTATTTTACTTTCCTTTGCAGCATTATTCAATTTCAAACTTTTTCAAATGAATGTAAAATGTTATTTCCTTATTGGTTTTGTTCAAGAGGAATGTTTTTTTGAACAACCTCCTAGTTTTGAAGATACAAAATATCCTGAACATTTTTTCAAACTTACCAAAGATTTGTATGGACTTAAAAAATCCCCTTGATATTGGTATGATAGAATTACATGATTTTTCTTCAAAATAACTATGTTAAGTGAAATGATGATTCAACCTTTTTTTATAAATAAAGATAAGAAAAATATTTTTATTGTTAAAATTTACGTTGATGAAATTATATTTGGTTCAACTCAGCAATCTTTAACTAATTCCTTTACGGATCTAATGAAATATGATCTTGAAATGAGTATTATGGGTGAGTTAACATTTTTCCTTGATTTTCAAATTTCACAAAAACCAGAAGGAATCTATATATCCCAACATAAGTATATTAAATATATTCTTAAACATTATAGATATGATAACACTAAGAGTATAAGTATTCCCATTGGTACCTCAAATTCACTTGATCTAGATGAAGCTGGGAAACCAGTAGATCAAACATCTTTTATAGGTATGATAGGAAGTCTACTTTACTTGATAGCTAGTCATCCAGACTTAATGTTTTCGGTATACTTATGTGCAAGATATCAATCCAATCCTAAGGAATATCATTTAAAGGTAGTGAAAATAAATTTTTTTCTACTTAAATGAAACCATGGATCTTGGACTCTTTTATAAATATAGAAATGATTTTGTTTTGAATTTTTTTTCAGATGATGACTTTGGTGGATGTAGAATGGATAGGAAAAATACATCCAGAACATGTCATTTCTTAGAAGATTAATTAGTTTCTTGGTCATGAAAAAAACAACACTCAATAGCACTTTCCACTGCTGATGCTGAATATGTAGTAGCTGGAAGTTGTTGTGCTCAAGTGTTGTGGATGCAACACACACTCACAGACTATGGTATGAGTTTTACCAAAACAAAAATTTTGTGTGATAATAATAGTGATATTTCCTTAAGAAAAAACCCCGCACATCACTCTCGTACAAAACACATAGATATTATACATCACTTTCTTAGGGATCACACACAAAATGAATATATAATTCTTCAATTTATCAGAACTCAAGATCAACTTGCTGATATTTTAACCAAATATTTGCCATCCAATAGATTTGAATACATTAAACAGAAGTTAGGAATGATAACCATAAGGTAATCTTCCTTATTAACTTCTTGTTGAAACCTATATTCTTACAGTAATAAACTCCTTTTCATAGGGGGTGCATTTGTTTGTTATATTTCAAAAATGTTTTCATAGTCTAAAATGTTTTCGTAGTCTAAAATTTTTCACAATATATTTTTTTTCATAGTCTAAAAATCTTTTAATTTTTTTCTTCTTTTCTTAAATTTTCAAAATAAAGATTTTCTAAATTTTCATAATGAAGATTTGATAAGTTTTTTGTAATGAAGATTTTCTAAATTTTCATAATGAATATTTACTAAGTTTTTCGTAATGAATATTTTCTAAAATTTTCATAGTCAGTTTTTCAAAATTTTTCATAATCGAATTTTCGGAATCTAAAGTTCTTCAAGAAGAATTTTTCCTCACTATGAATAATCTTCCTTGAAATCTGAAAGGTATGATTCTTTCTTGAGTTTTCATAATCATATTTTACTTGTTGGTATTTTTCATTTTGTTTTTTAATTTTTTTAGATTCTATTTTCCTTAAATCCGAATGTTTTCATTTAAAACCTAAAAAGATTAGATTCTACCAAAATTTCCTCACGGCTATCATCTCAACCATCAGATCTTATCAATAAGTTTTTCAGTTATTGGATCAATCAAGTATGTTGAACCATCCCCTAAATTGTCTATATAAAGGACCCCTCGATGGTTGTCCCATATCGAAACTCAAGCCTTCACATGCTAAAGCTCTGCCCTTCTACTTAAGCCCATTCCAAAATTTTCAGATCTTCCTCAAATAAAAATGTCTGTCGAAGAATCTTCTCAGAAAGACATGTCAACTGTTAAGCCAATCTTGGAGTGGTAGTTTTATAGAGAAAGGTTAGTGTATCCAAACTTCTTCTCCAAGTATGATTCCATCATCTCAAAGAACATCAAGCTCAATTGATGGGACAATGTTTGTGTATCAAAAACAGGAGCTCAAGATTTAGTATATTTAGATTTTCTAGTTGAATTCTATGTAACAATAAGTTTTTTCAAGGAAGAATATAGAGATAAGTTATCTTTCAAGATCTATGGAAAGACTTATTCTATTTCATATACTAAGGCTTCTAGCTTGGTTGGTATTCCATATGAAGGAGAAGCTGAGTTTTATTCTCATAAGCTACCTGATAATCAAGGAAGTTTTAATAAGGTTAAGGCTATAGATTTTCTTGGAATTTCTGAAGTAAAGACTCCAAAGATTTCTCATATGTCTACAAATTTCCAGATTCTTAAATTATGGGTTCAAGGATTCATCATACCAAGAAAAGTTGACAAGGATACATTGAATAAGAGTGACATGTATATTTTTTATTTTCTAGTGAACCTGAGAAAGATCAACTTGGTTAAGCATATTTTGATTACGATTGAGAATATAAGGAATGGAAATATGAAGTCTCAGATCATTATGTATTCATCCATTATTTCAAAGCTGATTGTTCAATTCTTAGAGTCTTTCAACATTCATTACAGTTCAAAGACAAGGAATTGTAAATTCATGATGGTTAGTGATGATACCTTGAAAAGGATAAAAGTTGATTTTTCTAAGGAATCCAGAGAATTTTATGACTTGAGAGAAGAAGAATATGAATCCATACTGAATAAACATGAGGTTGCTAAACCATCTAAAAATGCTGGAAGGAAAAGGAATTTGAAGGAAGTACAAGAGGAAGGAAAAACCCCAAAACCTAAATAAATCCAATCCACACCACCAAAACCTAAGAAGAAAAAAGCTTATCCGGATGAGGTAGTTTCTAAATAGAGGGAAGATAATAAGAACAAGAAAGAAGGGGATACTATATTTTGTTTGGATCATGCTGAAGGAAAATATTTAAAATAAAAGACTACTGATGAGCTTGAAAAGAAATCAAAAGAAAAGAAACAAAAGAAGAAGATGACTGAAGCCGAGATTGTGCAATCCCTTATGAAGGCTGCAGAGATAGCTTCCAAAAACATTCCAGTACCAAAATATTTCTTGATAGAACCTTTACCAGAGACCCCTGTAAATAAATTCATAACTTCAAAAAATGTCAAAGAAAAATAAGTAGAAGTAGTAAAAGAAGTTGAAGAAGAAGAAGAAAGTTGTGGTGACACTGTAGAGTTGATTAATCAAGTATAATATTTCCATGAGAAAGAAATTCCATCCGAGAAGCTCTCAATCTGAACTTTTGAAGCAAAATCTTTAAAGCTTCCTACCCTTGGGAAAGATGATAAAGGTGAAAATAATAAGGTTGAAGAAGAAGTGAATAAGCTGTCTGAAGAAGGAAGTTCTAATCATGATTTTATTCATCCTGAAGATATTGAAGTAGGATATCAGAGGGAAGAGGTTGATGAAGATAGAATTGTTCAACTATATGATAGTGAACATATATCCCCTAACCAAGAAGAATCTATTCCTAAGTTTGATAAGGGAAAAAAGTTGGTTGTTGATATACCTAGTAAAGCTGTTGTGAAGAAGAAGGAAGCTGGTGGATCATCAAAGAGGAAGGTAGTTGAAATAGAGAAAGAGTCCTCACCAAATAAAGTCTCTGATTCAGAATCATCATCCCTTGGACATGATTTCGTTGTTCAGTCTATGAAGAAGTTTGTTGGGACTACTCCTATATTTCCAATAATTGATTTGAGATTCCAGATGCTTCAACACACCCTAAATCAAAAATCAGATTCAGTATCCATGGTGATGGATAAGTGTGTCAAGTTGGAGGTAGACTTCAAATCATTTTTTATAAACTATGAATCCCACAAAAGATCTTGCAAGTAGATGAATAACTTTTCAAAGAAAACCATAGAAGTTATGAATATTCTTGATGAATTATAAGAAAGTGTCAAGGATGATTTTGACACTGAAGATAGTAAGGTCAAAGATATCACAAATAGTTTTGAGAAAAATCTAACTCTGGAATAGAATTCTCGGATTCAAGAAGTGAAATATTTGAATGGAAAACTATTTTCAGTTGCCCAGAGTTGGAATAGAGAAAGAGATCTCAGGATAGAGATAGAATAGAAGCTTTCTAGGTAGGAAGAAATATTGAAGGGTCAGGCAGAATCTTTTAAGGATCAGGAAGATAAGATAAAAGACTTAGAGAAGAAAGCAGAGGATCAGGATCAGCTTCTTAGGCGAGTAGAGGAAGATCATAAGGAGCTCAAAAAGATGAAAATAATAGTGAATAAGCTGATTCCCAAGGATAAGGAAGGATAATTTTTTTTTTCAATTTAGATCTTTTGCTATATTCCTTCCTTATAGAAATTTTTCTAATCATAATGAATTTTTTGGTTACTTGTCTTTTGGATGTTTAGTACTAATTTTTCAGGTACTATAATTTCTTTTCCATTCCCTTTAATCCTCTTTGAAAATCACAAAGGGGGAGAAAAGAATTTCAAAAATAATACTAAGACCAAGTCAGGTAAAGTTTTCATTTTAACGATTTCCATATTCAAGATAATGAAAAATATCATTCAGGAAATTAGAATGAGATCCTTAGCAGTTACAAAGCCTAAGGGGGAGTTAGTCGTATTCATCATTACCCATGTGTTAAGGGAGATAAGTTTTTTTTAAAGTCTAGAAAAATATTTTCTAAGTCCTTATTTTCTTTTTTATAAGGATGTTTGTGCTTTCTAAAAAGGGGGAGATTGTTGAGTCAATAAGGGTTCCTTATGACTTTTCCATTCCTTCATGTTTTGAAAATCACAAATGCTCTTCCTTAAGGCAAGTTTCATTTTCCTATGTTTTATCTTCATAAGGAAAAATTTCCTTCCCCAAGGAAATTTATCATTACCATGTTTTCATTATTCATATTCTAAGTATAAATTTCGGTTTCATATCCAAAACCTTGGAATCATATATATACTTAGATATAAAGCATTTTGTTTTCAGGATCAGAATTCAGGTTCCGAGTTCTCTGAATTTAGACTCCAAACTTTTATGAGTTCTAACTTTGAGTTCTCTGAATTCAGACTCCGAACTCTTATGAGTTCTGACATTGAGTTCTTTGAATTCAGACTCCGAACTTTTATGAGTTCAGACTTTGAGTTCTCTGAATTCAGACTCCAAACTCTTATGGGTTCAGACTCTGAGTTCCCTGAATTCAGACTCCGAACTCTTATGAGTTCATACTCTGAATTATACTAAATTCAGACTTTGAATTTTCTTGAAATTCAGACTCCGAATTCTATATAATTCAGGTTCCAAATTCTTTTGAAGACAGAGTCCAAATATTCATATATTATAAACACCGAATGGTTTTTGTTTAGACTCCGATTTTTCATTTTTCCTTATACTCTAAAAAATGAATTTGGTTAAGCATCATTTTTTTCTTACTCTTTTAATGGTTATAAAATGATGTGGTGTTTTATGTTTTTATCCAACCATTGTTTGAGTGACACATGTACAGGTACATACGAAATTCAAGGAAAAATATGACTATTGGAGGAGGGAGCCGACCGTTGGATATGTACCTATAAATAGGAGCTCATTTGAAAGAGCTCACCACAACTTTGATGACTGTTCTACAAATGTAGATATTACATGCTATTGAAGTGATTTCTAGAGAGAGAATTTCATTCTTTGTGCATGCTGAACATCTTGTTCATAATTTCTTTGTGTGACTCCGAATGTTGCTGAGTACATTCAAGGGCTTCCAGGGATAGGAAGACAGAGGTGCCGACTACCTTGAAGTTGAGGGTTTGCAGGGATAACAAGACAGACTCCGATCTTAGTATCGAGGGTTTACCCTGGTGTGGGTAAGACAAAATTTCTTGAAAGTATAAATAAATATACCTTTATCCAATTTTTTTGGATACCCTTCTCTTTGGGTTAAAATATTTACTACTTGTTACTTGTATTGTTTCAAGTTTTCCGCTGCATTTTTGATTGTAGAGGAAAGTATAACTATCTTATACTTTCTCATACTTGTACTCTGATTAGTAATATTCTATACACTTTAAGGTATAATCTTTATCTTTGTAAACTTTTGTTAATTTTCATTTCCAAAATCAATTTTTTGGAATCAAGCAAGTTCATAGAACTAAGAGGTCTTGTGAATTTACCTTGTTTAACCTTGTTAAACATTACCATATTTAAAAGTTACAAAGGATTTTTTTAAGTATACAATTAACCTCCCTCTTTTATTTTGAGAATCTACATCATTATTATGATACTACAATCAGTATAATTTCGATCCTACAAAACCTTTACTGCATGTGAAACTAGTTTTGGTAAAATAATACTTTTCTTAGATGGATGATACCTTTTGTTTTAATCTTACTAGAGACTGATAATTAGATGATCATAAATTATTTTCCCCCTAAGTAGAGGTATTTTTGAATAATAATCCTCCTTTTAATTAGGATTATAAGTTTCTATTCTCTTATCATGTTGTAAGGACTCATCTTAAGAAGTTTCAATATTTGATAGTTTGATTTCAAGATCAAGAAATTTCTTATTGACCATGTTTTTATCATGCTCCAACAACTTAATTTTATCTTTACAGTCCTTCTTAATCTTCTTGAAACAATTTTTATGTATTCTATTATTCTCTTACAATAGATAATAAATCTCTCTAATTTTCTTTGAACTAACCTTTCATTTTGAATTCTCAACTTCAATACACGTTTTCTTTTTATTTTCTTCCAATGAACATATCTTTCCTTCAAGACCTTTCTTATCCTTTTCCCATTCTTGATAAATATTCCATTATTTATGATTATATTTTTTATCAATAAAGATGATTACCTTATTTTGAATAATGATGTAAATATTTTTATAACATTAATGGATTGGAAGTTGTTTGAAGTAATCCCAATAAAGGATTTATTATATTCATATTTAATAATTACCTTGAGTCTTGGAAAAAGAATTACCTTGAGGCATGAAATAGGTAACCTGAGTTTGTACCACCATTATTACAATGAAAATAAAGGAAATATTCTTGGATGTTTATAACTTAAATAAAGTATTACCAAGATTTGATTTATATAAAGAACAATTAATGTCAAAGGAAATTTGAAGGAGTTTTTTGTATTTTAAGCGGAGTTCCAACCATGTGGTTGCAAGATTAAAATAAAAAAGATTATATATTAGAATATTTGGATGGGGTGGCTTAAAAGAGTAAATCTATGGGGTATGATTAGAGCTACATTACTGAATTAGAAATATAGTTACACTATTTATTACTACTTCATTAGCTATATTAAAGCTGAGATCCATACAAGAGAGGCATAGAGAGTACAAACCACATGCAGGAGCCGACGTATATGTGAAAGAGTGTAAGATACATAATATCCATCATGGGGGGGGGGGGGCAGGAATGAACAACCATTGGAAATCACCGACACTATAAAATTTCATTGAGATACTTATAGAGAATAGTGGTTTATTAGGAATCATCATATCAAAGATAAAATCAATGATGAATGTTTTTTAAACAATAATTTTTATCTATTTAACATACACATACATGCATAAAATACCTTATAAGATAATGTTTCTATTACTATTATACCTTATGATTTCACTAAATGCCCACACCATGACTGGTTTTCTCATGTATACTAAAATCATGCTTCCCCACATAAGCTCATTCCATATCAGGGTTCACATGATAAAGGAGATCAACACCATATCAAAGAGAAGAACATTGATATCCTGAATAAGAGAGACCCAATGTTGCAATGATACAATGGATAATTATATAATCATACATAATCTTTTGGATGATTAAGTAAAATTATTGGGTTAATGTGATAAATAATATCATGCATAAAGTAGAGAAGAAACTCAAATGGACATTCAACATAAGAATTGGTGGCTATAAGACTTGAGCATATGAATTTTCTTCATATGAATTGAGAATACAATTTTTTTTATCATATGACTTAAGTGTATGAATTTTATTCATTCAACTTATATGTATGAAATTTATGCCAAGATTAAATATCAAATTATGTGCATGTTATAGGATTTATAAAAAATATCATAATAATGTGATACAGGTTGAGGATGCGTCTTGAAATAATAATCCACATCACAATGAATAAATTTTCAAGAAATTTTTATGATAAATTATAACAAGGAATTGTTTTTAAATAATTTAATAATAATTAATTAGACATTGTAATATTTTATATCACATGAATATAAAGGCCTCATGTATTTTGGAAGACATAGATAGATTTCCAAAACTTTTGTTTCAATGAGTTTTTAAAAACATAATAATCTTGATACCACTTTTATTAGAGTTTTTTTATTTAAAAATAAGAAAATATTTATTTTTTTGATAGGTGTATATATTTTAAATAAAAAATAAATAAAAAAAATTGAACTCTGATGACAGACTCACCATCTGTAAGACAAACAACTAGAGAGAGTTTTGACTCATATATTATTACTATAAATTTTTGAGGTCAAAGATGAATACTAAGGGTAGTAAGATATTGGAATTTCTTTACTGATATTGAAGAAAATGTATTGATGAGAAAGAGAATAGTTTGACTTGTGTACATCCCAGTAGATACAAAAAAGGTAGAAGAAGACTGAAGAAGATCAAGAGAACATTTTATCTATGTATTAACTTTATGAAACATCAACTATTAAAGAATAAATAGAAAACAAGATGAAGATGAGAAGGGGACAATGTCATTATTGTTATTAAATATCTTGGTGTCAAGACCCATGATAATAAGAAAACCACTTTGATCAATATAAACTATCAGTTTGAAGAGATATAATAGAACCGTCCTACATATATTCTTCCCAATTTATTTTGGTAAGTTGAATATTGGTTTATTGTGGAAAAAAAATCACATTCCAATTGATGCAATTTCATCTGAATAAAAATAGTAGATCTTTTTCTAGATTTGAGGGACCATTGAAGAACTGGTGGTCCTAGTATAAACAACATATTTCATCAAAGGAAGTGTATGCTACCTACCTTTATTAGTTTGGATGATACAAAAACAACCATTTTGTGCGACTTTAACTTCAATTATGATCACAAAAAATTTATATTGATAATAAAATATGTGTACTCGATAGAATTCAAACACAAAAAGGATTGGAGTTTCTTTAGGAAAAGAACCATGTAAAAATAATGCGTTGTTATTTATTTTTAATTTTTATATTTCATGGTAAGGTGAGTTTAGAGAATACATCTATTGATAAATTCCTCTTAAATGGGGTAGAGGTTCAAGTGTAAGATGGGTTAATTAAAATAAAGTAAAACTCTATAAAAGTTGGGTACATTAATTTACCCCCACCCCATTCTTGTGTCCTTATAAGACCTAATAGGATCTGATTGAGTTAATTTTTTTCCTAATTATTTTAAAATCTCTAAATAAATTGAAAATTTAAGAAAATTTTGAATTAACTAAATTGGAAGATTCTATTTTCATACCTATTGAATCTGACATGAAGGTTTTTCCCAAAACTCTAAAAAAGCAGTAATAAGAGAAGAAAATAAATTGAGAAAAATTTCAATGGATAATAAGAATATATCACTACTTTAATCTGATCAAAGTTTTAAATATTCATCCTCTAAATCTATTAATAGTGATCCTTTTGAATAATAATGCTCAATTTGTGATGAATTTTAGGAAAATGAGTCTATCAAAATTTTTGAATAATTTTAATCCCTGATTGAAAGGTATGTGAATAATGTTCCAATTGAGGTAATCACTTTTATACCCAGTTATATTAAGGGAATACTTGATGAAGAAGCATGGATGAAGTAAGAGACTAAAGAAATTGAGAGTTATTTCGACAATAAATTAAAAAAATTCATTTGGAAGAAAATGAATAATCAGTTTTACATTAAAATGAAAATATTTCCTTGATTAAAGAAAAATTGAAAATTCATGTTTGTGAGAAGGTAGTAATGAAAATTATTCTTAAAGAAGTGATTCATTCATTGAAAAAATTTCACAACACCTACATGAATGAAAAAATGCCTAAGTGGAGGTTAAAGTAAGAAAAATAAATAGCATCATAATCCTCTATAAGAATAAATTAATATGCATGAATATTATATTCAAAAGTTGAAGAATGATTAGGAAGTAAAGTTGAGATCTATTTAAGATAAAAAATATTCCCTCAATATGAAGTGTATTGAGAATGTATTAAAATTAAGATATCTAGAAACCAAACATTCTATAATATCCCAAATTTTTCAGAAAAGGTACACTTACACATAAGTTTTTAGTGAGAGTTATGTCTCTTTGATGTTAAACCCTCTAGATAGTGATGTTGTATTTTTTTTTCAATACATTTTTTAGTGTAATAAATTTTTATGATTCTATTCATGTTTAAAGATTAACATTTTTTTGTATAAGTGCTTTCTTCCACATTTTATGGAAGTTGGGTGATGTATTTAAGTTTTTAAGAATTCATTGAAGTGAGTGAAGATATTTAACACATTTTATATGGGTAAAACTTAATTTTTTATTGTTTTTAAAGGTCTTTAATGACTAATACTATCTATATAAAGGTAAATCTAAAATTTCATTGTATTTGTAAAGGTACCTTGTGTTTTCTACCCGATACATAAGGGTAACATCCATTTTTATATATGTAACCTTGTAATCTGGTGACTTGAGTAAAGGTCATCAAACCATCAATTTAAATGTAAGAAAACTATCATCCATATAAAGGTAAACTACAAGTTTCACTATTTTCAAAATGGTGAACAAGGTTCATCATAGATTAACTATGAAAACCAAGATATATGGATGGGTATAGATATATTCATGGAATGGTAACCTATTTACAGAAGGATTTTCTAAGGATTCACTAAACCACATAAGGGTAACTCTGTTATATATAAAGGTAATTAATAATTATGCTGGACTATGTAAGGGTCATTTCTGAGTTGCGTGAAGGTAAAATTGACCCATGTAAGCTTATGTTGGGATATTCAAATAAAGAATATTTATATTTTGAGGTATGAGATTAAATTAAGATATTATAGTATATTACTCATTAAAATATCATAATGTTGTTTTGAGTTATCCATGATTCAAGTAAATAAATTCAATGATGGAGAATTAATATGTAATATATATTAGTGTAAGATGCATAAATTTATTAAGGAGTGACCACACCGATAGAGAAGAGACTATACCATAGAGAATTTTGTTGTCACTGGAAAAAGGTAATAAGATATACACCACACTATGTTGTTTGAGAGTTTTATGAAAAATGTTTTATGGTAATAAATAAAGAAACTCAACCACATCATGGTGTATAAAAAACATCAAGAGAATGATTAACACACCATAATGATGATTGTGGTGTGTTAATAAAACAATTACGAGAAATAATGATATAGAATCACATAATAGTATGGGGTGTGATGAATTAATATTGAATAAAAGTGTTCTACATCATATATAGAGAAATATAGGCTACAAATAAAGGATCCACAACTGAAATTATTGATGTATGCATTCAGGAAGCTATGAATATATTATTTCATACAGTATTTATAGAGTTTTTTTCACTAAAGGATGAAGATACATGACATGGTTATAAAAATAAACTATTACATGTAGTTATGGGATTTTAATTCTGTTGGTAATTGTGTAAGTATAGAATAAGAGAGATGAAGCCATAATTATTCAAATATCATTAGGATTTTAAAACTGAGTCTTCAGGTTAATTTATAAAAGATTAATTATAATTTTAATGAGATATTATCTAAATAAGAGAGATAAGTTCATGATCAATTCTGATGATCATGAGGGATTTATTTATCAAGATTTCATGATTTTTTGAAAATGATGAGAAATAAGAAAATTCTATTCACATGTATTGTTAATATTTAAATGAAAAATATTGAAAGAAAAATGTTTTTGAGAATTTATATATCTATGAGAGGAAAAATATTACTATGAATCAAGAACAACCATACAAGAATGTGGTAAGAATAATAATAACAACATGTTTTTTTGATCATATAGAAACTCATGATCTACATTTCTGATATATTATTATAGATCTTTTGTTTGTTCTATTTAATAAGAAAAGAATTTATTCGTTATTGGTAGGTGCCATTATTGTGTAACAGGTATGAAGTTATACCATTTATTGTAAATATCTTGATAAAAAATAATATTTTTTCTTGAGTGGGATAAAAACCAACATACATCAATAACATAACCATCCTTATGGAGATAAACCTTTTTATTAAACATGTTGTTCTCCTCATTTTATTCTCCATTATTTGTTGGATGATATCCCTACTTATTAAGGAGAAGCATATACATGTTTTTCTAAAAGAATTATAACAACTGATTCTCCACACCCGTTTGGTCATTTTTAAAATATGACTCATTACATTAGTAATAAGATCATAGATTCATCTCCTGATAAACCTTCATTAAGATCATTTAAATAGTTATCATCTTTATTGAAGTATTATATTAATTTTAAATCTTTTTTTAAGAATAAATCATGATTAAAGTAAAAATATATAAAATAAAGAATGAGGAAAAATGATGAGAAGTACACCACCATATTAATGGTGAATAAAGTTTGTATAGAAGTGCTTGGTCCCCAAAATAATCCCAATTAGATGATTTTTTTTTTCTAAAAATAGAAATCATACAATTTTGGAAATTCTGGGCATCAAATTGTCTAAGGAATAAAATCAAGGTTCGTTGGTCATTACTAATATTGTTATTAGTTTGGGTAGAAATAATTTTAATTTTAACACTATAAGTCAACACATGAAACTTAAATAAATCCCATATTAATGGGGATAATACATAAAAAAAAGATGTAACCTACTTTATAGAAGAAACATCAACTGAATGAGAAGTTTATATTTATAAAAAAACATTTGATTGTTTGGAAAAATTCTATGATTATTATTGCACAAGTGGTCATGGATTTAAGGAGTTATGGTATGCATCTATAACATATCACTCATGTTCTAATGAGAATGAAATACTAAAATTAAAACAAAATTAGATAATAAGGAAGGGATAAAAATTTATTTTGGGTGAAAAGAATATGATGAATGATGGTAAACAAAATAAGAATATTGAACAAACCACTCACAAGAATTTTATGAATAAGGATGAAGAGGATATCAAACCAAAATGGTGGTGAATATATTATGGTAAGAGAGAATAAAATATGGATTATTATAAAAAGTACATTATAAAAAATTTCAAACAAAGGAAGAAAGAATAAAAGGAGGAGTTTATCAAAAAATTAAATAATAATATCATCTTAATAGAAGACATCTTGAAATAAGAGGTGATGATATTTAATAGATAGATAAATACAAGGATGCAAATAATTCATGTGTATATTCCCAAAAAGATAAATTGGTTTAAAAATAGTGTATCTTTGTATGGAAAATAGATTTGGAAAAGGAAAAAAGAATGGAGGAAGCACAAGTAAAATCAAGTGCTAAACGTAAAAGAGAAGTTCCACATGATGGATCAAAATTTCATAAGAGTATGTCAAAAAATAAAAACCCATGGGTTTTACAAGAGCTATGTGAGAAGTGTAAAATAAATGAATATTGTGTTAAATAGTTCTTAATTATTTTTTTAGTATAAAAAATAATCCTTAAAGAAAATGGGGATTTCATAAACTAATGCATTTTGAAGTATATAGTACAAATAAATTATAGAAATTAAGAGTTCCATTCTATTTAAAGAAAAAATGTGAGTTTAAGACCAAATATTAAATCATTAAGGATGGACTAAAAGGAATAACTTGGATGAGGAAATATTCTCAAATTTTTGTATTCACATTTAGGAATAAGAAGTTCCACCTTATTCCCTTAATCTATATATGGTATTTTTATTATTTTAATATAGGTAATTGAAGGTGAGGCAAGAAGTTGAGTATGTTCCCATGGATTGAAAACAACATATATATAAAAAAACTATATTCTTTTTTTGAGATTTTGTGAAATTTTGAATTATTCCATTATGGTGCATTCTCAATATGGGATATCCTAAAATCTATCTTTTTAAGAGATTTTCATTGATGAGGATATTTTGGAGTGCCACTCTAAGGGGGAGACAAGTGGATATAGTGTTGATAAGCTTTTATAACATTTCAATAAAATAAAAATTTTATTTCTATAAGGTGATTTCAGTAATGAAATTACAAAGGTATGAATTTATTTTCTCTCATCCATGGTCACAAAAATAAAATCTTAACATTAAGGTTGAGACATTTATTTTTAATCAATTACATGAATGTAAAAAAGTTTTAGTAATATTAAAGGATTATTTTTAATGTTTATAACCTACTAGGTTATACTTGATGTTTTTAACCTATTTTTTAAATTAATGATAGGAAAAAAGGTTTAAAAAATAATGTTAATTACTATTACAATTATTATCAACTACTTATTTCATCTTGAAAATGTTGAAAACCCATTGAAGACTCTCTCTATTGCGGGGAGAGTAGAATAAGAGCTATCAAAATGGTGTTTTGATTATAGAAATATAGAAATTAAATATATCCTTGTTAAATTGAAGATTAAATTATTCCAACCATACTTTCCCCCTAGTTTTGTTCATATAAAAGTTTTCCATTAGGGGGGTGTTGGTTGATGAGTAAGCTAAGATAAATGAAAGGTTTTATGCTTTGAACTATAATTATTTTGATGACTTTATTAAGATGATTATAGATTAAAATCTCTTGATAAATATTTTTTCATACCCTTTAATAAATAATTAGAAAATGGTATCACATGTATGAAAACTATGGATAACTTTTAATTCCATGGTTAATCACCCTTGTTTTCAACATTGAGTTAGCCCATATAGGATTAGAGTTATTTAACTAGAGGCTCATATCTAAGTAAAAATATTATTAAAATAATAATTAATGGAAGGTGAAGTTGGTTGAAGATAAGTTCCAATATATAAAAACAACTTTGTATTTATTATCAATAATGGGGAGATGAAAAGGTTAATAATGAACACATATTGACTTAAAGGTACTTGAGGTTATTGAAAAAAACCTAAAGGTGGAGATTAAAAAGCCCATTATCAATGGTTATATTGGTTATGAATGTGGATGGTTACTAGGGTGTGAATAATGATGTCAATATATATATATATAATGGCTTAGAACTCATTTGACATATTCCCATGAAAATAGTTCTTATATATAGATTGAATAATTTCTGTAAGCCTTAAATGAAAAATTACCTTAAGTCTTAGAAGTGGTAATATACATTTTTTCCACCGCTATTCCTATGATAAATAAATGAAAGATGCTTAGATGTTTATAAACAATATCTAATTTATATAAAGAACACTTGATGATAATGGACATTTAAAAGAGGTTTTCAAATAAGAAGTGGAGTTTTATCCCTTGGTTATAATACTAAAATATAAAAGATTATATTTGAAAATACTTGGATAGGATGGATTAAAAAATAAAATATGGGAGATATGTTTAGAGATGAATTAATGGTTGAAAATTAAAAGCACACTATTTACTACTACTTTATATTTTATATAAAGAGGAAAAATGGATATCTAAATGATATCTTAACCAGCCATAAAGCCTGTCCACTAGTGGAATTCGACCTAGCTTAAATATATGAGACAAATGAGAGGGGAACAAAGTGTACATTTCACCTACACATTTTGATGCATGTGTGAAGGTGTGAAGGATTCTTAATTTCCTTTATAAGGTCCCAGAATAATGATCCGCTAGTGAGCATTGACACCAACAGAATCCATTGAGTTGCTTATGAGGTATGATGGTTAATTAATAAGTTTTATCCTATAGATAAAATAAATGTGGTGTGAGTTTTACATGACACTATTCATATATTTAAAACACACACACAATGCTGCCTTATACAAGGAATTTCCACTAATTTTCTTCCTTGGGCTTACATGAAAGGCCTATTTCATAACCGTTTCAATCATTTCTACTAAACATGAACCACCCCACTAAATATCTTATCACATCAACATTCAAATGCTATAGAAGATAAACTCCAAATAAATTAGAATAACACTGTGATATTAAATAATAGATATCTCAAGTTATAATTCTATGATGGATCATTATATGATCATGCATGAGATTTAGAATTATCAAATAACACTATTGGGTTTGCACTATAGTTATGATCATACATGAAACAAAGAAGAAACTTGAATATAAATTTCTTTTAATACTTGGTGTCTGTAATATTTGAGTATAAGAAATTTCTTTGTATGAATTGAGCATATGATTTTCCTTCATATTACTTGAGTGTATGAAATTTATTTGTACTATTTATGTATAAAAATTGTATGATAATAAATAATATTATAGAAAATATATCAGAAAGATCCATCCCTAAGAAATATAATAAAATAAAAGGAGTGTTGGGGTACAAAATAACTCAATCAGGGTGAGCATAAACACACCCACCACATTAGAAAGATGAAAAGGCATAAAATCAACAAATAAATGAAAATACCATAATAATCCCAGATCATGAACTACAAACTTCAAGAGAGAATATTCAACCATGTTAACTTCCCAGTAAGGTGTGATTGATCAAGATGTAGATTCCAATCATTATAGATAGTAACTTAGTCCATGATGGAAAGATATTCCATGAAATATTATGAGATATATGCTTCACCAAATCCACGATAGTGGTGGAATCACTCTCAATAAAAATCCTTCTCCTAATAAAATTCTAAACATACCACCTTGAATTAATTATAGTTTGAATCTCTACCTGTAATATAATACAAGAGCCAAGAAATTGAGAAAATGAGCCTTTGATGAAACCATGATAGCTCCTAAATAATCCTATATAACCATCCAATCTTGGTGCACTAAGAGAAGCACTATAAATATTCACCTTGATATAGGAAAGAGTAGTATGAATCTATCTAATATACTTGAACTACATTGGAATCCTTATCCTATAATTGACACCCAATACCCAAGAAATAATAATCTCATGCATTAAATTATTAATTGAACTTTTATGGATTTTGGATAAAACATGAATATACCTATAAATTAAATAAAAATTCTTCTGAAGGATCATGCATTTTCCATCAAACAAGATAGATTTTCTTATCTTCCAACTATAATGGAAACTAGATTCCAATATAAGCAACTATAATCTATAAAGTTTTTTTCTCAAATACTACTCAAGAAGAAACCATATAAACATGTCTAGGTCACCCCTAGACACATAACACATAAAAATAGTCTAGAAATGAAGTTCCAAATAGCCTTGGAAGATACGCAGTAGACGAATATATGTGACAGAGAAAATTTACGTGCATATTTTTTTATCAAATAATGAGTATTTCATACTTTTTTCAATGATAAAATCTATTTATTTCATTGTTTTATAAAAATAATGGGTAATTTGAGTTTTAGAATGAAAAAGAGAAAAATTGTGAAAAATGACTAATTCTGGATTTTCGACATATTTTTACATCAAGGGTATTTTGGTCATTTCATGAAAAATATAATTCAAAATTTTCTGATTAATTTTTTTTAGAATACTTATTTTATTTTCTTCATTTTTTTCTTCTGGACCAGGATCTGATTCTTCCATCTAGAAGGTCTAATAATTCATTGAATTTAGACATTTTTTCGGGCGGACAACGTGGAAAACACCACTGTAATAGAACCACAACTCGGCCTAAACATCTTCAAATCCGTTGATTCTACTTGGGGAGGATAGAGTAATCAAATATACGTTCACAAAATAAATTAAATGGAGTTTGGAATCCATTAAGGCGTCTATGGAATGACATATTCTTAAAGAAACCTTCCTAGAAGCTTCGTCCAGAAACAGAAGCTTTCAATGAAAAATTCATAACTTCTTAATCCGGTGTCCAAATGCTCTTAAATTTTGAGGGTGAACGGAAAACACATTTATGAACAACATTTAAGAAGGGGTAAACACGTGAATCAGAAATTTATTTGTCCAACAATGCGCAATCTTTCAGAGGACAGAAATCTGCCTATAAAAGGAGAGGAGCTCCTGCCTCTCAATTCATTCCTTCACATCCCATTCCAGCCAGCGACAAGCATCGAAGAGGAGGAGAGCATCCTCCTACTTGTTCTTCATTCATAATTCCTTCCTCCATATTTATTTTTTATTTTTATTCGATGAACCCACCTTGCATGGAGGGGTAGAATATTTTGTGATTGGGTGAAGGGAAGGGGGACCCCATTTTATGATGTTTGAGTTTCTGAAGTTTAATTCAAAGGAATTCTTTTCTTTTAATTTAATGATTATAAATTTAATTTATTTTTGAATTTAAATTAAATACAATTGTATTTTTATTTATTCTTAAATATTAAATTGCTTTGATTTTAATATTATTCTACCCTTGCTTGATCTATTCATTTTTACACCGATTGGTTAATCTATGAACAAAATCAACTAAGGGAGTGATTTGGTGATTGATAAATCACGTGGAGAAATTAAGATAGATTAATTTAATTATTTAGGGAATTAAATACCAGATTTGGTATTTCCTAAGTAATTAATATTAGTCCATTAATATTTCTACACTTTGATAAATAATTAAATCAAAGGTGAAACGAAGAAACAATTGTTATTCAATTCACTTAATTATTTTTTTCAAAAAACCAAAGGATTCATATTTTATTAAAAACTACGATGACATCACAAATGGGAAAACCCAACCTAAATCCAATCACTTCTCTCTCATATTAAATTCGAAAACCTTTTTAAGAAAACCAATTGCTTTCTTAAAACATTCAAACTTGTTATTTTTTAAGTGACAGCAAGATTAAAACACTGATCTTTGGAGAACGAAATTCTGGTTACCATTCATACTACACCCTTAGAGGTATTTAATTGTTTTTTCCACACCTCACAACAAGCGTGTGTCAAAACTGGCACCGCTACCGGGGAGAAAATGTAAATCTGCATGACCAGGACCTCTAACGAGGAACTACTTGATTTGGACCCTGAGATAGAAAGAACATTGTTTACTAGGCATAGGAATATCAATATCGAAATAAATTTTGAAGAAATAAGTTTAGAAGACCCAAGTGTCCAATTAGAACCACCAATAATGGCACAAAACCCACGACAAACTTTGAGGGACCTCTGTGCCCCACAATTTTCTAACCACCAGAATCGGTTAAACATGCCTGAACAACCAAATGGTTTTGAGTTAAGAGTAAACATGATTCCCGTGCTACCTAAATTTCATGTCCTTTCAGGTGAGGATCCCAATCGGCACATTCAAGAATTTATCCATGTGTGTTCAAGCTTCAAACCAAGAGGAGTAGCGGATGAGCAAGTGAAGTGGAAAGCATTCCTTTTTTCACTTGAGGGAGCAGCGAAGGAGTGGTTGTATAACTTACAACCTAGATAAATCCAAGACTGGGATGATCTCCAACAAAGTTTCATGCAAAGGTTCTTCCCAGAATCCTGGAGTACAACAATCAGGAAGGAGATATATTCCATTTGACAAGCTACCGGTGAGACTCTTTACGAGTATTGGGAACGATTCAAGAGGCTCAGTGCGAGTTGCCCACACCAAGCTATAGAGGAGCACCACTTCCTTGTCTTTTTCTACCAAGGACTCCTGGACATCGATAAGAACCTTTTGGATGCATCCTCTAGAGGATCATTGATTTAAAAATTATATGAAGAATCCCGAAGCCTGATTGAGAAGATCACCCAGAATTCACAAAAATTCGAGACAAGAAGCACTGGTACAAGAGGGATGCATGAGGTAAGAACTTCTAACTCATCTCCTCTTCTTACAATACAAATTCAAGAACTAACAAGCCTTTTGAGGCAAATGGCCATCAAGCAGGTGAATGAGAATCCATCTCCACCTCAGGTATGTGGGTTATGTTCATCACCAAATCATTACACTGATCAATGTGCTGAGATACAAGATACAGAAAGTTGTGTAGCTGCATTCTAGCAAAGGCAATTCCCACAAAATCAACAATGGAGAGAAGGTAAAACCCAAAAAGGATATGGAGGTCAACAAGACTAGGCTAGGCCACCATTTAAACAGCAATTTCAGAACCATACACCGTATAAGCAGCCCTTCCAACCAAAACAATAATTTCAACCACTACCATTCCAACGAAGGAATTTTGAACAGACTCCAACAAGTTCTGAGAAGTTCCACCAGGAAACAGAGATTGAAGAGCTGAAGAAGACTGTGAAAAATTTGGAAAACAAGTTTGATAACCTTATGGATCTTTTAACTAGGAATTAAGGAAAACTCCCAGCCCAAACTATCCCAAATCCAAAGGAGAATATTAGTGCAATCATGACTCGAAGCAGTAAGGAGCTTCCACCACCTGAGCCAAGTAAGTTTCATGATTCCAAAAAAAAACCTGAAGAAAAACTCATCCACCCCAAGAAAAAGGAAGAAACAAAAATTCAAAGGCAACAAAGAGAGAAAGGAGGAAACAAGGTACCATTCCCTTCTGCACTAACTCGATCATCGAAGGCTTAAGAAGAACAACTTCAAAGGGAAATCCATGAAACCTTTCGAAAAGTGGAAATCAACATTCCCTTACTGGATGAAATCCGCCAAATGCCCAAATATGCAATGTTTCTGAAGGAAATATGCACCAAGAAAAAGAATCATGATGAGGATGATAAAATTAGTTTCGGAAAGAGTGTCTCAGCCATTTCCACCCCACCTTTACCCAAAAAATGTCAAGATCCAGGGACATTCTCTATTCCCTGTACAATGGGTTCTTTAGATTTTTCTAATGCTTTGTGTGACCTTGGTGCATCCATAAATGTAATGTCTAATTCTGTCTTCTCATCTTTGAAAATAGGTGAGCTGAAGCCCACAAGAGTGGTTATCCAACTCACAAATGGATCCACTGTCTCTCCAGTCGGAGTTGTGGAAGACGTGCTAGTAAGAGTTAGAGAACTCATTTTTCCAGTAGACTTTTACATACTCACAATGGAGGAGGACAATGCACCAAAACATTCACCCATAATTTTGGGAAGACCATTCCTTAAAATAGAAAAAATAGTCATCAATGTACATGAAGGAACTCTGACCATGGATCTAGGAGATAACAAGGTCAACTTCAATGTCCTTGACTCAAAAAGAAGCCCGTCAAGCGACCATTCCCTCTTTTCAATTTCCCACGAAGAAGCTAGTGATCCCATTAATGATTCAGAGAGAAAACTATCATCACAGGAGCTGAAATAAATCAGAATAGAATCTTTTGGAAATTCGAGGACATAGAAAGGAAGAACCAGGGTGGAACAAGATATACTGATCCAACCAAATACCTTTCAACCAGAGGACCAAATTCTACCATACAATTCCAGATTGAAGCGAATTCTAGGTAAGAATCATTCTAGGTGGGATGGTACATTTATTATTACTAATATATATCCTTTTGGTACCATTCAGGCTGAGAAGAAAGAAGGAAAACCATTCACAATAAAAAGGAAAAGGCTGAAGAACTTATTTGGAAGTTTACCTCAAGAACCGATGGAGGAGGTTAATCTTCTCCAACCCATCTACTGATTTCTTCTCATAAGGTAATGTCGATCCAATGAAATTAAACAAAGGTGCTTCCATGAGGCAACCCGAGTTTCTCTGTTTTCATAGGATTTAGTATTCAGTTACCTCTTACATCACACAATTTTTCTATAATGGAATGGTTCTTACACTGGTATGAGTGGTTTTAATTTTTCAAGAACCATCATGGAAAGAAACCACAAGGCAGACCCAAGAATAAGAGGAAGAGGAACAAAAGATTTATGTCAAAAGGTAGTTCACTTTTCATGATTATCATTTAAACTCCCTTCATTTTTTTCATCAAAATCATGTTTTGAGATTTAAAGTTGGAATTGCATGACCATACTTGAATTCATATTTTACTCGACTTATCTAGGAGACATGAGTTTCTTAGGAACCCAGTAATGAAATGTTTTAGATTTCAATGTTGATATGATTTAATGATTGAAATTCAGAATTGAATTTTTAAATATGAATCATAGATATTGAAATGAAGACTCATGATTCGAAGGAATTAATTAATTCATGTAAATGAAATTTCCCCACTATCTTTCATGCTTTGAATTTCTGAAGTTTATGTGAATTGATTTGTTATTATTAGTCATGCCATGAGTGATTGTCCAATGTTATATTTCTCATTCCTGAGAGGATTTCTAGACCAAGTACTTCCTATTTATTCTTGAGCATATTTCTTGAGTGATCTTGGGACATGTAACCGACCAGAACTTGTATTGAAACTTTTAAAAGCTATGACTGTACAAAAACACATTTAAAATGATTGAGGAATCCTTTGAAAAGCTACATTTCCTTAAAATACCACCTTTACATGAATCCTTCGTTTATCCCATAGAGACCATGAATGGCCTTTATAGGGATGATCCATGTTTTAATCCATCTTTATCCATTCCTACCCTACTCTTGGTATTTGCATGATATTTTAAAGTTGAAGTGTGGGGGTAAAGGGAATCATGGTGGATGGGATGATAAACATTACGAGGAAGAAGTGTGGGGGTGTTATTGTGGGAATTGTAAAAGGTTGTGAAATCATTCATTATACTCTATTGTTTTCCCCTCTTGAATTAAAAAAATGAAAAAATGACAAAAATAAAAAAAATAGAAAAATGGGTTTTGATTTTAGAGAACCAAAAATCACCATTTTACAGACCGACGATCTTATGATTGTATGTGGTTAGGTGATGGATGTGAGGTTTTATCTAATCATAACTTTTGAAAAATGAAAAAAAATCACAAAATTAAAAAAATCAAGAGGGTGCACAAATCATCCATTATGCTTACTTTATCATAACCTTTTCTTTGAGTTTTGGGAAGTGGGTGTTGCTATTTTTGAAGGGGAGAAATTCATTACACTTTTACTTTTAATATCATGCATTGTACTTCAGAGATTAGCCTCCTCCTTGAGCCTTAATTTTTTAAGCATCAAATCCTACCAACCTTAAGCCTCAGAGTCATTTGATCCTTTATTTCAAGTCCTCATGATTTTATGTGTCTTCTGTCTTTACAAAGTGGAGAAAGTAGTTCATTTACAAGCCTATGGATAAGAAGAATGTTCTCATGATATGAGAATAACTCTAATTGAATTGTATCATGAGTGATGAGAGAAAAAAAGTGAGGTAAATCATGACATGGAATGTTTAATAATTATGAATCAAGGATCTTAAATGAATCAAAGGATAAGTTTCATCAATTTTCAAACAGGAAAAGTAAAATATGTGAATTACTGGTTTCTTTGAAAAATGAGAACTTAAATTGATATTTTATGCAGATTTTTAAAAGTTTTATTATAAATTGAAAATGATTTGATTTTATTGCATTGAAATTTGAATATTGGTAACATTGGTATCCTCTGATTTCCATGTTGAGATTTTATGCTTAAGGACAAGAATAGTTTAAGTGTGGGGGTATTTGACAGAGCAAATTTACGTGCATATTTTTTTATCAAATAATGAGTATTTCTTACTGTTTTTCAATTATAAAACCCATGTATTTCATTGTTTTATAAAAATAATGGGTAATTTGAGTTTTAGAATGAAAAGGAGAAAAATTTTGAAAAATGACTAATTCTGGATTTTTGACAGATTTTTACATCAAGGGTATTTTGGTCATTTCATGAAAAATATTATTCCAAATTTTCTAATTAATTTTTTTTATAATCCTTATTTTATTTCCTTAATTTTTTTTCTTCTGGACTAGGAGCTGATTAGGCCATCTAGAGGGTCTAAAAATTCATTGAAGTTAGACATATTTCCGGGCGGACAGCGTGGACAACACCACTATAACAGAACCACAACTCTGCCTAAAAATCTTAAAATCTATTGATTCTACTTGGGGAGGACAGAGGACACAAAGATACGTTCAAAAAATAAATTAAATGGAGTTTGGAATCCATTAAGGTGGCTATGGAATGACATATTCTTAAAGGAACCTTCCTGGAAGCTTCGTCCAGAAACAGGAGCCTTCAATGCAAAATTCATAACTTCTTCATCCGGTGTCCAAATGCTCTAAACTTTTGAGGGTGAACAACCAACACATTTATGAAAAACATTTAAGAAGTGGTCCATGCATGAATCACCCATTTAATTTTCCAAAAACATGCAATATTTCGGAGGACAGAAATCTGCCTATAAAAGGAGAGGATCTCCTGCCTCTCAATTCATTCCTTCACATCCCATTCCAGCCAGCGACAAGCATAGAATAGGAGGATATCATACTACTAATTGTTATTTATTCATAATTCCTTCCTCCATATTTATTTTTTATTTTTATTCGATGACCCCACCTTGCATAGAGGGGTAGAATATTTTGTGATTGGGTGAAGGGAAGGGGGACCCCATTTTGTGATGTTTGAGTTTCTGAAGTTTAATTCAAAGGAATTATTTTCTTTTAATTGAATGATTATCAATTTAATTTATTTTTTAATTTAAATTAAATATGATTATATTTTGATTTATTATTAAATATTAAATTTCTTTGATTTAAATATTATTCTACCCTTACTTGATCTATTCATTTTTACACCGATTGGTTAATCTATGAAGAAAATCAACTAAGGGAGTGACTTGGTGATTGCTAAATCACATGGAGAAATTAAGATAGATTAATTTAATTATTTAGGGAATTAAATACCAGATTTTGTATTTCCTAAGTAAGTAATATTAGTCCATTAATATTTTTACACTTTGATAAATAATTAAATCAAAGGTGAAACGAAGAAACAATTGTTATTCAATTCACTTAATTATTTTTTTCAAAAAACCAAAGGATTCATATTTTCTTAAAAACTATGATGAAATCACAAATGGGAAAACCCAACCTAAATCCAATCACTTCTCTCTCATATTAAATTCAAAAACCTTTTTAAGAAAACCTCTTGCTTTATTAAAACATTCAAACTTGTTATTTTTTTAAGTGACACCAAGATTAAAACACTGCTCCTTGGAGAAATACATTCTGGTTACCATTCATACTACATCCTTAGGGGGATTTATATAGCATCCCACCTTTTTATCACATAAACATTCATTACCTTTTACAAAACTGAGGATCTTTAAGGTTTAGTGTCTTGGAAACCAGGAACTTAAAACATGAAACAAAAAAAAAACATTCTTATTAAACACTTGAAAGGATTCTCCTCATGTTCACCCTAGGTTCATTACTGCATCTCATAACCTGGGGACATACATCAAAAGAAAGTGTGAGCAGAAGTCCCAGTAAGGGAAACAAGGGAAACATTTAACATGTGAACTTGGGATACATCAACAATGTCATGAAAAGAACTTTAAGGCATGAGAAAGAAATCATGAGATATATCATAATAAAAATAACATTTTTCATAACTTGAAGATGTGGCTACAACATTTAATATTGACAATCATTTCATTTCACCAAGGTCCATCCCCAAGGTGTCATTAAAAATTACCAAGGTTATTCACCAAGGTATCAGTCTAAAAAGTCATCTCTAGAGATTAAGTCTTTACCCAATGCATTGGAGCGCTATCTGGGTGCAACCTTGACATATATTTATTATCATGTGATCCACATATATCATCATCAATCATTTCATAAACAACCCACATAGAATAAAATAAATTGGTTTCATTTCATAATCATAACATTTTAAAAACTGCTTTAAAGACATGATCTTTGTGTCACTTTAAACCCACGGAAAGGGAAAGCAGGTTTCATGTATGTAAATCCCAGAATTTAAAATAGAAAATTTTGATATATATGTGAATACCCCTGTAGAAATAAGAGCTTTGAGTATTCACTTAATAACATAAAATAATTTTGAGATAAAGAGGGAGGCATTTTGAGACGAAAACTATGCAGCATACCGTCTACGATACATGGTTTTAGAAAACATTGAAAAGAGAGGGGACATGGGTCACCCACTCAAAAATGATACATAAAACAGTAGGGGAACAAAATATATATTATTTAAGAACATGGTAATGAAATTTTAAAGACATACCATATGAAACAAAAAACTTGAAAGGAAGACAAAAATAAGATTTCTCTTATGAGAATTCGGTAGCCTAACGACGTCACTTAAACATCCAAAAATGGATTGATGAGATCAAATAGGGTATCTCATCATATGAACTTAAATGATCAGTATTATAGATATAGATATCATACCCCAACATAATAAATAGGAACTTGAAATACTTTACATGAAATTAGATCTTGAAAACGAGAAGGGTGAAAGAACCACTTAGAAATTCGGTATCCTAACGACGCCACTTAAAACTTCCAAAAATGGATTGATGAGATCAAATAGGGTCTCTAATAAGATGAACATAAATTATCAGTATGATAGATATAGATATCATACCCCAACATAATAAAAAGGAACTTGAAATAATTAACATGAAATTAGATCTTGAAAACGAGAAGGGTGAAAGAACCCCTTAGAAATTCGGCAGCCTAACGGCGCCACTTAAACATCAACAAAAATGAATTGATGAGATCAAATAGGGTCTCTAATCATATGAACATAAAATATAAGTATGATATATTTATATATCATACCCCAACATAATAAAAAGGAACTTGAAAGACTTGACATGGAATTAGAACTTTGAAAAAGGAGAAAGGTGAAAGAACCACTTAAAAATTCGGCAGCCTAACGACACCACTTAAAACTTCAAAAATATTGAATTGAAGAGATAAAATGGGGTCTCTCATCATATGATCATAAAAGATAATTATTATAAATTTAGAGATCATACCCCAACATAATAAAAAGGAACTTGAAATACTTTACATGAAAATAGATCTTGAAAAATGAGAAGGGAGAAAGAATCCGTTACAAAAATTTCGGCAGCCTAACGGCGCCACTTAAAACATCATAAAATGAAATAATGAGAGCAAGAGGGGATCTCTCATTATATGAACATGAAAAGGGAGGTAAGAGGAGTATAAAATAACATCCTTTAACATAATAACATGGAGCATAAAAGAAATTACATAAAAGAGATTTCTTGAAAAGAGAGAGAGAGGTCAGATCCCTTACCTTAAAACATAACTCTTAAAACTCAAAGGTTGGGACCTTGAGGGATTGGGGGAACCTTGGGAGGACTCCTTGGGAGGTAATGAGACCCAAAATTCGTTGGGGGAGAGTGGGGAGTCGAAATGGATGAGATTATGGCTTGGTATTTATAGGGAAAGTGAGGGGACAAGGCATTAATGGCCAAGGGACACCTCAAAAGTGGGTTTCTCAAAACCATGTGATCTACCAAGATATTTCCCATGAAGTTTGGAAACATGGTTCCCACAATACAACAATGCATCACCTTTGGTCGTCCAACCCATAAAATATCTCATGACATCATCATGACACAGTTATGATGTCATTAAACATACTGAAACCCTAAAACTGTATTTTTATTATTCACTGCAAATTCAACTTTCTCAGAAAAATCCCAAAATTTCACCTTAACCAAATATCGATGCTCTGATTAAAAAAATGAACTCCATTTTATAAAAATAATTTTCTAAATATTTTTAATTTAATTTTTAAATAAATACACTATTCACCGAAAATTCATTTTTTTTTCAGAAAAATCCCCAAAAATTACCTTAACATAATATAGATGCTCTGAGTTCAAAAATGAAATCCATTTTATAAAAATAATTTTCTAAATAATTTTAATTAAATTTTTAATTAAAAAATACTATTCACCCGAAAAAACTAATACTTGAATAATAATACATGAAACCATTATTTAACCATTTTATTGAATCACATTACTTAATCAAGGTGCCTAGATTATATTAATAATTTCTTTAAGTGAGATTAATAATCCATTTAGTCACATTACTAATCCTAAGCATAAAATCACTATTCATAATTTATTATTCATCAAAAATTAAGTTGATCTTATTAGACTCTAAATTTCATACTAAACATAATTGTAGAAGACCATTTTTTGAAAATCATTACATATTTTTAATTATTTAAGGTTTACATAAACATTTTTAAAAAATCCTTTTTCTAAAATTCATCAAAAATATGCATACTATATTTATCCAGTCATTCGAAAATTCATAAACTTCATCATAAGAAGAAATCAAAATTTTTATTTAAAACAAAGGATTGCACAAGGCAGTTACGGTCTCCTTACATAGCCCCTTATCACACCAGCATATGACCTAAGTGTAAGGTGTGTTAAGGTGAGAGAATTCGAGGGAGGCTCGGCCAACATCGCACGAGTAATAATTTCTATCAGTTTGAACTTCTGGCAAAGGTGATTCCGTTCTAACTTCACATGATGAAGTTTGGCTTGGGTTTGGTCCAGAGCAAAGCCCAGTGGTGATACCTCCTTCCCAAGTTCTGTTAGATGGGCTTCGATTGGTCCAAGACTACTGGGTGAGGCCATCAAATCTTCTTTCTATATTAATTAACCAAGATTACTTGTATTTAGAGTCAAAAATCGAAACTTTTAGTTTCCAGTGGTCATATTAACCAATGGTCATATAACAGTCAAAACCCAACGGTCTCATTTTAATTATACTCATGTTATCAATTAAAAGAGTTTTGTTGAGTAAAAAAAATAGAATAACACACAAAATTCAGAAACAAGATTTATTCAAAATTTCGGGTCGTTACAATCTTCCCCCCTTAAGAAATTGCGTCCTCGCAATTTTTAAAATTGGGATTTGAAATTTCATTGAAAGTCCCACATCGGAAAAGGAGTTAGTAAAACTATTACTTTAAAAGAAAGAAAGGGAAGTACAAAGGTCACCCGAGTTAACCCACACTAGGATTCCATGTAGGAAAACATGGACATGGAAGAAAAGAAAAGGGTCAAGTTCTGAGGGAGAGTGAAAGAGAACATGATTAGGAGAAAGTTAACCATAAGAAAATCCCAAACTTATGATGTGTGTAAACAGTATTTGATTACCTAGTAGGAAACGTAAACCAACAATGTTTTTGTTTTACGTTCCTTTTCATAATTTTGAGGAATTCATTTACTACATAGAACAAAAACATAAGAAAATATACCTACCTTCATGTAGAGTTTCATCCTTTAATAAGTTTCTACCCAAAACTAATCTTTTCTCCAAATGATGAGCATTCAAAAACACTTGGTCTCATCAAAACACAAGAATCATCTTCTTGAGAGTCACTTAATTCACAAAAGATTAACAATCAATTTCTTCTACCTTTAAACATTATCCCGAAAACAAAAAGGGTAAGATAAAACAACTCTTCAAAAAAGAAAGAATCCCATAGGAAGGGAAACTACTTTTAAATCTTCAAAGATCCATGGTACTACCAAAATTCCATCATAGACCATTCCATAAATAACTGTTCTTAAAATTCCTCAAAATAAACTAAACTAAGATTGAAACCCAAATACAAGAAGAATTTGATAACATAGTCTTCCAAAATAAACTTAATTGTTCATCTCCAAAACACATCAACCACTCTTAACATCTTATAACAAAAGTAGATAACATAAACATATTTTACCCAAGATAGGTTAATCATTTCCATAAGTAACCTAAATTACTATGAGTCCACCTTAAATTCATCAATTCTTCAAAATATAAGTCAAACTTACTCCTCAATGAAAATACTGTATTAATCTATTTACATCGATCATATAGGGTCCCCAAAATAGTGAACGTCTTCCAAAATAATAATCATCTTTTAATCCCCTAATCCTCTCTGTCATATTAATACGACAATCGTCTCATTTCCTATCACATTGGTTGTTGGGACATGTTCTTCCATTTCCCGCCATTAACTATGAAAACAAAGTACAATTAGGGGCTTGAATACTTAGCCAATAATCATGAAATGGAACTTAAAACATATAAGGATAACATGTAGAAGAAAATTATACCCTAACTTGTGATCCCCTAGGTTCCCATCTAGTTTATCCATGATCATATATTCTTATGTGAATCTTTATTTTATTTTATCTTTGTTCCTTTAACAATGGTTCATACTAAGCTTATGAATTTACCAAAGCATATCCCCCGGGAGTGTCGTAACCAAGAGTGCAGCAAGGCCCGTTGTCGTGTACCCGTTCCCATTCGAGTCTAGCTTAAAGTGGTGTTTTCGGGTTTTACCCCTATGTACATCTGTGCCAGAGCCACCTCTACCTGCTCGTATCCAGACAGGGATGTATTTGCTTGGAAACCCCTTACTCAATACTCACCAAAATACCAGGAAGACATCCTATATTTAAACTTTTTATAGGAATCTTCCTAAAGTTTTCATATCCTAATTTCCACAAATAACTAAACCATCCTTTGATACCAACTATAGCATCCCGCCTTTTTATCACATAAACATTCATTACATTTTACAAAACTGAGGATCTTTAAGGTTTAGTGTCTTGGAAACCAGGAACTTAAAACATGAAACAAAAAAAACATTCTTCTTAAATACTTGAAAGGCTTCTCCTCATGTTCAACCTAGGTTCATTACTGCATCTCATAACCTGGGGACATACATCAAAAGAAAGGGTGAGCAGAAGGCCCAGTAAGGGAAACAAGGGAAACATTTAACATGTGAAATTGGGATACGTCAATAATGTCATGAAAAGAAGTTTAAGGCATGAGAAAGAAATCATGAGATATATCATAATAAAAATAACATTTTTCATAACTTGAAGATTTGGCTACAACATTTAATATTTACAATCATTTTTTTTCACCAAGGTCCATCCCCAAGGTGTCATTAAAAATTACCAAGGTTATTCACCAAGGTATCAGTCTAAAAAGTCATCTCTAGAGATTAAGTCTTTACCCAATGCATTGGAGCGCTATCTGGGCGCACCCTCGACATGTCTTTATTATCATGTGAGCCAAATATATCATCATCAATCATTTCATAAACAACCCACATAGCATAAAATAAATGGGTTTCATTTCATAATCATAACGTTTTAAAAACTGCTTTAAAGACATGATCTTTGTGTCACTTTAAACCCACGGAAAGGGAAAACGAGTTTCATGTATGTAAATCCTAGAATTTAAAATAGAAAATTTTGATATATATGTGAATACCCCTGTATAAATAAGAGCTTTGAGTATTCACTTAATAACATAAAATAATTTTGAGATAAAGAGGGAGGCATTTTGAGATGAAAACTATGCAGCATAACGTCTACGATACATGGTTTTAGAAAACATTGAAAAGAGAGGGGACATGGGTCACCCACTCAAAAATGATACATAAAACAGTAGGGGAACAGAATATATAGTATTTAAGAACATGGTAATTAAATTTTAAAGACATACCATATAAAATAAAAAACATGAAAGTAAGACAAAAATAAGATTTCTCTTATGAGAATTCGGTAGCCTAACGACGTCACTTAAAACTTCCAAAAATGGATTGACAAGATCAAATAGGGTATCTCATAATATGAAAATAAATGATCATTATGATAGATATAGAATTCATACCCCAACATAATAAAAAGGAACTTGAAAGGCTTGACATGAAAGTAGATCTTGAAAACGAGAAGGGTGGAAGAACCCCTTAGAAATTCAGTAGCCTAACGACACCACTTAAAACTTCCAAAAATGGATTGACGAGATCAAATAGGGTCTCTAATAATATGAAAATAAATGATCAATATGATAGATATAGATATAATACCCCAACATAATAAAAAGGAACTTGAAAGACTTGACATGGAATTAGATCTTGAAAATGAGAAGGGTGAAAGAACCCCTTAGAAATTCGGCAGCCTAACGACGCCACTTAAACTTCAACAAAAATGAATTGATGAGATCAAATAGGGTCTCTCATCATAGGAAAATAAAATATAAGTATGATATATTTAGAGATAATACCCCAACATAATAAAAAGGAACTTGAAATACTTGACATGGAATTAGAACTTTGAAAAAGGAGAAAGGTGAAAGAACCACTTAAAAATTCGGCAGCCTAATGACGCCACTTAAAACTCCAAAAATATTGAATTGAAGAGATAAAATGGGGTCTCTCATCATATGATCATAAAAGATAAGTATGATAAATTTAGAGATCATACCCCAACATAATAAAAAGGAACTTGAAATACTTTACATGAAAATAGATCTTGAAAAATGAGAAGGGAGAAAGAATCTGTTACAAAACTTTCGGCAGCCTAACGACGCCACTTAAAACATCATAAAATGAAATAATGAGAGCAAGAGGGGATCTATCATTATATGAACATGAAAAGGGAAGTAAGAGGAGTATAAAATAACATCCTTTAACATAAGAACATGGAGCATAAAAGAAATTACATAAAAGAGATTTCTTGAAAAGAGAGAGAGAGGTCAGATCCCTTACCTTAAAACGTAACTCTTAAAACTCAAAGGTTGGGACCTTGAGGGCTTGGGGGAACCTTGGGAGGACACCTTGGGAGGTAATGAGACCAGAAATTAGTTGGGGGAGAGTGGGGAGTCAAAATGGATGAGATTATGGTTTGGTATTTATAGGGAAGGTGAGGGGACAAGGCATTAATGGCTAAGGGACACCTCAAAAGTGGGTTTCTCAAAACCATGTGCTCTCCCAAGATATTTCCCATGAAGTTAGGCCACATGGTGCCCCCAATACAATAATTCATCACCTTTGGTCGGCCAAACCATAAAATATCTCATGATATCATCATGACACAGTTATGATGTCATTAAACATACCGAAACCCTAAAACTGTATTTTTACTATTCACTGAAAATTTAACTTTCTCAGAAAAATCCCAAAATTTCACCTTAAACAAATATCGATGCTATGATTACAAAAATTAACTCCATATTATAAAAATAATTTTCTAAATATTTTTAATTTAAGTTTTAAATAAATACACTATTCACCGAAAATCATTTTTTTTCTCAGAAAAATCCCCAAAAATTACCTTAACATAATATCGATGCTCTGAGTTCAAAAAATGAAATCCATTTTATAAAAATAATTTTCTAAATATTTTTAATTAAATTTTTAATTAAAAAACACTATTCACCCGAAAAAACTAATACTTGAATAATAATATATGAAACCATTATTTAACCATTTTATTGAATCACATTACTTAATCAAGGTGCCTAGATTATATTAATACTTTCTTTAAGTGAGATTACTAATCCATTTAGTCACATTTCTAATCCTAAGCATAAAATCACTATTCATGATTTACTATTCATCAAAAATTAAGTTGATCTTATTATACTCTAAATTTCATACTGAACATAATTGTAGAAGACCATTTTTTGAAAATCATTACACATTTTTAATTATTTAAGGTTTACATAAACATTTTTAAAATATCATTTTTCTAAAATTCATAAAAAATATGCATACTATATTTATCCGGTCATTCGAAAATTCATAAACTTCATCATAAGAAGAAGTCAAATTTTTTATTTAAAATAAAGGATTGCACAAGGCAGTTACGGTCTTCTTACATAGCCCCTTATCACACCAGCATATGACCTAAGTGTAAGGTGTGCTAAGGTGAGAGAATTTGAGGGAGGCTCGGCCAACATCGCACGAGTAGTAATTTCTATCAGTTTGAACTTCTCGCGAAGGCGATTCCATTCTAACTTCACACGATGAAGTTCAGCTTGGGTTTGGTCCAGAGCAAAGCCCAGTGGTGCTACCTCCTTCCCAAGTTCTGTTAGATGGTATTCGATTGGTCCAAGACTACTGGGTGAGGCCATCAAATATTCTTTCTATATTAATTAACCAAGATTACTTGTATTTAGAGTCAAAAATCGAAACGTTTAGTTTCCAGTGGTCATATTGACCAATGGTCATATAACAGTCAAAACCCAACGGTCTCATTTTAATTATACTCATGTTATCAATTGAAAGAGTTTTGTTGAGTAAAAAAAAAATAGAATAACACACAAAATTAGGAAACAAGATTTATTCAAAATTTCGGGTCGTTACAATTTAATTGTTTTTGCCACACCTCACGACAAGCGTGTGTCAATATGATCATAGTATTCATATAATTTTATATAGAATATAAAAATATAGGTAAATTCAATCCCACGAAAGATATTAAATCATCTATTGGTATTATTTTATTTTAGATTCTCTATAATAGAAGATACTTGGCCAACTAAATAATCCATGTCACGATGAAGAAATCAACAAAAATTATTCACGATAAAGGCCTGTAAGGAATTATTTTTAAATAAGTGGATAATAAGGAAGATCAAGTTATAATATTTTATATTTCATTAATATAGAAACCCCGAGTCATTATGAATACATAGATGTATTTCCAAAATGTAGTTTTTAATCAGGTTTTAAATAAACAAAAAATCTCATAATCGATTTTATTTGATTTTCCTTTTAAAAAAACAATGAAATATTTGTGAACTTTATATATATATTGAAAGGAAAAAAATAATTAAACATAGATAACTTGAATCTTGTAACTGATACACAATATATAAATAAAATAACCAGAGAGTGGTATAATTTATATATTCTTACTACATATTCTAGAAGTTGAAGAAGAATACCAAGAAGAGTCTGATGTTGGTGCTTCCTTGATGTTATAAAAGAAAATGTGTCGATGGGAAAGATATTACTTATAATTGTGTACATCTTGTTATATGTATAAAATATTGAAGAATAAAATCAAAATATTGATAGAACATTCAAACCATTCATTAACTTGATGAAACACCATCTTTTAAAGAAGAATTAAATAAAAATATTAAGATGACAAGGGTCCAACTTTGTTGTTTTTGTTGAAGATATTGGTGTTGAGTGATTTTCTAATATTAAAACCACTACGATCAATGTATACTATGACTTTGAGAATATAATAGAACCAATCTATATATTATTTCCTATATTATTTTACAAATTCAAATATTTGTTTTGGGGAAGAATATCCAATTCTAATTGATTCAGTGACATATAAATCAAAAGGGGATGTATTTTTCATTGATTTAGAGAATTTTTTTTAAAATAATGGTATTATTATAAAAAACATTTATCATCAAAGTAAGTGTATAATACATGAATTTTGAGAATTAAATTATACTAGCCCAACCATTGTGCGTGGCTTGAATTGAACTAGTGATCAATGAAAATTTATAGTGATAATAAAATATGTATACTCGATAAAATCCATACATATAAAGGAGTATGTTTTATAAAAGGATTTGAAACTTGTAAAATTTTTGTGTTTTTGTTCTTTGTTTATTTTTTTATTTCATGGTTAAATAAGGTTGTAGAGAAAATTTATCAATCTATTCCTCTTAGTCGGGGTAAATTTTTGATTTTAAGAAGGGTTGAATAAAATAATATAAAACTTAGTAAAATTTGGGTGCACTAATTCACCCCACTCTCAATATCTCTATAAGATCCATTGGGATCCAACTTTAATTGTATAGAGTCACTTATCCATATATTTTATTAATTTCACTTATAGATAGTACTTGTTTGGAGTGATTTATAAATTTTAACACTTTTTATTTAAAAGAATTTTACATGCCTTCACACTCATCTTCAAGATGGGTGATATCTTCCTATATAATTCTAAAAGAACAAAAAATGAAAGTGAATATTTATTTAGGATAATTGTTTAGAATGAACTTTAAAATACTAATTGATTTATCATGATAATCCTTAGAAATGTGATCTTCCTCACTTGTGCTTGGTTTTTCTATTGGAAAAATTTTACAAGTTATTTCTACTACCTCATCTCTATGTTAAGGATTTGAATGTTATTAAATAGAAAGGTTTTCTATTTTCTTGTTAGTGTATTCAACCACTAAGTTTATTTTTTCCATGATAGATCTATCTTTATCAATATTTAAACACGGGGAAAATGATTTTTACCTATTTTTATAAGAGGTATATATTCTAATAAAAAGTTCCTTTATGACATATATTATCAATATATATAATACTATGGAATCTACTTTGATTACCTTCAATTACTAAAGAATTTTAATTATCTTATTTCTTGGATGTGGCCTTCCTCAACTTCTTTGCATCTCTTTTATTACTATTCTTTAATGTCATAGTAGAAATATCTTCCATAATTAATGTTTCAGGGAACTAACTGTCTTCTTCAAATATTTACTTCATAAATCCTTTATAAAGAGAAACTAGAAAATAAAAATACTTCAAATTTAGAGATTATTAAGAATACAATAAGACATAGAACCTATGAAATGATACAAATTGATAGGATCAATTGGGATATAGGAAACACTGATGGGGGATCAATGTTTGATATTTTTTTTGGTAAAATAAGACCTTATAAATTCTTTTACCTCTAAACTTATTTAGTTAATGTATTTGAGAAACTTTATTTACCTTTGGTTATAATCATGTAGTAAAAGAAGAAAAGAAAAATAAGGAACACTGGGATTTGATAATGAGGTTAGCCTCTAATGTGGATAACTAAATTCTCAGTTTGTTTTGGTTTTAATCCCATAAACACACTGCTCTCCACTCATTACCAAAAAGTAACTCAGATTAGTGAATATCTATGGACCTATAATCCTAGAACTAATTAGGTAAAATGTAAGAACCACCTTACTGATATTAGGATATGATAACAAATAGGCCTTTCTTAACAAAATATAGGATTCAACATGAACCTCATGAATAATGATCGACAATGTAATATCATGTCCCACCCATACAATGTATGCCTGATATTCTTACTCAAACACAACAACCAAATAAGAAACCTCAATATTTCTTTAAACCTTATTATATAGCAATATCACAATCTAGGTTCTAAATTTATTATTTGGATTTTAAGAATATCATTAGTACAAAATTGAGGCTTTCTATTCTTCTTATTAATTATCACATGAGACTACTCTCCTTCACAAAAACATTGGATATCCACTTGGATTTAATAAACAATTTATTTAAGTTGAAAACATTTGGTATCTTTATTTGATACAAAAATAATACTCAATAATTATCTATTGTTCTCTCTTTCTTTTCACATTATTATTATCAGAATATATTTTCATAGAACACATGAATTTCTTTTGATAATTTATTTAAAACCCTTGAAATATTTGCCTTTAAAACATATAATATATTTAATCTCAAATTTTATTCAAATAAATCACAAATAATATCTCATTTTAATTCACATGAATAATAGGAATTTAATTCCTGTGCGATATCAAAATTATCATAACCTTCAATTTCTTCTTCAAACCTCCATGAAATGAATGTCTTTATAATATATATATACATGAGAACCATTCATCATTACAACCATGGTACAATATCATCTGTTGTAGTGTAATTCTCTCCCTAAATGTTTTTTCATCATCTCACACTTCATTTGGAAATTTATTCCTGATATAACTACCTTTAATGTGATAAAATCTTCTTTGGTCCATATTTGATACCTTCTTGCTTTCTGGTTTATTCTTATTCTCCTTGGACATACTTTATCATCCTTAACCTTCATGACCAAGTTTTATTTCTTGAATCATGATTAAAAAATTTAATCCTAATATTTATTCTATAAAGAATATTTTAGAATAATGTAGTTTATCTTCTCAAAGTATTTTCTTGAAATATTCGCCACCTTAAATTTTAATAACCAATAGATTCCTACATTTCATATGATAAATTATTGTAGGACATTGTATTTTCATGAATTTGTTATTTTTTTTGGAAATTTAATATTTCTTACACTCATACAAAATTCTTATGTTTTCCTGAAAAACTATTATGAAATTTCAAGAATACTATAGACAATATTCAAAGACTTACTACATCATCAAAGTCTTATGAAATCCTTAAAGCCTTATGAAATCCTCAAAGACTCATGAAATTTTCAAATTCATTTTAACTACTCTAATATCTCTTATAAAATATTACTTTTTCAATATTATCAACTCCATAAGTATTACAAAACAAATTATTATGAAAATAGTGACAAGTCTTATTTAAACTCAGGACATAACTATTTTTTAGCTTCATCAAATAGGTCTTATTAAATCCTTATTACTTTTTCATTTTTATCTTCAGATCATAAATTTTATGATATATTACAAAGTCTTATTTAGAGTAAGATAAATTATTATATAGAATGAAACTGAGTCTTATGCATTGGTCTTTTTTCAAATTTCACCAACTGAAGAGTTTTATGAAATGATACAATTATTATGGAATTTTTTATTTTCAAATTTTTGGGTATATACTCCTATAAGTCATAATAAATACTCAATACTCTTATAAAATATAGTATATCTTAGAAATTTTCATTTTAAAAGTTCCAATATATGATTTATAAAATAAATTCCATTCATTTTAAAACTTCTTAAACCACCTAAAATCACCTTGGAATAACTTCAAATCAAATTTAATCAATATTAGATAAAATTAAAAATCTTGATGAAATATATAAATATTCCATAGGATATTTCAATGAAGTTCCACTGAAACATCAAAAATTATTCATCAATAATAAACAAAATATATTTATTCAAGTAATAAATGCATTCATATAAGAATACTTGGGATGGAATAAATTTATTTCCCAGCTAATTCATTGATATAAAATATCAATCACTAAGAACACACTATGTAACTTTCCTATTTTTCATCAAAATATTCATGAATAGATTCTTCATACGAAATATCAATCAATGGAATCTTAAAAATAGGTTTGAAAACTGAATATTCTTTATATAATTTAAATGTTGACAATAAATCAAACACTTCATCAAACATTTCCATATTAATAGATCTCTAATAATATCCATTGGAACCATACTACTTTATTTATCATAGGAATATGATAAAAAATAAATTTAATATGTTTTTCCAATAATACAAAGGAAGAAACAAACATCCAATATTTGAGGTGCGTCTTTGATATAATCTTGCTCAACTCATCAAATAGTCACACCTTAATTCTTAGCATCTTCAAATAAAATTATCATCAATATGCTTAGGAACTTTATGATTCTTACGAGATATTATCATTAATTACATATTCACATATTATTATTTTCAACTAATTATTGAAAATAATATATCCCACCATAAGGTGGGTTAAACAAAGGTATGGATACTGTGAAATGTATATTCTCAAATAGACAAGGTAAATTAGGACTATTTATTTCCTTTAGTAGACATGCCAAAATATATTAGGATATTCCTTTCTATAATTATTCAAAGTAAGTTTATGAAATTATATATATATATATATATATATATATATATATATGTAAATCATACATTTCTAAATAAATTTAAATAATAAGATATGTATGTATATACATTATATGGTTATTAAATCGATATTGAAAGTATAAAAGCATATAAACTAAAAAAATCCTTATGTGAATTAAAGAAAGCACCCTAAGATTAGTATTAATGTCCTGATACATTCTTGAATAATTTTAGGGTTACTCGAGAAGGATTAGATCAAAATATATTTGTAAAAAAATTAAATGAAAAATAATAAGTCTAGTATTTCTATATGAAATTATATTTATAGGATTGAGAGATAGTGATTATGAGATTTTTTTTAGACTCATACTAAATTTTTTTAATTTTTTTTATTGTAAAATTCATATTTTTCTTAGAAATATAGAAAAATAAAATAATTAAGGTACATTTATCTTACATCATAATTATACCCATGATATTTTTAAGTGGTTTTACGTGGATGATTATAATCTATTGAGATCTATAATAGCTACTAGAAAAATTACAATGAAATATAAGATTAATAAAGTAATAGATATTATATGATATATAAAATAGTAATTGGAAAATTATTAAGGAATGATATTACTTATGGATCATTCTATGTTTTTATATATAATTCCATATATAAAACATTTTTTTTTCAAATAAATTCTCAAATATATCAGATGAAAAATATATTATGGGTTATTATATACAATATATGCAACTAAAAATATTATTTCATTCCTATAAAATGATAGAGATGGATTAGTAAATGATCAAAAACCCAGTTCAGGGGGAGAATTATTTATTAGGAAATTTTTTTATCTTTGTTGATTAATAAATATAATAAGATTTCATTAATCATTTCCTGGGAAGAATATATTGTTTCCACACATACCGTCATATAACATTTATGCATATAGGAAAAACTAATTGACTTAGAGGATCAAGTGGATCTTCATATCTTTATTACATTTAAAAATAATAGAGAAATTAATCTTAGTAAGAATCTAATATAATAATATTATTGAAAACATATATAAATCAAATGTCACTTTAATAATTGAGAATTTGAAGAAAAATTGGTGAAACTAGAATATATATCTTATGATGATCATTTTTTTGTAATACTTACAATATATCTATCAAATCTATGAAATGAGATGTATTGATTAAATATAAGTGTTCCACCACCTTATATTACTTCATAATTTTGAATTATTATGACCCCTATCATTTATTATTATGTTTATCAATTCACTATTCTTATATTAATGTTATTATTATATGTGAAATTTGGTGGATGTTTATTTACAGTGGTTTAGGGAATATCCAAAATATTTACTTACCCTATATTGTTTTATATACCAAACATTTCTCAAGTAGGTTTAGGTTTGGGTTATTAAATTTGGGTACGTGATAAAAGTTCGATACAAAGGGAGTTTTTTTATCTTTGTTGTAAGAGTGGTGGATAACAACCAAATAGAAGTGGAGTGGATATATGTATATACATGATAGGGGTGTGTAATATGTTATAGTAAGTGGGTATTTATACATGGTTGTTTAAATAAAAATAAAAATGAGTATAATGTTATACCCCATCAATTTTTGGAATTAGAACTGTTTTTTCTTTAAAATAATGCGATTGAGAAGTGTGGGATATGTTCTATAAATTTTGGTGATGTATAGAGCAATGGAGGATTTTCATTATACATATCAAGTAAAATATATATAATATATCATTATCTAAGTTATTATAGTTCCCAATTTCTACAGTGGTATCACCAATGATGACACACATTGAAAATAATGATATGTTGGTATTAGTGTCTAGAATATAAACCCAAACAATTCATATCACTATTAATGGTAATAAAAAATGGGATATAAATTTTGTGAAAAAGTTTGTTTAGTACATCCCACAAGAGAAATATGAAAAGTAACTTGATGCTACAAAATCTATTATATAGGGATATAATGTGCATTAAAATTTACACATCATATCATATACATTGATATGTAAAAATGAAATTTATTTTAGGAATACTATTAAAAGTTATAATCTTATATATAATATTTTTTAAGTTATGTGGATCCTTTTTTGGTATATATTTAGGAATGTTTTAATACATAAAACATTTCAGTATATACTCACTAATGATGATTTTATAAATAATAACATGATTTTTTTCTTCCTAGTGAAATGGAACTTGAACTATGAAATTGTGATTCATGGGATGAAACTATGATGTGATTATTATGATAGAGTATGGAATTCATATAAAATTATATATATCTAAATACCATGAAAGATCTTATTCATACAAAAAGTAATAATGAAGTCATTGTAGATATTATATTTGATGATAAAGTTTATTTTATGGTGAGTTTTGATGATTTAAATGGGGTTTTCATTTTTATTACTATATCCCTCACAATGTTGTATTATTTGAGGATATTTATATTTTATTTAGTGAATATGTAAATTATATATATATGGAAAGTATTTCTATCTAGGATAGCTTCATACTTCTTGATATTTCCATGAGTATTGAATAATATTCATGATGTGAAAAGGTAATGGTGGGATGAAAAATGTGGTCAGGAGGTGGGGTCTAAAAAGGTATATTGGATCCTTCCAAAAAAGGTAAAGATATTATGGCTATAAATACCCACATGGTCATATATACTAAATTAAGGATAATTTTACACAGTGAAAAGGATATGTATTCAAAATATTATGGATGATATATATAGAATAATAAAAATTCCCTCATATATCTTCCAGAAACTAGAAATAAAATGGGTTTGTTGATTATTAAGAAGAGTAATTAACATATAAATTTTAAAGAGAGTGGTTCATGAAATTATAAGGGTGAATAAAATTAGAATATACTAATCACCTAATAATTTTGGCGATACATGCTTTATTTTTCTTATATGTTTGGAATTATATTATAGAAAAACTTTTAATTTGTGATAGGAAGTGAACATAAAATCATGTAAAGTGTAAAAATTGATCATTTGTAGTGATTTAAGTGTGAAATAATTCTATAATCATTAAACTATATTCATTACTAAGGAAAACCAAGTAAATACTTATGTATATCCCTTTTACTCTTCGCCTTCAGAATTTAAATATATAGTTTATAAGGAGAGTTTCCAAACTCCCTAAGAAATAAAATATATTAATATTAATTCTTTTTTAAATCATTGAATATTATTGAAAAATATTTATATAATGATTTCCTCCCCCTAGTTGTACCATTTTTGTGAGTGTATATTTCCCACAAACAAGTTTCATAGACTAAAATTTTTACTAACTATTTTTTACTATTATATCATTAAATTTTGTTTTTATAAATCAATAAATACATTTTGTGCATTATTTATATCTATTGTTTCATTTTAACTGAATAAATAAGTATTTAATTTGATAATTTAGGAATTAAATTAAATTTTTATTTAATTTTCACAAGATCTATAGTTTAAAATTAATTTTATTTTTAAAAATTAAACATATTTTTTATATTTTTATGATCGAATTTTATGTAATATGATTTGTAATTCACCTAAAAAAATATACATTGATTTTATCATATAAAAGGATATTTTTCATCATAAGATTAATATAAATCAAAATTTAACTTAGAATCATCCACCATAATCAATAATTTCTCTTTATTTTGTAGATATTTCCAATTATAAAAATGGGGTCTTGTAATAAAACCCTATAAATAATTAAATATTATATTAATAGATATATTTTATCCCTTATGAATTTATATTTCTTTTATTATGTATTTCTATTCTAAAAATTATAGTAATGTACCTTTACAAGATAAATTTTCTTATATTCATAGAATCATTCCTCAAATTTTACCACATTAATATTTCATTAGATCCTTTTTATATTTTTTAACATATATATATATATATATATATTGTTAAACCTATTATTTTTCTTATCATGTTAATCCTATTTAAAGCTTGAACTCTCAAATTATATTAAATTAAAGTTATCATAAACCCTTTTCCTATACTTCCTTATTCAAATATTTAAATATATATATATATTCATTTACATTATGTAATTATTATATGAATATATTATTTCTTCTTAATATTCAACATAATAAAATTTTTGTAACTAGTTTTGGTCCCAAAAATAATCACTGGATGATGGATTATGGAATACATTGTATCATTTTTTTTATGTTAATAAAGAAATTTTTTTATCATATATTTACATGAAGTTAAAAATTGATATTAAATTTATAAATATAATGAAACTATAATGTATGTTATATATATACATGATCATATCTAGTTAATTATCATTAAAAAATAGGTTATGATGATCTATTGATGCTAGTATAAGTTGGGGAGTGTATAAAAATATAATTCACTAATTTGATAAATGTTAAAAAACTATTTACAATATTAAATAAGAATGAGATAAGATACATGAATTATCAAAAATATTATTGTTTTACTCAAAATCATGATGATAGTTTTCTCCTCTTACGTAAAATTAAAATATTTATAAATGATGAATTTCAATATTTGATTATTTTTATAAATTATTTTAGATTATTATCAAATTATATCTTATCAATTGTGTTATTAATCATGATATGTATTGTAACTATAAAATAATATGATTTAAACACTTATATGATAAGTAAGTATGCCATGATCTATGATAGAATGAGACTAAGAATAAAACTGATGTTTCTATAATTCCAAGGAATTCTCTAGTAACTATTAATGGAGGTTTTATGACCATTGGATCTCAATGTAAAGGGGAAGAAGATCCACGTGAGAATAATAATAAGGAATAAATTAATGATAAGACTATTTTTATGAAAAAGATGAGAAAATAATCTTTACTAAGAATAATTTTTAGAACCTGGTGAAAAATATTTAAAGATCAAATGGATTCAAACAGTATAAGTGTAGGTTCCGGCCGTAGCGGAAGCATGCGATGGGTCATTCCCAACTTGTATTTTTTTCATGATCAATGCTCTATCCCATATTTGCACAATGATAAATGTTATGATCTATGGAATTGAATAAAAGAAAAAATACAATGGATAGAATGCTGGAATCAGAGAGAGGATCATCACATATTATTTATAATTAATTTAAATAAATAAAGAATTACCTTGTTGAAATTATTTCTTCATTGATAGATCTTAAAATATATCTTCATTGAACTATTTTTGTGTTATAGTAATTAAGAGAATATTCCCTCTAGAAGTGATTCATATGTGTTCCAAAAATTACCGAACATCAATGTATGAATCTTTGGGTGCTAGAATGACATATCCTATCAGTTGCATCGTCCACCTTTGGTCACCACAAGAACCGATTCCAAAGCATTCTCCTTGATCACTCATAAATTTATAGTGGGACGTGGAGGAATACCGCTCTCCATTCTTGGGATCATTCTTGTAGAAGGGATATCTTTAGGTATTGAGATAATTCTCTAAATCTGTTGTGCACAACCAAAACAAATGAATTGGATCTCTAAGAAAAAATATAATTGGGTTTATATGTCACTAGGTTTAGAAATAAATAATTGCACAAGTAACCTTTATTATTTATTTAGTATTTTAATAACCCCATATAAAATAATAATAATAATAATATTATTATTTCTCAATATGCACTTAACTTATGAATTAAATTAAATATTATTTAATCAAATAATATTCAATATTTTTTATTTCTCACAAGACCATTAAACTTGGTTTTCCATTCCTTCACAAAATTTATCTAACCTTGAATAATGATTATTTATTTATTAAATAAATATAACTGCATTATTTTATAATAAATAAATAAATATTATATTCACTAAATAGAAAATAAATATTTATTAAATATTCTGTTCATATTATATTCTCTTGAATAATTGGTGACATAATATATGCGATAAAGAAAACATGAATAACTATTAAACCATGTGTGGGAATAATATTTATTCAACTTGTTAAACAATCACTACTACAAAAATGATCTTTATCAGCGCTCAAAATGAGCTTTATCAGCACTAAAAAAGCGCTATAAAGCTCGACGCTGATAAGGGGGGGGGGGGTACCCTTTATCAGCATTTACTGAGTGCTGATAAAGGGGTACTTTATCAGCGCTAAAAAAGATCTGATAAAACAACCATTTATCAGCGCTAAAAGAGTGTTGATAAATGCGTATTTTATCAGTGATCCTTTAGCGCTAATAAACTGATCCTTTATCATCACTTCTTTAGCGCTGATAAAGGTGGAGTTTATTAGCGCTTTTTTAGTGCTGATAAAAGCTCCATTTATCAGTGCTAAAAAAGCGCTGATAAATGCCCTGTCTGCTGCTATGAAAAAATCTGCAGCAGCACACCCGAACACCTGCAAAAAAATTCGGCATCACAATAAGCTAATTAGAGCAAGTATACCTGTAAAAAATTAACACATAAATCATAAGATAATTAGACCAAGTATATCCGTACACCATAAACACATAATTCATAAGTTAATGAAGTACATAAAGAATTCAATTCAGAATTCAGGGGGTTGGGGGGATGTTCAAGGGTTTGGGGTGGCTGTCCAAGGGGGGGTAGGGGGTGTCTAGGGGGCTTTCTAGAGGGTGGGCGGGTGTCCAAGGTGTCAGGGGGGCTTTACAGGGGTGGGGGGGTGTCCAGAGGGGTGGGGGGTGTCCAGGGGGTGGGTTGGTGTCCAATGGGGGTGGGGGGGGGGGGGCGGTCCAGGGGGTTGGTGGGGTTGACTCATAGACATCACAAAGGACCCATGAATCATTATTATAAAAGATCAACACAATCCGAATGCGTTTGGTCATATTTCCGTAGGTCAGTTGTTGTTTTCACTTAAAATTGTGTCCATTTTAAACCAAAGAGAGACCCTTTGAGTGCTACCGGCCACACCGTGCCTCAGATTGAGGCGGGGATGACTCTTACACATCACAAAGGACCCGTGGATCGTTCTCTTAAAGGACCAACGCAATCCAAATGTGTTTGGTCAAATTTCTATAGGTTAGTTGTTTTTTTCACTTAAAATTGTGTCCATTTTAAACAAAAGAGAGACGCTTTGAGTGGAACCGGCCACACCGTGCCTCTTATTGAGGTGGGGTTGACTCTTAAATGTCACAAAGGACCCATGGGTCGTTCTTATAAATGATCAAGACAATCCGAAGGCGTTTGGTTAGAATTCCGTAGGTCAGTTGTTGTTTTTACTTAAAATTGTGTCCATTTTAAACCAAAGAGAGACCCTTTGAGTGATACCGACCAAACTTTGCCTCAGATTGAGGGGGGGATGACTCATACACATCAAAAAGGACCTGTGGATCGTTCTCCTAAAGGATCAAGACAATCCAAATTTGTTTGGTCGGATTTCCGTAGGCCAGTTGTTGTTTTCACTTAAAATTGTGTCCATTTAGACAAAAGAGAGACCCTTTGAGTGGTACCGGCCACACCGTGCTTGGATTGGGGAGGGTTTGACTCATACATTTCACAAAGTACCCTTGGATATTTCTTATAAAAGATCAAGGCAATCCAAATTCATTTGGTTGGATTTCCATAGGTCAGTTTTTGTTTTCAATTAAAATTTTGTCCATTTTAAACCAAAGAGAGACCCTTTGAGTGCTACCGGCCACACCGTACCTCAGATTGAGGCAGATATGACTCATACACGTCAAAAAGGACCCTTGGATTGTTATCCTAATGGATAAACACAATCTGAATGCGTTTGGTTGGATTTCCATAAGTCAGTTGTTGTTTTCACTTAAAATTGTGCCCATTTTAAACAAAAATAGAGACCCTTTGAGTGATACCGGCCACACAGTGCCTTGGATTGAGGTGGGGATGAATCATACATGTCAAAAAGGACCCATGGATTGTTCTTATAAAATATCAAGGCAATCCGAATGTGTTTCATCAGATTTCCGTAGGTCAGTTGTTGTTTTCACTTAAAATTGTGTCCATTTAAAAAAAAAGAGACCCTTTGAGTGCTACCGGACACACCGTGCCTTAGATTGAGGCTGAGATGACTCTTAAACGTCAAAAAGGACCCATGGATCGTTATTATAAAATATCAACACAATATGAATGCATTTGGTCAGATTTCTGTAGGTCAGTTGTTGTTTTCACTTAAAAATCTGTCCATTTTAAACAAAAGAGAGACCCTTTGAGTGGTACCGGCGACACCGTGCCTCAGATTGAGGTGGGGATGACTTTTACATGTCAAAAAGGACCCTTGGATCATTCTCATAAAGGATAAACACAATAAGAATTGTTTTGGTCATATTTCCATAGGTCAGTTGTTGTTTTCACTTAAAATTGTGTCCATTTTAAACAAAATAGGGACCCTTTGAGTGCTACCGACCACACTGTGCCTCATATTGAGGCGAGGATTACTCTTACAAATCACAAAGGACCCATGGATATTTCTTATAAAATATAAACACAATCAGAATGTGTTTGGTCAGATTTCTGTAGGTCAGTTGTTGTTTTCACTTAAAAATTTCTCCATTTTAAACAAAAGAGAGACCCTTTGAGTGGTACCGGCCACACCGTGCCTCGGATTGAGGCAGGGATGACTCTTACATGTCACAAATGACACGTGGATCATTATCCTAAATTATCAACACAATCCTAATGGGTTTGGTTGGATTTATGTAGGCCAGTTGTTGTTTTCACTTAAAATTGTGTCCATTTTAAACAAAATAGAGACCCTTTGAGTGGTATCGGCCACACCGTGCCTCATATTGAGGAGGGGATTACTTTTAAACATAAAAAAGGACCCATGGATCGTTCTTATAAAATATAAATACAATATGAATGTGTTTGGTCAGATTTCCATAGGTCAGTTGTTGTTTTCACTTAAAAATCTGTCCATTTTAAACAAAAGAGAGACCATTTGAGTGGTACCGGCCACACCATGACTCATATTGAGGCGGGGATGACTCGTACATTCCCAAAGGACCCTTGGATCGTTCTACTAAAGGATAAACACAATCTGAATGCGTTTGGTCAAATTTATGTAAGCCAGTTGTTGTTTTCATTTAAAATTGTGTCCATTTTAAACAAAATAGAGACCCTTTGGGTGGTACCGGCCACTCCGTGCCTCAGATTGAGGAAAGGATGACTCTTAAATGTCAAAAATTACCCTTGGATATTTCTTATAAAAGATCAAGGCAATACGAATGCATTTGGTTTGATTTACATAGGTCAGTTGTTGTTTTCACTTAAAATTGTGTCCATTTTAAACAAAAAAGAGACTCTTTGAGTACTACCAGCCACACCGTGCTTCAGATTGAGATAGAGATGACTCATACATGTCCAAAAGGACCCTTGGATCATTCTTATAAAAGATAAAGGCAATATGAATGCATTTGGTTGGATTTCCATAGGTCAGTTGTTGTTTTCACTTAAAAATCTGTCAATTTTAAACAAAAGAGAGACCCTTTGAGTGCTACCAGCCACACCGTGCCTCAGATTAAGGCGAGGACGACTCGTACACATCCCCAATTCAGCTTTGGATTGTTCTTATAAAATATCAAGACAGTAAGAATGCGTTTAGTCAGATTTTCATAGGTCAGTTTTTGCTTTCAATTAAAATTGTGTCCATTTTAAACCAAAGAGAGACCCTTTGAGTGCTACTGGCCACAACATGCCTCAGATTGAGGCGAGGATGACTCTTACACATCAAAAAATACCCATGGATCATTGTTATAAAATATCAACACAATCCAAATTCATTTGGTTGGATTTCCGTAGGCGAGTTGTTGTTTTCACTTAAAAATCTATCCATGTTAAACAAAAGAGAGACCCTTTGAGTGGTACCGGCCACACCGTGCCTCAGATTGAGGTGGGGATGAATCTTACACATCACTAAGGACCCTTGGATCATTATCCTAAAGGATAAACACATTACTAATGGGTTTGTTCATATTTCCGTAGGTCAGTTGTTGTTTTCACTTAAAATTGTGTCCATTTTAAACAAAATAGAGACCCTTTGAGTGGTACCAGCCACACCGTGCCTTGTATTGAGGTGGGGTTGACTTGTACACGTCACTAAGGACCCTTTTATTGTTATCCTAAAGTATCAACACAATCCGAATGGGTTTGGTCAGATTTTTGTAGGTCAGTTGTTGTTTTCACTTAAAATTGTGTCCATTTTAAACAAAAGAGAGAACCTTTGAGTGGTATCGGCCACACCGTGACTCGTATTGAGGCGGGAATGACTCGTACATGTCAAAAAGTACCCATGGATCGTTCTTATAAAATATCAATACAATCCAAATGCTTTTGGTTGGATTTCCATAGTTCAGTTGTAGTTTTCACTTAAAAATCTGTCCATTTTAAACAAAAGAGAGACCCTTTGAGTGGTATCGGCCACACCATGCCTCGGGTTGAGGCGGGGATGACTCATACATGTCACAAAGGACCCTTGGATCATTATTATAAAATTCTAACACAATCCTAATTCATTTGTTCAGATTTCTGTAGGTCAGTTTTTGTCTTCACTTAAAAATCTATCCATTTTAAACAAAAGAGAGACCCTTTGAGTGGTACCGGCCACACCGTGCCTCGGATTAAGGAAGGGTTGACTCTTACACGTCCCCAATGCACTCTTGGATCGTTCTCTTAATGGATAAACACAATCCGAATGCATTTGGTTGGATTTCCTTAGGTCAGTTGTTGTTTTCACTTAAAAATTTGTCCATTTAAACAAAAGAGAGACCCTTTGAGTGGTTCATCATTATTGCATGTTGTTGGTGCATATCATCTATTAAAATGGAAAATTGACTCATTGGATAAATGATGTTTTATTTAATAACAATTATAATATTCCTACGAACATTTACATACAACAATGTTTCATCTTTTGATCCCCTAAACCCCTCTCAAAAATGACCACCAATTGTACAGGTCCCCAAGTCAGATCTTAATGTTATTTTTGTAAAATCTATCATCAGTTATGCGGCCCACTAATTTATAAACACATCTATATCATCTTGTGAGTATGAGGTTTTTTGGAAGTCAGAGTAGTACTGCAAAATATATAAATAAATAATTAATAAATAAATTAAATGAACTAGTAGTTGTTTTTGAAAATACCTCTTTAGGGATGCTAGTTTATTGATGAAAAACGATCTCCTTCATAAATTTACAAAAATAATAAATGCAATCATTATCGTTAGTTTATTTTAGAAACTTTAAAAAAATTGATCATTAGGAGAATAAGTAACATGTGTTGAGATGTGTTTGGATAGTGAAATTTTATTATATATACCCTGATATTTGTTCAGACGTAGTACTTTCTCACCTCCTTATGCTTAGCCTCTGTCCTCATTCCTTTTTTTAGAATATAATGATACACCGCCCTATCATAACAGAATCCTCAGTAAAAGATAATATAAATTATATTACATGATTTTTAGACCTAAAATGTAAGATTTAGTGTCTTACAGATTCACAAACTCCATCATGTGTGGTTGGTTGATGGATATCCTTGCTTTGAATCCAGAAAATAAATCTATGGAGTATCCAAGTTCACCGCAATTAGCAACCAATGTTTCCTAAAAACACAAAAAAGGAATAAGTAATAAAATAAGTGAAAATATAATTGATATTCTTTAATCGTAGAGTTTTACCCCTGCATGGTTGGTATTAGGAAGATTCTGTCATCTGTAATCTTGCTTTCAAATGTTTTCAGCAATCTGTTCACTATTGCATCCCTTTTTTATGGCTCTAATTTTGTTTGGTGTGTTGATGTGGTTTGAGGACTAATGAGTCCAAATCTTGGCTCATGGGAAAATTCCTTCAACTATTTTTCATAAATGCATCTGTCAACAATATAAAATGCATTTAGTCATAATTTTAACATTAGATCATCTTTTAGAAAATAAATTCATGGAAACATACCTCATATATACATTTAAAACTGTGATGCCTAGCCAACCGTTTTCAAGGATCTCATTTAGATTTTCAGCAGCAACAAAATCTTGACTTTTCTCTCCGTATATATTCTCTTTGAAAACCACTATTTGAATATTACCATCTTTTAGCTTCGTATTGACATGAGTCTTCAATGCTACTAAATGTGGACAGAGAACAGGTGGCGTTATTGTGCTTTCAGTAGCTCCTTGGGATCGTTTGGTTGATCCTTTAGATGGTTTTGAGCCGACGTTTGTCACCCCCTTCCCTTTCTCCGTCTATAACAATAATCATTGGTTTAGAACCTTTTTTCATTAATTGTTAAAGGTTTAGCTTAAAAAAGAGGAAATAAATACCTCTTTGTCTGCATGCACTCTTACAAGTTGTGATGACCATGCAATGAATGTCCCAATATCCTTTTCAACCGTATGAATATCATCGTCTTCAAGTGGAATAGGTAGATTTTCATTTGTCTCATGAGCTACAATAATCATCACTTTCAGATGATCTTTCAGAAGTGGTCTATTATGCAGCGTGGTATCTGGGATATTGAACACTGTAGCCCTCGTTACAAGGTGATAGGTGGGTGTTGATAGATATAAATCACAATCATTATCACCCTGTAGAAGATCAGTACAGAAAAATTATCAGTGTTTGTATGATTCACATTTCATGGGAACAATTATTATAATATTGATTACCACAGCTAAGATAGTTATTTGAGGGGAATGGATCGCCTCAAAGCTGGTGGGGGGTGGGGTGGGATGTTCATGTACTGGTTATTCCTGAGTTGTGTCTTCCCTTTGCTTCCCACCCATAAAAGTTGCTAGAAACTCTCCCTTCCATTACAATCGTTCTTCAAGGGTTGCTATTTTTTCGCTCATTTGTTCCAATTTTTCTTCTGTATCATTTGTTTTTTTTCTTCTCAAAATATACACGGGGTGTCACCCTAAACCCCGCACCTCTGACACGACCGTATTTTTCTATCTACTTCAAAGTCATCGATAATAGGTCTGTATCCGCTACAGGAGTAGCTGATTCCTATGACTGTTGGATATAGAAAAATAAATAATTATTTTTATGTAATATCAATTTAAAACAAATCTTTTTATCATTTTGTCATACTTACACATATTTCCCACACTTTTTGTGTGTTCTCATCTACTAACTTCCCTTCCTTATTCACTCGTGCCTCCTTCCATAGCACATGATGTGGGATGGAAGTGTATTTGGTTTTAGACTCATCAATCTACATATAAACATAGAAAGATAATTATGATTTTGTTTATTGGAACCTAACAATATTACTATAAATTTAAAATACATAACATTTTATTTTATAATGAAGCGTACCCCATCCTTGCTTTATGATAGGGTTATGTTGGTTTTTATGCATGTTCCTTATTTTTAGTACATATTTTCTGTTTCATAAATGAAATATTGACAATCAAAGTAATGAATACATGTATCCTCAAACAACGTATTATCACCCACAATGTACCTGAAACTTTTCATCCCCACGACGACCAATAAATGCGTCCCATGCTTCTTGGGATATCAGGTGAGTGTAGACAATGGGTGGGTGCAGGTTTATTTTACCTTTGGAATATTTCAGGTGACATCTTGTTAAAATAGTGTGAAAACCTTGATTAATCCTTCCTGCAAGCCTTAGTACATAATCCTTGTGTGAATCTTCTACTATAAATGTACTCTAAAAGAGATTGAGAAGAGTAATACATTGTTTAATTATTTTATTTTCTAGTAAATTAAATAAATAAATTCATAATTTTACTATAATTTCTTCCTAGATCATAGCCTTTATCCAGGACATAACATGGTTCCATGAATCTATGTCAATCGGCACGCATTGCCGAGTGAAAACTCTAATGTAGCTGCTAAACATATACTTGTTGGGATTCACATGTTGGCCTCGTGCATTCCATCCGACTTCAAATTTTATGCCTTTACTTTTCACCTTAAGAAATTTGGCTAACACCATCAAACTACAATGCACCTGTGTTTTCTGCGACGTCGGTCCTTCATTCCCGACCATTTAATTGATATCCACATCATCTATATATTTATCTGAAATGGTATCAACGGCATGTGCTGATGGTTGTTGGACCTCAACACTAGGAGCAGCAGGAGCCGCAACAGCAGGAGTAGCAGCAGCCACAACAGGAGTAGTAGGAGCAGTAGGAGCCGTAGTAGGAGGAGCAGCAGGAGCAACAGGAGCCGCAACTGGAGCAGCAACAGAAGCAGCAGCAGCTGCATGAGCAGCAGGAGCAGCAGTAGCAGCAGCAGCCGCAGCAGCAACAACTTGAGAGACTTGTTCAGCCTCAAGGTTAGAAGCACTAGAATGTTCAGAAGTCATTATTTTCAAAAGTGGTTGAACAATTAATTTAGATTACATAAATTCAATAATGATAAGATAATAACATGAGATAAAAAGATCTATATTAAAAACAAAATATAACCTGTTTATTGAACTCTCTTTCTTTTTTTCAAAGGTTGAAGGGATTTGAAACCTCTATCGATTATCCAAATCCCTTCATTGTGGTCTCCTCTAACATACAAAACATCATCTACATTGGGACCGCTCCGAAATGAATGCGACGTACCACTGAAAGGATCATCCTCAACTGAATTTTCATCAGAACCTTCAGTAGTTTTGGACGATAACAGAATAATCGACCACTTTCGGTTTGCGGGATCTGGAATATAGAAAACTTGTACCGCTTGTGATGCCATTATAAACTGTTCATCTTTGTACCCTTCTTTACTAAAATCAACTTTCACAAATCCCCATTCATCTATTTTAACACCACTATTGTTATCAACCCATTTGCATTGAAAAATCGGCAATTGGAATGTTGTATAATCCAACTCCCATATTAGTTTGATAATGCCAAAGTATGACATATTTGCATAAATTATATTTTTGTCCTTACTACTAGAAACATGCATCGATTCAGCCACTAGTGTAACTCCACTATTTTTCATGGTACTATCTTTATCATGTTCATCTGTATAGAATGCATAACCATTAATTACATAACCACTGTAAGATAATACATACACACTTGGTCCAATGGCTATCCATCGAAGTCGTTCTGAAATTGAATTCGTATTTTCAGAAAACTGCTTAAAAATATGGTCCTAAAACCATCCTATAAACTGGTGATTATGTGTATTTGATAACCATTTTCAGCCCTTGAGGGATTCAACTGCCTAAGAATTTCTTTGTGAGTTTCAATATATGGAGCAACCTCCCAACTGTTATACAAAACATAAAGATGGGCTTGCTCTCAATCTGTAATACTGATTTTCACAAATTCTCTTCCAGAAATTCCCTCACCCTCAATGCATCCAGTGTGATGAGATTTCAGGAGACCGATGATTTCCACATCAGATAGGTATTCGGTATAAAATTCAATGGCTTCCTCAACAATATATCGCTCCACTATACAACCCTCTTACCGACTTCGATTTTTAAAATACCCTTTCAAAATATTCATATACCATTCAATAGGATACATCCATATATAGTGCACAGAACCACAAATTTGAATCTCTCTCACTAAGTGAATCATCAAATGAACCATCGTATCAAAGAATGTTGGCAGGAAGAACATTTCTAATTCACATAATATGATGACAATTTCTTTTTCCATAACTGGAAATTTCACCGGGTCTAAAAATTTGCTACATATAGATTTGAAAAAGAAACAAAGTTTGGTTAACATATGATGAACATTCTTGGAAAAAATGAAATGTAAAGCTATAAGAATTACATCTTTCACCAAAACATGGAAATCATGTGATTTCAAACCTTTTAACTTCAAATCATTCATTGAAATAATGTTCTTGATATTTGATGAATACCACTCTGGAACCTTTACATCATTAAAGAAGTTTCAAAACTGATATCTCTCTTCCCTAGAAAGAGTATAAGCATCTGGAGGAAGAAAAGTTTGATTTTCACCCTTCACGGGAGCTAACTCTTCTCGTATTCCCATGTCAACCATGTACAACCTTGCCTTAATTCCATCTTTTGTTTTGCCAGGGGCATTTAGCAATGTTTCGATAACACTGTCACATACATTTTTTCCATGTCAACCATGTCCAACCTTGCCTTAATTCCAGTATGGTAATTCAAAAAAAAAACTGATCTCTTTTTCCAACTGATTTTTGTAAGATTTTTCGAAAATGGTTTACCAAAAACAGTGTTCAGATCTTTTAATTTCTCAAACAGCTGATCACCTGTTAGTAGAGACGGTGCTGCACGTTGTTCTGAACTTCCATTGAATGATGTCGTCCAAGATCGGTACTTATACTGACAAGGTAGAAATCTAAGATTTCCTAGAAACACAAATTTCGATGAATGTTTCAACCTAATTGATTCTTTATCTTCTTTGCACACGAGACACCCTTGAGTTCCTTTAATGCTATAGCCTGAAAAATTTCTATAAGCAGGGAAATCATTTATTTTCCCATACAACATCGCTCTCAACGTGAAGTATCCACTTTATAAGCATCATACAACACAACACCTGAATCCCACAAAAACTTCAAATCCTTGATCAAAGGAGCCAGATAAACATCAATATCATTACTTGGTTGTTTTGGTCCTGATATAAGCATAGATAACATGATGAATTTCCAATTCATGAATAACCAGGGTGGTAAGTTATAATTTACCAACATAATAGGCCATGTACTATGAGTGCTGGTTTGAAAACCAAAAGGATTCACTCCATCTGTAGATAATGCAAGACGAAGGTTTCTCGACTCTTTTCCAAATTCAGGATACTCATGATCAATTTTTTTCCATTGAGGAGAGTCGGCCGGATGATGTAATTTACTATCTTTATTTCTTTTATCTGCATGCCACGACAATTTTCTTGTAGTTTCTTCACTTCCATATAGACGCCTAAACCTTGGAATGATTGAAAAGTACCATACAACTTTTGTAGGATTGGATTTATCTTTCTTGTATCAAGAAGCACCACACTTTGGGCATTCTGTAAGTGATTTTTTCTCCTTTAGAAACAATATATAGTCTTTCGGGCAGGCATGTATTCTTTCATAAATCATACCCATCAAGCGTAGCATTCGTCTAGCTTCATATGTCCGTCTTGGGAGATCATTATCTTCCGGGAGCATGTCATTCAAGAGACCAAGTAGTTCTGTAAAACTGACATCACTCCATCCGTTTCCTACTTTCAATTTATACAACTTCAGTATAGCTGACAATGTTGTATACTTAGTGTAACCGGCATACAATGGCATATTTGCACAACTCTTTAATTTTTCAAACAATTTTGGGCAATCACGGAGTTCATCTTCAATTGTCTTTGTCATTTCCTCAATACAATCTTCATCATCATTGAAATCTGTAATCACATCCTCTATATGGTCTTCTTCATTATCCATATTTGTATTCATATCTGATGATCTATAAAACACAGTTTTATCCCAGCCAGTAGCTACATTCAATTTTTCTCTGTGTTTATTCCAACATTTATAACTCTGATCTATTCCATGACATATAAATTTTCTTCCAACTCCTCTGGAGTAAGTATTATAGAATAACAATAATGTAAACACAGACAAAGGATTTGAGAAGGATCCTTTGTGTGATCCTTTTCAAACTTGATGAACCCTTTCACTCCGTTCTCGTACTCTATTGTCAAATGATTAGCATCCATCCAATCTTTATTCATCTTCATCCTATTTGAATCCCAAATATTAGTATTTGTGGTTCAAGTACACAAAACAATACTTCCAAATATAGTAGAAGAGAACCAATTCCTTATAAAAATAGAGATTAATAGAGCCTAACCATTAGTATTTATTCATCTTAATTAAATATAATTACTTTAGATTCATTATAGTTTCCTCAAATCACCCCAGACCAAACACAAGAATAATCAAGAATTATACATCTACCACTCCTAGGTCTCTTCCCTACATTCAATATCATCTTTCCTAAATACCCATATATCCACACATACACATGTCACAAACACATAAAAAACCATATCCACATCAGAACCAAAGTACCAATATGGATTTCAATCAGGTTACTCGACTCAAGTGGTGGTGTGTAATAAATAATAAGAAAATATAATAAGTATATAGTCACACATAAATCTCAAACTGGTGTTAATAATCCAATAAACCCAAGGTATCATTCCATCTATCAGAATACTATGAAGAAGCCCATACGCGACAGTAGTCCCAGGTGGTGAAGGTTCCTGAGGAGGAAGGGGAGAACACACACCTATCAGGGTTCGAGGTCAGGTCACTGAGGTTGAAGGTGGCTCGATACTCCTAAAAGGGTTCATTTAACATTTCACAAACCATGTCCTAGTACCCTAAGATGTTAACCCACTGCTGGTGGAAGTGAAACCATTCCTGATGATCATGCCAAGAAGAAATGGAAACCAAGAGGGAGGAGTGAATCAAAATACCTCAAGCAAGATGGAAAAACAGGGTATTTGAGAATAGGTTAGTGGCTTTCATGTTGTCTAGACACCTATCTAATAGACTCCACAAGCGGTGATGGTCCCTGCAGTTGTTTCACCAGGTGAAATTGTCACCTGAGAAGCTGAGATCAATGTGGCCCTTCCCAGCCATGAACTGAACAAACTCCATGATGGACTTCCTCTGGAATGGGATTCTACCTTTCCTTTCCTTTGTGTTGGAAATGATATTAAACTCACCCCCAAAAAATAATGGATGGTGGCCGAGATCGAAGGTATTTAGTTCACTCCATAGAGATTCCCTTTGAAGAGGGTCATAGATTCCAAAAACAAAAGTCATAAGGAAGAAGGTGTCACCGTTGGACACCTTGGTAGTGATGAATTGATTGCAATATTGAACAGTCTCAACAACATATTTATTGTTCCAAAATACCCATTTTTGTCAGTTGGAGGGGTTAGAGTGTAGAAATCCATAAAACTTAATCATCTAGGAGAATTCTATGATTATTATAGGGTTTTTTGTGTTATTTGACAACAACAACAATGACATTATGATTTTTTATTTTTATAGTGAGGAAGTCTGATTTAACATGGGCACTAAGAACATGATAATTACATATGAAGATGATAATGATGGGTAGTATAGGGCTCTTTCATTAGATCTAGAGCCAGTAGCCTTATTGAAGTGGGAGGATGATCTCTCATTGAGGTCCCTTGATTTTGAACATGTTCATAATCCCTTATGGTTAGTAAGCTTCATATGAGTGGGAGATGAGGATCCAAAGGGGCAAGGGAAGGATGGGTAATGAAACTTGGGGGCTGGTGAGGGAGTTATCTCTAGATCAATAAGTATTTGGAGGTGGATGACAAGCTCAGAGCCAAGGGAAACAGAACAAACACTGCTAGGAAGGGGCCTGGCCACTACTGAGAAGCAGTCAGTAACCTCAGCGAGGGAGAAGGATAGAGATGGAGGTAGGTGTGGAAAGGCTAGAAATCTTGGTGGTCTGGGCATCATTCCATACAAGTTCACTGCTATACAAAGTCACTTAGATAGCATGAAGGAAAGAAGGGGGTAACCCCTCGAAGAAAATAGGGTTCAAGCAGTGGATGACTTAAAAATGCATCAGAACCGGGTGGTGTTATCCTTAAAGAAAAAGGTTATCCTTAATTCCTTACTTTATGGTGACATGGTGTTGGATCTAAGGGAATCAATGTTACCTAGGATGAATCCAGTGAAACTGGAATCCAAAAGCGAAGGACCTTAATTTTTTCATAAACTTCACTCTGATAGTGTAAACTCATTGATCGCCATTGATGATGAGAATATCAATCTTTCCACCAATACTAGGTTTCTCAAGAGATATTTTACATGAATAAACCAACCCTTTAGTCTGATATATATGTATTTGAACTAAAAATACAACATCCTAGTTATATGTTGTTTCATGTGGTGTTGAGCCGCCACAAGCCCCTTCTCACATCAGGTCATTATTCTTTCATGACATGGAAAAAATTATAGGACACACCCCCTTTGGTCCATGAATCATGAACTTAAACCCTTTTCATCCACTACCCATATTTCACATGGTGTAGGGACTCTATAGATGGAAAATTCACCTCACCCTCACTATATGTTCTAGTTGCATGATATGAAACCGTGTGACATTTTGGTAAAATATATTCAAACTTAAATTACATTATCATAATCATAATCACAAGATATTAAAATGTGTGTCCAATGTTCTCATTGCATGAAGTTAAAAAACATGGTTCATGTCCCTATTTTATGATATAAAACTTTTAAATGAATTTATCCTTCAACCGAGAGGGCTCCCTCTTTCTGATGCTGATCACTTACCGCACCATGTTGAAGAACTAAATAAGGATTGATTCCCATTTAATATCATGGGATATCAAGAGACTGAGAAATTATATATCATTGGCTTAGCTCACTCATTGAACTACCTCAACACTTCCATCAATGAAAACAAGTTTTTCTCCCACTCATGGATGCACTCCATCTATTAAAAAATTTCATTCAATCTATTAAAAAAAAATCTGGTCAACCATTTTTTAAAATATATATTTCATTTTTTATAAATGAAAAAATTCAAAAGGAATTCTATTTTACTAACTTAATCTAATTTTATAAAAATAACAACACACATATTAAGAAATCCCTTTTAAAGAAAATCAACCCATGTCAAACATTCCCCAAAGATTCCACATTTTGATTTATAGTAAAAAAAACTATACTAATAGAAAATCCTAGAATAATGGAGTAATGAAAAAAGAAAAAATAAATAATCAAGGTTAGATAAAAACTAAACTGTAGAAAAAGTAAATAATAAAGGTAATCAATGGGAGTAACTAATAATCACAAAATCATCCATTAAAATAATTTTGGGAATGAAACTAATTTTAATTGGAGAAACACAGGATGATATCTGACCTATAGGTTCTAATGGAAATTGAATCACTCACAGAACACCACCTGGTTATGTGACCAGACAATCAATATAAATGAGGCCTCTTGGGGACATCAAAAATAGACTCAAGTGATCACCTCAAACCTAACTAGAGTAGAACCCATTTGATTACTCACAAATATAAGGTCTCCCATGTACCAACTACCAAACATAAAGCAAAGTATTCATCACAATCATTATTAGTAAAATACCAAAATCAAAATAAACCATTCATCCTATTATAAGCCACTACAAGGGGGTTCATAGATTTTTCAGACCCTGAAAAGTGAAGCTCGAAAGGCGGTGGAGGTCCAGCACGTGAAGATTAGTGGGCGGAGGAGGACCGTCAACACAAAGTTCGAGGGCGGAAGAAGTCCAGAAACACGAAGCTTAGCAGGCGGCGGAGGTCTGGCAAAGCGAAGCTCGAGGGCGGCGGAGGTACGGCAACACGAAACTCAGCGGGCGACGGAGGTCCGGCAACAAGAAGCTCGAGGGCAGTGGAGGTCCGACAACAAGAAGCTCGAGGGCGACGGAGGTCCGACAACATGAAGCTCAGCGGGCAGCAGAGGGGAGTCGCAGGGTTCCAGTACCACGAGATCTTTAGATCGCGATGAAACGAGGGCACTGTGCAACCGACTTTATAAAAAAATGGACTAAGGTTTTATCAGCGCTAACAAATCACTGATAAAGACTACCTTTATCAGCACTTTTTTAGCACTGATAATGGTCCTCTTTATCAGTGCTAAAAAAGCGCTAATAAATCCTTCCTGTATCAGCGATTTTCTAGCACTGATAGAGGGACGATTTATCAGTGCTAGAAAAGCATTGATAAAGATTCTCTCTATCATCACTAAAATTTTAGCACTGATACATGGGTTCTTTATTAGCGCTAAAATTTTAGCATTGATAAAGGGTTTCTTTATTAGTGGTTTTTGCTTAGCACTGATATAAGGTGATGCTCCCCATTCCCGTTTTTGTAGTATTGAATAATAATAATAATTATTATTTAACTGATATTCTGGACACACTTATTGTGTGAACCTATAGGCCTCTTTCTTAGTTGCATTAGGCAAAGCAACCTAAAGTCCAAGGTTAGCATCTAGAAATAAACCAAGTCACCCATAGATAAAAAGTTAATTCTGAAGCAACATAATACCTCATATGGATGCTTACTATGTAATATAATCACTTTACCATGATGTCTCTAATCAAACAGGTTGCATGCTGGTGCCATCAACCTATGTGCTCAATGTCTCTTTCTTTGAATTACTAGAAATTGAAATTGCCTATAGAACACCATGGACATGGATTTATTTAGGCTATATCATTTACATCAAAGGGCTTGAGATATCAACTTCTGTTAAATGACATAAGGGTCAAATACTTTCTCACATTATTCATTAATGCAATACTACTCGTGATGCACCCAATGTATCCTACCTCGCCATGAACATCTATTGTCACAATTTTCATCAATTCATCAAAGTACACAACTCATAATACTCATTAATAATAGTATTAAAGTCTAAGGATCAATACACACATATGAAAATAGGAACATCCAATGAAACATATAAATGTTGATTTCCTACTGGTGGGTCTCGTTATCATAATATCCCATTAGATATTACAAAGGGCGTACACCATGAGAATGTTCCTAAAAGTACTATGAGTCTCCACCCCTAATTTCCTGTATCATTTGTATCCCTCAAATGATATCATATGGATATATAAAAAATATTTAATAATAGAATTGTAGAACTTTCGGGTTCTCATCATAGCAAGGAACTGCTGTGACCTTTTAATGTGACCGCTACTCTTAGGAAATCATCACATACCATGTTACATATAAAAATAATCATGATGGGATAAGTAGTTTATTAATATTCAAAAATATGAATACAAGTTATCATAAAGTACACATAATTTGGTTCTAAGGAACTAAATCTAATAGACTCCCACATTCACTAGATCCAACTACTAACAACCTTCAGTCTTCTAGATCTCACATGATACTCATGCTTCTATTGAGATAATACTTTAGTCAATGGGTCACCATGTTCTCATCCATGGGTACTATTCTTATATCAAATTCACCCCTTTTATAAAAATACATCAAGAGGTGATACTTCCAAAGTATATTATTTGTCCATTGGTGTGACCTTGGATATTTTTCAAGAGCCACCACTGTAGTATTATCATAATACAATTTGATAGGCTCTTTACTGCTAGGAACCACATCAAGATCCTGAACAAATTTCTGTACCCAAATGGATTCTTTGACTACATCATAAGACACTATATAATCAGAATTCAATATATAATTAGTGATAATTGGCTGCTTTGAACTCTTCTAACTCAAATATCCTCTCTTGAGACAAAAAAAATATCTTGATTTAGAATTTAGATCATTTTGTTCTGTCTAAAAACTAGAATCAGTATAACCCCTTATGACCACCTCCTTGTCTCCTCCATATACTGAGAACATATCCTTAGTTCTTCTCAAATACTTAAGGATATTCTTAATAGTAGGCCAATTATGTTATCCAAGATCTGCTTGATATCTTCCTACCATGCTCAATGCATAGAAAAAAATCAAGTCTAGTACATAACATGACATATATGATTTATCCTTTTGAAGAAACATATGGGATCTTACTCATTATCTCTTTCTCCTGTTGTGTCTGAGGACACAATTTCTTAGAAATATGTAAACCATGTGAAATTAGAACCAATACCCTTTTTGGATTGTTATATACTAAATATCTTTAGTATTTTGGAAATATATTTACTTTGACTTAGTTAAAGAAGCCTCTTGGAACTATCATGAACGATCTTGATCCCTAGAATATAGGATGTTTCACCTAAGTCCTTCATAGAGAAACATTTGTTTAAAAAGTCCTTAATAGACTATAATACTGGTATATCATTTCCAATAAGTAATATGTCACCAATATATACTACTAAGATAATGATAAAATTCCCACTAAACCTCTTATAAACACATAACTTATATTTATTTCTAATAAAACCAAATTCTTTCATGGATTCATCAAATAAAATTTTCCATGACTTGAATAATTGCTTCAATCCATAAATATATATCTACAACTTAAAAATCCTTTTATAATCACCTGGAGTCACAAACCCTTTCGGTTGTGTCATATAGACATCTTCCTGATGGTTAACATTAAGGAATTTATTTTTGACATCCATCTTTCAAATTTCATATTCATGGTAAGATGCTATATAAAGTATAATTCTAATGGATTTAAACATGGAAACTAGTGGAAATGTTTCATCACAATCAATTTCTTTATACTATTTAAACCCTTTAACCACTATCATTTCTTTATAGGTATTTACTTTACCATTTATTTCTATTTTTCTCTTGAATACCCATTTTCACCCAATGGGATTTACATCAACTGGCGCATCAACCAAAACCCAAACTTGGTTTTGATACATGGAATCCATTTCATAATTCATGGATTCTTTCCATCTTGTAGCTTCTGAGATCTCTAATACCTCTTTGTAAGAGAGAATTTAATCATTTTCAACTAATAATGAGTCACCATCTTCAATGACTAGAAAAATATACCTCTTTGGTTATATTACCTCTCTTGAAATCCTACAAAATACTTGTGTTTCAGGAACTAATTATTATACGGGGACCTATAGAATATGTTCATGTACCAACTCTTGTATATATTGAGCATAAACTTCATCAAAGTCAATCTTTCCCCCACTATCCTTTTTGAGGATGTGTTCCCTCTCAAGAAATACGGCTTGTCTAGAAACACTCACTTTCTTTTCTAAGGGGCTGTATAGGTAGTATCCCTTTGTTTCCTTAAGATACCCAATAAAGATACACTTTGTGCCCCAGGGTTCTAGTTTGTTTCCTGACAAGGCCTTAACAAACACCTCTCAAACCCATACTTGTGTATGCGATAAAATAGGTTTCTTTCTACTCCATAAATCAAAGGGAATTCCATTTTCCACTTTATTTGGTACTTGGTTTAAAGTATATGTCTTAGTTTGTAATGCATATCCCCCAAAGGATAATGAAAGATCTACATGGATCATTATTAACCTTACTATGTCTAACAAGGTACAATTACTCCTTTCACTAACACCACTATTCCACTATGGTGTATAAGTTGGAGTGAGTTGAGATATAATCCCAAACTTCCATATAAAGTCAATAAACTCTTGGTTAATATATTCACCACCTTGATCTGATCGAGGATTCTTTATATTATTTCTAAGATAATTGTCTACCTCATTCTTGAATTCTTTGAATTTATCAAAGGACTCAGGCTTATACCTCATCAAGTAGATATATCCATATCTACTCAAGTCATTAGTAAAAGATATGAATTAATAATATCCACCTCTTTCTTCTATTGGAAATGGTCCACACAAATCAGTGTGTACCAATCCTAGAATCTTTATATCCCTTTCAAACTATACACCAAATGGCAGTTTATTCATTTTTCTTTATAAAAAAGAATTCCATCTTTCAAGTGGTTTTAGTTCAGATGAGTCTAAATAACCATATTTATAGAGCTTTGTCAAATGATTCTCATTTACATAACCAAGATGGTGATGTCATAACTGGGTGTTATATGAGTCATGTAAACACGATTCATTATCAATTTATAATACTTAGTTTTCATAATTTAATAAATAAATACCATTATTTAAATATTCCATACCATAAAATATGTTTTCATTATTAAATAAACAACTTTTATTTCCAAACTTGAAAATAAACCCATTTTCATCTAGGCATGATACATAAATTATATTCTTGGTAACCGTTGGTACAAAATAATAATATTTTAAAACCAAAATCATTCCTGTTGGAAATAAAAGGTGGTAGTATTGATGGATAGGGAATCCAACCTATAACTATTAGAAGCTCTCAGATCCATATCTCCTCTATAAATCTTTCAAAATATACTTGGTTCTTACATTTAGATACATATGTGAGCACCACAAACTATATCTAATACCCAATGTGTTGATATTGAAAGATTACACTTGATAATGAACAAACCTTTAGATTCCCCTTTCTTTTGGGTGCAGTTACTCTTCCAGTGGCCTAGCTTGCCACATACAAAACATACTGCCTCCTTTTCCTTACCCTGCCTATAGATCTCTACCTTCTTGAAGGGATGGTGCTCAGGATCTTTAGACTTATTATGAGTCTTGGGACCCTTTTCCCTGTTCTTCCTTTTCTTGTTCACCATAAGGGCCACAAGTTTATCATGCCTCATATCCTTATCCACTTGGTGAATCAAATTAAGAAGTTCCAAAATAATATTCTCATTATTTATCATATTATAATTAGTAACAAAACTGGATAAGGTCTTGTGCAGTGATGAAATTATGAGATCTGTACACAAATAATTCAATAATTTAATCCCTAATATGTCTAAGCATTAAATGTTACCAATAATATTGAATACATGTGGACCAACTTGAACAAACTATCCAAGATTATTTGTAAAAAAAGACTCAGATATCTCATACCTAATATGTCTCAGATTCTCTTAATAGATATACCAAAGGCAAGACTTTAGATTCTGGGTGTAGCAGAAGCATAGGATGGGTGTGTACCCAACTTTGAAAATTTCCATAATCGGTGATTAATTCGAGATCAATATGATGATGAACACCAGTATCCAAGGAATTGAATCAAAGATAAAAGACAAAGGAGAGAATATGGAACAAATAAGAGAGGATTGATATATTTTTTTTATAATTAATTTAATTAAATTATAGAATTACCACCAAGGAGATTCTTTTTTCATTGATGTGTTTGACCATGAGTCTGAGGTGAATCTTCATTGTGATGTATAATCCAAGGATATTAATCCTCTATAGGTGATCCACACATGCTCCATGTATCTATGAACGTTGCCGAAGGAGTCTCTGGGTGCTAGTACGAAAGATCCTTGAACTTGTGATGTCCTCCTTCGATTGCCTTGAGAATCACTTCCAAAGTGTTCTCTTTGATCTAGTGAAGGAGGATATCTCTCATTATTAAGAGAATTATTAGATAGGGAATAGTTCTCTAGGCTCGAGATATTTTCTCTATGGATATTGTGCACACAACCCTTGGTTAGCTGGTGGAATGAACCCTTGGCTTATATAGAGAATAATAACATAATGGGGAATTTATTTCACTAGGTAATAATAAATAATTAGCAGAGGTGCCAGTACTTAATTTATTATTCCATGTGAAAACCCCATGTCAAATAATAATATAATTGCTATTATTTTCATGACATGTGCTTAACTAATTTAATTCACCAAGTAATAATAAATAATTAGCACAGGTGTCGTTACTTAATTTATTATTCCATGTGAAAACCCCATGTCAAATAATAATAACAATGATATTATTTCCATGACATGTGCTTAACTTTCACATTATATTTTAATATTATTTAACCAAATAATATTTAATATTTTTTCTCAATAGACCAATAACTTGGTTCACCAATCCTCTTCAATATTTACCAGTCCTTAAATAATGACTATTTATTTATTAAATAAATATAACTGCATTGTTCACTGATAAATAAATATTCTATCCTCAATATATTTTCTTGAATAACTAATGATTAAATAAATGTGATCATGCATACTTGAATAATTATTAAACCACAACTAGGAATAATATTTATTCAACTTGTTAAATAAATAAATTATTTAACTGAGATACTGGATACACTTAGTGTGTGACCCTTTAGGCCTCCTTCTCGTTAGTGTTAGGAGGGCTTGCCTAAAGTCCAAGATTAATGTCTAGCAATGGGCCAAATAACCCAAAAGAAATAAGTTGATTTCATAATGACATGTCACCTCATATGAACGCTTATCTTGTAATATAATCCATTTTTCCTGATATCTCCAATCGAGTGGGATGTATGCAAGTACCATCAACCCATGTGCTTGATTTCTCATTCTTTGACTTCCTAGAATTGAGATTTCCTAAAGAAAACCATGTCAATTTATTTAGTTAGGATATATCATCTCCATCAAAGGTACTGAGATATATACTTCCATAGAAGTGAAAAATCCTTTCTTGCATTATTCATTAATTCTTAATTACTCATGACACACCCAACATATCCTACCTCTTCGTGAACATCTGTCATCACAGTTTTGGTCAATACATATAAGTGTGAGAGTCATAATACCCATTAATAATAATCTTAAAGTCTAAGGACCAATACACACATCTATAGATAGGAGCATCAAATAACACTTATGAATGTGGACTTCCTACTGGTGGGTCTTGTTCTCATAATATTATCCTGGATATTACCAAGAGTGCACACTACAAGAAGGTACCTCAAAGTTTCATAAGTCCCCACCCTTGATAACTAGTATCATTTGTGTCCCTTCAAATGATATCATCCAACCATAGAACATATATTCAAGAATAGTGTCATGGCACTTTCGGGTTCTCATCATAACAGGGATCCACTATGACCTTTTAGTGCGAAAAATATTCTTAGGACATTATCACATACTATGTCATGTAGAAGAAAAATCATGATGTGATAAGGATTTTATTGATATTCATCCAATGAATACAAGTTTATCATAAAGTATAAAGAATTTGGTTTCTAGGGCACCAAATCCAATAGACTCCCACTTGAACTAGAGCCAACTTATAACAACCTTCAATATTCTATCTCTCACATGATATTCATGCTTCTACTAAGATAGGCCTTTAGTCAAGGGGTCCACCATGTTCTCTTCAGTTGATACTCTAATAATTGTAACTTAACCCCTTTGATAGAAATACCTCAAGAGGTGATAATTTTGGACTATGTGATTTGTCCATTTATGTGACCTTGGATCTTTTGTAAGAGACAATGCTGCAGTATTATCACAATACAATGTAATGTGATCTTTACTGATAGGCAACACATCAAGCTCCTAGAAAAATTTCTGAATACAGATGGATTTTCTGGTTGCATCAGAAGCTTCTACATATTTAGACTCCACTGTAGAATTAATGTTAACTAGATGATTTGATCTTTTCCAACTCACAGATCCTCTGTTGAGGCAGAAAACATTTCATGATTGTGACTTCAAATCATTTTGATTTGTCTGAAAACCATCATCAACATACCCTCTGATAGAAAGCTCATCATATCCTCCATACACCAGGAACACATCCTTATTTCTTCTCAGATACATAAGGATAGTCTTGAGAGCAGTCCAATTCTGTTCTCCTAGATCTGATTGATATCTTCCTACCATGCTCAGTGCATAGGCAATATCAAGTCTGGTACATAACATGATGTACATGATATATCTTATCGCTGAAGCGTATGGAATCTTACTCATCCTATCTTTCTCATGTTGTGTTTGGGGACACATTTTCTTGGAAAGATGTATACCATGTGACACTAGAACCAATGCCCTCTTGGATTGTTCTATACTAAATATCCTTAGTATATGGTCAATGTATGTACTTTTACTTAGTCCAAGAAGCCTCTTGGATCTACCATTAATGATATTTATCTATATAATTTAGGCTGATTCAACTAAGTCCTTCATGGATAAGCACTTGTTTAGCCATTCCTTAACTAACTGCAAGACTGGTATGTAGTTTCTAATAAGCAATATGTCGTCAACATACACTACTAGGATAATGTCTACATTCCCATTAAACCTCTTGTAAACACATGGATCAAATTCATTCTTAATGAAACCAAATTATCTTTTTGGATTCATCAAATTGAATTTTCCATGATCCAAATGATTACTTTAATTCATAAACAAATATCTACAAATTGAATACCCTTTTGGCATCACCTGGTGTCACAAACCCTTCTGGTCGTGTTATATAGACATCTTCTTGAAGGTTCCTGTTAAGGAATGCAGTTTAGACATCCATATGACAAATCTCATAGTCATGGAAATATTTTATGGAAAGTATGATTCATATGGATTTAAACATGGAAACTGGTGAAAAAGTTTCATCATAGTCAATTCCTTGACGCTGTTTAAAACCTTTAACCACTATCCTTGCTTTATAGGTACTAACATGGCCTTCTATATCCAGTTTCTTTTTGAATACCCATTTACACCCAATAGGCTTTACATTAATTGGTGTTTCGACTAGAACCCACAATTGGTTCTAATACATGGAATCCATCTTAGAATTAATAGCTTCTATCCATCTTGCAGCTTATGAACTCTTTATTTCTTCCTTATAAGAGAGAGGTTCGTCATTTTCTAATAATAACGAGTCACCTTCCTTGGTGACATATAAACCATATATCTTTGGTTCCCTTACCTCTATTGTGCTCCTATGCAGTACTTGTGTTTCAGGAACTACCACTTCTACGGGGACCTATGAAACTTGTTTCTGCACCAAGTTCTGTGTATCTTGATCATCAACTTCATCGAAGTCAATCTTTCTACCACTATCCTTTTAGAGGATGTTCTCCCTCTCAATAAGGAAATCCTATCTGGAAATAGTCACTTTCTTGTTTGAGGGGTTGTATAGGTAGTATCCATTTGTTTCCTTGGGATACCCTATAAAGATACTCTTTGTGGATTTAGGTGCTAGTTTGTTTCCTAATAAAGGCTTAACAAACTCCTTGCATCCCCATACACATGTAAGTGACAAAGTGGATTTCTTTACACTTCATAGCTCAAAGGGAATCCCATTTTACACCTTATTCAGTACTTGGTTTAATGTGTATTTCGCAGTTTGTAATGCATATCCCCAAAATGATAATAAAAGATCTGCATGACTCATCATCGACCTTACCATGTCCAACAAGGTACAGTTCCTCCTTTCACTAACACCATTTCACTATGGTGTATAAGGTGGAGTGAGTTGAGATAGAATCCTAGACTCCTGTAAAAGGCCGATGAACTCTTGCTTAAGATATTCTCCACCTAAATCTAATCAAATATTCTTTATCTTCTTACCAATCTGATTATCTACTTCATTCTTGAACTCTTTGAATTTCTTAAAGGACTCATACTTATACCTCATTAAGTAGACATTACCATATCTACTCAAGTCATCAGTAAAATTAATTAAGTAAGAATATCCACCTATATATTCTATTGAAAATTGTCCACACACATCAATGTGTATCAATCCTATAAGATCTATGGCCATTTCATCCTATCCACCAAATAGTGGTTTGGTCATTTTCCCTTGTAAACAAGTGTAACATCTATCAAGTGATTTTACATCAGAAGAGTATAAATAACCATCTTGATAGATATTTGTCAGGTGCTTCTCATTTACATGACCAAGGAAGTAATGCCACAATTGGGTGTTATATAAGTTATGTGAACTTGGTTCATTATCAACTACCAAGACTTGGTTCTCATAATTTAATACATACAGACCATTATTTAAATGTGCCATACCATAACATATGTTGTCCTTATAAAAGTAACAACATTTATTTATGAACTTGAAAATAAATCCATATGTGTCTAAACTTGATATATAAATTATGTTCTTGGTAACACTAGGTACATAATAACAGCCATGTAAAAGAAAAATCATTACTATCGACAATGTGAGGTGGTCGCCATCGATGGAAAGAGAAACCAACCTCACACAATTTAGAGCTCATAGATCCACCTCTCCTCTGACAATTTTCTGGAATATACTTGGTTCCTGCATTTGAATATATATGTGAGCCCCACAAGTTGTATCGAATACCCAATGTGTAGAAATGGAAAGATTTCACTCAATAATGAATGAACCATTAGCTTCCCCTTTCCTATGAGTGTAGTTCCTCTTCCAGTGGCCTGACTTGCCACATGAAAAGCATACTGACTCCTTTTCCTTACCCTACCTCTGGATCTTCTTCTTCTTGGTAAGATAGGGCTCATAGGATTTAGATTGTTTATAAATCTTAGGCCCATTTTCCTTATCCTTAAAATTCCTATTCATCATAAGGACTATAGGTTTTTCATGCCCCATGTCTTTATCAACTTGGAGAATCAGAGTAAGAAGCTCTAATATACTCTTCTCATTATTTCTCATATTATAATTCAAAATAAAACTATATAATGTATTAGAAAATGATGATAGTATGATATCTGTACACAAATCATCTAAGAATTTAATCCCTAAGATGTCTAGATGCTCAATGTAGTAAATAAGCTTGAATATATGTGGTCCACCTAACATAGAATATCTAATATTAGTAGTGGAAAAATCATCGTAGATCTCATACCTCTCATGTATTACCTTATCTTAATAGAGATAACAAAGGTGAGACATCATGGTATAAGAATCCATTTCCTCATGTTTCTTTAAGAGATCATTGGTCATGGATGATAGCATGAGGTACTGAACATCCGTAGTGTCATTCATATATTTCTCATACATAGAGAGTTCATCATCACTCACCTAATTTCCAAGAACAACCGTTAATGGATCTTCCAACACATAAAGTTTCCTCTCATGGTGAAGGATAACCCGAAGGTGCCTTTTCCACTCCTGGAAATTAGTGCCGGTGAGAAGGTTTTCCTTCTTGAGTATAGATCAAAATGATATGTTTGATGTCATTTTGATTTTTGTTTCCAAAAATTAATATGAACAAAGTTTTTATTACTTTATCTTGATAAATATAGACAAATAAATAAATAAATATCTATTAGTATCCCAATATTTTGTCGAAACCCAATATCCCTCAACATTGGCTTCAAAATATCCTATTTCTTGGCAATTATAGTGGAAAGGATCCATATTTCCCTTCGCATTACCCCAACTAGGGTTGGTCAAGCAACTTGAAAGGTTTTAGGTAGGAATTCCAAATGCCAACTGTATTAACTCATATCTCCTTGATCTGTTGAGTGGACTCCCAAATCCAAAAATCCTTAATTTTAGATTTTCTCAACCTTTGCCTCTCAGTTACATCAAGTGTTGTTAGGGTAGTCAAACCTTGATGTAAACTAAGTTAAGTCAACCCAAAACTTCAAATTACAATTACTTGATAATTGAAAGCACCCCAAATAGGGTTGTTTAAGCACTTTGAACTATGGTTTGACTCTAAATGAAGTTATGGAAGGCTATACCAACTTAATATTTAACTAAGGTATTTTATCCTTTATGCGTAAATTTCCATTTATTATATTTTTACATTCTTTTTAATGTTAATTGGGATATATATATGTGATTAACCATGTATAGATAATATTTACACATAAGCTATTTTTATTTTTGTTCTATCTTGTATGTTTGTTAGTTCATTAATTTTGTGATCATGTCAAACATCCATAATGAATAACCATAAAACTGACAGAAATAAAATATAGGGTATGATCATGATATTTACTATTGATTAGTTTATCTAGTGGATGATAAAATAACCCTGACCTAGGGGAGAAACATCTTGAACCATTTAAGGTTCGTGTTCACAGCTTTACACCTGTCTACCTTTGTATCTCCTTGGATTGGTTTCACATCGTCTCCTAACTTAAACTGCCTCCTCTAGATTAGGAGATCCATCCATTACATATGATTTTAACTCACACATAGGTGAGGGGTTAAAGGGGGTTTACATAAAAGAAACCCTGGGCACGCATGCCCTACATATTAATGAGGAGAAGGCACACATACCAATAATTTAAATTTTATAAATAAATTAAAAGGGAACCAATCACATATGAAGGTCTGGTCTAGATCATGATCATCCACATACATGCAAAAAATTATGCATTTAAGAAAACTATCATTCAATTATTTAGTCATTCTTATTAATACAAATAACTCTCTAATAGATTAATCATTATCTTTAATTAATCAATCCTTTTTATCTTAATCCTTTTTTGGAATCTTCTTGAGATTCTCTTCCATAACCTTGTACATAACTTGTACCTTGGAAGAAACCTAGTGGATAACCATCGAAAACTACCCAACCTGTATTTATACTTTTATACACTTTATTCTTTGTGATATATAGCATGCACGTATAATTATAATTATAATAAAACTCATACATGATGTTCAGATCTTTGAACATTACTCATATGTTAATTAAACATATATTATATATATATATATATATATATCAAACACCTATCACATGTTGTGTCCTAGATTTACACCTACACAAAGGTATATGTCTCAAGGGTTACATAATATAATAATAAATTTTTAAATATGCAAAATCTAGAATTAATACACGACGTGTAGATCTGACTACACAACGTGTACCCTCCTCACCGTCCATCTGAAGTACACACCTGGGGAAATGACGTGGGAGGTGTACTTTATAAATCTTCAGAGTACACGACATGTCTAGTGGGACACATTCCATGTAGATTTCGAGTTACATGGTCACTAGGCAGGAAAGTCATGTATGGGATACATGACTTGACCCTAACCCTAAGGGACTACATGCCATGTCCAGTGGGCCACACAGCGTGTAGTCTAGCTGACCATGCTCTAGTATTTCCTATTAAACATGTAGTGTAAGAATTAACTAAACCATATGTCATTAATGCACATGACCTGAGTAATTTTTTGAATTACTCTTGATGCATTGAACACAAATACACAGTGTATAGATCCAACTACATGACGTGTATTATTGTGTTATCTAGAAAGAACCATCAGTACCTCCTGATGATATCCTTGATTTAATTTTAATCATATAGTTATTTGTTTCTGTTAGATCTGTGAGAAATGATAAGGGAGGAACATATCTTGAGATTCAGATTACAATCATGATTAAACATGAATTAAAAAACAAAATTATTAAAGGGTAAATAATAAAATAAATATTGAAATAATTATAAACAAAAATATGACCGCTTTGATACCACTTTTAGGTTTCGAGCACAGTAGAAGCGCGGGATAGGCATGCACCAAACTTTGCAAATTTCCATAATAGATGACTAATCTAGGATCAATACGATGATGAATGCCAGTATCCAAAAAATTGAATCAAAGATAAAAGAAAAAGAGAGAACTCGGAACCGAGAAGAGAGGATCAACATATTTTGTTTATAATTAATTTAATTAAATTATAGAATTACCTCTAAGGTGATTCTTTCTTCGTTGATGTGTCTGACCATAGGTATGAGGTGCGGCTTCGTTTCTATGTTGAATCAAAGGATAGGAATCCTCTAGTAGTGATCCACATGTGCTCCACGCATCTCTAGACATTGCTGAAGGAGTATTTGGGTTCTAGTGCAGAAGATCCTTACACTTGTGATGTCTGCCTTTGATCGCCTTTAGAATCACTTCCAAAGTGTTCTTATTGATTCGTTGGAGGAGAATCTACATCTTTCTTGAGAGAGTTCTTGGAGAGGTAAGTGTTCTATAGACTGGGAGAGTTTCTCTAAGAATGTTGTGCACACAACCATTAGGTAGCTGGTGGAATAATCCCATGACTTATATAGATAATAATAACATAATGGAGAATTTAATTTAGTAGGTAATAATAAATAATTAGCACAAGTACGGTTACTTAATTTATTATTCCATGTGAAAAACCCATGTCAAATAATAATAAAAATGCTATTATTTCCATGACACGTGCTTAACGAATTTAATTTATTAGGTAATAATAAATAATTAGCATAAGTGTTGTTACTTAATTTATTATTCCATGTGAAACCCCCTTGTTAAATAATAATTTCAATGCTATTATTTCCATGACATGTTCTTAAGTTGCATGTTATATTTAAATATTATTTAACCAAATAATATTTAATATTATTTATCATCAGACCCATAACTTGGTCCACCAATCCTCCTCAATATTTACTGGGCCTTTATTAATGACTATTTATTTATTAAATAAATAACACTACATTATTCACTGATAAATAAATATTCCATCCGCAATATATTCTAGTGAATGACTAGCGACGAAATAAATGTGATCAGGTGTAAGGACCTGACCTCAGTTTCCCAGAGCCAGTGCCTTATTTAATTACATTGGAATATAAACAAGGAATATACATCCTGAAGTATTGAGTATTTTATTAGCATTGGAAACAAGATATATACATAAGTTCAACATTACAACTTGAAACAAAAAACAATATAGAAATTTCTTCAACCACATCCATAACTCCTAGGTTATTTCAGAATGTCATTCATAAAAAAATTATTTATGTTTTGAGAAAATAAAACATAATAAAGGGGTGATATCAAATGATTAGTAAGAGTAAGCAATACATGAGAAGATAACATAAACATTAGGCATGATGAATAATTTAAAATACATACCTTTACAAATAATAAACTTGAACACATTATGGAAGGAAATGAGTTGAGTAAATAATGTCATAATAAAACATAATCATGGGTATTCTACTAGTAGAATAACCACATGAACCATCAATACTATTTTTATAATGAGGTAATGGATAATGCGGTACATAATAACGATACTGTCAAGGCCTCATGCCAAGACAATAAATAATCATTTTGTCAAGGCCTTATTCCAAGACCATAGTTTGTCCTGTGAGACCTACTGATGAACCTAGGGGCTATAGAGGGACACACCCAACACTTACTATGTCCAATTCATTACTCATATGAATAGGGATAAACATAAACATCATACACATTCATATTGAAACTAATATATGAAATGTAAATAACTTTCCCTGAACATTAAGCATAAACACTAACCATTCAGAGTAAGTTGGTGAATGGTTTTAAGATAGAACATCCACAACCAAAATAATCATAAACCATTAAATTAAATATTTTAGATGATACTATGAAATATTAATCCCAATAATACATAATAATCAACATTAGTGTTGAAATAGATGATGATACTCTTATAAAATATTCAAGTAATTCTTGAGATAAATACTCTTCTACTTGAAAAGAAGAGATCTTTTGGAAAAATATTTGTATAAAACCATAACTGAAGTAAGATAGTATTTTCATAATAGAATTATTGATTGTATAAATATAATGGTTTCTAAAAACAGACTATATAGTACCCTAAAAAATAGGTAAGAATTTGAAAAATTCCCTTGAATTGAGCTTGTATTTCAAAAACAATTTTGAAAGTTCCTTTTAAACAGTGTAACTATCCATAAAAATAAGGAAGGATTCTGGTTGGTGAACATATATAGAAAACAAAAACATAATTTAAGATTATTACATAATAATACATAATAATTTCATTGAGTTAATTAGACAATGAAATTAACCCGAATGAAAATGAAGGTTCGGGTGGAAAACCCTTACCTTAAGTCCGAATGTGTTCCCCCCTTGAACTTAAGGTCCTGGAATATGAAATTAGACTTATAAATAAATTAATTCATAACCTATTATATATATATTTATTTAATCATAATTTTATTAAGTTCATTATGTCCTTATTTATTAGTTAAAATATTTAATTTCATCGTTCCAGAGTGTTTGTTTCCTTGATTTTCATAATCGGTTCACTTGTTTTTATGTAATGGAGTTCATGAGGAATGGATGTAAATATCCAGAATTGAAATTAAATATTATTTATGAACATAAATAAGTTTTAATGGTCATTTATATCATTTGGTTACATGTAATTAGGATTAATCATTAGATGAAATATTAATGACAATCTCTTAGATTATTTAAGCGGTATTTTGATTATTAGGAACTAGTTTGGCCATATGATTTAATATTATGTACATATACTAGTTACTAAATATTAAATAGGTTATAATAAATATATTATAGTCCATTTCAACCATAAAAATGGTTTAATTACTAGTAATTAATGATATATTGAATAATGATACTTCGTCGTCCACAAAGGTTATAAATTGGAATCTCACGGACGATGATTTCGTTTATAAAATAAAAGAGAGAGAGAGAGTAAGAGTATTGATGATTGTTATTCTATTAACATGATATAATTATATTATATAGATGATAATGGAGCTATAATGGTAATTTGGATAGAGGATATTATTAGAAGATAACAATAGAAAAGGAACTCGAAATGAAAATAAAAGAAATAAAATGTGAATTTTCCTCTTGAATCCACATCTTTGAGAATCTATTTAAGGGAAGGGGTTTTGGTCTTTTGGAAATATAAAGAGCTTATTTGACGTGGGGAGTGACTAGGGAAGTTTATTTGTGTATAAATTTGAGAATATTCAAGGTTTAAAGGAGTCAAGAGAAGAGGGAGTGATGGGGGGTTTTTATAGTGGACGAGAGGAGTGAATTTTGAATATTTTACTCATTATTTTATTATTTCCCTCAAGAAAACCAATAGTGTTGTTTCATGTGACCCATAATAGTAATAATTATATTTGAGTTCAAAAAAAGTGTCCTTAAATCACTCATTATTTCATAAATAGTGTATTTAACTAATAATTTGTACATACGATATTTTACCATATTTCACTATTCATAAAAATTCCAGTATTTTAGAAAAAAACCAAAAATTCACCCTAAACATAATTTGACATGTATAATTCAAAAATAAACTCAATTTTTTGAAAATAATATTCTAAATATGGTTAATTTATTTTTTAAATAAAATCATAGTTTATTTGAAAAATAACAATTTTAAAACTATCATTCATTTTATATCACATTGAAAAATTAATCAAGATATCATTATCTTATAACCTTAAGAAAATAAAATAATATTGTTATTTATTATTCATAAGGGTCATATTAATATTAATATTAATATTCATAAGGGTATGTTACTACTCACCAAAAATCAATTTGGTTCTATCAGACTCCAAATGACTTACTGATTACAACTCTAGATGATTGTTTTTCAAAATTCAAAACACAGTAGAGGAAAAGTTATGTTTAATAGATAGATTATAAAATGTGTGGTTTTGTAGGGACTTAGTGTTTCATGAATTAAATATTTATTTTCAAAACCTTGTTGTGTTACATTCTCCCCTCCTTATAAAAATTTTGTTTCTTGAAATTCACTGAATGTTACCTCACAAAAAGATTTGGGTAGGTCTTCCTCATAAGCTCTTCAGAATACCATGTTTACTCTTTAATTTTATGATTTCTCCAATGAATATTTACTAGAAAAGTCATACAATTCCTCAACATGTTTTATTTAGTTTCCAGAATCAAGATAGGCTCTTCATAGTAATATAGGTCAGATTCCAACTCTATACCTTCAAAAGTGAGGACATGCATTGGGTCTGGCATGTACTTTCTCAGCAATGAGACGTGGAATACATTGTGTACTTTTGACATATTTGGAGGCATAGACAAACAATATGAAACAATTCCAATTATATCCAAAATTTAAAAAGTCCCAATGTACCTAGGGCTCAGTTTCCCTTTCTTTCCAAATCTTATAACACCCTTCCATGGAGATACTTTCAAGAAAACGTGATCTCCCACTTAAAATTCCTAACCATTCCTTCGATTATCGACATAACTCTTTTGTATAATTTGAGATACTTTGATATGACCTTGAATAGTCTTTACCTTTGCTGTTGTTTCCTTCACATGCTCTGGGCCCACAAGATTCCTTTCTTCAACTTTATCCCAACATGTTGGTGTACGACATCTCTTACCATACAATGATTCATATGGTTCCATTTGAATACTTTAATGGAGGCTATTATTGTAGGAAAACTCCACTAAAGAAAAATAACGATCCCACATACCTTGAAAGTCAAGTGAACATGATCTCAACATGTCCTCTAAGGTTTGGATCGTCCTCTCTGATTTCCCGCTAGTTTGTGGGTGGTAAGCAGTAGTCAATCGAAGTTTAGTATCCAAAGATTTTTGAAGACTTTTACAAAATTTCGACATAAATTGTGGGTCAAGATCATACATAATTGAGAGAGGTGATCCATTAAGTCTCACAACTTCATTGATATAGAGTCTTTGTTGGTGATCTAGAGGAAAATCCACCCTTATAGAGAGGAAATGTGCAGATTTTGTAAGTCAATCCACAATTACCCATATTGCATCATTATTACTTGGGGTTTTGGGTAATCCAGTGATAACATCCATGGTGATTTCATCCCATTTCCATGAAGTATATGTAGAGGTTTCATAGCCCCTTTCAGATGTTTCCTTTCGACCTTCACTTGTTGGCAGACTAAACATCTTGATACGTTATCTGAAATTTTCCTCTTCATATTGTCCCACCAGAAATTTTACTTCAAATCTAAATACATCTTAGTGATACCCGAATGTATAAAGAAATTCAAAATATGGGAATCATAAAATATCTCCCTTTTTATCTCAGGTATATCTGGAACACAAAGTCTCTTCCCAAATTTCATAATTCCATCTTCACATACTAATTCAGCCAACTTCCCCTCTTTCAAAACATTAATTTTCTTTTATAGGTTCTAATCATCAGACTGAGAACTTTTAATCCTTTATAATAAATATGGTTGGGCAACCAAATTAAAAAGTAGTGATGTTTCACCTTCTTTGATAATTCCCATATCCATCCTCACTAGATCCATGTACAAAGGATCCTTGTTAATCCTCATTTTGTTGAGAACTCCATGATCCTTCCGGCTCAAGCCATCTATGTTCCCTCATGTTGAGTTCTTTATGTGAGAAGATATACTTAAGGATCTTGTGATCTGTATATATCTCAATTTTTTTTCCATAGAGATAATGTCTCCATATCTTCAGAGCAAAGATTACCACTTCTAACTCAAGATCATGAGTGGGATAATTTTATTCCAAAATTTTTAACTACCTTGATGCGTAGGTAATAAATATATCATTTTTCATAAGGACACAACCAAGTCATTTATTGGATGTATCACTATAGATCATAAACCCATCATTCCCCAATGGTAGGGTTAGGACCAGATCATTCAATAATCTCCTATTAAACTCTTAAAAATTGTCCTCACATTATTTTTTCCATATTAAATTAACCGCTTTATGTGAAATCTTGGTCATTGGGTTTGATAAATAGGTGACATTCTGAACGAAATGCTGATAATAACCTACCAAACCAATAAAACTATATACCTCAGTTATGTTCGTTGGAGTAGGCCATTCTTTCACAGTCATTTTCTTTACATGATCAATATATATTTTATCTTTAAAGACAATGTAGACAAGAAAAGAAACTGATTGAATCCAAAATTCACACTTGCTAAACTTCCCATATAATTAATTTCTTTTAAGAGTTTTTAGAATAGTGCGCAAGTTATTTTCATGATCGTCACAGATTTTTGAGTATACCAAGATATCATCAATAAATACCACCAAAAATTCATCCAGATATTCCTTGAAAAATATATTCATTAGATCCATGAAAACAAAGGGCGCATTAGTCAGTCCAAAAGGCATTAATGTAAACTTGTAATGCCCATACCTGGTTTGAAATGCTATTTTTGGAATGTCTTTTTTCCTCACAAGCAACTGATGATATCCAGATCAAAGGTCAATCTTGGAAAAATATTGAGCTCTATGAAGTTGATAAAATAAATCATCAATGCGAGGTAGGGGATACTTGTTCTTTATTTTTATAACATTGATCTCCCTATAGTCAATGCACAACCTCATAGATCCATCTTTCTTCTTAACAAAAAGAATAGGGGATCCCCATGGAGAAACACTAGGGAAAATAAATTCTTTTCTACTCAATTACTCTAGTTGTTTCTTCAGTTACTCTAATTTCATAGTATCTATTCTATAATTGGTCTTTGATATGGGCCTTGAACTAGGAATTAAGTCAATAGAAAACTCAATTTCCCACTTTGGAGGATGTCTGGGTAAATCCTCTGGAAAGACATCAACATATTCTTTCACAACAGGTATGTACTCTATTTGAACATTCTTTTCCTCACCCATATTTATTGCATGACCTTCCTCCCCAATAATTTAATTTAGTATAGCTACTGGTGGTAGTTCTAGATGAGATTTATATGGTGATGTTTCTTCCCTAAAGATAAGGGATTCCACATCATCCTAATTTTTTTTAACCTTTTTCTTGCAATATATTTTCGCATCATGGTTCAAAATCCAATCCATACTGAGGATTACATCAAATTAAATCATGGTTATGACAATAAAATCATCAGATAAAGAACATTTATATGACATAATGGGGACTCCCTAACATAACTTTGTTGCAATGATACTTCCCTTAGGAGTTTTGATTGATAACTCCCTTATTAAATCAAATCGTAAATATTTTATTTTCTTGGAAAACTGGGAAGATATGAAAGAATGAAATAATCCAGAATCAAATAAAACATTGGCTAAGTTTGATGAAATGATTAAAGTACCTACCACTAATTCATTAGTAACTTCAACCTCTGTAGTTGTGACCACATAATATTGGCCTTTATCCCTTGGAATTATTTGGGGAACATTTCTCTGATTCTTTGGACATTCATGTGTATAATGTCCCATCTCCCTAAAATTGTAGTATTTAACATTGGTAGCTTATTTCTTCCCTTTAAAATCTTGAGATATGTGGACTTTTTCTCCACACTTGTAATAAACTCCCATTCCCTTCAAGTAAGTGATATGATGTTTCTTCCCACATTTACTGCAGGATAGAAGGTCAACACTTTCCTTCTTCTCCATTTAATTATTTCATTTTCCAGAGTTTTCAATAGCCCTCTTCTTCTCTTGATTTCCCTTAAAGTCATAAGACTTAGAAAATTCCTTTTCTATCTTGATATCACTTGAGACTATATCTTCATATTATTAGAAACTTTGGGATTCTAGTTTCCTTCAGAGGAATGGTTTTAAACCATCAAAGAGTCAATCTATTTTTCTCCTTAGATTATGTATGTAATCCAAAAAATGCCTTTCCAGCCTTTTAAAGTTGGATTCATACTTGGAAAATTTTTTATCCTCCTTTTGACTTAGATTCAATAATTTTTTTTCCATATCCTCTCTATATTTATGAAGAAAGTATTTATCTAGGAATATTTTATTAAAGTCCCTCCATTCCTTCTCTTATATCTCTTCCTCCTTTTTTTTGGATTAATGACCACCACTAATCTACATCTCACAATAGACGATACACTACCATGACAACCTTATCTCTTTTGTTACATCCCAAAGTGAGAAATATATTCTCTAGGGAACATATCCACTGCTCATATACAAATGGGTTTATAGTCCCATTGAATGATAGAGGATGTTGTCACATAAAGAAATCTAACATATCTCCTCTATGTGGTGGATCCAAATGCTCCATATAGGTAAGGTTATTATTCATAAATTGAGTCAGAAATTCCAGTATAGTTATAAGTTTCTCAGCACCAGTCACAACACCATATCTAACATCATTATCTTGCATCAGAGGGAAATCTCTACATGGGGCACGCACATTCAAGCAGTTTCCATTCCTTCTACTAGGCGCCATTTCTAAATAATTTAATACACTAGATTAGGGTATGAATAATAATGTATCATATCAACATAGAAAATACTTAGCATAAATTGAAATTCTATACATAGGTAATCTTATAATCATAAACATGGTTTCTTTGGGGAAACATTTACATTTAAATCCTTCATAATTTCTTGTAAAGAAAATGTGAATTATCCTAATCATATCCACCAGGAGTGTCAAACTAAGTGCGCAGTAAGGCCTGTTGTCGTGTACCAAGATACCTCGGGTCAAGCCCGAAACTCCTTGTTAGAGTTTTCCCTCCTAGGTATATCCGTTCTAGAACCACGTTCACTTGTAGTATCTATACAAGGATGTATTTGCTAGAAATATCCACATGATTTATTCCTTACAAAAATACCGGGATGTCCTTGTATGCTTATCCTCAAAGAATATATTAGGGATTTGTTCCATAATCTATGTTTTCTAAATATAGTTTCCAAGTTCTCTATTAAACTTCCTTTGATACCAACTATAAGGACCTGACCCCAGTTGCCTAGATCCAATGCCTTATTTAATTAAATTGGCATATAAACAAGGAATATACATCCTGAAAGACTAAGTAGTTTAATAGCATTGGAAACAATATGCATACATAAGGTCAACATTACAACTTGAAATAAAAAACAACATAGAAATTTCTTCGATCACATCCATAGCTCCTAGGTTATTTCAGCACGTTATTCATATAAATTTTTCATTTCCTAAGAAAATGAAACATAATAAAGGGTTTAGATCAAATGATTAGTAAATTTAATCAATATAGAAGAATATAACATAAACATTAGTCATGCTGAATAATTGAAAACACATGCCTTTACAAATAATAAACTTGAACACATTATGGAAGGAAATGAGCTGAGTAAATAATTCCATAATAAAACATAATCATGGGTATTATACTAGTCAAATAACCACATAAACCATCAATACTATTTTCATAATGAGGGAATTCATAATTTGGGACATCATACCAATACCATCAATACCTCTTTCCAAGATCATAAATAATTATTTTGTCAAGGCCTTGTGCCAAGAACATAGTTTGTCTCATGAGATCTACCGATGCACTGAGGGGATATAGAAGACCCAACTGACACTTAAAATTTCCAATACATTCCTCATATGAATGGGGATAAACATAAACAACATACACATTCATATTGAAACTCATATATGAAATGTAAATTACCCCCCTGAACATTAAGCATAAACACTAACCATTCAGAGTAAGTTGGTGAATGATTTTAAGATAGCACATCCATAGACAAAAAAATAAAAAACCATTAAATTAAATATGGTATATGATACCATGAAATATTAATCCCAATAATACATAATAATCAACAAGAGTGTTGAAATAGATGAATATACTCTTATAAAATCTTCGAGTAATTCTTGAGATAAATACTCTTATACTTGAAAAGAAGAGTTCTTTTGGAAAATTATTTGTATAAAACCAGAAGTAAAGTAAGATAGTATTTTCATAATAAAATGAGTTATTTTATAAAGATAATTGTTTCCAATAATATATTATAGAGTTCCCTAAAAAATAGGTAAGAATTTGAGAAATTCCCTTGAATCAGGCTTGTATTTCAGAAACAATTTTGAAAGCTCCTTTTAAACTGTGTAAATATCCATAAAAATAAGGATTATCGTTTGTGAAAATATATATAACACACAAACAGAATTTATGAGGAGTTCATAATAATACATAATAATTTCATTGAGGTAATTAGACAATGAAAGTAACCTGAATGAAAATGAAGGTTCGGGTGGAAAACCATTAACTTAAGTCTGAATGTGTTACCCCCTTGAACCTAAGGTCCTAGAATATAAAATAAGTCTTATTAATAAATTAATTAAGAACCTATTATATATGTATTTAGTTTATCATAATTTTATTAAGTTCATTATGTCCTTATTGATTAGTTATAAGATTGAATTCTGTCGTCCGAGAGTGTTTGTTTCCTTGATTTTCATAATTGGTTCACTAGTTTTTATGTAATGGAGTTCATGAGAAATGGATGTAAATCTCAAAAATTAAAATTAAATATTATTTATTAACATATAGAAGTTTTAATGGTAATTTATATCATTTGGTTACATGGAATGAGGATGAATCATTAGATGAAATATTAATGACAATCTCTTAAATTATTTAAGCGGTATTTTGATTATTAGGAAATAGTTTGGTCATATGATTTAATATTATGTACATATACTGGTTTATGAATATTAAATAGGTTATAATATATATATATATATATATATATATATATTATAGTCTGGTTCAACCATAAAAATGTTTTAATTACTTGTAATGAAGGATAAATTGAAGAATGAAACTTCGTCGTCCATGAAGGTTGTAAATTGGAACCTCACAGACAATGATTTCATTTATAAAATAAAAGAGAGAGTAAGAGTATTTATAATGGTTATTACATTAACATGATATAATTATAGTATATAGATGATAGTGGAGTTATCATGGTCATTTGGATAGAGTAGGTGAGGATAATATAACAATATAAAAGGAACTCCAAATGAAAATGAAAGAAATAAAATGTGAATTTACCTCTTGAATCCACCTCTTTGAGAATCTATTTAAGGGAGGGGTTTTTGGTATTTTGGAATGGACAATATATTATTGGAAAGGGAGAGTGACTAGGGAAGGGTATTTAGGCATAACTTTTAGGATATTAAAGGATTATAGGAGTGGAGAGAAGAGGGAGTGATGGGGGTTTTTATAATGGAGGAGAGGAGTGAATTTTGAATATTTTATTCATTATTTTATTATTTCCCTCAAAACAACCAATAGTGTTGTTTAATGTGACCCATAATAGTAATAAGTTCATGTGAGTTCGAACCAAGTGCCTTAAATCATTCATGATGTCCTAAATAGTGTATTTAACTGATAATTTGTATATACGTTATTTTATCGTATTTCACCATTCATAAAAAATTTAAGTATTCCAGAAAAATACCAAAACATCACCCTAACCATTATTCGACGTGAAGAATTAAAAAATGAATTAATTTTTTTGAAAATAATTTTCTAAATATTATTAATTTAATTTTTAAATAAAATCGTAGTTTATTCAAAAAATAACAATTTCAAAACTATCATTCATTTTATATCACGTTGAGAATTTAATCAAGATCTCATTATCTCATAACCTTAAAAAAATAAAATAATAATATTATTTATTATTCATAAGGGTCATATTACTATTAATATTAATTGTCATAAGGGTATGTTACTATTCACCAAAAATCAGGTTGGTTCTATCAGACTCCAAATGACTTACTAATCGCAACTCTAGATGACCATTTTTTGAAATTCAAAACATAGTAGAGGAGAAGTTGTGTTTAACAGCTTGATTATAAAATTTATTGGTTTTTAGGGAGTCAGTGTTTCATGCATTCAATATTTATTTTCAAAACCTTGGGGTTTTATATCAGGCATACTTGAATAATTATTAAACCATAATCAGAAATAATATTTATTAAACTTGTTAAATATATAAATTATTTAAATAAGATATTGGATACACTTAGTGTGTGACCCTATAGGCCTCTTTCTTGTTGGAATTAGATGGGTTTTCCTAAAGTCCAAGATTACTATCTAGAAATGGGTCAAGGCACCCAATAGAAAGAAGTTGATGTCGCAACAACATGTCACCCTATACAAATGCTTATTATGTAATATAATCCCTTTGTCCCGATATCTCCAATCAAGCGGGTTGTATGAAAGTTTCATCAACCCATGTGCTTGATTTCTCATTCTTTGACTTCCCAGAATTGAAATTTCCAAGAGAAGACCATGGACATGGATTTAGTTAGGCTATATCATTTACATAAAGGGACTTAAATATCAACTTCCTTATAAGTGACAAATCCTTTATCACATTATTCATTAATTAAGTATTACTCATGACACACCCAACATATCTGACCTCTCTGCGAACATCTGTCATCATGGTTTTAGTCAATAAATCTAAGTTCATGAGTCATAATGCCTATTAATAATAATATTAAATTCTAAGGACCAATACACACATCTATAGATAGGAATATCCAATGATACTAATGAGTGTGGATTTTCTACTGGTGGGTCTTGTTCTCATAATATCCACCTAGATATTACCAAGGGTGTACACCATGATATGGTACCTCAAGGTTTCATGAGTCCCCACCCCTGATATCCTGTATCATTTTTTTCCCTTCAAATTATATCATATGGACATAGAATATATATTCAAGAATAGTGTCATGGAACTTCCGGGTTCTCATCATAGCAGGTATCCACTATGACCTTTTTGTGTGACAGTTATTCTCAAGACATTATCACATACTATGTCACATAGAAGAATAATCATGATGTGATAAAGAGTTTATTAATATTCATTCAATGAATAAAGGTTTATCATAAAATACAAATAAGTTGGTTTCTAGGGCACCAACTCCAACATAGACATCATGATATATGCATCCACATCCTCATGTTGCTTCATAAGCTCATTGGTCATGGCTGATAGCATGAAACAATGAACATTTTTAGTATCATCTAGATGTTTCTAATAGAGTGATAATTCTTCATCACCAACCTCTTTACCTGGTTATTTAGGAATATGTTCTTCAAACACATATAATTTCCTTTCATGGTGAAGGATAATGCATAATATTCTTTTCCACTCTTGGAAATTTGTTCTGGTGAGAAGGTTATCCTTCTCAAGTATGGATTGCAGTGATATATTTGAAGTCATTTTAATTATGATTCTACAAATAAGATGAGAATAATTTTAGTTCTTTATCTGATTAAATTTAAACAAAAAAACAAATATTATATTTATTAGTCTCTCACTATTTTATCAAAAACCAATAACTCTCACCATTAGACTATGAATATCCAATTTCTTGGATATTCTGGTGGAAATGATCCATATTCCCCTTCTCATTACCCCAACTTTGGTTGGTCAAGAAACTCGAATGGTTTTATGTAGGAATTCCAAATTCCAATTACATTAACTCACAGTTCCTTGATATGTTGAGTAGAATCCCTAATCTTGAAATACTTAAATTGGATTTCCTAAACTCTTACCTCTCAGTTACACCAAGTCCTACTTTGAAATATAATCTTTGATGTGAACTAAGTTAATTCAACCTAAAAATTCAAGTTATAATTACCCGATAATTGAAATCACCCTAACTTTGGATGGATAATCACTTTGAACTATGGTTTGATTTTAACTGAATTAGTGGAAGGATATACTGACTTAATATATATTATTGAGGGATTTTATCATTTTATGTGTAAATTTCGTATTATTATCTTTATTACATGACTTTTTATATTATGAAGATTTACTTAAGTGATTAACCTTGTATTATATAATATTTATGCATAAGATAATTTATTTCAGTTTTATATTGCATGCTTATTAATTTCATTAATTCATATGATTGAAAAAAAACATCCATAATGAAATAACCATGAAACTTGACTAAAATAAAATAATTAAGTGGTATGATCATGATATTTTACCAATAGTTAGTTTATATAGCAGTTGATAAACTAACCATTTAACTAGGGGAAAACAACTTGAAATAATTAAGGTTAATGTTATAGCTTTCCAGCTTTCCACTTATGCATCTCTCTTGGATTGGTTTTGCCTCAACTCTAAACCTGAACTGTCTCCACTATCTTGGGTGTTCCATACATTATATATGATTTTACTCACATGTAGGTGAGGGGGAAAGGATTTACATAAAAGAAACCATCGGCATGTGTTCCCTTATATAATAAGTGGAGAGAATGCATGAAGGCCAAATATTTAATTTAATAATAAATTAAATGAATCCAATCACATACAAAGGTCTGGTCTATGCTCATGATCATCCACATGCATGTAATGAATTACACATTTAATAAAACTAGCGTTGAATTCTTAATCGTTCTTATTTAAGATAAATCGTTCTCAAATCAATTAATTATATTCTTTATTTAATCAATTATTTTATATTAATTTTCATCCAAATTTCCTTGAGATTCTCATCCATCATAATTTCAAATAAATTAAATAAATTTATTTAAAATTAACAGTGTATATAAATGTACATTAGAAGAAAAATGGTTAATACCCATATAAATATACACAACATGTATTATACTCAAATACAATTGAATCTTGTGATATATGGAATACATGACTTATCACATTATTTCATGATGTTTATTATGAACTTAATGATTACACGAATTACATGATTTTTTGCTCACGTGTTATGATTCAATTCACATAGAGTAACAAATGTAATATGAATCATACATGATATGCTTATCTGAAAATTATACATATATTAAGGAAAAAATTATATATAAATATTTAAAACCACCACATGGAATTTCTTATCAACATAATTACTACACACAAGAACATTTCTATAAGGTTTACACAATATAAGAAAAAAAATTAAATCTATATAATTTTGTATAATTACACGGCGTGTACAGGTGATCTACACAATAGTGGTGGTGTATGGTAATACACAGACCTTTTATGACTCAAAGGGACTACACACCATGTACATGTGCTATATAGTGTGTAATCTATCTAATCATGCACTAGAATGGCCTGATCAACATGCTGTGTAAGAAATAGATACACCGTATGTCATCAATGCACATGGTTTGAATTAATTTCCAAATTAATTCCTAATGCATTGAACACAAGTACACGACGTGTGAATCTAGTTACATAGTGTATAATCCTTTGTTAAAAATCTAGAATCCTCATCACCTCCATATTATTTCCTCAATTTTATTTCATTCATAAAATTAATCATTTTGATTAGATCTATGAGAAACGAAAGAGGAAGAAGCAGATCTCTCAATTCAGATTAATATAATGATTAAACATGAATTGAAAAATAAATGAAAAATGTGTAAGTCAATCGATGATATTTAAATAATTATAAATAATTATGCGACCCTTTGATACCACTTTTAGGTCTCTGGCATAGTATAAGTGTGCGATGGGTCATGCCCAAATTTAATTTTTTTCATGATCAATGATCAATCTAAGATTTAAAAAATGATAAACATTGTGATATATGTAATTAAATCAAATAAAATAGACAAGGGATATAACACTGGAACCAGAGATAGGATCATAACATATTATTTATAATTAATTTAATCAATTAAAGAATTACCTTATTGAAATTCTTTCTTCATTGATGGACCTGAAAACAGATCCGCATTACACTGTTGTTGTGTTATAGGAATCAAGAGTATATTCCCTCTAGTGGTGATCCACATGTCTTCCACAAATACCCGAACTTCATCGTAGGAATCTATGGGTGATAGCATGGAATATCCTATCACTTCCATCATACACCTTTGATCACCACGAGAACATATTACAAATCATTCTTCTTGATCTCTCTTAACTTGAGAGTGGGTGGTGGAGGAATATCAATCTCTATTCTTGGGAGCATTATTGGTGAAAGGAGCTCTCTAGGGATTGAGAGGATTCTATGAATGTGTTGTTCAAAACCAAAAAAATGAATTGGATCTTTGAGAAAATAATACAATTGAGTTTATATATCACTATAGTTAGAAATAAACAATTTCACAAGTTTACTTTATTATTTATTTCATCAATACAGAACCCCATGTCAAATAATAATAATAATATTATTTCTAGACATGTACTAAACTTGAAAATTAAATTGAATATTATTTAATCAAATAATTTTTAATATTTATTATTTCTCACCAGACTATTAAACTAGATCTTCCATTACTTCACAAAATTTATCAAACCTTGAATAATGATTATTTATTTATTAAATAAATATCACTACATTATTCACCAATAAATAAATAAATACCATATTCACTAATTAGAAAATAAATATTTATTAAATATTTTACTCACATTATATCATCTTGAATAACTGGTGATGGAATATATGAAATCAAGATAACATGAGTAACTATTAAGACATGTGTCAAAATAATATTTATTAAACTTGTTAAATAATAAATATTATTATTATTTAGCTGAGATTCTAGATACACTTAGTGTGTGAATATCTAGTCCTCTTTCTTAGTGAAATTAATAAAAGTAGCCTAAAGTCTAAGGTTAGCATCTATTAACACACCAAGGAACCCATAGAGAAATAAGTTAATGAATCAATGACATAATACCTCATATAGACTCTTATCATATAATAGAATCCCTTTATCATGATATCTCTAATCAAATAGGTTGCATGCTGGTTCCATCAACCTATGTTCTTGATGTCTCTTTCTTTGACTTCTTAAAATTTAACTTGCCTATAGAACACCATGTACATGGATTTATTTAGGCTATATAATTTCTATCAAAGGGCTTGATATATCAACTTACATTAAAACACATATGAGAAAAATCCTTTCTTGCATTATTCATTAATGCAATACTACTTGTAACGCACCCGACACATCCCACCTTTACACAAACAACTATTGCCAATATTTTCATCAATATATCAAAGTAAATGGCTCATAATAGTAATTAATAATAATATTAATTTATAAGTATCAATACACACATATGAAGATATGAACATACAATGACACATATAAATGAGGAATTCTTACTGGCGGGTCTCGTTCTCATAATATACTACCAGATATTATCAAGGAAGCACACCATGAGAAGGTGAATAAAATTACTATGAGCCTTCACCCTTGGTATCTTGTATCATTTGTGTCTTTAAATTATATCATCCTGTTATAGAACATATATTTAATAATAGTGTCATAACACTTATGGGTTCTCATCATAGTAGGGAACTGCTATAATCTTTTTAGTGTGGAAACTACTCTTAGGACATTATCTCATACTATGTTATGCAAAAGAAAAATAATTATTTGATAAGGAGTTTAATAATATTCAAATTTATGAATACAAGTTATCATAAAGTATACAAAATTTGTTTCTAGGGAATCAAATCCAACAAGAATAAAAGGAAAAGAATTTTTTTTGAATAAATTTATTGAAATTGAGTTTGAAAATTTCCCTTCATGGAATATGATGGGTGATGGCAATATACCTTCCTTATAATTAGTTTAAACCTCTACATATAATATGTACATAGATGCTGACAATGAGGATATTGAGTTTGAATCCAAAGAATGTATTGAAAAAATAAGTATATATTATTAAAAACTCACAATAAAAGAAATCTTAGGAGAACTTAATTTTATAATATTAATATGAAGTCAATGGGAAGATAAGAAAAGAAATTATAAGTTCAAATAAAGTTGATATTATATAATTGTATGGGGGATTGTAAACCTTGAAATTGTTAGATCACTTAAAAGTGTTATTTTGATGTTTAATTATTTCTTGTGTTGAATTTTTGAACTGATAACCCACTTTGCATCTCTCTCTATCCAAATAGGGAATTAGTAGTATAATTTAGTTAGTGTTAATAATTACTCTATTTTGGTAGAAAATATACAGGTTATTTTTCATTCTTATATATATAACATTTTTTTCTTATCTGTGAGTAAAAAAATCATTACCTATAACTTTTATCATATGAAAAAAAATACTTTTTATGCTCCTTTATATATATAAGTAACTAATATCAAGGAAGAATATATATCTAGAATTATTTTGGGAGAATTAATTAGATGGTTTAACATCTCTTGTTTATACTTGGGGACTTAAATTTTATTCTTAAATCCAATGAGAAAATTAGGCTAACATTTAGAAAGATTAAAAGAATAGAGTTTAAATAATTCATTTAAAGTAATATTTTTTGGAAGTCAATATAGTTAGAGATAAGTAAACCTAGTATAGAATAATTCTTAACAAAATGGTGGATAATAATCTCAATAGGTATATTTTTAATGACCATGATCTTAATAACTGGGACTCATGGAATGAAATTGCCCTTCCTAAAATAAATTCAGACCATTATCCTATAATAATAATTCTTATCAATAAATATTCCAATTTTATTCATCAATTTCACTTTAATAATTCTTGGGATAAACATAGGGATTATAGAAGAATTATATCCGAGGTTTGGAATTTATCCATTTTTGGTAATTATTTTTATTCTTTTTCTATAAAGTTGAATTTAATAAAAAATTAGTATCAAATCATAGATTAAATAATTCATTGGGGGTCTTGACACTGAAATTTATGATTTGGAAGAAGGACTTCTTTGGAAACAATTCAAAAATTTAAATTGTGATTTGAATAATGATGAATTCTATACTAAACTTGAATTCAAAATAAGATCAATAACTATTTGAAGATGAAAGATGATGTTCATAAGGAAAACTTAAAGGTTGGGTGGCTAAAAGATTGATATAGGAACACCTATTTTTTCAATGATCAACAAAAGAATAGGAAAGTATGAAATCTTATAGACCAACTCCAATATGAGGAGAATATTTTTACTGAAATAATGGATAATAATGATAATCTTAAGTAGTATTATAAAAATATCTTTAATTTAGAAGATGCTGGGTATACACAACTTGAAGAATGGATCATTTCTAAACCGGTGAATGAGGAAGATAACCTAATCCTTGCTATAATTCTTGATGATGAAGAAATTAAGAATGTTATCCATAATATTATTTCAGGAAGATCCATATGACATGATGATTTTACTAAGTCCTTTAAAGAATTTTGGGACATTATGGATATTGATGTTGAGAATCTTGTCATGAATTTCTCTCTCTCAATGATTTCTTCTCATAAGTATCAATTCTAAATTCTTAAATTTGATTCCCAAAACTAAAAATTCATTTTATATTAGAAAGTATAGACCCATTTCCTTGGTGAACAATATAAATAATATTATAATTAAGATCAATTTCAATTGAATTGATGTTATCTCAGAAAAGATGATTTCATTAAATCGTCTTGGTTTTTTTTCAAAAATAGGAAAATAAAGGATTGTCTAATCACTGCCTTTGAGCGGATAATTTTTTTAACAATAATTTCTAGAGGAGGGTGAATTACCCTTAAGTTATAAATTAGGAATGATTTTAATACTATGAAATAAAGTCTTATCTTTTAGGTCCTCAAGAAATTTGGTTTCAATTATGCTTTTATAAACTAGATTAAATTCCTTCTCTCCACCACCCATATATTGATTCTTGTAAATGGATCACCAAAGGGTTATTTTTCCTACTCTAAAGGGATGAGGAAGGGATACCAACTTTCAGATATAATTTTTATTCTATTAGAATATTACCTTAACAAATATATCCTTTAAATTTTTAATTGAAATAAACTAAATGTTATTAAAGATTATAGGTATTTTTATTCTTCTTCCCATATATTTAATGTTAAAGATGTGACCATCTTCTACCAAATATACATAAATAATGATAAGATAATTAATGAAATATTTTCTCATTATGATGTTGTTTCAAGATAGAAAATCATTTTGATTGAATCTCATATTTTCTTTAGAAAAGGGTTATCTCTTTCTAAAAAGATGAAAATTATGAATGCTTTGGGTTTCAAAGATGATAATATTCTTTTCATGTATTTATGGGTCCCTTTATTTTGGTATAGATATATAGTTAGATACTTTAGTGAGACAAAACTCTATATCAAAAATCACATGGCTATTTAGAAAGGTAGATCCTTATCTATAACTGGTTGAGTATGTCTTCTCATGTATATTATATTTCTAAATTTGTCTATTCTTTTATATTTTACAAATGGATTGCTAATTTAATTAAAAAGTTAAATTACTGTATCTAAAAGTTTTTCTGCAATGGATATATTATGAAGAAAATTTGGTTTTGGTTTCTTAGAATTCATGCTACAAACCTTTCAAGGCAGGGGTATTAGAATTAAAAATCTTAAAGTTTTCAATGATTCTCTTTAAATTTATTTCATATGGAATCTCTTAAATGATAGTTATCAAAGTATATAGTTTTTAAAGGATAAATTGTTTAAAAATATTAAATCTAGGAATAAGAATTATACAGATTCCTTAGTTTTTACAACTCAAAGGGAGTCTATCTCTCCTACCACATTCCACTCGAGATGGATTTTTGTTAGATATTCCTCTTTCAAATCCTGGACTAAAAATTTGATAAGTATTCCTATGATTATCTTAGACCAAAATATAAATCATATTTATTTAACCATATCTATTTTGGATCATCTACCTTTATATTTAACAATGGATGTTAATGTAATTGTTGATGACTACCACTTATTCACCAATGATAAGAAAATATAGGAACCAGTGAGGAATCTATCTTTAAAAAACAAGCAATACTATCACTATATATTGGGTAAAACCAATAGAAACTTCTCTAGTTTGATGAATTTTATCAACACATGGCTTCAAAAATCAAGTATTTATCTCATTTAAAGGATCTTTTACAATCGATTTCCCATAGACAACCTAATTCAATAGGCTAGTTTCAATCTTTATTCCATATGTGTCTTATGTCATCAGTATATGGAAGATATTGATTATCTATTTCTTTTCTTCTTTATTTCCATGACTCTTTAATTTTTAATGTTTTTTATTTTTTAATCCCACCCCCATTAAATATCTTTCTTATTAAAAGCCTTACTACATTACAACCTCTATATAGATATGTTGGCCTAGATAAACAACTGTTATCTTTCTACCATTGTATAAATCTCTCACCTAATTTTGGAATTCCTGTGAATCCTATATTTATTGTGGATCTATTTTTTTTATGATTTTGGATTAATGAAGATATTTATTACTATTAGGAATTAAAACTTCATTCAAGAGGGGAAATGTGATAACTCTATCCAGGACCTTACAATCATTATGAGACTTAAAATCGATTGAAATTTTAAATCCTCTGTTACTTATATAGTGATTATATGGATTCCTCATTTAGTGGGATGAATCAAAATTAATACATTCAAGTTCTCTAATGGAAACCCAATTATTGTTGGATATGAGGCACTTTTCAGGGATTTCACTATTTTTCTAATTGGTTATTTTGATAACACTTATGAATACACTTATGCACTAAAGGATGAAATATAGGTGATTATTAAGGCCATCTTAGTTGTTAAAAGTAAGATATGGAATAATTTGTGGATTGGGCCTGAATCTTAATGTATTGTGTATCCTATTAAAAAATATCAGGTTCAAATCTCATGGATACTGATTCCACAATGGGTGGGATGCCTAAAATTTCTCAATTCAATCAACTTGATAGACACTAAAATTTATTGAGAAGGGAAAAACATGTAGAATGATCTAAAAAAATAAAGGATTCAATTGTAACTCTTTTACATATTGTGAAGGTGTTCATGAATATTTTCTTTATATTTATGTAAAGGATAGTTGTATAACTCCTATATTTTGGATGGAGTAATTTTGGTTTATGTAAGAGACACTACCATTATCAGTCATGATCTCCCCTTTTATGATTATTTGAAATAACAAGGTTTTACTTATTTCTTTAAAATATCAAGAAAAAAATTTATTTCTTTGATTTATTTTAGTTTTTTTAACATAATAGTGTTTTTTTATGTAGAACTTTAGAGTTCCATTTGGTATTATCATTTATGTGATAATCTTGTACACTTACACCCCTCAAACTTTTCCACAAATGTTTACACTCATATCTCATAACCATCCTCTATCTTTGTACTCAATTTCCATTTATTGAGAGGGAATTAGTATCATTACCATATCCTAGAGTGTTTTTATTATTTTTTAATCTTTTAAAATTATAATTTTATTTTATTAACAAAATTGAGTCTTTCATGTTTTTTTAATTTATTTAGAAGTAATATATATATATATATATATATATATTTTAATTTTTATGAGAATAAAGTTTTTTAAGAAATTTTAAAATTTATTAAAAAGAAAAAAATTGAATATTATTTCCCTTTTCTAATTTTTTTAATATTTTAATATTTTTTTGTTTTTTGTTCAAATTAATGTTTTTCATGATTTTAAATATTTATTTACAAGTAAAATAAACAACTTTTAATAATTATTTATCATATTTATTTTATTTATTTATGTTATTTTATTAATTTAATTTATTTTATTTATTAATATATGTTTATAAATATAAATTTATTTTTTAAAATCATTTTAGGGTAAAATATTTTTTTGGGATTTTCCCTCAATTATTAATTAATTATTTTTATATTAGTTTAAAAAAATATATTTTATTGATTTTTTTAAATTATTTGAAAATATTTTTTTTTGTGATTATTTGTATTCTTTATGAAAAGAATTTTTTTCAACTTTTTTTCATTTATTTGAAATTAAAATAGTTTAATATAATTTTCCCTTTTAATTATAAATATATATTTATTTTTTTAACTTTTCTTATTCATTTTTTTTATTTTTAATAGAATATATATTATCATGATTTTTTTTATTTTTTAAAAGTAAAATAATCTTTTAAACTTAATTTTTTAACTCAAGAAATATTTTCTTTATTTTTTAATTGACTTAAAAGTAAACTAATTTTTCAATATTTTTTATATTTTTTAGTTTTTATTATATTTTATATTTTATATTTTATTAATAAATGATGTTTATTTGGTTTTTTTTCTTTATACCCTAAGAATTTTAGTCCTCAACCAAAGTATGATAGGATCCTTTACTAAAAGAGAAAGAGTTACCTAATTCTGAAAGGGGTTCTACGATAATAATTTTCAAAAAGATAATCCATATCAGTTGGAAACTTATCGAAACATATTAGATCATCACTAGATACTCCCTTTTTAGTAAGTCTATTCATGAAATAATTCACCTCCAAATATATGTGAGTAATGATGAAATTAGTGTATTTGAAGTCTAAATACCTAATCCATTGTGTAAATCAAGCTTCATGAGTGATAAGCAATATTACTTCTAATCCATTGTGTAAATCAAGCTTCATGAGTGAAATATATTGATTTTTCAAATACTATAACATTTATGACATTATTTTCATGTAATCATGAATTAATAAATTATAAAACCTTTGTATAGATAAAATATATGTATATGGAGTAAAATAATTCTCTTAAAAATTTATTTTTAATTTAGGGATCCAAGCTTGACTTTTGTGAACATGTGTTATATTTTATTCAAATTAAAAACTATTTTGGGTCTTTTCAATTAATGGTATGGTTGAAAGGTTTCATTTGGTTTTGGTTTGATAAAAAATTCGAAAAAAATTCATTTTTTATTATATTACCAAAATAATTCATGGAAACCAATTTTTTTTTATTGATTTCAATGTAAAATTATTTTTACGCTTAACTTGGCTATTTTCATAAGGTAACACCCCAAGAATTTAAAAATAGATTTAATAAATAATGCATGAAACACTGAGTCTCTACAAAACACCACTTTGTTATAACCTAGCCGGTAAACATACTTTTTCCACCTCTGTGATTTGAATTTTTAAAAACTGACATACACAATTGCGTTCAGTAAGATATTTAGAGTCTAACAAGACAAACTTAATTTTTAGTGAATAGTAACATACCATAATGAATAGTAACATACCTTGATGAATAGTAATTAACAGTAATGAATAGTAATGAATAGTAAATAAACAAAAAAATAGAAACTTCACCCATGAATATATAAATACAATTTAGACATCATATTTGTGAAAAAATGATCATAGTGCAAGTATTGATATTTTTTTATGTCATAAATATTTTAATTAGAATTTTATGATTAATTTAATAATTTAAAATAGAAAATTATTTTCATAAAATGTAATAATAAATTGTTACTTTATTGTCTTATGGTTATAAAATAATTTTATGGGACATTGATTAATTTCTCAAGGTGTTATAAAACAAGTTATATTTTTAAAGATGTCTTTTGGGAATAAATTATGATTTTATTTAAAGACTAGATTAAAAATATTTTGAAAAATATTTTCAAAAAATGGATTACATTTTTTAATTCTACACGTCAAAAAATGGTTAGGGTGATTTTTTGGGTTTTTTATAAATACTTGAATTTTTTGTGAATAGTAAAAATACAGTTTTAAGATTTCGGTATGTTTAATGACATCGTAATGATGTAATAATTAATATAAAATTATCATGGACTTGGGTATAGTAAAATATTATGTAAGGTGTCCCAGGTGGCTAATACCATGGGAAAGCCCATGGTTTTGTAAAAACAACCAATGAGGTGTCCCTTTAAATTAATAAAAAACTCCCTCTCATTTACTATAAATACCCACTCATTCCTTCGTTTTCATTCATTAAAAACTCATAATACTTGACGTTCTGGTAGTTTTACCTCCCTAGTAGTACTTCCAAGGTGTCCTAAAGCCCCCAAGGTTCCAACTTTCAAGTTTTAAGAGTTACTCTACAAGGTAAGAGAATTCTCAATTTCTCTTTTCCCATTCAAGTTCTGTTTTATGTGGTATATATTTCAAGTTTTCACACCATGTTATTATTTCCATATTATTATATACCTATACTATTTTATGAGTCTTTTATGAATGTGTTACCCTTGTCCCATCTATTTTTAATGTTTTTTAAAACCATGTTTCATAGCTGTTATGCTGCATAATTTTCATCTCAAAATCTCTCTCTTTTTCAAGCACTCTTATTATGATATTATTTTTTAATTTAAATTGGTTTATGCTGGGATATGTAAATAAATATTACCATTACTTTTCATATTATTTATGAATTATTAGATACCATTTTTCTCTCATCAAAATATTTTATGAAATATTAAGTGACGCCGTTAGGATGCCGAATTTTCTTGATGGATTTCTCAACTTTTTTTTTATTTTGAGTTCCTTTATTTTATATTTTCATCTCCCCTCATCCAAATACTATGATAATTATAGTAACATACATGAATTGTAATTTTATTATTCTAATTGAATATTTCATCATTATCTCTCTTTTCCCCTCCTCTTACACTAAAAATGAAAACACCGTTCGAGATGTGTTAATTTATCACATTCAAGGACGATGAGTTCTCAATTTATATCACCATCTTTAATTGTGGTAATGAAACCATTTTTATGGTTTAATTAGCTAATAATATATTTATTTCATCTTATTTAATGTTCTATAATCCTTAAACCCTCATAATATAAAATAATAATTCAAAACAAATTCATTATGCAAAAAAAACCGCCAAGTTAATCCAAGCGTTTATCATTATCTTTTATCAAAAAAGTCATCCTCATGGTATATAAAAAATTTCATTATAAGATAATTTATATCCTTGTGATGTCACTATTAATATATATTAACAATTCTGTATGTTTTACCACATTTCAAATGAACTTCCATTCATGAATACAAGTAAACCGATCTTGAAAACCAAGGAAGGAAATGTTTCCAAAACAATAAAAGAACCTCTTAAACCCATAAATAAGGCCATGAATGAACTTAATAAGTATATAATAAATCAATTAAATAAATAATATTTAATGTAAATATTAATTAATGAATTAAATTTGGTTATCTAGGGCACTAAGATCAAGTGAAGAACACCATCAAACTTAAGGTAAGGGGTTTCTTATGTCACTTTTAATTCCATGAGATTTCCATTGTTCGCCACTTATTTATTGCCTATGGTGTATTGTATATTTCCATTTAATATACATTATCATGATTCTATTTATATTCATGGTATTATTTGATTCATTTTGTGGTTATTATCTTTTTGTCATATGACTCAATTGATTACAACGTGGTAATGGACTTTGTCTCCATTTCCATTTCATTGAGACTTACTTGGTATTCTGCACCTATTCTTTCTTATGTGGTGTATCCACAGCCAATTTGAGATCATTTTTCATTTGAAATTGTAAATATTTTATATATCTATATTATTGTTTCATGGATATGATAATTGTCTTAAGATTTATACCCTTTTACATACAGTGTTTATTTGGAATGTTGTTTTAACTATGGAAATATTGATGAATCTATATCCTCTACTCTATACAAATATTGAGAAGACATATTGTATTTTTAATAAATCTGTATATAAAGAATGTTTTTTATTTTTAGTAATGGGTGGGTCCCTCTATAGCACCACGATGCATTGAGATATCTCATGAGACAAATCAGTTGGGGACAAACCCTTTGAGTTTGTTTCGAAAAAATCAGATAGGTTTCTAGCCATAGACTTAAACAATTTTGATAGTATAGTGGTATCATGTTCCAAATACTTGACGTCTAATTAATAAGCATATCTCTTTATTCATTTTCATCTATTACTATCAATGAGGTTTTCACTATGACAAAACCTATGGATGCAGTTTCATTCTCAGTTTATTAATGGCATGTGTTTTTCATTTATTCACCATGCCATATTGACTATGCCAAATTGTTTATGATTTGGTTATTGTTGATTCATGCTTATTCTATTAGTATCCCTTAATAATAATTTGATCTCACCCATTTCATTTTTTTTACCTTTAACAGGTTATGAGGAGGTGATCATATATTGAGTTCCCATGGATGCAATTTTTTAGTTTTTGTTATGTATTTTATTTTGTTACCTTCCCAATGTAATATGGGTTACATGTATGTATCTAGTTTCTTCAAGAATACTAAAATGATCATTACTTTGGGATTTCATTCCTCTTAATCATTATAATGTAATAAGTAATGCACCAGATTCGAGCTTTTGGGGTTGGGGTGTTACAGTTAGTATAAGAGGAAGTTTAGTAGAAAACTTAGAAACTAGATTTAGAAAACATAGATTAGGGAAAAAACCCCTAAAATAGTATTTGAGTATAAAAATACAAGAACATCCTAGTATTTTTGTAAAGAATAAATTATGTGTATCTTTCTAGAAAATACATCCCTATTGGGATACTATAAGTGGACGTGGTTGTAAAGACCCGAAAATTCCATGGAATTTTTTTCTTCTTCTTAAATACATGGGAATTTTACGAGACTGCAAAAACTGACAGCGCATGATTCTAAGGCCCAGTGTGCCCGGAATCAATTTATGATGTTTTGTTCAGGTACGTTCAGAAAATGAATGATAGGGTTTTTACAACTTTTGAACCGGTGCTCGTAATTGAAATCCGAGGGCACCATTGAACTCGCAGCACCGATATTCACTTAAGAAGGATTTCACCTCAAAAGAAGATGGTCGAGAATGAAAGTTAGTTTTTGGGTTTTGTGTGGAAATAATAAAATAAATTAAGTGATTTTCTTAATTTATTTTTAGTTGGTTAAAACCTCCAAGAGGAGGTTGGAGGTGGGGGGCCACCACACCCATGAGAGGTTATGGCGGTGGGGACCACCCGAGGTCTAAACACCTCTTCTTAATTAATTTGGTGGGGAACACCCAAGGTTATAACCTCTTGTAACCTCCATTAAGTGGGGAGAAACCCCTTGAACTCCCCACTAATGGTGAAAACTCTCTCAATTATTAATTGAACACATTCAATTAATTATTTTAAACCTTTTGAATTCTATGACAACAATTTAATAAGATGTTATAATCTATTATTTTGTTAGCATTTGTCTTTTTGGTGAAGTTTGGGAGAAAAAGAAATCTCTAACGAAGAATAATTCTTCTTCCAAAGAAGAATGATCTTCAACCAAAGCAAGGGGGGAGGTGATGTCCTTGAAGAACGCCGCCACCAACATCCTCGACTTCTTCGTCTTGTTTCCCTACGACATCGAATTGACATCTTCCTTTCCACTACATCATAAATGAAACAGAGGTAGGGTATTTAAGTTTGAATTTGTTTCTGTTCTTCATCATTAAAATCTTGGTTTACGATTTGCTGATTGATATCACTATAACAAGGAGGGCGCGGGCCAAACGAACATGGACTGACCCTCCCCCTCCATTTTTCCTTGATTGTTGACGACGGTGGCGGTGCAACGGCGGCTGATGTCAGGTCGACTGAGAAGGAAACCAGCAGCGTAGGGCCGCTGGAAGGGTGTGGCGCTGTCTCACCATGTGGAATAGTAGGTTGTGGCCCCTGGACATGGCGGTGCACACGGGCGGCCGCCGGGCCGCCGGAGGGGCGCAGTGCCATCATTCCATGTAGAGGAAAAAGGCCGTGACCCTAGCCGCGACAGTGCACATGGGCGGCCTCCAGGCCGCCGGAGGGGCACGACACCATCGCGCCGTGCAGAGGTAGACGCCGCAGCCCCCTGGCTACAGCGGTGGAGCAGAAGTGGCCAGCTGGGCCGGCCGCGGGCAGAGCAGACCGGCTGGCCGCTCGGCCAGCCGGACGAGGTGGGACCCTCCTGGGTCCTGCGACCTACCGAACTGGCGACAAGTGCCAGTTAAATTAGAGTGAAGGGGGGAGAGACACCCCCCATTACATGGATAGGGCGGTCCCCATAGGGCGTCTCCATCCGTTGGCCACCCAGGCCACCCCGCTGGCCACCCAGGCCACGCGGGCCACCAGCGTAGGCCACGTAGGTTGCCAGCTAGGTCTCGTGGGCCGCGCTACCCACGTATCAGGCCAACCAGTGCGGGCCGGGCCGCTTCCATGGGCCGAACCGGTTCCAGTGGGCCAGGGGAGTTCCGGAGGGCTGGGTCGGACCTGCAGACCAAGCCAGACCCCGGTCCGGACCCGTTTGACCCGATTTCACCTTTTCGCCCGTAACTTGGGATACGAGTGTCCAATTGATGAACCGTTTGCAGGGACATAAATCTTAGAGAGAGACAGTTCTTTCAGAGTTCCATAATTGAGGTTTGGACACAGTTGGTGTATATTCGGGTTGGATTGAACTTAAATCATACCATGCCCTCGAAACGAAAATGCCAATAACTCTCAGACTGAGCATCCAATTGATGCACCTTCTATCGCATTGAGTTTCTTATGGAAAGTAGAATATTTGGGATACATTAACTTGGGATGATGTGGTAGTTGATGTATATACTCTTGGCTTGAGGAGCAGACCCTCCTAGAATCAAGCATGCTAGTGGAAACCCTGAGGCTGGCTGTACACTGTTGATTGTTCCTGGATCATGTGTTGGTCTGACAAAATAGCTATTACTGGATCATGTGTTAGTCCAAAAACTCTAAATACGGTTCCTAGATCCTATTTGGGTCCGATAGTTCTAACCACTGGTCTTGGATCCTATGCGGTTCCGACAGCTTAGATGATTCAGTGGCTACATATGATCATCTATATATCTCTAAAAAGTTGTATACCTATGCGAGTTGAGTTAATAACTTGTGTTTTCCTCATGATTGAGATGGATTATTAGATAACTTATGTATATATATGGGCATATACCAAAGTGGGGTTATCTGTTGATTTCATACTTTTTGGTTTATCCTTGTTAGATTTTGTGAGACCATGAGGGTCTCAGGGTCCCTAATGAGTATTTTTATACTCACCTCTGTAAGGGCTATGCACATACATCGTTGTGCTGGATGCAGATGATGAACAACACTGACTGAGGCTGAGTAGAAAGACTGGACGATACCTGGAGGTGGACCTTATGATGAGTCGGTACACGGAGGAGACTGAAGGACGTGGAGTGCTGAGGAGCCCATCTATACCTACCCTTCAGGTAGGAACCCCGTAGGATGACCCAATAGATGTTTTTCTTTTTCAGTTGTAGTTGTTTTTCAGCTGTACTTGCTCTTTCCAGTTGGGCTTGTATTTCTGGCCCCTTTACTTTTCAACACTCTTTTTGTATACAACTTTACATAGTATTTAATTTCTACTCTTACTCTATTGTGTGCGTGTTTTCATTTTATAAAGGCAATTCCTTTCCAGTTTTAGGGATTTACGCCTTTGGTGCTAGTCGCCAACCCATGGCCTTTGGAAGGTGGGCTTGGGTAGTCATGGTATGGGTCCCGAGGGATGGGTCATGACAAATTGGTATCAGAGGAGTCTGTTCTACCAAATAACTTAGGACTCTGATCTGTATTTTCTTTTAAGTAATAATGTTAAGAGTACTAAGTGTGGTTTTCAGTCTAGGGAGTCCAGTGTTGGTGCAGCGGCTGACATATCCATACACCAGGACCCTGACTTCTGATTTCAGACTCAGTGCACAAAAACACTGATTGTGTGTATGTTTCAAGAGTTTTATTTGTGATCTCTTTGAGTCATCTCACCAGGTATAACATATTGAATGTGGCACACCTGTTTCTTTTCAGGATGCCTCCACGCAGCCAGCTAGCCAGGGTTCTGAGAGTTGTACGAGATGAAATCCCACCGAGCGATGAGGCCTCGGTGCAGGGACCTATTTCAGCGGAGGCACCAGTGGTACCACTACCCTTTGGGCCACTGATAACACCAGCCCCATCAATAGAGAGTGCATGCCGCTTGAGCGCATTGCATGAGTTCCAACGCCAAAGGCCGCCTAGGTTCAGGGGAGGGATAGACCTGCAGGTAGCTGAGGATCAGCTAGAGGCTATGGTGTGAGTCTTCAGACTAGTAGGGACAATAACAAACCTTATGGAGATCCTTTCCATGAGTCTCCTTCAGGTAGCAATAGTAAGATGGTGGAGCCTGATTCTCCAAGTGCATGACGAGGTGAAACTTCTATGGTCAGACTTTGAGAGCTTGTTTTGGGTGGAGTTTTTACCATCCACCCTACGTGCAGTGTGGATACAGGAGCTACTGCATCTACAACAAGGTAGCATGACGGTGGCACAATACTCAGAAAGGTTCACTAACCTCTCACGCTACTCCATAGATATGGTGCGAGACCCATTATTCAGGGCCCTAACCTTCAAGAAGGGGCTCAGTCGAGAGATCAGAGCTTCGATGATCTCCTTCAGTATCCCGACGTAGGAGGGGGTGTTAGAGAGATCCCTGTTAGTGAAGAGTTTCCTTGCTGAGCAGTCCCCAGCACCGAGACCCATCACTAGTCGACATGCAGTGGAGTCTTCTGTAGCTGGAAGTAGACAGATGTCACAGAAGTCCATGTGGACCAGGCCATCTGGAGGATGACCTCAGGATACAGGTTCGGTTGTGCGGGGCACACAAGATAGAGCCAGTCATGCTAGGAGAGGGCAATGTTACTCTTGCAGCGGGTAGGGTCACATGGATCATGACTGTCCGACCCACCATACTGATGATCTGTAGAAATTTGAGGGACCTCCTAAGCAGAGGAATAGGTTCAATCGAGGCGTACATGGAAGAGGAGCTGGTCGTGTAGCTGGTGGTGGACGACGATTCGAGGTGTTAGCACCACCCCCACCAGGAGGCCCACCCTTACAGTAGGGAGTAGGTGGACATGGGAGAGCTCAACTCCAGGAAGCTGAGGCATATGACCATGGCGCTCTGGAGATGATTCGAGGTATGATATGTGTATACTCCACCTTAGCTGCAGTTCTTGTAGACACTGATTCCAGTCACTCTTTCATTGCCACTGCCCTCATTCAAAGCTTGGAGATTCCGACAGAGCCGTTGGCTTCATCCTTACAGTTAGAGACTCCTACGAGAGAAGACTCGATGATTACGCATTGGTGCAGGTACTGTGAGATTACTCTAAGAGGAAAGAGCTTCAAATATTATCTCCTCGTAGCAGCGTTGAGGCCTTACGACGTCATCTTGGTTATGGACTGGTTATCTACAGTCCATGCTCAGATCGACTGTATTAGGCACAAAGTGCGGTGTGTCCGCACAGATGGGACCAGTTTCACCTTCACTGGCAAGAAGGGATCCTTTTAAGCACAAAACAGACTTACTCAGAGGAGGGTGCATCCACTCACTCATCAATTGGCCTGCCTTACCCTCGGATCAGTAGATGTAGAGAGTCCGAGATACCCTGTAGTGGTGGATCAGTATACAGATGTTTTCCCTGATGATGTCCCAGGTCTACCTCCTTGCAGAGAGGTGGAATTTTACATTGACCTGTACCCCAGGATGGCACTGATATCTACTCAAGCATATCGGATGGATTCTGCTGAGTTTCGTGAGCTGCGGGTATAGTTGGAGTGTAACACCCCAGGTAAATAATGAATATGACATTTTCATATTTATCCATATTTGTGAATAAAATATTAATATGACTTTAAAGGGGACGCTATGCTGAATGGCGTACCCAACACGCAACAACGAGTTTCTTGGGAATCTTACGTTGCACTCTAATAATAAAATAATATTATTTCAAATGGTAGTTAACATGTAGCCGTTGTATTGGCGGGAATGGATAAAAATAACTAAAATATGATTATATATGTTTTTTAATGTTTTTACATTTATCCAATAAAAGCTAAAGGCTTAAAATACGGAAAGAATTCAATTTTAGGTGTATATGCCCTAGTTTTTACTAAAGGTTCACTTATCACCTTTTAATGGAGAACTGCCATTAAATATAGTTTTGATCACTCTTATACATTATTTTGGACCAAATAAAACTCTTATTAAGAATCGGGATATCAAAATTTACTTTGTGTAATTTTTTGGTATCTTTCCGATAAAGTTCATTTTTTAATGAATAGTGTAAAATGTTGTGTTTTAATTCAAAACCTCTTTTTAATCTAATTTATTTATATGATTAGATAATATTTTGAATTGGTTTTAAAGTGAAATTAGAAAATATTTTTACCATTAAATCCAATAGTGGTCGTTGGAATTAATTTCACTTTGAAATCGGACTTAAACTAGTGTCAATCTTTTGATACTTATTGTTTTATAAAAACACGCTATTTGTCATGAAAGCGGGAATTAATTATTAAATTAATTAATGTGACTTATATGTTTTGAATTTTGTAAAACGAACTTCATTTTTGAATTCAGAATATCAAATATAGCTTAGGGTGAATTTTTGGGATTTTTCTGAAAAACCTCAATTTTTGATGAATAGTGAAACCACTAAGTGGTACTTATAAAAAACTGATTTTCCGTTTAAATGAAATTTTTCCATCATTGTGTTTTGATTTTCAAAAATCCGACATACATGTTTTTCATTAAGAAGTAAAATGTGGTTCAATGGGATAAAAATAATTTTTTGGTGAATAGTAACTTATTAAGTTTTTAATCGCGATTAGTGGTAATTAGTGTAGTTTAAGGTAAAAATGATATTATAAGAATGTGAAAACACCATGACACTTGTCCTACAACTATTGGGTGAGTCATGGACGACCAAGACAAACCATGGGCCAACTTGGGGACCCCATGGAGCCACTTTAGTTAGAAAATGACAATAATATATTTTTATTTAATGTTAAAATTAAAAATGACACAAACATGATATGTTTTACTAAAACAATTTTTAAGTGGGGTTATACAAGTCATAATTTTGATTATAAATAGTAATTGGAAAGATAAAAAGCTTTCCTACATCATAGTAATTTTCTTATAATTTTTAGACATTAAATAAATTAAATTATTTATGACATCATAATGATGCAGTGATGACATCATTAATTAACGATTAAAATAAAATGGAAAGATAATGTAAAATATATGAACTACACATGTCCAAAACTTATTGGATGGGTGGATTTAGAACCTTTATAAACTTATCCCCGAATTATATAAATGTGGGACCTTTTAAAACCGAAAAACATTTTCAAATAAAGTAATATTTCCTTACTTTCCAAAAGTGCCCCTCCTCTCCTCTTATAAAAGGCCCCCACCTCTACCTCATTTCACACACTCCTCAAGCCTTTGGCTCGGCCAAACCATGACCATTTACTCTATCCACATCCCTGTCCTCATCCAAGAGGATTCCCTTTGGGCATAATCCTTTCAAAGGAAGCCTTTAGGCTCAAATCAAAAGGAGTTACACTTTTAAAGGTAATTCATTCTCTCATGTTCATTTGTTTTATTTTGCTTCTCCAAACCCCTAAACTTTTTTTATTTACTTCTTTTGTAACAACACAAGTATCTTCAATATACTAGGATGTTGTTATAATATTTATTCGAGCTACACTCTCACAAAACTACATCAAATGGTTAAAGAACATACGGTTTCCGTGGATGGTGAAATTCTGCCTCCCGAAACGATGATTGTTCAATACTCATTTGACACCTTCAAAGGTGGCCATTATGATGTCACTATTTTTATATATGATATATAATATGTTTATGTTTTACTTATGCTTCTGTATTTTTAATTTGTGTCTTACATTTATGGCATCCATTATGGGTATACGCGATATCTTCATTTTAGGAAGTGCGGACTACCGCCCCCTCAAAGTGAAGTGATTCGTTAATGCCATACATGGGAAGTATAAAGGATGGATTTAATGATATTATATATGATATTATAATGCTATTATAATATACCTTTATATCATTATTATTCCATTCTATAAAATACGAAATAGAAATGAAAGTAGCGTTCATGCGTACGTACGGCTTACCGTCTCTATGAACGGTGAATTTCATTTCTTACCTCTAAATGATTATGTAATGTTATAAATGCATGAATGTACTAGATATATATGAAATATATGATATCTACATCATTAATAAAATTCTGGATATAATAAACATTTGGCCACACGAACAACATGTAATTGTAAGAAGTCCACTTTCGACTTAAGAACAAAATATCGGCAAAACAAATATTATTAACTTAAATGATTACATTATGTTTATGACATGGTAATAAGTGATATAAAAGGAATAATGAACTTGAAAAAGGTTCTTAAGGAAGTTGAAATTAACTCAAGTTTATTATTCAGGAGATTAAAGAACGATCGAGTCAAGTCGGACCCGAGGTAAGGGATCCTACTCCTCTCTTTCTTTTTAAGTACACACTTTTATGTCATTCCTTTTAAAGCTCATATTTCTTGTTATTGGGATGATATTTTATATTAAACTTACTGTAATTTTTATGTTCATGTGATGAGAGACAATATTCTCTCTCATCAATCCATTTTGGAAGTTTTGAGTGGCGCCGTTAGGCTGCCGAACTTTCGTAAGAGATCTAACCTCTCTCTTTCTTTTTAAGTACTCTCCTTTATGTCACTTCTTTTAAGATCCTCTTTGTAATGTTGGGGGATGTTATTTTATATTCCTCTTGCTGTAAATTTTATTTTAATGTTATGGGATACCCTATTTTATCTCATCAATCCATATGCGGAAGTTTTATGTGGCGCCGTTAGGCTGCCAAGTTTTCGTAAGGGATTTTTCATCTCACTTTTATTCCCGTGAGATTTATGCTACATTTGCCAAAAATTCCATTGAGTGGTGTATGTGCTGCCCATTATTCCACTCTTTGTGTAATATAATTTCATTTATGAGTATTTACATCAATGATCTATTGTCCTTCTTTCATGGGGTGTATGTTTTGAAAGATACCCTAGTCGGTAAGGGAACCTTTCACCCTCCTCTTTTTTAAAAGACTTCTTTTGTTGGGTCTTTTAATTCACATATTGTTATGTTAGGATATGTTCTCATATATCCTTATTGATGTAAATTTTATGTCCAAGTCATGAGATACTCTTTTTATCTCTCATCAACTCTTTTTGATGTGATGCCGTTAGGCTGTCAAGGGAACTTTTTAACCCAATTTCGATTTCTTTGGGTTCAACATGTAGTCATTGAATATGTCATCCATTGAATATGTGTGAATGACCTTTTATTGTTTTACACTTAATATCCACTTATATAGGGTGTATTTATATTTGTCACACATATTTCTGAGATTGATTTGTCCTTAATTTAAGGATGCCTTCTTTATAAGGGATTTCAACACATTTGACATTTCTATTGAGGGTTCATTGTTGTTATGCACCAATTCACTCTTATATGGTGTATATACTGTCCTTTGGAGTATTATATCATGAATCCATTTATTCTCATGATATTATAAAGTTCTGACTAAATGTTATTCCTCAATTATTGTATTCAAGTGTCTCTAATTTTGGTAAAACCCCTTTAACCAAAATATCGTTTTAAATGTTTTAATTATTTGTTCTTATTAATATCCATGTTTTCAAAATGGTTTTAAGGATTTATTTATATGGATATTAATTGGTTAAAATTCTAATCTTCAAGGTGGTATGGGACAATTTGATTCAAAAATCTCTTTATTAAATGTTTTAAATGGTTTTGGAAATGGTTTCTTTTTGAATGTATTCATTATTTCAATATACTAAAATGTTATATTGTGATTGAAATGTGGAAATGTTATATTTCCTTTATGCATGTTTTATGTGATACATTTATGTTACAGTTCTTGGGCATTGTTATGAAAACGGGTGGTTCCGTGATAAACTAAGGGCGGGTGAGCCCGATATAGCTCTCCAATGCATTGGGTAACGCGAAGGAGTGAAACGTTAAGGTTTCTCCGAAGAGATTTAGGGAATATACTGTGATGGGTATTCCAAACGTAACCAAGAGGGTTACTCCCTACGTAAGAATGTTATGAATTCCTCAAGTTACCTTTATGTCTTATGTTTTCTATGATTTATTCATGATTTGATATGCCTATGTTTTATGGGTAAAGTGTGATTTCATTCTAATGTATATATGAACTCATGTTTCCTTTCCATATTTTTATAACTCTTACTGAGCTTTTTATGCTCATCCCAAGTTTTTGAAATGTTTTTCACAGGTCAAGGGAAAGGTACATGATGTGATGATAGTGTCAAGGATGTGTCATGAAAGAACCCATGTTTTATTTTAAGTATGTTTCCGATGATGGGAAGAATGAATACTGTCTTTTATGTAACCACTTTGTTTAAATGTGGAATGTAATGCAAGTTTCATGATCTAATTCTCTAAAACTCTAAACCTGAAAAGATCCTCAATGTGTAATCTTGTAATAACTCAATATTAAGTAAGGTTTAAGGCTGGGGCCTTATAGTTGGTATCAAAGGTCGGTTTAGACAACTTTAGGGATTAGGAGTTTTTGTGAGGCACATGATCAGTCCCTATAGCTATTATTTCAGTTAAATCCTTGTTTTAAATTTTTTTTTCAGGTCAAGTAAAGTCGGTTACGAATGGAAGGAGGAGGATCTCAAACGACATTCCTATCTCTTCCTGATGACATGCTTTCAATAATTATTGCAAAGTCATCTTCGGATGATTGTGAAACTTTTTCTAGCATACAACTCACTTGCAAGCATTTGTTTGAGATATCAAACGCCTCCGCTATACCTCGTTATCATCGTGGATCATGGGTTGTTTTTAGAAAAATACTATTTTTACAATATTCTCATGTTTTCAAGAGAGGTAAATATTATCAAGGTATTTTCAAATATTTTACTTTATCACAAGAATTTGAAGCATATTATGATTTTCAAAATGGTGCTGAGGAAGGAGACCCTTGCGCAACCTATTTATATTTGCTTTTAAAATATAGTCTCACATCACATACTTATGGTATTTTAAAAGGACCAATGATAGAAAGTTTCAACTCAATTTCGGTCCCACTATTTTTTAGAAATCATGTTTTATCAGATGTTTTGGAATTATATGTCATACATGATTATTTTCCAAAACTGTTTTTCTGTGAACACCCATATGACCCATGTTGCACGAGGTGTTTTTGGATGTAGGAAGCAAATGATTTTGAAGGATCTCTAAATCATTGTTGTAATGCATGGGGCTTCTACCTACGTGAGCAAGATGACGATGAAACCGAGTGGACGCCATGATCAAGGTATGATGTTATTCATTTTGGGAATTGTTTTATTTTATCTTATGGTGGTGAAATAAGACTTCAAGAATTAAGGTGTTGAGATCATAATGAATTTGGATGAAAATTAAAGGTATAAGGAAACTATTGAGGTTAAAACATGTTAGGGTTATTTTTGGAGTTTTATAAAAAGGACAACACGCAGACCGTGTGACTACCCGTCGCGTCGGACAAAGCTGCGGGAATCGAACCCACAACCAAATTGTGACTGGTATTTATCACCTACCACTGGAATACGTGAAGTCCCTGGTTAGTTTGACTGATTCTTTTTAGTTATATGATTTTATGAATTAAGAGTAAGTTGATTTTGGGTTATTTATGAAAATGATTAACCTATCATGGAGGATATGTGATTAGGATAATTACTTTTCAATGCGAGACTTTAGGAGCAACTAATGTTGTTTGGAGATAAATGTTACGATTTAACTTGGAAGACTATGTGACTAAATCCTTCAAATATTTCGGTTTCAATCTTATATTGGTTTACTTTGAAGAATTTTATGGACAAATTGATTATAGAATGGTCCTCGTTGAACTTTGGGTTTTGTTGGACAAATTTTGGAGATTAAGAATATATTTTCTTTTTATAAAGGGTTATCCTTTTCTGGATCATCTGACCTTGTACTAACCTTTTTTGTTTTGGTTATGGTTAAGGTCTAAAGATATGGTAAGTATATAGTTCTCTTTTGTGGACTAGGTGATTCTCTAGAAGTTTATTATAGTACTCTTAATGCGAACAAGTCTCCCTAAATACTCGTCTTTTGGAAAAAATATGAGTTTGACTAAGGAATCTAGTAAAAGTTGAAAGTCAACATGATAAGTGATTATGCTTCCTTATGAATAAATTCCTCAATAAAAAGTATCTTAAAACAAAAATGTTGTCTATTAACTTTTCCTACTGGGGAATCGAATACCGTTTAACCCATCACAAGTTTGTGATTTTCTTGTGGTTAACTTTCTCCTAAACATGTTGTCTATCACTCTCCATCAGAACATGACCCTTTTTTTTCCTCCATGTCCATATTTTCATACTTGGAATCCTAGTATGGGTTAAATCGGGTGACCTCTATGGTTATCTTTCTTTATTTTAAAGTGATTGTTTTACCGACTCTTGTTCCGATGTGGGACTTTCAAGGATGTTTCCAAGCGCAATTTTAAAATTGAGAGGACGCAATTCCCAAAAGGGGGGAAAGATGTAACACCCCAGGTAAATAATGAATATGACATTTTCATATTTATCCATATTTGTGAATAAAATATTAATATGACTTTAAAGGGGACGCTATGCTCAATGGCGTACCCAACACGCAACAACGAGTTTCTTGGGAATCTTACGTTGCACTCTAATAATAAAATAATATTATTTCAAATGGTAGTTAACATGTAGCCGTTGTATTGGAAGGAATGGATAAAAATAACTAAAATATGATTATATATGTTTTTTAATGTTTTTACATTTATCCAATAAAAGCTAAAGGCTTAAAATACGGAAAGAATTCAATTCTAGGTGTATATGCCCTAGTTTTCACTAAAGGTTCACTTATCGCCTTTTAATGGAGAACTGTCATTAAATATAGTTTTGATCACTCTTATACATTATTTTGGACCAAATAAAACTCTTATTAAGAATCGGGACATCAAATTTTACTTTGTGTAATTTTTTGGTATCTTTCCGATAAAGTTCATTTTTTAATGAATAGTGTAAAATGTTGTGTTTTAATTCAAAACCTCTTTTTAATCTAATTTATTTATATAATTAGATAATATTTTGAATTGGTTTTAAAGTGAAATTAGAAAATATTTTTACCATTAAATCCAATAGTGGTCGTTGGAATTAATTTCACTTTGAAATCGGACTTAAACTAGTGTCAATCTTTTGATACTTATTGTTTCATAAAAACACGCTATTTGTCATGACAGCGGGAATTAATTATTAAATTAATTAATGTGACTTATATGTTTTGAATTTTGTAAAACGGACTTCATTTTTGAATTCAGAATATCAAATATAGCTTAGGGTGAATTTTTGGGATTTTTCTGAAAAACTTCAATTTTTGATGAATAGTGAAACCACTAAGTGGTACTTATAAAAAACTGATTTTCCGTTTAAATGAAATTTTTCCATCATTGTGTTTTGACTTTCAAAAATCCTACATACATGGTTGTCATTAAGAAGTAAAATGTGGTTCAATGGGATAAAAATAATTTTTTGGTGAATAGTAACTTATTAAGTTTTTAATCACGATTAGTGGTAATTAGTGTAGTTTAAGGTAAAAATGATATTATAAGAATGTGAAAACACCATGACACTTGTCCTACACCTATTGGGTGAGTCATGGACGACCAAGACAAGCCATGGGCCAACTTGGGGACCCCATGGAGCCACTTTAGTTGGAAAATGACAATAATATATTTTTATTTAATGTTAAAATTAAAAATGACACAAACATGATATGTTTTACTAAAACAATTTTTAAGTGGGGTTATACAAGTCATATTTTTGATTATAAATAGTCATTGGAAAGATAAAAAGATTTCCTACATCATAGTAATTTGTTTATAATTTTTAGACATTAAATAAATTAAATTATTTATGACATCATAATGATGCAGTGATGACATCATTAATTAACGATTAAAATAAAATGGAAAGATAATGTAAAATCTATGAACTACACATGTCCAAAACTTATTTTATGGGTGAATTTCGAACCTTTATAACCTTATACATGAATTATATCAATGTGGGACCTTTTAAAACCGAAAAACATTTTCAAATAAAGTAATATTTCCTTACTTTCCAAAAGTGCCCCTCCTCTCCTCTTATAAAAGGCCCCCACCTCTACCTCATTTCACACACTCCTCAAGCCTTTGGATCGGCCAAAGCCTGCCCATTTACTATATCCGCATCCCTTTCCTCATCCTAGAGGATTCCCTTTGGGCAGAATCCTTTCAAAGGAATCCTTTAGGCTCAAATCAAAAGGAGTTACACTTTTAAAGGTAATTCATTCTCTCATGTTCATTTGTTTTATTTTGCTTCTCCAACCCCCTAAACTATTTTTATTTACTTCTTTTGTAACAACACCAGTATCTTCAATATACTAGGATGTTGTTATAATATTTATTGGAGCTACAATCTCACACAACTACATCAAATGGTTAAAGAACATACGGTTTCCGTGGATGGAGAAATTCTGCCTCCCGAAACAATGATTGTTCAATACTCATTTAACACCTTCAAAGGTGGCCATTATGATGTCACTATTTTTATATATGATATATAATATGTTTATGTTTTACTTATGCTTCTGTATTTTTCATTTGTGTCTTACATTTATGGCATCCATTATGGGTATACGCGATATCTTCATTTTAGGAAGTGCGGACTACTGCCCCCTCAAAGTGAAGTGATTCGTTAATGCCATACGTGGGACATATAAAGGATGGATTTAATGAAATTATATATGATATTATAATGCTATTATAATATACCTTTATATCATTATTATTCCATTCTATAAAATACGAAATAGAAATGAAAGTAGCGTTCATGCGTACGTACGACTTACCGTCTCCATGAACGGTGCATTTCATTTCTTACCTCTAAATGATTATGTAATGTTATAAATGCATGCATGTACTGGATATATATGAAATATATGATATCTAAATCATTAATACAATTCTGGATATAATAAACATTTGGCCACACGAACAACATGTAATTGTAAGAAGTCCACTTTCGACTTAAGAACAAAATATCGGCAAAATAAATATTATTAACTTAAATGATTACATAATGTTTATGACATTGTAATAAGTGATATAAAAGGAATAATGAACTTGAAAAAGGTTCTTAAGGAATTAGAAATTAACTCAAGTTTATTATTCAGGAGATTAAAGAACGATCGAGTCAAGTCGGACCCGAGGTAAGGGATCCTACTCCTCTCTTTCTTTTTAAGTACACACTTTTATGTCATTCCTTTTAAAGCTCATCTTTCTTGTTATTGGGATGATATTTTATATTAAACTTACTGTAATTTTTATGTTCATGTGATGAGAGACAATATTCTCTCTCATCAATCCATTTTGGAAGTTTTGAGTGGCGCCGTTAGGCTGCCGAACTTTCGTAAGAGATCTAACCTCTCTCTTTCTTTTTAAGTACTCTCCTTTATGTCACTTCTTTTAAGATCCTCTTTGTAATGTTGGGGGATGTTATTTTATATTCCTATTGCTGTAAATTTTATTGTAATGTGATGGGATACCCTATTTGATCTCATCAATCCATATGCGGAAGTTTTATGTGGCGCCGTTAGTCTGCCAAGTTTTCGTAAGGGATTTTTCATCTCACTTTTATTCCCGTGAGATTTATGCTACATTTGCCACAAATTCCATTGAGTGGTGTATGTGCTTCCCATTATTCCACTCTTTGTGTAATATACTTTAATTTATGAGTATTTACATCAATGATCTATTGTCCTTCTTTCATGGGGTGTATGTTTTGAAAGATACCCAAGTCGATAAGGGAACCTTTCACCCTCATCTTTTTTAAAAGACTTCTTTTGTTGGGTATTTTAATTCACATATTGTTATGTTAGGATATGTTCTCATATATCCTTATTGATGTAAATTTTATGTCCAAGTGATGAGATACTCTTTTTATCTCTCATCGACTCTTTTTGTTGTGATGCCGTTAGGCTGTCAAGGGAACTTTTTAACCCAATTTCGATTTCTTTGGGTTCAACATGTAGTCATTGAATATGTCATCCATTGAATATGTGTGAATGACCTTTTATTGTTTTACACTTAATATCCAGTTATATTGGGTGTATTTATATTTGTCACACATATTTTTGAGATTGATTTGTCCTTAATTTAAGGATACCTTCTTTATAAGGGATTTCAACACATTTGACATTTCTATTGAGGGTTCATTGCTGTTATGAACCAATTCACTCTTATATGGTGTATATACTGTCCTTTGGAGAATTATATCATGAATCCATTTATTCTCATGATATTATAAAGTTCTGACTAAATGTTATTCCTCAATTATTGTATTCAAGTGTCTCTAATTTTGGTAAAACCCCTTTAACCAAAATATAATTTTAAATGTTTTGATTATTTGTTCTTATTAATATCCATGTTTTCAAAATGGTTTTAAGGATTTATTTATATGGATATTAATTGTTTAAAATTTTAAGCTTCAAGGTGGTATGGGACAATTTTATTCCAAAATCTCTTTATTAAATGTTTTAAATGGTTTTGGAAATGGTTTCTTTTTGAATGTATTCATTATTTCAATATACTAAAATGTTATATTGTAATTGAAATGTGGAAATGTTATATTTCATTTATGCATGTTTTATATGATACATTTATGTTATGGTTCTTGGGCATTGTTATGAAAACGGGTGGTTCCGTGATAAACTAAGGGCGGGTGAGCCCGATATAGCTCTCCAATGCATTGGGTAACGCGAAGGAGTGAAACGTTAAGGCTTCTCCGAAGAGATTTAGGGAATATACTGTGATGGGTATTCCAAACGTAACCAAGAGGGTTACTCCCTACGTAAGAATGTTATGAATGCCTCAAGTTACCTTTATGTCTTATGTTTTCTATGATTTATTCATGATTTGATATGCCTATGTTTTATGGGTAAAGTGTGATTTCATTCTAATGTATATATGAACTCATGTTTCCTTTCCATATTTTTATAACTCTTACTGAGCTTTTTATGCTCATCCCAAGTTTTTGAAATGTTTTTCACAGGTCAAGGGAAAGGTACATGATGTGATGATAGTGTCAAGGATGTGTCAAGAAAGAACCCATGTTTTATTTTAAGTATGTTTCCGATGATGGGAAGAATGAATACTGTCTTTTATGTAACCACTTTGTTTAAATGTGGAATGTAATGCAAGTTTCATGATCTAATTCTCTAAAACTCTAAACCTGAAAAGATCCTCAATGTGCAATCTTGTAATAACTCAAGATTAAGTAAGGTTTAAGGCTGGGGACTTATATGGAGGACTTTCAGGGGAAGGGATTCATCCGGCCCAGTGTTTCTCCCTGGGTAGCCCCGATTCTATTCACCAAGAAGGCAGATGAGAGCTTGAGACTTTGTGTTGACTACCGTCGCTTGAACCAGGCGACCATGAAGAACAAGTACCCACTCCTGAGGATTGATGAACTCTTTGATCAGTTGAAGGGAGCGCGGTGGTTCTCGAAGATAGAGCTCAGATTAGGCTATCACCAGCTCAGAGTTTGAGACGAGGATGTGCAGAAGATGAACTTTATATGTCGATATGGCCACTACAAGTTCTTGGTTATGACCTTTGGTGTAACCAAATCTCCAGTAGTATTAATGGGACTCATGAACATGATCTTCTAGCCATACCGATCGCTTTGTCGCATTCTTCATCTACAACATTCTGATCTACTCGACTACCGAGGAGGAGCATGCCTACCATTTGTGGGTAGTACTTGACACACTCCGAGAGCACCATCTTTATGGTAAACTCTTAAAGTGCCAGTTTCGGATTCGAGAGGTTCACTTATTGGGACATGTCATCTTGGAGGTTAGAGTTGCAATGGATCCAGTGAAGATTGAAGCGGTATTTTCTTGGGAGCCACCTAGGAGTGTGACAGAGGTACAGAGTTTCATGGGTTTGGATGGTTACTACCGGAGGTTCGTACCATACTTCTCCTGAGTTGAATAACCACTATCAGACTTGAAAAAGAATGGGAAACCCTTTTTGTGGTCAGAAAGATACCAGAAGATCTTCTAGGAGCTGAGGTAGAGGCTGACTAGTGCCCCCATCTTGAGGCTTCCAGACGAAGGCGTAGGGTACGTAGTTTACTGCAATGCATCAGGGAACATACTTGGGTGTGTCCTGATGTAGGAGCGAGCAGTGATCGCATATGGTTCTCAACAGCTGAGACAACATGAGCAGAACTATGCTACCCATGACCTAGTGTTAGCAGCAATGGTTTTCACCTTGAAGATGTGGCAACACTATCTGATGGGTGAACATTTTATCGTGTACTCTAATCAAAAGAGTATCAGGTATATATTCTCTCAGAAAGACCTAAACCTGAGATAGAGATGTTGGCTTGAGTTCCTCTAGGACTATGACTTCGAGATAGTCTATACTCCTAGGAAGGGGAAAATTGTTGTGGATGCACTCAGCAGGAGATCTGGTATACAACTACTAGGAGAGGCGATAGAGAATATTACTGCCTTACAGATATCCTTTATGGATAGAGACAGAGAATATTTTCTACAGTCTCTTACAATCACTCCCCCACTTCTTCAGCAAGTCAAGGAGGCACAACATGAGGACGCTGACTATGAGACATGACGTGCTCAGATATCCACAGGGCAGACACCTGATGAATTTTCTGAAGGTGGGGAGCATGTCATCCTCTTTAGAGGACGTACTATGGTACCAATGCCACTTCAGGAGGAAGTGTTGAGGGAGTTCCACACATCCCCTTTAGTGGCACATCTAGGACTGGTGAAGATGTATTAGGACCTCAGATGACAACATTGGTGGCCAGGTATGAAGAAGGCAGTAGCAAAGTTTGTCTCTCGATGCCTCACTTTCCAGCAAGTGAAGGCAGAGCATAAGGTACCAGCAGGCTTGGTTCAAACTTTAGAAGTCTCAGAGTGGAAGTGGGATGGGATATAAATGGACTCTATGATGGGTCTTCCATGTACATCCAGGGGTCACGACTCGATTTGGGTGATCGTCGACTGACTCACCAAGTTGGCCCACTTTCTACTGATCAGAGAGCAGGGTTCAGTAGAGAGATTGGGATGCCTTTATGTGTAGAAGATTGTGCGGATACATGGAGTACCTTCTTCTATTGTCTCTGATCGTGATGCACAGTTTACTTTCCGGCTATGGAAGGGGTTACATGAGTCTTTCAGGACGCAACTAAGTCCGAGCACAACCTTGCAACCTCAAACGGATGGTAAAACTGAGCAGACCATTCAGACCCTCGAGGATATGATACGTGCCTGTGTTTTTGACTTCGATCGCAACTGGGAGGATCACTTTCCTTTGGTGGAGTTTTCATACAACAACATCTATCACTCCACCATCGGAATGAAACCTTTCGAGGCGTTGTATGAGTGACCTTACAGATCACCCTTGTGCTGGACAGACCCAGGGGAGTCAGCATTGGTGGGACTAGAGATGGTGCGAGCTACCACAGAGAAGGTGCAGAACATCTAGGATCAAATGAAGACTACACAGAGTGGGCAAAAGTCGTATGCTGACGGGAGACGGAGACCTCTATAGTTCGAGGATTGTGACCACGTCTTCCTACAGGTCTCACCTCGGCGAGGTCTATGGAGATTTTTCCAAGTCGACAAGTTATCTCCGAGACTCATCGGGCCATTTCAGGTCCTCAGCAGAGTAGGGGAGGTGTCTTATCACTTAGCTCATCCACCCCAGTTGCACTGGGTGCATGATGTCTTCCACGTATCTCAGCTGAGGAGATATGTGCACGACCCTTCCCACATCATCGACCATGGAGAGATGGACATCGATGATGGGGCGACTTTCACGGAGGTTCCAATGGAGATTGAGGATCGACATGATCTAGTCCTATGTGGATGGTCAATACCTCAAGTGCGCATTCATTGGCAGCATGGGAACCTCCCAGAGAGAACATGGAAGCGGGAGGCTCAGATGCATGCTCCGTACCCCCATTTTTTCCCTTAGTTCGAGTTATAGCTTATGGGGACGTAAAGCCCTGAGGTGGGGAGAATGTAAAGACCCGAAAATCCCGTGATTTTTTTCTTCTTCTTAAATACATGGGAATTTTATGAGACCGTGAAAATTGACGGCGCATGATTCTGAGGCCCGGTGTGCCCGAAACCAATTTCTGAAGTTTTGTTCGGGTACGTTCAGAAAACGTATGAGCGGGTTTTTATAACTTTTGAACCAGTTCTCGGAATTGAAATCCAAGGGAACCTTTGAACTCGCAATGCCAGTATTCTCTTAAGAAGGATTTCACCTCGATGGCAGATGGTTGAGAATGAAATTTAGTTTTTGGGTTTTGCGTGGAAATAATAAAATAAATTAAGTGCTTGTCTTAATTTATTTTTAGTTGGTTAAAACCTCCAAAAGGAGGTTGGAGGTGGGGGCCACCACACCATAACGTATCATGGGAGGTTATGGTGGTGGGGACCACCTGAGGTCTAAACACCTATTCTTAATTAATTTGGTGTGGACCACCCGAGGTTATAACCTCTTAGACCCCCATTAAGTGGGGAGAAAGCCCCTTGAACTCCCCAATAATGGTTCCAACCCTCTCAATTATTAATTGAACACATTCAATTAACTATTTTAAATCTTTTGAATTCTATTAAAAAAATTTAATAAGCTGTCATAATCTATTATTTTGTTATCATTTTTCTTTTTGGTGGAGATTAGGAGAAAAGGAACTCTCCAACGAAGAACACTTCTTCTGCCAATGAAGAACGATCTTCAACCGGGGCAAGGGGGAAGTGACGTCCTTGAAGAACACCGCCGCCGCCATCCTCAAATTCTTTATCTTATTTCCCAACGACATCGAATCGATTTCCACCTTTATAGGATCATCTTCAATGAACCCGAGGTAGGGGATTTATGTTTGAATTTGTTTCCGTTCTTCATCGTTAAAATCTTGGTTTACGATTTTCTGATTGATATCACTATAACGCGAAGGGTGAAAGCCAAAAAAACACGACCCAACCCTCCCCCTCCATTTTTTCCTTGCTTTTTGACGATGGTGGCGGTGAAACAACGACCATTGTCAGGCTGACCGAGAAGGAAACCGACGGCGCAGGGTCACCGGAAGGGCGCGGTGCCGTCGTGCCGTGCAGAATAGTAGGCTGCGGCCCCTGGCCGCGGCGGTGCACACAGGCGGCCTCCACGCCGCTGGAGGGGAACGACGCCATCGCGCCGCATAGAGGAAGAATCCGCGGCCACCTGGAAGTGGTGGTGGAGCAGAAGCAGCCAGCTGGGCTGACCGCCGGTGGAGCAGACCAGCTGGATGCTCAGCCAGCCGGACGAGGTGGGACCCTCCTGGGTTCTGTGGGATACCGAACCGGCACAAGGCACCGGTTCCGTTTGAGAGATAGGGGGTGGGGGTGGTGGGGGGGGGGGAAACCCCTTACATGGCAAGGGTGGGCCCCACAGGGTGCCGCCAGCCTCTGGCCACCCAGGCCACGTGGACTGCCAGTGCATGCCACATGGGCAGCCAGCTAGGCCACGCGGGGCCACGCTACTCGCGAACTAGGCCTCCCAGTGCGGGCCAGACCGCCGCTATGGGCCGAACCAGTTCTGGTGGGCCGGGATGGTTTCAGAGGGTCGGGTCGGACCCGCAGACCAAGCAGAACCCTGGTCCGGACCCGTTTGACCCGATTTCACCTTTTTACCCATAACTTGGGCTTCGAGTGTCTGATTGACGAACCGTCTATGGTGATGGAAAACATAGAGAGAGAAGGTTATTTTGGAATACCAAACTTGAGGCTTGGACATATTTGGGGTATGGTCGGGTTGGATTGAACCTAAATCCAACCGGGTCTTTGGAACGGAAATAACAATAACTCTCAGACCGGGTATCCAATTGACGCACCATCTATCGCATTGAGTTTCTTATGGAAAGAAGGATCTTCGTGATACATAAACTTGGGATGACTTGGTAGTTGATGTATCGACTATTGGCTTGAGGAGAAGACCCTCCCAGAATCAAGCATGCTAGTCGAAACCCTAAGGCTGGCTGTGCACTGTTGACTTTTCCTGGATCATGTGTTGGTCTGAAAGTTATAATGACTGGTCCTAGATCATGTGGTGGTATGATATTTCGGAATTCTGTTCCTAGATCATGTGTTGGTCCAACATAATAGCTGGTCCTAGATTATGTGTTGGTCCGACAGCTCTGACTACTATTCCGGGATCTTGTGTGGGTCTGACAGTTCTAACCACTGGTCCTGGATCTTGTGTGGGTATGACAACTTAGATGATTCAGTTGCTACATCTGATCATATCTATCTCTCTACAAAAGTTTTATACATGTGTGAGTTGAGTCAGTAAATTGTGTTTTCCTCATGATTGAGATGGATTATTAGATAACTTAGGTATATGTATGAGCATATACCTAAGTGGGGTTATCTGTTGATTTCATACTTTGTGGTTTATCCTTGTTGGATTTTGTGAGACCTTGAGGGTCTCGGGGTCCCTACTGAGTATCGTTATACTCACCCATACACGGTCTATGCCCGCACCTCATTGTGTTGGATGCATACGAGTGATAGCGCTGACTGAGGCTAAATAGAAGGATTGGACGGTACTCGGAGGTGGACCTTATGACGAGTTGGTACACGGAGAAGACTGACAGATGTGGAGTGCTGAGGAGGCCATATGTACCAATCCTTTAGGTAGGAACCCGAAGGATGGCCCAATAACTGTTTTTATTTTTCATTTGTACTTGTTTTTTAGTTGTACTTGCACTTTTCATTTGGGCTTGTATTTACAGCCCCTTTACATTTCAACACTCTTTTGTATACAACTTTACTTAGCATTTAATTTCACCTCATACTCTATTTTGTGTGTGTTTTCAGTTTATAAAGGCAATTCCTTCCTAGTTTTAGGGATTTACGCCTTTGGTTCTAGTCTCCAACCCCTGGCCTATGGAAGGTGGGATTGGGGTAGTCACGACACGAGCCTTGGGGGACGGGTTGTGATAGTGGTTCTGACACAGGTGTACCTAGGAGTAAAAACTCCGACAAGGATTTTTAGGCTTGATCTAGGGTATCTTGTTACATGACAAAAATATTTACTACGCACTTCGTTTGAAAATCCTGGGGTATATTCTTTGAATAATTCACATTTTATTTACCCACCATTATCAAGGATTTATTCCCCCAAAGTAACCAAAGTATATGGTTCTAAGATTTACGATGCATAAATTTATGCTATGTGCTATTCCATGTTTAGAGTTATAGAGAGATCATAATTTTATGGGATAAAAAATAACATGGAATTGATTGGAAATGGATCCTAGCTGAAGGAATGAGAACTTTACCAATGCACTTGATGCAAAGAGTAATAATTATCATTTCTCTAATGGTCTTTGGACATCTTCTCAATTGAATATTGTCTCCCAAGTATCCTCATAATATGAGAAAATAGTATCATGTGTTAACAAGGTATATAAATAATTATCTGAGCCTTATGGTTTTAAAGGTAAGAAAAATAAGAGGAGGATGGTAGATAAATATGAGGATAAATGGAAGAAGGGAAAGAAGGGTTTTCTCACATGTGATAACTGTGGAAAGAATCACCCTTGTAAATGCTTGAAGGGAATGGGTGTTTGTTATATGTTCAGATAAAAAGGACACCAATTTCATGATTGTAATGGTAAGAAATTTTTTTCCAATGCTCAATGATTCAACTGTAAGGATATGGGTCACTATGTAAATAAATGTCCCAAGCGTCATGGAAATACAACTCTAATAAAGTAAAGGGACAGAGGTTATGATTATGTTGTTACTATGATTGAAGTATAATAAATAATTTATTTGTGTTTTTGGATTCATGAACTATTTTATTATATTATTGCTATATGAATTATGAGATATATACGGATTTTACTGTAGTACTATTTCATTAAGGATTTGAGGTTGTATGATGAATGGTACAAAGGAAAAGTGATTCAGTAAAAAAGTTATTTTTTTGGAAAACACATGATTGAGGGAAATAAAACCCTTAATATATATATCTAATGTTGAGATAAGGATGAATAAATAATTGTTTCGAATAAGTACTGACTACCTTGGAATATATTAATGACTTGTCGAGTAGTGGTCTATGATATCATTTATGGAGTTTACAACACTTTTGGATTTAAGGAATATATCCAATAACATGTATCTTACTTAAGGAATATGGAAGAATTCATGTTTCCAATATGTTATTTATGGTAATTCAAGTTACTACCATATTTTAAGAGGATACATGATGAATTTATTCACATATTTGGAATGTGAAAATTTAAAGATGCTTCATGTTGATTAAGGGTTAATTATAAGTTCATCTTAGAAATTAATAAACCTTAATTATAAAGTGTTGAATCATTATATTTTGGAATTTTTAACCATTTATGAAATGGTTTAAGTTGATAAATTTTATTATATTTTAGAGGTTAATGTATTACTTCAACATATGGTGTAACTTGTGCTAAGTGATGAAGTATAGATAGTTCATGGTGAAATCAAAGGATGAGTATGTAAATGTAAATGTATATTTATACTCTTATAGAGTGGAATAATTCCTCAACTCAAGAATAAGAGTATTAAATAAAATATTTTCATATTATCATAATCATTAATAATATTGATGATTTTTTACAGTAGTTTATAGTTTTCTAGTAATCAACTTTCATCTGAACATGTTCTCTATCATGTTCCATCATAACTTCATAGTTATGTTTTTCTTCAATTTCTAGGTTTTTACTTCTGAATAATGTCACCCCATTTGAAAGCACAATTTTTTTGGTGAACACCTCATTTCCCTCAGCCCCTTTTTGGAGGATATTTTATCAACCCTATTTCTGATGTTGGTTTCCCACAAGAGAATATTCAAGCATCAAACTTTAAATTTTGAAGTGCAGTTTCAAATTACAAGGACTCAATTCTATTGAGGGGGGAATATGTAACACCCAAAGAATTTACAAATAGATTTAATAAAGAATGCATGAAACACTAAGTCTCTACAAAAAACCACTTTGTTATAACCTAGCAGGTAAACATACTTTTTCCACCTCTGTGATTTGAATTTTGAAAAACTGGCATACACGGTTACATTTAGTAAGATATTTAGAGTATGATAAGACAAAATTAATTTTTGGTGAATAGTAACATACCCTAATGAATAGTAACATAACTTTATGAATAGTAATGTATATTAAATTATCCAAAAAAATAGAAACTTCACCCATGAATATATAAATACAATTTAGACATCTTATAAGTGAAAAATGATCATAGTGTAAGTATTGGTATTTTTGTATGTCATAAATATTTTAATTATAATTTTATGATTAATTTAATAATTTAAAATAGACAATTATTTTCATAAAATGTAATCATAAATTGTTACTTTATTTTCTTATGGTTATAATATGATTTAATGGGACCTTGATTAATTTCTCAAGGTGTTATAAAATGAGTTATAGTTTTAAAGTTTTTTTGAATAAATTATGATTTAATTTAAAAATTAGATTAAAAATATTTAGAAAACTATTTTCAAAAAATGTATTTTATTTTTTAATTCTACATTTAAAAAAATGGTTAGGGTGAATTTTTGGGATTTTTCTAAAATACTTGATTTTTTTGTGAATAGTAAAAATACAATTTTGAGATTTCGGTATGTTTAATGACATAATAATGATGTAATAATTAATTTAAAATTCAGGTAGACTTTTTCATAGTAAAATATTATGTGAGGTGTTTCAAGTGGATAATACCATGGGAAAATACCATGGGAAAGCCCATGGTTTTGCAAAAACCACCATGAGGTGTCCCTTTAAATTAATAAAAAACTCCCTCTCATTTACTATAAATACCCACTCATTACTTCATTTTCATTCATTTAAAACTCATAATACTCTAATATTTGGTATTTTTACCTCCAGAGTAATCCTCCCAAGGTTTACTCAATCCCCCAAGGTCCCAAAATTCATGTTTTAGGAGTTACTCTAGAAGGTAAGAGAATTCTCAACTTCTCTTTTCCCATCCAAGTTATCTTTTATGTGGTATGTATTTAAAGTTTTAATAACATGTTATTATTTATATATTATTCTGAACCTATACTATTTATTAGTCTTTTATTAATGGGTGACCCATGTCCCCTCTATTTTTAATGTTTTCTAAAACCATGTTGCAGAGCCGTTTTGCTGCAGAATTTTCGTCTCAAAATATCTCTCCTTTTCAAGAACTCTTATTATGTTATTATCTTTTAATTTAAATTGGTTTATGGTGGGATATGTCATTAAATATCCCCCTTAATTTAAATATTATTTATTAATTATTAGATACCCTTTTTCTCTCATCAAAATATTTTATGAAATATTAAGCGACACCGTTATGCAGCCGAATTTTCATGAGAGATTTCTCAACATTTCTCTTATTTTGAGTTCCTTTATTTTCTTTTTTTATATACCCTCATCCAAATGATATTATAATTCCAGTACCTTACATGAAATATAATTTTATTATGATAATGTAATATTTCATCATCATCTCTGTTTTCCCCTCTTATACTAAAAATGAATACACCGTCCGAGATGTGTTAATTTATCACATTGAAGGACGATGAGTTATCAATTTATATAACCATATTCAATTATAGTCATGGAAATTTTTTTCTGGTTGAAAAAGATCATATTATATGTATTTCATCTTATTTAATGTTCTTAAATCCTTACACTCTCACAATATAAAATAATAATTCAAAACAAGTTGATTATGAACAAAACCATGAAGTTAATCCAAGTGTTTATCATTATCTTTTATCAAACAAGTCATCCTCATGGTATATAAACAAATTCATTATAAGATAATTTATATCCATTTAATGTCACTAATAATATACATTAACAATTCTGTATGTTTTACCACATTTCAAATGAAATTCCATTCATGAATACAAGTAAACAGATCATGAAAACCAAGGAAGAAAATGCTTCCAAAATAATAAAATTAAACCTCTTAAACCCATCAAGAAGGCCATAATTGAATGTAATAATTCTATAATAAATAAATTAAATAAATAATTGGTTCTTGAAATTTTAATTAGTGAATTATATTTGGTTATACAGGGCACTAAGATCAAGTTAAGAACACCATCAAACTTAAGGTAAGGGGTTTCTTATCTCACTTTTAATTCTATAAGATTTCCATTATTCACCACTTATTTATTTCATGTGGTGTATTGTGTACTTCCATTTGATATATATTATAATTATTATCTTTATATTCATGTTATTCTATGATTGATTTGGTGGTTATTAACTTTTTTTCATACGACTTAATTGTTTACAACGTGATAAGGGACTCTGTCTCAATTTCCATTTCATTGAGACTTACTTTGTATTGTGCACCTAGTATTTATTATGTGGTGTATCCAATACCCATTTTACTTCATTTTTAATTTGAAATTGTAAATATATTATATATCTATATTCTTGTTTCATGGATATGATTATTTTATTATGTCGTATACTCCTTTATATATAGTGTTTATTTGGAATATTATTTTAAATATATAAATATTGATGAATCTGTATCCTCTACTCTATACAGATATTGAGAAGGCATATTGTAATTGTATTTAATCAATGTATAAATAATTATTTTTACTTTTAGTTATGGTTAGGGATCTCTATATCCTCTTGATTTATTGATAGGTCTCATGAGACAAATCATTTGGAGACAAACCCTTCAAGTTTGTTTCCGAAATATTAGATGGGTTTCTACCCACAGACTAAAACTATTTCGATGGTATAGTGGTATCATGTGATAGATACATGATTTAAAATTAATAATAATATATATTTATTTATTTTTAGATATTTATATCCATGAGTTTTTCACTATGACAAAACCTATGGATGTAATTTCATTCTTAGTTTATTAATGGTGTGTGTTTTTCATTTATTCACCATGTCATATTAACTATGTCAAATTGTTTATGATTATGTTATTGTTTATTCATGATTATGCTATTATTATCCCTTACAAATCATTTGATCTCACCCCTTTATTTTTTTTACCTTCAATAGGTTGTGTGGAGGAGATCATATATTGAGTTCTCATGGATGCAGTTTATTAGTTTTTTTTATATATTGTATCGTGTTACCATATCAATGTAATATGGGTTATATCTATGTATATGGTTTATTAAAGACTACTAAAATGATAATTACTTCATGATTTTATTCATATTAATCATTCCAATGTAATAGGTTATGCACCAGCTTAGGGCTTTTGGGGTTGGGGTGTTACACTAAGAATTGTTTTCCATGTGTTTTGCAGAATTATATGAAAAGTAATTTTTTCCACCTATTTAAATTGAATCTAATAAAATGGTTTCCAAATTTATAATAAAATTCTACAAATTTATTTATAAATGAAATTTTATTTTTGTTCATATAATTATGTTATCATGGTAAAAAATTAAGTTATCACGGTTAAGGTTAAAATGGGTTTAAAGAAGTTTTAATTGAAGATAAGGCTTAAATAATCTCCAAAAATTGTCTAAATGTGATTGGTTGAGATTATTTAAACCATATCACATATGATATTCAAATTCATAGTTCCTTGGTTTTAATTTAAATTATTATGATATATATTATATTTAAATGTTTTAAACAATACCAAATGTGTTCTTTCCCTTTCTTATAAATGTGAATCTCCTATCCTCCCTTATTCAAAAATTTTGAGGCTTCTATCTCAGCCAATCTCTACCCTAATACATTTATATATTCTTTAAATTTGTCCTAGATCTTTTATTACTCCTCTAATATCATCCTATGAATTCATATGGTGTAATACAAAGTATTTCTCTAATATAATGGGAGGTTAAAAGCATTTATGAAGAAATTCAAACATAAGGTATGAGTTTCTTATTGCAATTTTGTTTCTGTTAGAAATATTCCATATTCACAACTTTTTTATTTCATGTGGTTTATATAATACCATTTTTTTATGTTATATCATGAATATTTTTATATTTATAGTATTTAAATTTTTATTTTAAGTTATTTGTTTCATGGGGGTTATAATTCAAAAGTTACCAAAGCAGTAAGGGTTTTATGTTACAATATCACTTTTTACCAAGATTGTTTATGCTTAAATTATCCAATGATTAAATTATATGTTCTATATCTAAAAAATACTATGTATTTTATTCTCATCTAGTTATTTGTGAATGTTTTAATTTTTATTTTTATTTTTCTCTCTTTAATTACTCAAAAGTATGAAAGAATGTTTTTATGGAAAACCAACTTTATTTATCTATTTAGAAGGAAATGTTTTCTTCAATGTGCATATTTTCTTTAAAAATTATTCAATAATATTTTTACTATTCTAAAAAGATTTATTAAATTAATTTTTACACATGTTTTAATTTCTATAATTTTTTTAAAAAGGAATCTTCTTATCATTGTTTAAATGAGGTAATTTTTACCAAAGGTGTGAAAAGAATCTTTGTTTTAATGTATACCACACAAAATAATTTTCCAACCATCGTGAATACTTTTTTATTTTAAGTTTACTTTTTTTTGTTTCCATAGTTATTTCCAAGGACTTTGTTTCTGAATGTTTTGGAAAATAATTTAGTTTTTAAATAATTGATTTAAAAATGAAAAGGGTATTTTTCTCAAGAAACAATTCAATGATATTTTAAAGGTATTTTCGTATATAAAAAAATCCATTAATTTTAATTATGATTCATTGGGGATATGATCCAATAAATTCATCTTTATTCATTATCTGGATGGTTTATGATTATGATTATGTGATATTGATGAAACCTATTTTCTTTTACACAAGTTAAGATATAATGAAATGATAAATGTTATCATGATCATGTGTAATACATATGAATTGATTGTGTGATAGGTGGGATTATTATATACCTCTAATTAATTTGGAAATGATTAATTTTTTAGAGATCAAAGGTTGCACAAGAAGTTATCCAAATCTCAAAATAGGGTATACAAGAGGATATCCCAAGGTCGAAAGAGGGTAAACTAGAGGATATCTCAAGCCTAAAGAAGTTACATGGGTTTTTATCCCACTATTAACATGTTGTGAATGCATTAGTGGGTATCCCTTAAATAACATTTCTATAATTATGATAATTCCACAAATTTTATTCCATTCTCCATGACATGTTTTTATGCTTATAATAAGGTATCATGGATCATAATCTTTGATTCTTCTATGGTTAAGTCTTATGATCTGATAATGCCTTATTTCATGATTATAATATACAAATTTCTGGGTATGAATTTAAAATTTTATGCTCATTTTATCATACCCACATAATCATGATATGTTTAGATATGATTATTAATTGATATATCTCATGTTTACCCTTACCGAGCATCTAAGCTCTCACTTTCTTATATTTCTTTTCCCAAGGTTGTGAATAAATGTTTTAAGTTGGGTATTTATAACAAGTATACTATATAAGAAGATATTTTTGGGATATTTTAAAGATCATTCATGAAATATGATGATTATTGATACAAATATTTTCATTAATTTTTTAAAAGTTGTTAATAATTTTGAGTGTGTTTTAATGGAAATTACCATTTATTTCAATGTTTATTTAAAATGTTGGGATTGAATTATAAATAATTAAAATGTATTAAAATATAGAATATAAAATGTTTAATTTTATTATAATTGTTTTTGAAATTTAATAAATAATTTTAATTTTTTATATAGGTAAAAATCTAGCCAACCAAGATGGCCCTCAACCTCAAAGGCCTGAAATCCACTTATCCAATAACAAGTGGGCCCAACTATCCAAGAAATACATGAAATAGAGACTTCCCAATGAAAGGGGTGTGAGCCTACGGGGAGGATCCCACAAAGAATTGATTGGGATAAGGCTTGTGCAGTCTCGTGTATGTTAACACAATCCCATTCTAAGTGTGTGTAAGTGTGGTACGGGTGTCAATCCCCCAAAACCTTGGAATCTTAATCCATGCATGCTAGAGTTTGTTATAAATTATAGCATTATAACACACTCAACTTTGATGTGGGTACCATTATTCATGGGAAGTGTTCATTTCTATAAAAAATGGTGCAGTTATTATCTTTCTCACATGTCTTCCATGCCTGAACATTTCCCATGCCAAACCTCTTCCACCTCAATGACTTCCACCACAACTTGATTCCCCCACCACCATCTACATCTCACCAGAGACGCCATGGTAGCAACCATGGAAGTTCAATATCGAGTCGACATCCACTAACAAAGCCTAGGGCCTCCAGGGATCACCTCTGGGACCTTAGATGACCACCATGAAGGCCATTTTGAAGCTTCATCCAAACACTATGAATGTCGAATGAATTGAAGGAGCTCGACTCATCCGGCCACTATGAAGGCTGGTTAAAATAAGTTATTGCATCATTTTCCCCGTAGCCCATGCAGAGTCCATGCAACTGTGCATTAGTGGAGGAATCCACAACAAATATCAATCCAAAATAATAAATAGGAGGGTCTTATGCACTACTAAAATGAGGATTGATCTTGTGAGCCTCGAACAAATGTTTTTTCTCTTTATTCTTATTTTTTTCTCTTCTATAATTTATTTTATTTAAATTTTCTTTTATTATAATTTCAATATATGAATTTTATTTCTCATTTCAAGTATTTTTGCCTAAATTTATTCCATTTTTATCGTTATCTTATTCTTTTCTCATTCTATTTTCTATTTTATTTTCATTCTCTATCTCTCTTTATAATTCTCTCTCATTATTCATATTTTTATTTTTATTTTTTCTATTTTCTTATCTTATTCTTATTATTCCACCAAGTTAACTCTTACTCCAAATAATAGGAGGATGACATGAGGCTTGGCCTTAGGGGAGGATTAGGTGTTCTTAAATTATAAAATTTAATTCCTTAATTTTTTATATATGTTTTTGGTTAATTATGGTGATGTGTAAGAGTGTGGAAATTGCTCACTATGACATAAAACCTGAACTCACTTTTATTATTATGTTCAAAATTTTCACTCCCTTATATTGAACATAAGATCTTTTTAATTTGGATTTGATCTATTAAGTGTATTGAATGATATAGGATATATCAGGGTACTAGAATATGTCTCACCCTCAATTTAGGTGTTTCATCAACCTTGGTTACTAGAGGAGGTGAAATTTAGATTTCTTAGGCATTAAATATTTTAAAACTAATAAATAAAATAATATTAGTTTAAGAATGATATTTCATAATTATGCTATGAAAATATATTTTAAAAAAAAACTATAAATAAATAAATAACCCAAATCCAAACCTAAATTTTAATTACTTTCTTTCTAATACCACATTGTATTTCTTGTTAGTATAGTTTTAGTTTTTCATTTCATTTATTTCTAAAACACAAAAATCCTTATTCATATTTTTCATAAAATAATAAAAGACAAAAAGAAATAGTTTATGTGTATATGAAAGTAGTGAGTAAACAACTTTGAATATTCTCAAGAGATACAACCTTAGTTATCCACTGTGCTACACTAGTAAATAAAAATAGTAGCTTTTGTATTTCCCTACAAAAGACATATCAAAACTTGGCGTCATTGCTGAAGATCTATGAATTTGATTGTTTGTTTTGTATTTTTCATATTTTAGATATATTTTTATTATTTTATTTAACACACACATATATAAATAAATATAAATATAAATATAATTATTTTTTCCATGATGTTTTCAAATGATTATTTCATTAATTCATGGACCAATTACCCATAGGTGAAGAATCAAGAGAAACTAATTCATAATACTCATGAAATTCTATCAAGAAGGTATTATGATCATATGATATTGGTAAATCAGATGTACAATGGCATAGATATAGGTTTCTTACCTCAATAATTTGTTGGCATAATCCATCAACTCTAAACTAAAATGCACAGAATCAAGACCAAGGAGAAAGTACCATTGGAATTTTTTAGCATCTAGACATTAAAATATACAAGGATGAGTCCTAACTTGAGGATTATCCATAGCCCAAACATATATACATTAAAATCAAAGAATACTATAAAGATATGTATAGTGATGTTAAATAATCACGTGATTATTTGAACATGAGAGATCAAAAAGTTCATGATCATTTTTGGAGTGACTGAGCAAATGATGAAATGAAAAGTGAGCACTCCACCTAACAAGTAGAACAAACAGTACCTTTGTACTAGTATCTAGACATGAAAGAGGAATAAACTAAAAAATTGGTATAATTTTAAGAAAATATAGAGGATCCTAACCACCTACCTCTATCCAATGAAATACAACTTCAATAGGTACTTACCCATGAGAAGGATATTGAAGTTGACCGAAATCAGAGAGATGATCTTATCCCAAACTATCTATAATTTTATATTTTTCAATATTAATTGAGTATTAATTCCTATTGTTTTGAATTTTCAAATTCATCTAATCATTTTTTTTCAATGATGAAGATAAATAATATAAACACACACTGTTTAGGAACACAAGAAAGTTATAACTTTAATAGAACACACAATAGAGGAAGTCCTTAAGGAAATCCAAGTGGTTGAGTTTGAGAATACCAAAATACTAGTTTATCACCAAGAAATGGATAATTTTTATGATTATTAATGTTTAAATTTTATCCAATTAAAATCAAATTCTAACCTCCCTTTTGAATTTTAAATTCATACAACCCACATTGAGAAAGCCTTAGACAAGAAATAGGTGGTTTCACAAGTAGAGACCAAAGAGAACAATCCATACTTCATCCTACCCCTACCATGGAATATATAAATCATAGTTAAGGGGATGAATTTGGTGTACTCTATCCATGTACTCCTCATCAATAAGGAATAAGAAGTGTAATATTGGAAATTTTATATGCGGTGGTTTAAACTATAGAATCTACATCCACCAACGAATTATGGATGATAGCTGGTACTACCTTCTGGAGGTAGTAAAAATATTGGTCCAACTTGGGGGATCAAACTAATATTTATCTTTACTTTCTTTCTAGTAATTTCAATTTTATTCTTAGAACTAGTCTAGTTTATATCCTAATCCCTTATTTTTTTTAACTTTAATGGCATAATCCTTGTTCTTAATTGAGTAATTTAACTTTGTAGGACCATGATGGAACAAGTAAACCCATAAAAATACAAGGATAATGGAGAATAATTTTCTATGATAATAGTGAGTTCATTCTTTATTTACTATCTTTTAACTCCTTACATTAAGTTGAAAATTTCAAAAGTTGTTCTAAACTAGAAAATTTCATGCCCATTCTTTGAATTATTTCTTTACTTGACTTATCTAAGAGAAATTAGTTTTTTAGGAACCATATGATTCCAAGTATTATATTTTATTGATAATTATATTGAATGAGTAAAATATAGAATTAAATTATTAGAGAGAATCATTCAAATATTTAAATGATGAGTCATGATTTGAGGTAATTGGTTGATTCATGTAAATAAAATTTCCCCACCATTTTTCATGCTTTGAATTTATAAAATTTATGTAAAATAATTTATTATTATTATTAATTCCATGAGTTATTGTACAATGTTAACAGTTATATTATTGAGAGAATTTCTAGACCAAGTACTTCCTATTTTATCTTGAGTATATTTCTTGAGTGATCTTGGGACATGCCACCTACCATAACTTACATTAGAACTTGAAAAAGATAATGACTGTGAAAAACCACATTTAATATGATTGATTCATTTTTTATTATTAAGACCTTATCCATAATAACACCTTATATATTAATCCTTGTTTATCACTTAGAGAACATGAATTAACTTGGTAGGTATGAGCCATATTTCGAGCCATTTTTATCCATTACTAACCTTTTCTTTGTATTTATATGATATTTTAAAGTAAAAGTGTGGGGGTTGAAGGAATTCATGGTATAAGGGATGAAATAAATTGTAATGAAAAAAGTTTGGGGTTTTAAATGTGGTTATTGAGAGAGGTTTTTGATTCATTCATTATAATTTATTATTTTTCCTTCTTAAAAAAAATAAAAAAATGAAAATAAAAAAATAATAATGGGTTGGGACTTGAACAAATAAAAAAACACCTTTACTATATTAATTATTTTTATCATATGTGGTTAGGTGGTGTATGTGAGATTTATTCCAAGAATTAATTTTAAAAAATTAAAGAAATCTATTTAAGTAGTTTGAAAAAATTTATAAAAGTAGAAAAAATTCAAGGAGAAATTTAGTCATTATGATACTATTGATCATGGCCTTACTTTGAGATTGGGAAATGGGTGTTGTCATAATTAAAAGGGGTTAATTTCATTGCACTTTTACTTTTGATATCAAAATTAATACTTTAGAGTTAACCTCCTCCATTTAAACTTAATTTTTAAACATAAACCCCTACTGAATATAAACCACAGAGTCATTATAACCTTTATTATAAGGACCTCATAATTTTATTTGAATTTTGTCGTTACAAAGTGAATAAAGTAGTTATTTTTAAAGTCTATATAAAAGGAAAATGTTATCATTATCTGAGCATAACTCTACTTCAATTTATATCATGATCGATGAGTGAAAATATTCAAAAAGTGAGGTAAATCATGAATTGTATTTTTTTAATAATAATTAATTAAGAAGATTTATTGAATGAAAGGATAAGTCCCACCATTTTAAAAAGGGATAAATTAGAATTATGGGATTTATTATTTATTTGAAAAATGAAAAGTTAAATTTATATTTTATATGGAATTTGATAATTTGGTTTTCCATTTATAATTATTTTATTTCATTTCTTTGAATTTTAAATATTGGAAACCTGGTATTCCTCATAAATTTAATGTTGATATTTAATTCTAAAGGACAATAACAGTTTAAGTGTGGGGTTATTTGATGCACACATATTTTCTTGAAAATTTTCAAACATTTGTTAATAACTTTGAGGGTTTTTAATATAAATTCTCATGTATGTTAATTTTTATTTAAAATGTTGGGATTTAAAAATAAAAAATTAAAATGTATTAAAATGAGGAATTTAACATTTAAAATTTTCTTATAAATATTTTTTTCAATTTAATTGATAGTTTTAATGTTTTATATAGGTAAATATTTATCCAACCAATTTGGACCTCAACCTTGAAGGCCTGCAATCCTCTTAGTCAGGACTAAGTGGTCCAAGAAGACCAAGAAGGGCCTGAGGGATAGCCTACCTAGAAGAAAGGGTGTGATACCATGGGGAGGATCCTAGGGAGCATTGATTAAGATAAGGCTCGTACGGGCTTGTTCTTGTCAGCACATGCCTATTCTAAGTGTGTGAAAGTGTGGTTCATGCGTTGATCCCTCGCTACCTTGGAATTTTGATCCATGTCTCCCAAAATTTGTTATAAATTATAGTTCTAGAACATGATCAACATCAATGTGGGACTCACGGTTCATATTCACTATTAATTTTAACAAGAACAATGTTGTTCCCACCCTGATCACACATCATTCACGATCATACATTTCCCATGCTGCGACTCCACCACTTTAACACCTATCTGTGCCACTTGATACCCCTTCCACCATTTTCATCTCATCGTATATTCCATAAAAATGATCAAGATCGATCTAACTTCCACTTTTGAAGCTTGGGACCACCAGGGATCACCTATAGGATCTCGTATAACCACCATAAATCCCATTCTAAAGCTTCATCCAACCAAAATAAAGGCCATATATATTTGTGATATATATATATATATATATATATTCAAGAGATAATCCATATTTATTTAAAAAAGTATAAATCCTTTAATAAATATATTATAATATTTTTATCGAGGAAATATGATGGGATTTGGACCTCTATAAATAGGAGGTCCTTCTGCGCCACTAAAAGAAGGATGTCTCATAGGAGGGTTAGCTAAGTTTTTATGTTCTTTGTTCTAATTTTTTTTCTCTTATGTATTTTTTATTAAAATTTTATTTTATTCTAATTTCAATATATGAATTCTATTTATAATTTCAAGTTTTTACACCTAAATTTATTCCACTTTCATCTTATTCTTCTTCATTTCTCATTCTCTTTTCATTTTTATTTTCATTCTTCCTCTCTCTTTATAATTATCTCTTATCATTATTATTTTTATTTTTATTTTCTTCTCTTATACCCATTATTCCTCTAAGTAACACATTACTCCTGAAAATGGGAACCAAACTCGAGGATTGGCCTTGGGGGAGGATTGGGTGTTCTTGAATTATGCACTTTAATTATTTAATGTTTTATTTATTTTTGTGGTGAATAGGGGTGATGTGTATGGGTGAAATGATTTTAAACAATAATATGGAACACAAACTTAATTAAATATATTTTTAGATCTTTTCCTGTTTTTTATTTAACATAATATCTTCATACATTGGATTTTAGTTGTTCAATGGATGAAATACCATATGATGGAGCTGAGTCTTAGAATATTCCACACTCTCAATTAAGGCGTGTAATCAACTTTGGTTACACGAGGAGGTGGAATTTTGATTGATTAGGAATTAGAGATTTCAAAACTACTAAATAAAATAATATTAGTTTAAAAATGATATATCATAATTAAATTATCAAATCAAATTTTAAATAATAAAAAAATAATAAAGGAACCCAAAACTGAACCTAAAGGCCAAATACTTTCTTTTTAACATCACCTTGCATTTAAATTTAGTATAGTTTTAGTATTTCATCTCATTTATTTCCAAAACCCAAAACTTGATATTAATAGTTTTCATAAAATTATAAAACACTAAAAGAAATAATTTAGGTGAATTAAGAAATAGTTAATAAACAACTATGAAGCTCCTCAAGAGAGATGACCCTGGTCAGCCTCTGTACCGTACTAGGAAATAAAAATAGTAAATTATATACCGACCTATGACAGCAATTACAATTATGTATCTATTATTTAGAGACACTCGTTTTAGGGCATGCATTATTATGATGTGTATTGAATATTAATATAAAATGATGTAATATTTATGCATGTAATGTTTAGGTCACCTTAGTTGGTATCGGTATTGTGTTTATTTATTTTTAGAGATTAATATTTGAGAAATTTGTTGAAAACTATGGGGATAAGTCTAAGAATACGATAATATTCTAATGTTTTAGTAAAGAAGATATTGTATGGTTTTCCTAGAAAATAAATCACTATCTAGATACTGGAAAGTGGATGTGGTTATGGAACCGATGCACCTAGGGGTAACAACTCTAAAAGGGGAGGATTAAGAATTAACTCGATCATCATAGATTCATGATGGGTAATAATAATACTATACACCTATATAAACACTCCTAAGGGATATTCTTAGGTTAATTCAAATTTTACTTATTTACCATTATGAGTGATTTAAATATATAATGTCCTTGGATGACCTAGTTTAAACCTAAGGTGTTACATATTGATAATATGGTGTCATGCTTTAGATATACCATGAATGATTTTTTATGATTATATGATTTATCACTATGATTAATTTTTCTTACATTATATTTTTTGATTTTAGTCAATGGTTGAAACCAAGAGGAATCTTGTTAAAGTTGAATTTCATGGGAAACATAATGGTTTTCCTTATGAGAACCCAAATTTCATATGATATAGAATGCATAATATTATTATTATGCTTACACACTAAGCTTCCAAATGAGAAAATGAGGAAAAAAGTACTATTGATACCTTCATGAGGTAACATCCACCTTCTTTTATTGGGTATATTGATCCACTAATCACTGAGCAATGGATTATCAAAATTGAAAATATGTTTTTCATTCTCTAATGCCTAGATCATGAAAATTTTTCATTGTTTTTTTTATTATTTTAAAGGGAAAGTAAATCAATTGTAGACTCTTATCATAAGCATGAGGTAATAAGAAGAAATTTAATTTATGGATTTAGATGAGTTTAGGAGGTTTTTTTTTTCAATAGGCACTTTCCTCATATTCTTTATGCAAAAAATAGAGAAGGAATTCCTTGAGCTGAAGAAGAAGGATGATGAATCCATTATTACCTATGAGTAAAATTTTACAAGACTTGTGAGGGATGATTCTGGTATTATCATTGAACTTGAAAGTAATATTGATTAGTTATTAAATAGAATAAAACTAAGTCTATGAATGAAGCTATCCATAAGATACTTTAGTAGCTATGAAGAAATCATTAGATGTACTATCAAGGTAAAAATGGAGATTATAATCACTCATCAATCTCATGGTTTTGATAATAAAATAAATATGTAATTTAAAGAAAATTATAATAACAAAAACCATGGAGGGAGGAAGATTACAAATTATCATAAAGCGATAAGGAAATTTTATTAATGGGATCTATAAATTCCTTAAGTATAGAATGGAAGTTCATTAAGTAATTAAATGTTTATGTGGTAGGAAGTGGTTATAAAATGATTCTAATGGACATAAATCTTTATAGAATAAACCAACCACACCCCATGTTTTAAATTCAAGGAGTATGGGCATTATGATAACCAATTATTGAATCTAAGGTTTAATGATAACGATTGATGTCAATAATATCTGAAGCCTAAAGACAAAGTGAAATATCATATGATCATTATTATTGATGTGTGTTGTGAGAATGAAGTGGTGAAAGGGACACTTTCTATCCTATATATAAATACTAATGTATTATTTTATCATGGTTCTACACACTCTTTTATATATGAAAATGTTTATAAGGGTTTCACAATACCACCTTAATGATTAAATATTGAATTAATAATTAAAACTCTTAATTGTAAAATGATCTTTTCTCAAGTCTATAATTTCTCTCTGATTGATGTTTTGGAAATTTTCTTCCTATAAATTTTATTTTTCTCCATCTAGTTTAATTTTATGTGATTTTGGTCATGGATTGGATATCTTTATATATATCTCATAAAAATTTTCATGGAAGGTAAGTCATATTTTATTTTCTGAATGAACCTGTGATCACTTATCAGTGTAAGGATAAATAGAGGATTCCAATAAAATTTAATTATATTTTATTGGTCTTGATTTTTATTTATAACGTTTATTTATCTTACACGGTTTGGGAGAAACTCAATATCAAATATATTCTTATTGTATGGGAGTTTATTGATTTATTTTACTAGTCTTCCTTTGAATCATGATGTTAAGTTTTCAATAGAACTAATACCTCTGGTACTACATCTATTTCAAAGACTGTATAAAATGGCCATGATTGAGTTATAGTAATTGAGGAAGAAACTCTAGGATAATCTTGATAAGTGATTCATTTGGCCCAGTATATAAACATGGGGTGCACCAGTTCTTTTTGTTTATCATAATGGTAGATCAATGCTAGTCTACATTTATTATCTATAACTTAATAAGATCATGATAAAAAATAAGTATCTTTTACCTCATATTGATGATTTATTTGATCAACTACGAGGAGATTAATAATTTTCTAATATTTACCTTTATTCTAGATACTACAATTGAGGGTCAAAAGTGAAGACATGCCTAATAAAACCTTTCGTATGAGGTATAGACTCTATGAATTTATAGTGATTTCATTTAGAATTATTAATTCCCTTATCATCTTCCTAGATTTAATGAATAAAGTATTTATATATTACCTCAATCAATTTATGATAGTCCTTATTAATGAAATCATTATATATTCAAAGATAAATTAAGAGCATGAAGATCATTTGAGGATTTTATTGATTACCCTAAGAAAGGAGAAACTATATTCCAAATTTAGTAAGTGTGAATTCTAGTATGGAAAGTTTCATTCTTGGGTCATATAATCTCATGAAAGGGTATATTTATGGATATTTTAAAGATATAAGTTTCTGATCAATGGATCAAACCAATCACTATGAATGAGATATGTATTTTTCTTAGATTGGATGGGTATTATTAATGATTTTTAAAAAATTTCTCAGATCTATATAATCCATTCACTAAATTAACATGGAAGGGAGTCAAGATCCTTTGAACAAATGAATGTGAAGAAAATTTGAAGGAACTAAATAGAAGGTTGGTTAACACACTTATGGTTCCATTGCTATATAATAGATAATGTTTTTTGATCTATATTGATGTATCCAATAATAGAGTGGAATTCATTCTCATGTAGAATGACATGGCAGTTGCTTAGGCTACTTATCAATTATAGGCTCATGATAAAAACTACCTAACACATGACATGGAGTTAGCAACAAATTTTTTTTCATCGAATATATAGAGACATTATATTTACAGGTAAGGTTGTGATATATATACTAATCATAAAATTTTAATGTATATATTATCCCCAAAATATTTTAATATGCTCTATATGATTTAATAGGATTTAATTAAAGATTATGACTACTCAATACATTAAAACCCCAGGAAAGCAAAAAATATGGTTGATACTATGAGTTGAAATGATCATGCTAGATTATCTATGATGAGGATAAAAAATATCCAATATTTATGTATTTTCATGAAATATTGATGTAAGGGGAGAAATATTATCTCTATCAAATGAGTGTTCAACTATCTATCTATGTGAAGACAAATGAGGCACAATAGTAAGATATAGAGCTACAAAAGAATGTGATAAATATTCTTGGGTTCAAACATGATTTTAATGGAATGATAAAGTTTGGAAACTGAGTATGTTTCCTTTAAATACTAGACTTTAAAAAAGATCTATTGGATGAAGCTCATAGTTCATCATTATCTATTCATCCCATAAGTATAATGATGTATATGGATCTGAAAAAGTATTTCTCATGGCATAACATGAAAATTGATATTACAGAGTATGTATCTCAGTGCTCAATGTTCTAATGCATTGCATAATGATTAATGTTTATGAGATAAAATGGTACATGGGAGGTTATCCCTATCCTGAAATAGGGTACATAGGAAGTTATCCCAAGCCCGAAAGAGGGCACATGGGATGTTATACCAAGCCCCAAGTAGGTACATAGGTGTTTATCCCAATCCTAATATGTGATTAATTTAGTTGTGGGTATACTTAAAATAATATTTCTATGATTATGATTATAGAAAATATTCTATACCAGTCTATGACATGTTGTTATGCTATGATATGATCTCATGGATCTTGATCTTTGATTATTCTATGAATCATGTCTTATTATTTGAAAAATAATTTTGTAATTATTATGATATTTGAATTTTTGGGTATTAATTTCAAATGATAAGCTCATATTATCATACACTTATTCTCATGATATGCTTACAAATGATCAAAGATTGATATCTCCCATGTTTATCCTTATTGAGAATTAGAGCTTACCCTTTATTATGTTTCTTTTCCACAGGTTATGAAGAATGGTTTTATGTAGGGTATGTATAACAAATGTGATATGTGATAATAACTTTGTATGATATGTTAAATATCATTCATGAAATAAGATGATTATGTATCTGGTCTTCAATATAACTAAAACTTTACAGTTTTGGGGAATGTATTGTTATTATATGTATTAAATATTTATCTAAAATGATGTAATATTTATGAATGTAATTTTTAGGTTTACACAAAAACTACTAGTCAGGGGTTTGAACTTAACTGTGATGTCAAGGTGATTTAGGACCATGATATTATGTATAAAGTTTTGGAAAAAGTTAGTTCGAAGGGAATTTTCTTCCCTGATAGAAACCATGATGCTATTAAGTATATCTTGATAGTCAAAGGAGGTTTGGTGGTGGATAAAGTAATTATAGTAAAACAATATAATATACAGAAGCTCTACAACAACAACCTAGAAGATGTTTCCATGTTGAGGGGACAAGTATAAGATAATACAAGTTTTAATCAAAATTAAAAGGTAGTTATCTTTAATATATGAAAATTTAAATAAATAAATAAAAATTCTTTTTATAAGGAAAATTTAGTCACGCAACACATGAAGAGGTGGTCGGAATCCTCCATGTGATGATTGAATTGTACACGCATGAAGCAGAGAGAAATTGAAAAATCATTAAAAAAAATTCAGTGGGGAATATATCATGAGAAATCCTCCAAATTAGGGTTTACTGGAGAGTATGATTCATGGATTTTAATTTTTTTGAATCTATGTGAAATCTACATTATAATGTCAAGAGAAGGATTTATAATAGAGTATGGTGTTTATCATATCATTTCTATAAATCTCCCACTCTAGGAGGGAATCATTTGGAATAAATTTATAGTTTATATATATATATCTAGGTTTTTCTTTAGATTTTATGCTGTGTTATGGGTGTCATGGAACCCTAGATTTTATATAAAAAATATTTCATTTCTTAAATAATACATGCATGTATTTTTAGAAATAATGGTTTTATCATTGATTAGAGACACAAATGGGAAAACCAAGATTTTAGTTGAATCTTGAACATGGGGTTTACCCTAGGAACCATATAAGTTTCATATACATAAGGTTTTGGGATGATGCATTGTTTTGGATGGATTAAAATGAATATAGTTAATTTATTTTATTCATTTAAAATGTTTTACCTAGCGATGATCCCTATATAATATCCCTTATAGAAAATCACCAATTTTAGCCACATATCCCTTAGATATTGATATGAAGAGGATATCTACTTGTGAGGAAGGACCATTGATTATCAAACAAATGAGGAATCAAGGATCGACATCTTGTGATTGTGGGGAATCGTGAGACAATTGACAAGCATAATGGATTATTCAACCACATTGCTAAAAAACTTATTCTTCACCAAAGATCGATATGTTATTTTTGTGTAGATTTTTTATTTATGGATTTTCTCCCCATTATTTATGAATCAAGCTATTATTTCATAATATGTCTTTCTGGGTTAAATTCTTGATCTTTACACAACCTCGGAATTTATTATTTGCGTTAATTTTTTTTATTTCATATTTTTTTTGAAACTGAAACTAATGTCTAGGTATTCATTGTCCATAAATGATATAAACATTATTTATTGTAAATTTGAACCTCATTTATTATTGTGATCATCGTTGTCTAGTGGTAGGACAAAAATTCTGTGGATAATGTGGTTTGAGATGATATAAAACCTAGATTCATGTTGTTTAGTGTGATCAATGATAGATTTAGTGCCTTGTGAAAGAAACGTGGTTGGTATAAAAATGAATGATGGAGTGATAAACCCATGGGAGACAATGGAGGCATGGAAGAATACTTATGCATTGAGAGAAATTTCATTTTTTGTCCATCAAATTCCATATATCAATAACCATATATAGTTTATTTACAATTGGTTATTTTGATGTATTATCAAATGAGATCTATAGTGGAAAGTGGGAACACATAAAGATCTAGGAGACTTGAATTTACTATTTATGAAAAATATTACTACACATAATGTGTTTTATAAGAACAAAAACCGTATAGTCCACTTTTTTCAGTGGATAGAATTTCGATACCGGGTTAAATATGACATGCCATGTGGTCGGTCCCACACACCATGTGATACTACATGGGTAGTTGATCTGTGTTCAGGGAATGACATGACCAAGACCTTAAGTGGTCCAATATTCCATGTAGCTCCTAAAACACACTATATATATTGGTTTTCAAATTCCATATAGGGTAGAGAGACACCTATGAGGCTAGTGTTGGAAATACATTCCTTTTCCCATTAATGAACATGTCATATTATTTTCTCAACATCTTTTCCCTCCCGTATATTCATTTTTGAGACACATATTTAGACATGAGAGTAGTTTATTCTATGTAAAATTCAGCATAGGATGAATTTTTTTACATTTTTCAGTATCAAAGATATGGTGTGAGGTGATGTGAGTGATATTATTCTTCAAGTGACACTCGGTTGATGACATGTCTCGAGTGTGATCGTTAGAGTTGATGTTGGGATTAGTACTCCCCTAATGAAAGGTATTTATCTCAGGGCACTGGTCTCCCATATCCTTTTTACAGTTATGTTTGGTACTCCCCATACACATTTGGTTATGGTTCCTCTATCTGTAGAGTTGGAACTCCCATGTAATTGATCTTTTGTGGAGAAAAGATCCTCTATAGGAGTCAGTACTCCTTCAACCGAGGCATCTTCTAGAAAAAATGGATCCTCTACTAGAGTTGGTACACGCTTTACTGAGAAATCTTCTAGAAAGGTGATGGTCCTCCATTATATTCTGGTGATGTTTTTGCTCTAATTTCATTGGGAAGACATTGGCTCTTGGAGATTTAGATAGAATCATCTCTCTTATATGGATATTAAGTTCAAGTTTCCTCTCTCTTAAATAGTATATTCTTATATATGAGAATATCTATGTTGTAATTTCTTCTCCTCATTTTATTTTTGGTTGAGCTAACTATCTTCTTATTATTACTCCTTTTATTTTGTTTGGTTCATCCAACTAGTTAGGTATATACTCACCCCTAAATGGAATTTTCTCACACATATCATGTCTTCTGTATACAATATGAAGCTTCATAAAGACATTAATAGAGCTAGAGTAGGTGGATCTTAGTTTAACCAGGTGTCAGTGACCAATTATAGTGGTTAGTTATCAAGATTTTGAGAAGGGATATCTCCTTCATCCTCATTAGTCTTTTTGGGTTGGGATAATTTCAATTTTTGGGTGTGTATTCCCCCCCCCCCCACTTTTTACTTGGCTATTTTTATTTTACAATTATATTTTCCTAGGAGTTATTTAATGAATTTGATTAAACTATATAGGTTTCATCCTTTATTATTATCCTTTCACTATTTTATGGTGATGTGTGTGTGTATGATGTACTATAGGTTTATTACTCCCATTATGAGAGATATTCCTACTCAGAACTAGTTTTCATCCCCCAGCTTATTAGAGGTTGTCTTGGGGTGTCACTCTTAACTTTCCATCAGCCCAAGTAAGGCCCCGGTGGGTCAGTTCATGATAGAGTGCTATATGAGAGATTTTGTACTAGGTATGGTCTTTTGATATCGATATTTTGTGATGATTTTTTTTGGGAAATTATGGAAATTTTGTTAAGGAGTATCAAGTTTGGATCTAAGGCCATGAAACCCAATTATGGTGTGGAGGATGAAATATCTATAAACTACGGCTTTAAATTCCTAATTATTGACTTGGAATGTTGAGGCACTAGTTACAGTGAAACCAATGGTACATGAATCATATAGTAATGATTCTTCAACTTTCATGTCCTAATTGAGTAAAATCCCTATATATGTTCATCTAACTATGATACATATTCTTAAATTATAGGATGGATCCATGGAAATAACCATATAGGATACTAATACATGGTATTTATTATGAATATTTGTGTTATGAGGCATTGGTGTAGGACCTATCCATGAGGTGTTCCCTCTATAAGATTAAATAATAGTTCTCCCACCTGATGAGCGGTGTGTAGACCCACCTCCAACAGTTTAGGCCAATGTTTGTTGACATGTTGAGTATATTATTTTTTCTAGAATTATGGGAGGATATTTTTTGTAGTATAAGTGCACTATGCACATTTCAAAGATAGATACTAATCTAGTTCTATAGTGATCTAGACCCTCAAGAAGTAAAAGATTGTATTGAGTTGGTGGTTCAAATTTTCTATCCCACGCAAACCTCAACCAACTAGATAGTGGTTCTTGCAACTAGTATTATTAATGGAGCAACATGATGCTGGTAGAGTCTAGTCACCCTTAACCATTATGAGGTGACAATTTAATGGTATGATTTTCAATTCTTGTTTTATATGGAGTATTATGCTTCAAAAATTCACTCTGTGTGGATTCAGGAGTTTCTGGAGTTTCAGTAGGGTGAGATTACTACTGTGGAGTATGCATTGAGTTTTACTGACCTTATACACTACTCTATCGACACAGTATAAGATGGATACTTTCAAGAGTGTATGTTTGAGTAGGGACTCCATACGAACATATGAGTTAGTGTAGTATCTATATACATTCCCACTGATTTTAGGGTGCTAGATCAGGCCCTAGTGACACAGATCTTCCTGAAAGAGGAGCATCAGGAAGTTGGTATTGATAGTGTACATCATTGATTAGATTCATCGAGTCCTAATAAAATATTTATTACATAATGATCTTGAAATATGAGGCATACTCATGCCCAAACTCAAACATCGGGATTTTCAGCTCAAGGATCACATAGAGGATCTAGTTAGCTTTGCGATAGATAGTGTTATTTTTATGATTAGAGGGTCACATGGCTAATAATTTCATAACTTTATGAATTGTATATAGTTTTATATAGTTTATGGACTACCATGTTAGAGGTTGTGTCACAATTCAGGATCTCCAAGGGGTGGCGAGGGAGGCCCCTAAGGAGGCGGTGATAATAGAGGGGCTAGTGGATCCCCATGAGCTGGAGATACAGGTGGAGGAAAAGGATATAACCTATATCCACCACCACCCTTAGGTGGTCTACATTAGTCCCAAAGAGATGGAATCATAGGTAATGATCAGTTACAGGCTATACAAGGATATGATCAGGATGCACATGAGATAATTCATGGTATGATCCATGTCTTGTTGACTTTAGTTACACAACTTGTATACATGGGTGAGATTCTTTCCTTAATTTTTGTATCCATTATGTAAGATTTTGAGATTTCTATTGATTATTTTTCCTATCAAATGTGGTTAGAGTTTCCTAAAAGGATAGGTTCTTCAATTTCTCACTTACATCTATAGTTCTAGCTGGTGTTCAATGGGGAGAGTTTCATGTGGGACCTATTGGTTATTAAAATGTAATTATATGATTTAATTTAAGGTATAGACTCATTATCCATGGTATAACCCTAGATAAAATTTCATTGTAGGAGAGTTATATGTATACAAGTGGATGAGGTGAGATTTTACTTTAATGGTGATAAGGACCTTCTAAAAGAATGAGTGGGTATCAAGAGACAAAAGAAGAAACCTATCTCCCATTAGTTGGTGAGTTCAATCCTTGGTTTAGTGAGCTATTTAATCACCTACATTCAAACTTTAGCATATGAGTACATAGATGTCTTTCCTGAAGATGTTTCAGAACTACCTCCATGTAGAGAGATATATTTTTTCATTGACTGGAACCCTAATACTGGACTAAAATCTTCTGTGGCATATAGGATAGACAATACCAAGCTACGTGGGTTGATGGAATAGTTGGAGGACCCTCAAGAGAAAGGTTTTATCAAATATAGTGTGAACACCTATGTAGCTTTGGCGTTGTTTTCTAAGAAGGTGTATGAGATCTTGAGCTTATGCAGTTATTTTTTTATGCTTGAACTAGGGGAAGATAAAAAATAAGTACCCATTACCAAGGATCAAGGACCTCTTCAACCAACTATATGGCACAAGATGTTTCTCAAAGACTGATCTCAGGCCTACCTAGAACCAGTTGCAAGTTTTTAAGGAGGATATTCAGAAAATAATAGTTTGATGTTTCTATGAGCACTAAGAGTTCTTGATGATTCCCATTGGTATAAAAAATTACACAATTGTTTTTATGGGACTTATGAATCATATCTTTTATCCCTTCTTATCCCAGATTATGGTTTTCTTTTCAATGACATTATCATTTTCTATACATCAAATAAAGATCACATTGAGCACTTGGGAGTGGTCTTGGAATTACTTCAGGAGATTTAGTTATATGGTAAAATCTTGAAGTGTTAGTTTTAGATCATAGATGTCTACTTTCTAGTGCATTCCATGTCTGAACATGGTATATCCATGGAGCCAAATAAGATAGAGTTAGTGAAATCCTAGGAACCACCCAAGATTGTTTCATATGTGTAGAGCCTCCTTATATTGGTAGGGTACTATTAGAGTTTTTTGGTAGAAATTTCTAGGATTTATACCCATTTAACTACTTTTACATGAAAAGGGAAGTCATTAAACTGGTCCAAGTAATTTTAGGAATCCTTCAAGGAGGTAAGGTAGAGGTTTGACTAGTGCTACTGTGTTACGACTGGAAGGGGAGAGTGTCAAGTACATAATGTACTATGATTCCTCTATAGATGGGTTTTAGTGCATATTGTTGTAGAGATAGGAAGTGGTTGATGATGGTTTGAGGTAACTAAGACACCTTGATCAGACTACATGACCCATGATTTGGATTTGGCAACAGTAGTCTTCTCCTTGAGAATTTAGAGGCATTATCTTCTATGTGAGAACTCTGTAATTTTTTATACCACAATAGTATAGGATCTTAAAAATTATCTTAGATGTACATACTTACAAGTGTGGGGTTAATTTTAGTTTAAAAACTTAGTTTAAAATATTTAAACTAATTAACACAGAATCATATTAAATTAAATTTATCAAACTCAGACTCAGTATGATTATCAATGAAACAAAATCAGAATCAAAATACATCCAATTATATGAGAGTGAATATCATAATCACAATAGATCTAATTTAAAATGGAGTTTATTTATTGTAATTAGAATAAAAATGATAAAAAAAAGAATATAAAGATGAATATGATGACACACTTTCTATTAAATACATAAGAATCTAAAACTTGTAAAAACAAGTAATATAATAGCTATATAAAAGTAATAATGGATTACAAGATATATTAAAATATTTACTTCTTTTAAAATTAATAGAAGGTAGTCAACAACCCTGATTAATAATATCCACTATTGTATACTTATATTAAATTATGTCATTCCTTACTAGGAAAGCTCTAGATACAATGATCGGAATTTCTCTATCTTTATATCCTTAAAATCCCACAATACAATGATCTGATTACTCTATATTCTTATACCTAAAATCCCTTAGTTCTATGGATTAGATTTACCATATTATAATCCCCTAAATCCCTTGATCGCAATAATGATCAATCATTAATACAAAATCAAATTTTCATAAAGAAATAACCTCAACAATGATTTCTTAGAAAAAACTCTCTAAAGAATTAAAAAGACTAATAATGAGTAGTTCACACTAATTAATCTCCAGAAGACTTAAGAGTGAAAATGTTTTGGCTAAAAACTCTTCAAATGACTCATTATTTATAGGCAATATACCAACTATCATATTTTCAAGTTTGTTGCAATGACTTCAGACATTTGGCACTTGATAGCTCATAACGATATGGAATAAATGAATTTTAGATGTCATATTGATTAAAACCATTATAGTGTTTAAGATATTACTTACATAATAAATAATTCTAAGTATTCTGATTATATACTTCAGTAAGTCTAATGGAATTATTTATTATCAATATGGTAGTTCTTATGAGGGTCAGTTTGATTGTATCTGTACCTGTATCAGTCTGATAGTCATGATTTTTTTAAGTATGATAGACATGACTAAAGTCTAACTTATGGTATGATAAATATGAGTCCATTTTATCAAACACATACTCATTCCGATAATAGTAATGAAGAATAGTATGTTTATATTAATAATATATTAAAACCTTTCTATTTATGGAAAAAGATAATTTTTTCTAAAAAAACATACTTAAAAACTTGGGACATAAAAAGTTAGTAAACATGTTTTAATAAAGTGTTTGTGATTTTTAAAATTAAAGGGATGGAATATTAAGAAGTAGAACCTATGAATCAAAAATATCCCCCGTTTTGGAAAGTACAAACCCCAAAACTTAAATGAAAAAATAACTAAAAAAATTATAGTCCTTTATTATTTTAAGAAATTCATATTTTAAGTTATTTTTTAAACCTTAAATCCACCTAAATTTATAACTCTTCTAAATATAATGGTGAATACTCTATAGAGTATTATAATAGTTCTTTCATAAAGAAAAATTATCCCCATTAGGAATTATTCTCTCCATAAAGATCAAATTCCCCCATTTAATAAAATAACATCCTATTTAGGCAAAACTTTATCTCTAACCCCCTTTTTGAAATATTCTCCTTTGTTATGATTTTAAAAAATAATGGGAAAGAATATGATGTTTCCTGAAATTTTAGAGAAAGAGAACATACTAAACAATACTAAACTAACAAATGGGTTGGGACTTGAACAAATAAAAAAACACCTTTACTATATTAATTATTTTTATCATATGTGGTTAGGTGGTGTATGTGAGATTTATTCTAAGAATTAATTTTAAAAAATTAAAGAAATATATTTAAGTAGTTTGAAAAAATTTATAAAAGTAGAAAAAATTCAAGGAGAAATTTAGTCATTATGATACTATTGATCATGGCCTTACTTTGAGATTGGGAAATGGGTGTTGTCATAATTAAAAGGGGTTAATTTCATTACACTTTTACTTTTGATATCAAAATTTATACTTTAGAGTTTACCTCCTCCATTTAAACTTAATTTTTAAACATAAATCCCTACTGAATATAAACCACAGAGTCATTATAACCCTTATTATAAGGACCTCATAATTTTATTTGAATTTTTTCGTTACAAAGTGAATAAAGTAGTTATTTTTAAAGTCTATAGAAAAGGAAAATGTTATCATTATCTGAGCATAACTCTACATCAATTTATATCATGATCGATGAGTGAAAATATTCAAAAAGTGAGGTAAATCATGAATTGTATTTTTTTAATAATAATTAATTAAGAAGATTTATTGAATGAAAGGATAAGTCCCACTATTTTAAAAAGGGATAAATTAGAATTATGGTATTGATTATTTATTTGAAAAATGAAAAGTTAAATTGATATTTTATATGGAATTTGATAATTTGGTTTTCCATTTATAATTATTTTATTTCATTTCTTTGAATTTTAAATATTGGAAACCTGGTATTCCTCATAAATTTAATGTTGATATTTAATTCTAAAGGACAATAACAGTTTAAGCGTGGGGTTATTTGATGCACACATATTTTCTTGAAAATTTTCAAACATTTGTTAATAACTTTGAGGGTTTTTAATATAAATTCTCATGTATGTTAATGTTTATTTAAAATGTTGGGATTTAAAAATAAAAAATTAAAATGGATTAAAATGAGGAATTTAACATTTAAAATTTTCTTATAAATATTTTTTTCAATTTAATTGATAGTTTTAATGTTTTATATAGGTAAAAATTTATCCAACCAATTTGGACCTCAAACTTGAAGGCCTGCAATCCTCTTAGTCAGGACTAAGTGGTCCAAGAAGACCAAGAAGGGCCTGAGGGATAACCTACCTAGAAGAAAGGGTGTGATACCATAGGGAGGATCCTAGGGAGCATTGATTAAGATAAGGCTCGTATGGGCTTGTTCTTGTCAGCACATGCCTATTCTAAGTGTGTGAAAGTGTGGTTCATGCGTTGATCCCTTGCTACCTTGGAATTTTTATCCATGTCTCCCAAAATTTGTTATAAATTATAGTTCTAGAACATGATCAACATCAATGTGGGACTCACGGTTCATATTCACTATTAATTTTAACAAGAACAATGTTGTTCCCACCCTGATCACACATCATTCATGATCGGACATTTCCCATACTGCGCCTCCACCACTTTAACACCTATCTGTGCCACTTGATACCCCTTCCACCATTTTCATCTCATCGGAGATTCTATAAAAATGATCAAGATCGATCTAACTTCCCCTTCTGAAGATTGGGACCACCAGGGATCACCTCTAGGAGCTCGTATAACCACCATAAACCCCATTCTAAAGCTCCATCCAACCACAATAAAGGCCATATGACTTAGAGTATCTCAACTCAACCAGCCATTATGAAGTCTGATTGAGTTTCTTTATTGCTCCATTTTCCCCACATCCCATTCGGAGTCTACGAAGTCCTTCACATATAGAAGATTCCATACCAAAGCTCAATACTACAATGTAGTTTGAGTCCACAATGAAAATTAAGGAAACCATCAATATATTTGGGAGATATTTGTGATATATATATATATTCAGGAGATAATCCATATCTATTTAAAAAAGTATAAATCCTTTAATAAATATATTATAATATTTTTATCGAGGAAATATGATGGGATTTGGACCTCTATAAATAGGAGGTCCTTCTGCGCCACTGAAAGAAGGATGTCTCATAGGAGGGTTGGCTAAGTTCTTATGTTCTTTGTTCTATTTTTTTTCTCTTATGTATTTATTATTAAAATTTTATTTTATTCTAATTTCAATATATGCATTCTATTTATAATTTCAAGTTTTTACACCTAAATTTATTCCACTTTCATCTTATTCTTCTTCATTTCTCATTCTCTTTTCATTTTTATTTTCATTCTTCCTCTCTCTTTCTAATTATCTCTTATCATTTTTTTTTATTTTCTTCTCTTATACCCATTATTCCTCTAAGTAACACATTACTCCTGAAAATGGGAACCAAACTCGAGGATTGGCCTTGGGGGAGGATTGGGTGTTCTTGAATTATGCACTTTAATTATTTAATGTTTTATTTATTTTTATGGTGAATAGGGGTGATGTGTATGGGTGAAATTATTTTAAATAATAATATGGAACACAAACTTAATTAAATATATTTTTAGATCTTTTCCTGTTTTTTATTTAACATAATATCTTCATACATTGGATTTTAGTTGTTCAATGGATGAAATACCATATGATGGAGCTGAGTCTTAGAATATTCCACACTCTCAATTAAGGCGTGTAATCAACTTTGGTTACATGAGGAGGTGGAATTTTGATTGATTAGGAATTAGAGATTTCAAAACTACTAAATAAAATAATATTAGTTTAAAAATGATATATCATAATTAAATTATCAAATAAAATTTTAAATAATAAAAAAATAATAAAGGAACCCAAAACTGAACCTAAAGTCCAAATACTTTCTTTCTAACATCACCTTGCATTTAAATTTAGTATAGTTTTAGTATTTCATCTCATTTATTTTCAAAACCCAAAACTTGATATTAATAGTTTTCATAAAATAATAAAACACTAAAAGAAATACTTTAGGTGAATTAAGAAATAGTTAATAAAAAACTATGAAGCTCCTCAAGATAGATGACCCTGGTCAGCCTCTGTACCGTACTAGGAAATAAAAATAGTAAATTTTATACCTACCTATGACAGGAATTACAATTATGTATCTATTATTTAGAGACACTCGTTTTAGGGCATGCATTATTATGATGTGTATTGAATATTAATATAAAATGATGTAATATTTATGCATGTAATGTTTAGGTCACCTTAGTTGGTATCGGTATTGTGTTTAGTTATTTTTAGAGATTAATATTTGAGAAATTTGTTGAAAACTATGGGGATAAGTCTAAGAATATGATAATAATCTAATGTTTTAGTAAAGAAGATATTGTATGGTTTTCCTAGAAAATAAATCACTATCTAGATAATGGAAAGTGGATGTGGTTATGGCACCGATGCACCTAGGGGTAACAACTCTAAAAGGGGAGGATTGAGAATTAACTCGATCATCATAGATTCATGATGGGTAATAATAATACTATACACCTATATAAACACTCCTAAGGGATATTCTTAGGTTAATTCACATTTTACTTATTTACCATTATGAGTGATTTGAATATATAATGTCCTTGGATAACCTAGTTTAAACCTAAGGTGTTACATATTGATAATATGGTGTCATGCTTTAGATATACCATGAATGATTTTTTATGATTATATGATTTATCACTATGATTAATTTTTCTTACATTATATTTTTTTATTTTAGTCAATGGTTGGAACCAAGAGGAATCTTGTTAAAGTTGAATTTCATGGGAAATGTAATGGTTTTCCTTATGAGAACCCAAATTTCATATGATATAGAATGCATAATATTATTATTATTCTTACACACTAAGCTTCCAAATGAGAAAATGAGGAAAAAAGTACTATTGATACCTTCATGAGGTAACATCCACCTTCTTTTATTGGGTATATTGATCCACTAATCACTGAGCAATGGATTATCAAAATTGAAAATATGTTTTTCATTCTCTAATGCCTAGATCATGAAAAATTTTCATTGTTTTTTTATTATTTTAAAGGAAAAGTAAATCAATGGTAGACTCTTATCATAATCATGAGGTAATAAGAAGAAATTTAATTTATGGATTTAGATGAGTTTATGAGGTTTTTTTTTCAATAGGCACTTTCCTTGTATTCTTTATGCAAAAAATAGAGAAAGAATTCCTTGAGCTGAAGAAGAAGGATGATGAATCCATTATTACCTATGAGTAAAATTTTACAAGACTTGTGAGGGATGATTCTGGTATTATCATTGAACTTGAAAGTAATATTGATTAGTTATTAAATAGAATAAAACTAAGTCTATGAATGAAGCTATCCATAAGATACTTTAGTAGCTATGAAGAAATCATTAGATGTACTATTAAGGTAAAAATGGAGATTGTAATCACTCATCAATCTCATGGTTTTGATAATAAAATAAATATGTAATTTAAAGAAAATTATAATAACAAAAACCATGGAGGGAAGAAGATTACAAATTATCATAAAGCGATAAGGAAATTTTATTAAGGGGATCTATAAATTCTTTAAGTATAGAATGTAAGTTCATTAAGTAATTAAATGTTTATGTGGTAGGAAGTGGTTATAAAATGATTCTAATGGACATAAATCTTTATAGAATGAACCAACCACACCCCATGTTTTAAATTCAAGGAGTATGGGCATTATGATAACCAATTATTGAATCTAAGGGTAAATGATAATGATTGATGTCAATAATATCTGAAGCCTAAAGACAAAGTGAAATATCATATGATCATTATTATTGATGTGTGTTGTGAGAATGAAGTGGTGAAAGGTACACTTTCTATCCTATATATAACTACTAATGTATTATTTGATTATGGTTCTACACACTCTTTTATATATGAAAATGTTTATAAGGGTTTCACAATACCACCTTAATGATTAAATATTGAATTAATAATTAAAACTCTTAATTGTAAAATGATCTTATCTCAAGTCTATAATTTCTCTCTGATTGATGTTTTGGCAATGTTCTTCCTATAAATTTTATTTTTATCCATCTAGTTTAATTTTATGTGATTTTGGTCATGGATTGGATATCTTTATATATATCTCATAAAAATTTTCATGGAAGGTAAGTCATATTTTATTTTCTGAATGAACCTATGATCTTTTATCAGTGTAAGGATAAATAGAGGATTCCAATAAAATTTAATTCTATTCTATTGGTCTTGATTTTTATTTATAACGTTTATTTATCTTACATGGTTTGGTATAAACTCAATATCAAATATATGCTTATTGTATGGGATTTTATTGATTTCTTTTCCTAGTCTTCCTTTGAATCATGATGTTAAGTTTTCAATAGAACTAATACCTCTGGTACTACATCTATTTCAAAGACTGTATAAAATGGCCATGATTGAGTTATATTAATTGAGGAAGAAACTCTAGGATAATCTTGATAAGTGATTAATTTTTCCAAGTATATAAACATGGGGTGCATTGGTTCTTTTTGTTTATAAGAATGGTAGATCAATGCTACTCTACATTTATTATCTATAACTTAATAAGATCATGATAAAAAATAAGTATCCTTTACCTCATATTGATGATTTATTTGATCAACTACGAGGAGATTAATAATTTTCTAAGATTTACCTTTGTTCTAGATACTACAATTGAGGGTCAAAAGTGAAGACATGCCTAATAAAACCTTTCGTATGAGGTATAGACTCTATGAATTTATAGCGATTTCATTTAGAATTATTAATTCCCTTATCATCTTCCTAGATTTAATGAATAGAGTATTTATATATTACCTCAATCAATTTATGATAGTCCTTATTAATGAAATTATTATATATTCAAAGATAAATTAAGAGCATGAAGATCATTTGAGGATTTTATTGAATACCCTAAGAAAGGAGAAACTATATTCCAAATTTAGTAAGTGTGAATTCTAGTATGGAAAGTTTCATTCTTGGGTCATATAATCTCATGAAAGGGTATATTTATGGATATTTTAAAGATATAAGTTTCTGATCAATGGATCAAACCAATCACTATGAATGAGATATGTATTTTTCTTAGTTTGGATGGGTATTATTAATGATTTTTAAAAAATTTCTCAGATCTATATAATCCATTCACTAAATTAACATGGAAGGGAGTCAAGATCCTTTGAACAAATGAATGTGAAGAAAATTTGAAGGAACTAAACAGAAGGTTGGTCAACACACTTATGGTTCCATTGCTATATAATAGATAATGTTTTTTGAACTATATTGATGTATCAGATAATGGAGTGGAATGCATTCTCATATAGAATGACATGGCAGTTGCTTAGTCTACTTATCAATTATAGGCTCATGATAAAATCTACCTAACACATGACATGGAGTTAGCAACAATTTCTTTTTCATCGAATATATAGAGACATTATATTTATAGGTAAGGTTGTGATATATATACTAATCATAAAATTTTAATATATATATTATCCCCAAAATATTTTAATATGCTTCATATGATTTAATAGGATTTAATTAAAGATTATGACTACTCAATACATTAACACCCCAGGAAAGCGAAAAATATGGTTGATACTATGAGTTGAAATGATCATGATATATTATCTATGATGAGGATAAAAAATATCCAATATTTATGTATTTTCATGAAATATTGAAGGAAGGGGAGAAATACTATCTCTATCAAATGAGTGTTCAACTATCTATCTATGTGAAGACAAATGAGGCACAATAGTAAGATATAGAGCTACAAAAGAATGTGATAAATATTATTGGGTTCAAACATGATTTTAATGGAATGATAAAGTTTGGAAACCGATTATGTTTCCATTAAATACTAGACTTTAGAAAAGAGCTATTGGATGAAGCTCATAGTTCATCATTATCTATTCATCCGATAAGTATAATGATGTATATGGATCTGAAAGAGTATTTCTCATGGCATAACATGAAAATTGATATTACAGAGTATGTATCTCAGTGCTCAATGTTCGAATAAGTTAAGGTTGAGTCATGGAATTATAATTTTATGTTACAACCATTTTTCATACCAAAATGGGAATGGTAAAAGTTCACTAAGGATTTCATCACAGGAATCTTAAAATCATATAAAGGGAATAATTCTATTTTGTTGGTAGTCGATCACATTATGAAGTAAATACATTTCATTTATATTAAATAATATTTATTTCTTGATCATATCTTCTAGTTATAAATTAATTAAGTCATAATTTTATATAGAGTTCCAAATTCTATCGTTTTTAATCGAGATATGAAATTGAACTCAAAGTTATAGAGAAGCCTTCAGCAAGCTCTGAATACAGAGTTATATTTTAGTACTACCTATAATACTTAGATATATTTCCAATATAAGAGATCCATTCAAACCCTTGTATATATACTGGGATCATGCTATATGTATTTAAAATGTGAATAATATCAACACTTTCCTTTAGTGGAATTTTCTTGTAACAATAGCTTTTACTCGAGCATTTAGATAGATCCTTATGTATCAGTCCATGGAGGGAATAAAAAAAACCCAATGTGTTTTGATAAAGTTTTATAAATAAATCTATTTATATCTGATATAGATAAGGAAATAGAATAAATGGTTTGATCAATAAAAAACACATTTGGTCATCTTATAGTCAATAGAAAAGTTATACCGTCAATATTCGGTGGGATCTAGAGTTTGAAATTAGTGATAAGGTATTCTAATGAATATATACCCAAAGAAGGATATGATATTTGAAAATAATAGAAAGTTCATCCCTGGATATATTAGGCCCTTTGAAGTTCTTGAACGTATCAGGATGGTTTCTTATCACTTGGTGCTTTGACTGAGTCTCTATCAAGTTCATGATGTGTTGCATGTATCTCTCCTAAGGAAGTGAATATATTATCCTTCACATATACTAAACTCATAGGTAATACCAATAGATCAAGATATTTCCAATAAAGAACAATTGGTATAAATATTTGATCATAGAGATAAAATTCTACAAAACATGACTACTCTCCTTGTTAAAGTTCTTTCTAGGAATAAAAAAATTGAAGAAGCTGCATGGGAACCCAAGGATGTGATAGAGAAGAAGTATCCACATTTTTTTGCATCATAGTGACATATTTTCAAGAGATAAATTCATTTTAATGGGGGTATAATTATACACCCTAATATTTTATGATATATTTCTCTTTAAATAAATATAATTTCTTTGATAGATTATTTTACATGGAACTTTGAGTTTAAAAAAACCACAATATTATTATTATTTAATATGATATTTATTACTAAGATGTGGGATTTGTGGGTATTATTGGAACCAAATAAATTATGAAAAATTAATTTTTACACATGTATAAAATCAATTCATTAGTTATCAATTGGTTAGAAATGAAAATAAAATCCATTGAAGGTTAAAAGATATGTTTTTATGAAAACTATTTTTATGCACATAATGTGCCTTTATCTTAATAAATTACATTAATTACAATTTATGAATGATTTTAATGGAATTTTTAGATAATATATTAAATAAAATATATTAACATTTATTTAATTATTGTTATTAGGAAATGAATGGGAATAAAGTCATTTTTTACTTCAAAAATATATTTTATTCAAAATGGATTTTATTACATTTCAGGCATGAATATTATAATTAAAGTAAACCAATATTATAAAATATATTTTAATAAATGTATATAATTATTTAAATAATAATTCTATAATAGTTTTAGGATGAATATTTGGGAATTTTATGAAAATATTGATCTTTGAAGGAATAGTAAAAAATATGTATTTTTCAAATAATGTCACTTTTATGACATTATTATGATGTAAGCATGACTTAATAAATTTTAAAACATTTATATTGAATAAATATACATTTATGGAGTAAAACATTATTTAAATATATATATATATATATATATATATATATATATATATATTTTATTTTGAGAACCAAAGATTGACTTTTGGTAACATAAGTTATATTTAATTTGAATTAAAAAATATTTTTGGATGTTTGTATTTAATATTAAGGTTGGAAGTTTTATTTAGTTTTGGATTCATAAAAAAATATAAAAACCTTAAATTTTTTATTAAGTAAAAGAAACTGTATAACCTAATTTTTTTACTTTATTTCAATGTAAAACTATATATACGCTTAAATTTGGTATTTTACTATAAACTATTTTTCATGCATTTGTGTTCTTATATTAAAATTAATTTATTCCTCATATAGAAATTTAATATAATAAAATGGATTATAAATTTTTAATTAGAATATAAAAATCTGGTTATAATTATCCTTTTATTTTTGTCCATATAATTAATTTATCATGGTAAAAATTTATGTTATTACGATTAAGGTTAAAATGGGTTTCAAGTGGTTTGACTATGAGATAAGGATTAAAATGTCTCCAACACTTGTCTAAATGTTATTTTTGAGTTAATTTAAAACCTATCACATATTATATTTGAATTTAGGGTGCCTTGGTTCCAATTGACTTGATTATGATAAATATTATATTTAAATTGTCTAAGTAATTCCAAGTGTGTCCTTTCCCTCACTTAAAGTAGGGAACCTCCTCTCATCCCTCATTCACAAAGTTTGATCCTTTTAAATCATCTAATACTAACCTATATACCTTTAAAAACTAGTTACCTTCATCATAGAGATATTTTCCTTTCTTTAATACCATCCTAATAAGGTTTAAGGTGTAATACAAATGAGTTCTCTCAAAGAACAGGAGATTAAAAGTGATTAGGAAGTAAGTTATTCTTGATGTAAGGGGTTCACATCTCACTTTTATTTCTATGATACATATGTCATATTCACCACTTGTTTATTTCATGTGATGTATATGATTCTCCTTTGATCTGTTACATCATCAATCACTTTATATTCATGATATTTAAATTTTCATATAAAGTTGATTCTTTCATAGGGGTTATGATTCAAAAGTTACCAAAGCAGTAAAGGTTTTATATTACAATATATCTTTTTAACAGAATTATTTATACTTAAATTTTCCAATGATGAAATTATATGATCTATATCTCAAAAATATTATATCTTTTATTCTCCTATGGTTAATTCTTAGATTAAAAATTTTCCATTCATTTTTTTCTCTCTAAGCACTCAAAAGTAAGGAAGATTTTTTTATAAGGAAAACCAAATTTATTTCTCCCTTCGGCTAGAAATATTTATTTACATGTCTATATTTTATTCAAAATGATTTCAAAAATGTTTTTACTATTATCCAAATATTTTTAAAGTCATTATTACCCATGTTTTAATTTCTAAAAAAAGGTTTAAAATGAATCTTCATGTCATATTCTAAATGAGGTACTTTTTACCAAAGGTTTGAATATAATCATTATTTTAACGTACACCACAAATTTTTTCCCCACCATCATGACTACTCTTTTATTTGAATATTTCTATAAAATTTTCCATGTTTTTTTATAAATAATCATTTTTCCTAATGTTTTGTAAATTTTTATATTTTAAATAAGTTATTTCAAAATGAAAGGAATATTTTCCTCAAGAAATGTTCCAATGATATTTTAAAGGTATTTTAATCTATGACAGAATCTATTGATGTTACTTATGTTTCACTGAGGATATGATCAAATGATATCATATTTATTTATTCTCTAGATAGTTTATGATTATAATGATGGGATATTGATGAAACCCATTTTATTTTCCATGGGTTAAGTTATGATGAAATCATAAATTTTTTCATGATTTTTTGGCATACATATGAATGGATTATGTGATGGGTGAGTTTGTTATATATTTCTAATGCATTGCATAATGATTAATGTTTATGAGATAAAAGGGTACATGGGAGGTTATCCCTATCCTGAAATAGGGTACATAAGAAGTTATCCCAAGCCCGAAAGAGGGAACATGGGATGTTATACCAAGCCCCAAGTAGGTACATATGTGTTTATCCCAATCCTAACATGTGATTAATTTCATTGTGGGTATACTTAAAATAATATTTCTATGATTATGATTATAGAAAATATTCTATACCAGTCTATGACATGTTGTTATGCTATGATATGATCTCATGGATCTTGATCTTTGATTATTCTATGAATCATGTCTTATTATTTGAAAAATAATTTTGTAATTATTATGATATTTGAATTTTTGGGTATTAATTTCAAATGATAAGCTCATATTATCATACACTTATTCTCATGATATGCTTAAAAATGATCAAAGATTGATATCCCCCATGTTTATCCTTATTGAGAATCAGAGCTTACCCTTTATTATGTTTCTTTTCCACAGGTTATGAAGAATGGTTTTATGTAGTGTATGTATAACAAATGTGATATGTGATAATAACTTTGTATGATATATTAAATATCATTCAAGAAACAAGATGATTATGTATCTGGTCTTCAATAAAACTAAAACTTTACATTTTTGGGGCATGTATTGTTATTATATGTATTAAATATTTATCTAAAATGATGTAATATTTATGAATGTAATTTTTGGGTTTACACAAAAACTACTAGTCAGGGGTTTGAACTTAACTGTGATGTCAAGGTGATTTTGGACCATGATATTATGTATAATGTTTTGGAAAAAGTTAGTTCGAAGGGAATTTTCTTCCCTGATAGAAACCATGATGTTATTAAGTATATCCTGATAGTCAAAGGAGGTTTGGTGGTGGATAAAGTAATTATAGTAAAACAATATAATATACAGAAGCTCTACAACAACAACCTAGAAGAAGTTTCTATGTTGAGGGGAAAAGTATAAGATAATACAAATTTTAATCAAAATTAAACGGTAGTTATATTTAATATATGAAAATTTAAATAAAAAAAAAAATCTTTTTATAAGGAAAATTTAGTCACACAACACATGAAGAGGTGGTCGGAATCCTCCATGTGCTGATTGAATAGTACACGCATGAAGCAGAGAGAAATTCAAAAATCATTAAAAAAAATTCAGTGGGGATTATATCATGAGAAATCCTCCAAATTAGGGTTTACTGGAGAGTATGATTCATGGATTTTAATTTTTTTGAATCTATGTGAAATCTACATCATAATGTCAAGAGAAGGATTTATAATAGAGTATGGTGTTTATCATATCATTTCTATAAATCTCCCACTCTAGGAGGGAATCATTTGGAATAAATTTATAGTTTATATATATATATCTAGGTTTTTCTTTAGATTTTATGCTGTGTTATGGGTGTCATGGAACCCTAGATTTTATATAAAAAATATTTCATTTCTTAAATAATACATGCATGTATTTTTAGAAATAAATGTTTTATCATTGATTAGAGACACAAATGGGAAAACCAAGATTTTAGTTGAATCTTGAACATGGGGTTTACCCTAGGAACCATATAAGTTTTATATACATCAGGTTTTGGGATGATGCATTGTTTTGGATGGATTAAAATGAATATAGTTAATTTATTTTATTCATTTAAAATGTTTAACCTAGCGATGATCCCTATATAATATCCCTTTTAGAAAATCACCAAGTTTAGCCACATATCCCTTAGAGATTGATATGAAGAGGATATCTACTTGTGAGGAAGGACCATTGATTATCAAACAAAGGAGGAATCAAGGATCGACATCTTGTGATTGTGGGGAATCGTGAGACAATTGACATGCATAATGGATTATTCAACCACATCGCTAAAAAACTTATTCTTCACCAAAGATCGATATGTTATTTTTGTGTAGATTTTTTATTTATGGATTTTCTCCCCCATTATTTATGAATCAAGCTATTATTTCATAATATGTCTTTCTAGGTTAAATTCTTGTTCTTTACACAACCTAGGAATTTATTATTTGCGTTAATTTTTTTTATTTCATATTTTTTTTGAAACTGAAACTAATGTCTAGGTATTCATTGTCCATAAATGATATAAACATTATTTATTGTAAATTTGAACCTCATTTATTATTGTGATCATCGTTGTCTAGTGGTAGGACAAACATTCTGTGGATAATGTGGTTTGAGATGATATAAAACCTAGATTCATGTTGTTTAGTGTGATCAATGATAGATTTAGTGCCTTGTGAAAGAAATGTGGTTGATATAAAAATGAATGATGGAGTGATAATCCCATGGGAGACAATGGAGGCATGGAAGAGTACTTATGCATTGAGAGAAATTTCATTTTTTGTCCATCAAAGTCCATATATCAATAACCATGTATAGTTTATTTACAATTGGTTATTTAGTTGTATTATCAAATGAGATCTATAGTGGAAAGTGGGAACACATAAAGATCTAGGAGACTTGAATTTACTATTTATGAAAAATATTACTACACATAATGTGTTTTAGAAGAAAAAAACCGTATAGTCCACTTTTTTCAGTGGATAGAGTTTCGATACCGGGTTAAATATGACATGCCATGTGGTCGGTCCCACACACCATGTGATACTAGTTGGGTAGTTGATCTGTGTTCAGGGAATGACATGACCAAGACCTTAAGTGGTCCAATATTCCATGTAGCTCTTAAGACACACTATATATATTGGTTTTCACATTCCATATAGGGTAGAGAGACACCTATGAGGCTAGTCTTGGAAATACATTCCTTTTCCCATTAATGAACACGTCATATTATTTTCTCAACATCTTTTCCCTCCCGTATATTCATTTTTGAGACACATATTTAGACATGAGAGTAGTTTATTCTAAGTAAAATTCAGCATAGGATGAAATTTTTTACATTTTTCAGTATCAAAGATATGGTGTGAGGTGATGTGAGTGAGATTATTCTTCCAGTGACACTCGGTTGATGACATGTCTTGAGTGTGATCGTTAGAGTTGATGCTGGGATTAGTACTCCCCTAATGAAGAGGATTTATCTCAGGGCGCTGGTCTCCCATATCCTTTTTACAGTTATGTTTGGTACTCCCCATACACATTTGGCTATGGTTCCTCTATCTGTAGAGTTGGAACTCCCCCGTCATTGATCTTTGCTGGAGAGAAGATCCTCTATAGGAGTCAGTACTCCTTCAACCGAGGCATCTTCTGGAAAAAATGGATCCTCTACTAGAGTTGGTACTCCCTTGACTGAGAAATCTTCTAGAAAGGTGCTGGTCCTCCATTATATTTTGGTGATGTTTTTTGCTCTAATTTCATTGGGAAGACATTGGCTCTTGGAGATTTAGATAGAATCATCTCTCTTATATGGATATTAAGTTCAAGTTTCCTCTCTCTTAAATAGTATATTCTTATATATGAGAATATCTATGTTGTAATTTCTTCTCCTCATTTTATTTTTGGTTGAGATAACTATCTTCTTATTATTACTCCTTTTATTTTGTTTGGTTCATCCAACTAGTTAGGTATATACTCACCCCTAAATGGAATTTTCTCACACATATCATGTCTTCTGCAGACAATATGAAGCTTTATAAAGACATTAATAGACCTAGAGTAGGTGGATATTAGTTTAACCAGGTGTCAGTGACCAATTATAGTGGTTATTTATCAAGATTTTGAGAAGGGATATCTCCTTCATCCTCATTTGTCTTTTTGGGTTGGGATAATTTCAATTTTTGGGTGTGTATTCCCCCCCCACTTTTTACTTGGCTATTTTTATTTTACAATTATATTTTCCAAGGAGTTATTTAATGAATTTGATTAAACTATATAGGTTTCATCCTTTATTATTATCCTTTCACTATTTTATGGTGATGTGTGTGTGTATGATGTACTATAGGTTTATTACTCCCATTATGAGAGATATTCCTACTCAGAACTAGTTTTCATCCCCCAGCTTATTAGATGTTGTCTTGGGGTGTCACTCTTAACTTTCCATCAGCCCAAGTAGGGCCCCGGTGGGTCAGTTCATGATAGAGTGCTATATGAGAGATTTTTTACTAGGTATGGTGTTTTGATATCGATATTTTGTGATGATTTGTTTTGGGAAATTATGGAAATTTTGTTAAGGAGTATCAAGTTTGGATCTAAGGCCATGAAACCCAATTATGGTGTGGAGGATGAAATATCTATAAACTAGGGCTTTAACCACCTAATCATTGACTTGGAATGTTGAGGCACTAGTTACAGTGAAACCAATGGTACATGAATCATATAGTAATGATTATTCAACTTTCATGTCCTAATTGAATAAAATCCCTATATATGTTCATCTAACTATGATACATATTCTTAAATTATAGGATGGATCCATGGAAATAACCATATAGGATACCAATACATGGTATTTATTATGAATATTTGTGTTATGAGGCATTGGTGTAGGACCTATCCATGAGGTGTTCCCTCTATAAGATTAAATAATAGTTCTCCCACCTGATGAGCGGTGTGTAGACCCACCTCCAACAGTTTAGGCCAATGTTTGTTGACATGTTGAGTATATGATTTTTTCTAGAAGTATGGGAGGATAATTTTTGTAGGATAAGCGCACTATGCAGGTTTCAAAGATAGATACTAATCTAGTTCTATAGTGATCTAGACCCTCAAGAAGTAAAATATTGTATTGAGTTGGTGGTTAAAATTTTCTATCCCACGCAAACCTCAACCAACTAGATAGTGGTTCTTACAACTAGTATTATTAATGGAGCAACAAGATGCTGGTATAGTCTAGTCACCCTTACGAATGATGAGGTGACAATTTAATGGTATGATTTTCAATTCTTGTTTTATAAGGAGTATTATGCTTCAAAAATTCACTCTGTGTGGATTCAGGAGCTTCTGGAGTTTCAGTAGGGTGAGATTACTACTGTGGAGTATGCATTGAGTTTTACTGACCATATACACTACTCTATCGACACAGTATAAGATGGATACTTTCAAGAGTGTATGTTTGAGTAGGGACTCCATATGAACATATGAGTTAGTGTAGTATCTCTATACATTCCCACTGATGTTAGGGTGCTAGATCAGGCCCTAGTGGCACAGATCTTCCTGAAAGAGGAGCATCAGGAAGTTGGTATTGATAGTGTACATCATTGATTAGAGTCATCCAGTCCTAATAAAATATGTATTACATAATGATCTTGAAATATGAGGCATACTCATGCCCAAACTCAAACATCGAGATTTTCAGCTCAAGGATCACATAGAGGATCTAGTTAGCTTTGAGATAGATAGTGTTATTTTTATGATTAGAGGGTTACATGGCTAATAATTTCATAACTTGATTCATTGTATATAGTTTTAGATAGTTTATGGACTACCATGTTAGAGGTTGTGTCACAATTCAGGATCTCCAAGGGGTGGCGAGGGAGGCCCCTAAGGAGGCGGTGATAATAGAGGGGCTAGTGGATCCCCATGAGCTGGAGATACAGGTGGAGGAAAAGGATATAAACTATATCCACCACCAACATTAGGTGGTCTACATTAGGCCCAAAGAGATGGAATCATAGGTAATGATCAGTTACAGGCTATACACGGATATGATCAGGATGCACATGAGATAATTCATGGTATGATCCATGTCTTGTTGAATTTAGTTACAAGACTTGTATACATGGGTGAGATTCATTCCTTAATTTTTGTATCCATTATGTAAGATTTTGAGATTTATATTGATTATTTTTCCTATCAAATGTGGTTGGAGTTTCCTAAAAGGATAGGTTCTTCAATTTCTCACTTACATCTATAGTTCTAGCTGGTATTCAATGGGGAGAGTTTCATGTGGGACCTATTGGTTATTAAAATGTAATTATATGATTTAATTCAAGGTATAGACTCATTATCCATGGTATAACCCTAGATAAACTTTCATTGTAGGAGAGTTATATGTATACAAGTGGATGAGGTGAGATTTTACTTTAATGGTGATAAGGACCTTCTAAAAGATTGAGTGGGTCTCAAGAGACAAAAGAAGAAACCTATCACCCATAAATTGGTGAGTTCAATCCTTAGTTTAGTGAGCTATTTAATCACCTACATTCAAACTTTAGCATATGAGTACATAGATGTCTTTCCTGAATATGTTTCAGAACTACCTCCATGTAGAGAGATATATTTTTTCATTGACTTGAACCCTAAGACTGGACTAATATCTTCTGTGGCTTATAGGATAGACAATACCAAGCTATGTGGGTTGATGGAATAGTTGGGGGACCCTTAAGAGAAAGGTTTTATCAAATATAGTGTGAACACCTATGTAGCTTTGGCATTGTTTTCTAAGAAGGTGTATGAGATCTTGAGGTTATGCATTTATTTTTTATTCTTGAACTAGGGGAAGATAAAAAATAAGTACCCCTTACCAAGGATCAAGGACCTCTTCAACCAACTATATGGAACAAGATGTTTCTCAAAGACTGATCTCAAGTCTACCTAGAACCAGTTGCAAGTTTTTAAGGAGGATATTCAGAAAATAATAGTTTGATGTTTCTATGAGCACTACGAGTTCTTGATGATTCCCATTGGTATAAAAAATTACACAATTGTTTTTATGGGACTTATGAATCATATCTTTTATCCCTTCTTATCCCAGATTATGGTTTTCTTTTCAATGACATTATCATTTTCTATACATCAAATAAGGAGCACATTGAGAACTTGGGAGTGGTCTTGGAATTACTTCAGGAGATTTAGTTATATGGTAAAATCTTGAAGTGTTAGTTTTAGATCATAGATGTCTACTTTCTAGTGCATTCCATGTCTGAACATGGTATATCCATGGAGCCAAATAAGATAGAGTTAGTGAAATCCTAGGAACCACCCAAGATTGTTTCATATGTGTAGAGCCTCCTTATATTGGTAGGGTACTATTAGAGTTTTTTGGTAGAAAGTTCTAGGATTTATACCCATTTAACTACTTTTACATGAAAAGGGAAGTCATTCAACTGGTCCAAGTAATTTTAGGAATCCTTCAAGGAGGTGAGGTAGAGGTTTGACTAGTGCTACTGTGTTACGACTGCAAGGGGAGAGTGTCGAGTACATAATGTACTATGATTCCTCCAGATATGGGTTTTAGTGCATGTTGTTGTAGAGTTAGGAAGTGATTGATGATGGTTTGAGGTAACTAAGACACCTTGATCAGACTACATGACCCATGATTTGGATTTGGCAACAGTAGTCTTCTCCTTGAGAATTTAGAGGCATTATCTTCTATGTGAGAACTCTGTAATTTTTTATACCACAATAGTATAGGATCTTAAAAATTATCTTAGATGTACATACTTACAAGTGTGGGGTTAATTGTAGTTTAAAAACTTAGTTTAAAATATTTAAACTAATTTACACACAATCATCTTATATTAAATTTATCAAACTCAGACTTAGTATGATTATCAATGAAACAAAATCAGAATCAAAATACATCCAATTATATGAGAGTGAATATCATAATCACAATAGATCTAATTTAAAATGGAGTTTATTTATTGTAATTAGAATAAAAATGATAAAAAAAAAGAATATAAAGAAGAATATGATGAAACACTTTCTATTAAATACATAAGAATCGAAAACTTGTAAAAACAAGTAATATAATAGCTATATAAAAGTAATAATGGATTACAAGCTATATTAAAATATTTACTTCTTTTAAACTTAATAGAAGGTAGTCAACAACCCTGATTAATATTATCCACTATTGAATACTTATATTAAATTATGTCATTCCTTACTAGGAAAGCTCTAGATACAATGATCAGAATTTCTCTATCTTTATATCCCTAGAATCCCACAATACAATGATCAGATTACTCTATCTTCTTATACCTAAAATTCATTAGTTCTATGGATTAGATTTACCATATTATAATCCCATAAATCCCTTGATCGCAATAATGATCAATAATTAATAAAAAATCAAATTTTCATAAAGAAATAACCTCAACAATGATTTCTTAGAAAAAAACTCTCTAATGAATTAAAAAGACTAATAATGAGTAGTTCACACTAATTAATCTCCAGAAGACTTAAGAGTGAAATGTTTTTGGCTAAAAACTCTTCAAATGACTCATTATTTATAGGCAATATACCAACTATCATATTTTCAAGTTTGTTGCAATGACTTCAGACATTTGGCACTTGATAGCTCATAACGATATGGAATAAATGAATTTTAGATGTCATATTGATTAAAACCATTATAGTGTTTAAGATATTACTTACATAATAAATAATTCTAAGTATTATGATTATATACTTCAGTAAGTATGATGGAATTATTTATTATCAATATGGTAGTCCTTATGAGGGTCGGTTTGATTGTATCTGTACCTGTATCAGTCTGATAGTCATGATTGTTTTAAGTATGATAGACATGACTAAAGTCTAACTTATGGTATGATAAAGATGAGTCCATTTTATCAAACACATACTCATTCCGATAATATTAATGAAGAATAGTATGTTTATATTAATAATATATTAAAACCTTTCTATTTATGGAAAAAGATAATTTTTTCTAAAAAAACCTACTTAAAAACTTGGGACATAAAAAGTTAGTAAACATGTTTTAATAAAGTGTTTGTGATTTTTAAAATTAAAGGGATGGAATAGTAAGAAGTAGAACCTATAACTCAACAATATCCCCCATTTTGGAAAGTACAAACCCCAAAACTTAAATGAAAAAATAACTAAAAAAATTATAGTCCTTTATTATTTTAAGAAATTCATATTCCGAGTTTTTTTTTAAACCTTAAATCCACCTAAATTTATAAATCTTCTAAATATAATGGTGAATACACTATAGAGTATTATAATAGTTCTTTCATAAAGAAAAATTTTCACGACCCATCCTCGGGGCCCGTGCCGTGACTACCCCAAGCCCGCCTTCCATAGGCCAGGGGCTAGTGACTAGCACCAAAGGCGTAAATCCCGATAACTGGGAAGGCATTGCCTCTATAAAAGTAAACAAACATGACAGAGTATAAGCGAAAGTAAACACTAAGTACAAAGAGAAGTGCTGAAAGGAAAAATGGGCCAGAATACAGACCCAAAAGAAAGTACAACTACAACTGAACAAAGTACAACAGAAAAAGACAACAGCTGGTGGGACGGAAGCGGCTCCTGGGTCGTCCTCCTCGGATCCTACCTGAAGGGTAGGTACCGTTGGCGTAGCTCCTAGATCGTCCACTACAGATCCTACCTGAAGGGTAGGTACATATATCCTCCACAATTCTCTCACCCACCAACCACCTCTGAGTGTCGTCTCGCCGTTAAGTCCACCTCCGGATACTGACTCGTCGAGTAGTCCACCTCCGGGTACCGTCCAGTCCTCGAACACTCGGCCTTCGTCAGCACTGCCCGTCATCTGCAACCAACACAAGGAAGTGCGGGCATAGCCCGTGCAAGGGTGAGTATAACGTTACTTAGTAGGGACCCCGAGACCCTCACGGTCTCACTAAAACCAACAAGGATAACCACAAAGAAGATCTCAACAGATAACCTCTACGTAGGTATATGCCCATACATATACCTAAGTTATCAAGTAACCCATCTCAATCATGAGGAAACACAAGGATCATGAAATCAACAGATAACCACTACCCAGGTATATGCCCATACATATACCTAAGTTATCAAGTGACCCATCTCAATCATGCAGTAAACACAAAGGTCAAAAGTCTCAGCTCAAACCAGGATTTTCATTATCGAAACCGTAACTACTGAAGAGCTCCGTCTCTGGAGTGTACAGTGGTCCTGTCACGACTCCGAGGTACTGCTCACTAACCTAAGACTGCTGAAGTACTCCTCCTGTCGAGTACCGCGGGTCAGCCACCCAGACACAGTAGTGCTTCCCGCTGAGGTATGTCACCCAAACACAGTAGTGCACACCCCCTAGTAGCCTGCTAAGGTACTCTCCGGACGAGTACCGCAGGTCTGCACTGTCACAAAGGTAGTGCTCCGTCCGCCATGGGTCTGCACCTCAGAAAGTAGTGCTCCGTCCACTGGGCTAGTCGACTCACTCCAAGTCGAGTCGGTCAAGCAGTCGTCAGGTCTCAACCAGTTACACGGTCTCCGTACTCCGCATTCTCGTCACTGGGAGGGTCCGCTCCACGAGCTACAGGTCTATACTCCAAGTAAATCAAAGTCCCATGAAGAAGTATCTCAAAGGACCGCCTCGTCATAGGGGTCTCAACACAACAGATGGCGCGTCAATCGGACACCCGGTCTGTGAGTTATTAGCCTTTTCGTCCTAGGGGCCCGGTTGGTTTCGTGAGCGAACCAAACCCGGACATATCTCAACTATACCCCGAACACTCATAGGGTATACTCATAGGGACCGTTTCTCAACGAGATCACCAACGCCGCTAACGGTTCGTCAAACGGACATTCTGTTAGAAAGATACCAGCTTTTCCGTTCCAGGGGCCCGGTTGGATTTCGGTGCGATCCAACCCGGCCACTATCCATCTGCATCCAATTCTCGGGCGGTGGATGCCAAAATTTACGTATCGTCAACAGGAACTCAACGCAATAGACAGCGTGTCAATCGGACGCCCGACCTGTTAGTTATTGGCCTTTCCGTCTCACACCCACCCTGGGAAACTTCCCAGGAGGTCACCCATCCTGATCACTACTCTAGGCCAAGCATGCTTAACTATGAAGTTTTACCCACGTAAGCTCCCGAAAAGGAAGGTGCACCTTGAGTATAGTATACCGAAACGACCATCTCGATCCAATGATCGCGTTGCCGCTGACGGCGAGTCGTTTGGAGGCCCGTAGCCCAAGATATGTGCATTTGACAAAAAGTGGTCCGAAACTGGGGGTCTGGGCCCTGGCCTATGGAAGGCGGGCTTGGGGTAGTCACGGCACGGACCCCAAGGGCGGGTCGTGACAAAAATTATCCCCATTAGGAATTATTCTCTCCATAAGGATAAAATTCCCCCATTTAATAAAATAACATCCTATTTAGGAAAAACTTTATCTCTAACCCCCTTTGTGAAATATTCTCCTTTGTTATTATTTTCAAAAATAATGGGAAAGAATATGATGTTTCCTGAAATTTTAGAGAAAGAGAACATACTAAACAATACTAAACTAACTAATCATCCATGAATAAAATTAAAGAACACATAATCAATCAAAATTGGATAACCATTCAAGAAAATTGTATTTGTATAAAAAGAAAATTCATTACAAAAATTCAAATGTTTTACAAAAAAACAAATACATCTTAGAGTTCAAAAATATCATTCTTTTTCGGTGAGATTATTTAAAAACATCTTCATATTTTTTAACTCATGGTGGTATTTCTCTAGCTTCGTAATTATTTCTTCTTAAGTTTGATATTGGGTCTTCAGCATTTTAAAATCATCAACAAGTTATTTGTTCTGATCTCTCAATACAATCACCTTATTTTCATAATATTTTAGCATGTTAATCTCTAACTCCATAACTTGTATCTTCTATTTCAAAGCATTGACATCCTCAGTACATTCATTGGGGGCATATCTAAACTCATCAATGGACTTTACTATATCTTCCATGTCTAAGGATAATGTGTTGAATAATGAAGATGAATCTAAAATAATATTCTTTATTTTATTAAATTTATCATCATGTATTCTGATATAAGATTTGACTTGATGAGACCACTTCACCATCTGATTACATGATCTTTTGTGAGTCTAGAAAGTTTCTTGTAAAATCTTCAATTCAACTTCATTCTGAATAACTGACTCCATTAAATTTTTTTTAGATTCTAATTTTTCAATGATACTATTCTAAATTAGATATAACCATGCTTTAAGATTTGGAAAATATGGAACAGTCCCTTATAATATTCTTAAATAATAGAAAATATAATTAAATCCTTTTTGTGCTATTATTCCAGTAGAGTCCGATTGTTTAGAGTTAACCTCAAGAGGTATAGTTATACTAGTTATAACTTCCATTTCTTCTCCTTTATTTTTATATTTATTTAGAAATTTATTATTATCTTTCTGTGAAATTTTCTTATCATCTAATGGTTTCATAATTTCCACATCTTTATCAGTCTCATATTTTTTAGGAAATTTGGTCTGAGACTGATGATCTTTCTCTTCTTAGAATGATGAATTTAATTATTTTTCTGAAGATGGTATTTCTTCCAAGTACTATGAGATTTATCATCCTTATTAGTTTTTGAAGGAAAACTAGATAATGATGAGGATGATGAATCTGATGATTCTTTTTCAGATTGGGTTTCTTCACTATCACACCCTTCTTCATTTTTCTTTTCCTCCTCTTATTATTCAAACTCTTATTCAATTTATTATTATAATTCTTCCCCTTGTTTTTATTCTTTTTATTTTCCTTCAACATCTTTATTGATTTCCTTATATCTCTCTTTTTGTAATTTTCTTTTAGTTATATTGTCTCATTTTCTAGCTAGCACCAGTTCTAATTCTTTCTCTGGTATGTTTGGGATCGGTTCTTCCATGTCAAATTTTTGTTTTCACTTATCAAGATATAAAGGGATATTATCATTAATAATAGTTATTTCTTGAATAAATGAACCATCTTTAAGAATAAATTCATCAGTATGGGAAGTTGGAAGCACTAATTTATTGGATTCTCTTTCTACAACTTTTAGATAATTTTTACAATGTTGGGATTCTTACAACCATTTATTTTTTTTTATTTTTATTAGATTTTTGTTATAAAGTTTCAATACCACTAATCCTTAAGAAATTGTCTTCTATGGGATCAAGTCTGATTTCTATATCCCTAGGTTTCTTTGGAGCTTTCTTGGCCATTATCTCCTTGAAAACATCATCAAGTATTTTTTTTTATTTCTTTCTCTTTTCCAAAGGAGAAGTCTCTGATTTACTCTTCATTTTCTTTTTATATTCTTCCACATATTTTCTTGGTGGTTATGATTCTGAAACAACACTATCAACTTTCTCAAAACAATTCTTTGACCTGATTCCAAATAGCAATCTCATTATAGACATCATATCATCACTAATAAAAAGAATCTTTTCTCCCATTAGATGTGATTTTTTAGCTACCTAAAAGATCTACATACACTTTATAACCATTTTTCTTATGAAATATAGGAATATTATGATCTTTGAATTAGTGGATGTTGTTTTAATATTCTCTATAGTGGGGAGTATGAACTTAACAATATCTATCTTCCTCATATTTATAATATAATCCAACACAAAAACATTAGATACTTTCAAAGTACCTTGACCTATGTTTCTAGGAATTAAGTATCCTTTCATCCACATGAAAGGTACTCTATTATCCAAAGTCAGATGATATTCCTTTATAACATTTTCATACCCTAAAAACAAATATTCTTCAGTTTTGGTATTTTTAAACGTACCAAGACTATTAGACAACTTGTGAGAGGGACAATAGGCTTATCCTTATGATGGATTTATAACAATGTCATAAATTTTATTTTATGAAAAATTATATATTTTCCCATACAAAGTAAAAGAAAATTTATCTTTCCCATCTTCCTTCATAAATTGAACGAACACATAAAATTCATAAACTACTTTAGGATAGTGAAGATCAAAATCTTTGTCTAGTTTGTCCATGAAAAGAGACTTCAAACCTTAAAATGAACTTATATTATTCAGAGTAAAATCATATTTTTCATACCATGATATTTCAACAAATATCTCCCTAAAAATGAACCACTTAGAGAAATATTCCTTATTTTCTATCATATTTGGAACTTGAACAAAAAACGAATGAAAAGGAAATATTTTGAACTAGGACCTTTGAAGGCTGTAGTAATTCAGAAGAAAAAATTATGAAAAACTAACTTGGGAAAATGTGTGAAGCACACTTATATAGGAACCAGGGAGACATTTGAACTTCTATAAGATAATCAAAGGTTAAAATTTACATCCATTCTAATTTGATTGTCAAGATTGATCCAATGAATGTTTTAAAATTATTTTTTAACTCTTGAAGTTTTTAATAATTTTATCACGCTAAGGATCATCCTGATTAGAATTTTTTTTAATTTTTTTAAAATAAAACAAATTTTTATAAAAATAAAATTATAAAAAATATCAAGGTAATGAAATAGTGAAAAAACTAAAATAATAAAAGAGTACCTTTAAGAGTGGAAAGATTTATCAATATTATTAACCTATTATTCTTGATTTTTTGTAAACTAATTACAATAGTTTTGAAATATAGACTTATTATGATTGTTTTTTAATTAATCTGAATACGAAAATTTTTGAATCAAAAAATTTTATTACAAAACTTAAAGTCTAGAAATTTGTATAACATTTTATGAGTCTAGAATTTTTTTTAAGGATTCTGAATCTAAAAATTTTATAAATATACATGAGTTTGGAAAACTCATTACTATAAAATTTTTAGTAAAAAACAATTTTTTTATAAAAAATGATTTTTTTTGAAAAAATATGTTTTTTTTGAAAAACATAAAAAATATATACCCACCCTTATAAAAAGGAGTTACTTAATGTAAGGAGATGAAAAAAAATAAGTAAATATGAATGATTAATTAGAATTAATAATTCCTAACTTCTCTTTGATATATTCAAGTCTATCAGAACTAAGAGATTTAGTAAAAATATCAGAAAGTTGTTCTTACTTTCTGATTAATTGAAAAACCATATCTCCTTTACGTGTGTGATACCAAATGAAATGGTGTCTTGTATTAATGTGATTATCATTTGAGTGATGTGATGGGTTTTTACTTAAATAAATGGAACCTATATTATTATAAAGTATTTGAGTTTTAGTAAAACACATTCCATAGTCAGTGAATGTGTGTTGTATCCACAACATTTGGTCATAACAACTACCAACTACCACATATTCAGATTAATCAGTAAAAAGTGATATTCAATGTTGTTTAACACATAACCAAGAAAATAAAGAATCTCTTAAAAAATGACAAGTTCCATATTTAATTTTGTATCCATTCTACAACCACCAAAGTCATTATTTGAAAACCTTTTTTAGTTCAAAAACATTTCCAGAAGAATAAAAAAGGCCTAAATCCATAATTCCATTTAGATAGTGAAAATTTTATTTTAAATATTTTAAATGGAATTATTTTGGATTTTCTTTATATCTTGCACATAAAAATACTAAAAATATTAAATCTGTATGACTAACAATTAAGTAAAGTAAACTTCCTATCATACCTCTAAAATTTTTCTGATCTACTGGTTTCCCAGCCTCATCAAGATCTAAAGTATTGGAGGTACCAATATAAGTACCAATACTGTAATTCTATAAACCCAGAAGCCCAGAGTCGGTGCATTATTACATATCATTGGAATGATCACAAAAGATCAAGTCTTGAAAGACCGATTAGTTTAGTATCCTTGGAAGTACTAGATACATTCATAAGGTTTACATTACATCATAAAATGGAAAAATACAACAAAATTGTTTCCATAGACAACACTGAGATCCCATAAACTATCCCTTCAGGTCAATCATAATATATTTCTTCACATCCTGGAAAAAATAAAACATAGAAAGGGGTGAGCTCAGATGCTCAGTAAGGATAACAATATATGGGAAACTTTTATAAGTAAGCATAAACATTTAAGGAAATGTATAGAACTAAAATAAAATCCTTTAGACATAAACTTAATCATAATATATAAAATATAAATCAAAATAATTCCATTTACTTAATCACATGGATATTCTACTAGTTGAATAATCACATGCAATATCAATAGCCACTTTTATAAAGATGGAATGCATAATTCCAGACTTCATAACCACATGGTCAAGGCCTTGTGACAAGTCTACAAATAAGATTTTGTCAATCCCTTATGCCAATACACTAGTTTGTCTCATTAGACCTACCGATGCATCAAGTAGCTATAGTAGGCTCCACCTGTCACTTACTAAGTCCAATGCATTCATCATATGAAAAGGTTTAAATATAACATAAACATTCGTATTAAAACTAGCATACAAAATGTCAATATTTTTTCCATAAACCATGAATGGTATAAAAATAACACATCCATAGTCAAAAATATCACAAAACCTTCAATACAATATGGAAGTTTTGTATCATAATAAATCAAATTCAAATAAACTTAAAATACATAAAAGGATGTTGACATAGATGAAATCAAAACTTTTTTAGAGAAAAATCTCTTTCTATTTTGAAATCATTTAAAAGTAATATAATTATAAAACAAAATATTTATTTTGAAAATTTTCATATAATATTTTAAGAGAAGCTTCAACGATGTTATAATGATGGAAAATAGATACACCTGCCATGTAAGTAAAAAAAACATTCTTACCTTAATCTTGTCAAAAAGGTCATAAGGTACCTTGTTTGGAAAATGATGGAAAGATTCCTTTCAACCCATTTATAAAAAGTCAAATAAGGGTATAAATGAATTTACACCATAGTCTAGTAAATGTTACAAATGTTTTGGAATACATTTTTAACAAATATGGATGTGGATGATAAAGAGGTCCCAGTAGATACTTACATAAAAAAACCTCAGATAATAAAGAGATTGTGAAATTAACCCTTACCTTGTACTTTTCCTTGGTAGAGGGTAGGTTAACCTCATATATAATGGTGAAATAATTTTTATTAAATTATACGATAATCATATACATTAATATGATATCATATATGATCTTTTAACATTGCTTTGTTAATAATATCTTAGTATTATCGCCGTTTCTGGTGTTAACAGATTCATTTTCCTTTATATGCTTTGTTATGTAAGTAATGTTTGTTATAGATAGGATGTATCTTATTCAAATTCAGAATGATCTTTAAACATTATTTTTAATCATCTAATAAAATTTGTATTTAATGGATACAATGGGGAATGGATCTCATCGCGTTCATGGAGACGGTATTCCGTACACACGCACATGAGACAATATCATTCTTTTGATATTAAAATAATATATAATTAGATAGTATATCATATATAAAAAATAATTATCATGTTATATTTATTATTTAAATCAATTATACATCATTATTATACCCATCCAAATAATAATGTATTGAATAACAATTACACCACGACGTGGAAACAGTAAGTTGTACGTACGCTAGTATGGTGACATGTAATTCAAAGGATGGATATAATAATTAATATGGTTGTACCATATTTATAATAGAATCACAGTATATAGAAGATACTAGATTTATTATTTTAGAATGAAAAACAACAAATAAAGAGGAAGTGGAAGAATAAAGGAACTTGGAAGAGGTGATGAAATATTTACCTCTTCTTCGGGTTCTTCCTTTTGATTTGATCAAAAGGGATCCTTAAGTTGGATTTCTAACTAAAGGAAGGCTTATAGAATGAATTTAGGACAATTTATAGGGTATTTGGGTAGGTTTTGTCTGATCCAAATGTATTTGAAGGTGTGAAGAGAGAAGGGGGACTGCCCTTTTATAAGAGGGGTGAGGGGCACCTTAGGAAAAGTTAGAAATATTATTTTATAATAAAACCATTTTTGGTTTATAATGGATTCAAAATGAATTATTTAAAGCCTAAGGTAGGTATGGGTCAAAAAAAAAACTCAACCAATAGGTTTTAGATAGGTTTGTGTCACTATATTAACTTTATCCTTTAGATTTAACTCTTAGTTAAATAGTTTGACATTTGCCAGGTCTCTTTGTATTTTTATATTATATGGTTAATAAACTTACTATAAACTTCCAAGAAAATCCCAAGTGGTTAATTAATGATAAAAATATCATTATATAATCCTTTTTTCCAAACCTTAGATATTTAGGAATATAATATCAATTAATAATATATTATTTGTTTTAAAACTCTTTTATGTCATTTTTGACACTATTTGGTATTTTGTTTTTTCTAAATTCATAATAGCATTATTACTTCAAAAAAATTCATCTAACCAACCCTAAAATGTCATATTAACCTATAAATTTTTTGGATTTCATAAAAAGTCTCAAATTACATTTATTTGGATATTTATAATATCAATTATTTTTAATATTTCATCAATTAGGTAATTAGTGCATCATCATTTTGTCTTAAATAAATTTAATTATTTAATGTCTAAAAATTATAAATAAAATACCATTATGTAGGAAATATTATTATATTTCTAATTAATATTTATAGTCTAATTTATCTTATGTATAACCCTATATTAAAAATGTTTTAGCTATTAAACTTTGATTTTAACTCTTTTAACTCTTCTTTAAATAAAATAATAATAAATGTCCTAATCTAACCCAAGTGGACCTAAAGGATCATATGTTATTAATAAGGTTGTTTTTGGTTGAATTAAACTTATCCAACATAATTAGGACATGTGTTAGGGTAATAATAATATCATTTTTACCCTTAATTACCCTATTTACTTTTAATCGTGGTAAATAAAAGTAAAAAGTTACTATTCACCAAAAATTATTTTCATCTTATTGAACCAAATTTTACTTAATAATATCAACCATGTCTCTTGGATTTTTAAAATTCAATTCACAAAAGTGGTAAAATTAATTTTTATGTAAATTAGCAAATTCTCCTAGGAGGTGGGTAAAAGATGGTAAAAAGTTCAATAATTTTTTTTATATCTAAACTTATTATAAAATGACTCCAATGAATTATATTGAACTTATATAGGTATTATGTATCTATTTTTACCTAAAATAAATTTTAATAAAATAAACAAATATTTAAATAAAAATTCAATTTTAACCAATAACTTAGTGTTTTTCACTATTTATAAAAAATTAAAAGTTTTCAGAAAAATACCAAAATTTCATCCTAAGCTAATTTTGATATTATAAATTCAAAAAATAAGTCTATTTTACCAAATTTAAAACATAAAAGTTTCATTTATTAATTTAAAATTAATTCCTATTGTCAAAAATAAAAAACGCGTTTTTAAGAAATAATTACTAACAAAAGATTGATACTTGTTTATGTTCAATTTCAAAATGAAATTATTTCCAATGAATAAAATTGGATTAAATTGTAAAAATATAATCTATTTATACTTCCAAACCATTAAAATTTGTAATTTAACACTATAAACTATTTTGATTAAAAAATTGATTTCAGTTAAAATATAGCATTTTCACTATTCACCCAAATATGACAGTTATCATAAAATCACCAAAAATTTATGGAAACTAAATTATTATGTCCCAATTCCAAAGAAGAAGTTTATTTTGTCAAATTGAATATATAAAAGTTTCAAATATTGGGTTTAAAACGGGTTCTCCATTAAAAGGTGGTAAAATTGCATTTAAAAAAAATAAATCTTTTATCTGAAAAATTGAATTATGTATAAGAAACTCATAATATGGATTATAAAATTATGAGGATTATATAAAGTTTAAAATTTAGTTAATACTATTCATAACCTCTTTTGAACGGCTAGTTTGGTAAGTCGTGGTGTGCTTGATCTCGGTGCTTCGTGTAGTTCAAGTTATTGAATTAATTTGAAGACGTAACGTACTAAGAAATATTGGGGTGTTATATTTTACCTCCTTAAATAAATTGTGTCCTCAAAATTTGAAATTTTTCTTTGAAAATAAAAGGTTGAAAATAGAAAATACCTTTGTGGGAAAACCCACATCAGAAATTGGGTTAATAAAATTTAGTCTTAATAAGAGGAAAAGTGGAATGAAAAAGTCACCACCAAATTATGATCTCGATTAAAAGAACATTGGTGGAAATTAAAGACACATAATTAGAGTAAAAGTGTAAATATTTATAGGGAGTTATTGAGGTCACTGGTCACAAAAAATTGTAGAATTGAGGGCCTCAAAGCCATCAATCTATGATGATTTAAAATATCATCAGTTCAACAAAACATAAGGTATTAGGATAACACATGTTTAGTTTTAAGATCCATTACCTAAAGTTTAAGAATTAATTTCTTCATAGAATAAGAGAATAAAAAAAAATATACTTTACAAGTAGAGTTCCATCCTTTAACTAATTTCTACCACAAACTCATCTTTCAGTCTAAAAGATAATAGAACTTAAAAAAATATTTTATTTATCCTATTTATATAGGGTTCCAAAAAAATTAATTTATAATTCATCTGCCAGAACTTTTAAAAAAACTACATTATTCAATCTAGGACATCACGTGGGCCAGTGGTAGGTGATACACCCTTGTCGCACTTCAGTTGCGGGTTCAAGTCTCACGTCCTTGCCGGACACGACGGGTTGTCACCCGACCTCTGGGTTATCCTTTTGATGGAAATCAAAAAATAATCTCAAACTATAATTATCCAAAATACTTCTATCCAAACTCACAGTCCAAAATTTATAAGGAAGGTAAACACAATGAAGATCCTTTTTTCCACGTAATAACATGCGAACAACTTCATCATGCATTCTTTTAAAACACTACAACATCCTAAATTACCATAAAACATTATTGATTACATTAATTCTCCCTTATTCCTTATAGAATACTGGATATACTCCTTCTATCAAAAAATGTTGTAAAATCCAACATTGATGGAATATACAAATCATTAATCAGTTTCAAGGTAGTCAATAATATCCAATATAATTTATCCAAATCAATCATGTATTATTCCAAAAATCACTACCTCGGTATTAGAACCATATTATGGTTTATCTTTCTCTCAACCATATATTTTCCAAAAATCCAACCTGCTATTGAGTCACTCTTATTGGATACACATAATCTCAAGTCCTTAATGAAATAGTACTATAGTACAATCCTTATATACTCTATAATTCATATAACATGTACATCATTAATACAATACTCAAATGACACAATAATTTAATAACAATGTAAGAAATCTAATCATTACTCTTCATCTTTGGTAGTATCATAACTTTATTATTATCCAATAGCAGCATTTGGGGTATACTATGATGATTTGGAAATCAATTTGCATAGTGTCCCAACTCCTTGCAGATGAAGTATTGTACATTTGAAACATTTTTCTTACCCTTGAAATAACGTAATTGGTGTCCTTTTTCTCCACACTTATAAAAAACTCCCATTATCTTCAAGCATTTACCAAGGTGATTCTTTCCATATCTATCACATATGGGAAAATCCTTCTTTTCCCTCTTCCCTTTATCCATATTTCTTTCTTCCATCATTTTCTTCTCTTGCTTCCCTTAAAAGCCATAGGAATCAAATAATTCTTTACTTATCTTATTAAAATATGATACTATTTCTTAATATGTTAAGAATACATGGGAAACTATTTCCCTTATAAATGTTGTCTTAATACTATGAAATATATGATCCTTCTTACTCTTTGGATCATACGTATTACTGGAGTTCACATTCCTTGTACTGGGCTCCATTTCTATACAATGGCATACACTAGGTTTGTTTATGAATTGCAATGAATAATTACAAACTTGTAAAATACCTAACATAAATTAAACAGTTTATGGATATAATCCATAATCATAAATATGTTTTCTTTTAGGAAGTATATACTCATAAAACCTTCATAATGGTTTGTAAAGAAAATGAGAATTATCCTAAGCATATCCCCCAGGAGTGTCTTAACCCAGAGTGCAACAAGGCCCATTTTCGTGCACTAGTTCCCATTCGAGTCTAGCTTAAGGTGGTGTTTTCAGGTTTTACCCCTAGGTACATCTGTGCCAGAGCCTCCTCTACCTGCTCGTATCAAGAAAAGGATGTATTTCTTGGAAAATTCACAAAATCTCTACAGTACCAAAATTCTAGGAAGTTTTTCTATACTAATCCTCAAAGTCTATCTTAGGGATATGTGCTCTAATTAGAGTTTATCTAAATCTAGTTTACAAGGTTTGTAATAAACTTCCTCTGATACCAACTGTAATTCCCCGACCCCAAAAGCCCAGAGTCGGTGTATTATTACATATCATTGGCATGATCACAAAAGATCAAGTCTAGAAAGACCGATTAGTTTAGTAGACTTGGAAGTACTAGAAACATTAATAAGGTTTACATTACATCATAAAATAAAAAACTACAATAACATTGTTTCCATATACCACACTGATATCCCATAGACTATCCCTGCAGGTCAGTCATAATATACTTTTTCGCATCCTGGGAAAAATAAAACATAGAAAGGGATGAGCTCAGATGATTAGTAAGGATAACAATATAGCGTAAACATTCATAAATAAGCACAAACATTTAAAGAAATGTATAGAACTAAAAAAAGCCTTTTCAACATAAACTTCATCATAATATGGAAAATATAAATAAAAAATATTCCATTTACTTACTCACATGGATATTCTACTAGTCGAATAATCACATGCAATATCAATAACCACTTTCATAATGATGAAATACATAATGCCAGACTTCATAACCACATAGTCATGGCCTTGGGCTAAGATTACAAATAAGATTTTGTCATGGCCTTGTGCCAAGACACTAGTTTGTCACATGAGACCTACCGGTGCATTGAGGAGCTATAGCGGGCTCCACCCGTCACTTACTAATTCCAATGCATTCCTCATATGAAAATGTTTAAACATAACATAAATATTCGTATTAAAACTAGCATACGAAATGTCAATAATTTGTCCATAAAACATGAATAGTATAAAAATAACACATCCATAGTCAAACATATCACAAACCCTTCAATACAATATTGAAGTTTTTTATCATAATAAATCAACTTCAAATAAACTTAAAATACATCAAAGGATATTGACATAGATGAAATCAAAACCTTTTTTAGAGAAATATCTATTTCTATTTGGAGATCATTTAAAATTCATATAATTATAAAAGAAAAAATTTATTTTGAAAATATTCATATAAGATTGAAAGGTAAGCTTCATCGATGTTATAATGATGGAAAATAGCCTCTCCTTCTATATAAGTTAAAAAAACATTCTTACCTTAATTTTGTTGAAAAGGTCATAAGGTACCTTATTTGGAAAATGACAGAAAGATTCCTTTCAACCCATTTATAAAAAGTAAAATAAGGGTATAAATTAATTTAACTCATAATCTAGTAAATAGTACAAATGTTTTGGAATACATTTTTAACAAACAAGGATGTGGATGATAAAGAGGTCCTAGTAGATACTTACGTAAAAACAACCTCAGATAATAAAGAGATTGTGAAATTAACCTTTACCTTGTAATTTTCCTTGGTTTAGGGTAGGTTAAAATCCTCTATAATGGTGAAATAATTGTTATTAAATTATACAAGAATCATATACATTAATATGATATCATATATGATCTTTTAACATTGTTTTGTTACTAATATCTTAGTATTATAGTCGTTTCGGGTGCTAACTAATTCGTTTTCCTTTATATGATTTGTTACGTAAGTAATGTTTGTTATGGATAGGATGTATCTTATTAATATTCATAATTATATTAAATCTTTAAACATTATTTTTAATCATATAATGAAAATTATTCTTGAATGGATACGATGGAGAATGAATCTCATCGCGTTCATGGAGACGGTAATCCGTACTTACGCACAAGTGACAATATCATTCTTTTGATATTAAAATAATATATAATTGGATGGTATATCATATATAAAGAATTATTATCATGTTATATTTATTTTTTACATCAATTACAAATCATTATTATACCCATCCAAATAATAATGTATTGAATAACAATTACACCACGACGTGAAGATGGTAAGCCATACGTACACACGTATGGTGACATGTCATTCAAAGGATGGATAGAATAATGAATATGATTGTACCATATTTATAATAACATCACATTATATAGAATATATTGGAGTTATTATTTTATAATGGAGACAAAAAAGATAGAAGAAGTGGAAGAAGAAAGGAACTTGAAAGAGGTGATGAAATATTTACCTCTTCTTTGGGTTCTTCCTTTTGATTTGATCAGAAGGGATCCTTAGGTTGGATTTATGACTAAAGGAAGGCCTCTAGGATGAAGGGAGGATAGTTGAGAGGGTATTTGGGTAGGGGTTGGATGATCCAAAAGGATTTGAAGGTGTGAATTATTGATAATGGAGAGTTCCCTTTTATAAGAGGGGTGAGGGGCACCTTAGGAAAAGCTAGAAATATCATTTTATAATAAAATAATTTTCGGTTTCTAATGGTTCCAAAATGAATTATTCAAAGTATAATGTGGGGATGGGTCGAAAACCACTCAAAAAATAGGTTTTAGATAGGTTTGGGTCACTATATTAACTTTATCATTTAGATTTAACTCTTAGTTAAATAGTTTTACATTTACCATGTCTCATTGTGTTTTTATATTATATGGTTAATAAACTTACTATAAACTTCTAAGAGAACCCCAAGTGGTTAATTAATGATAAAAATATAATTATATAAGTCTTTTTTCCAAACCTTATATTTTTAGGAATAGAATATCAATTAATAATATAATATGTTTTTAAAAAACTCTTTTATGTCAATTTTGACACTATTTGGTATTTTGTTTTTTCTAAATTCATAACAGCATTATTACTTCGAAAAAAATTCATATAAACAACCTTAAAATGTCATATTAACCTATAAAATTAGTTTAATTAATAAAAATCTTCAAATTTCATTTATTTGGATATTTATAATATCAATTATTTTAATGTTTCATTAATTAGGTAATTACTTCATCATCATTGTGTCATAAATAAATTTAATTATTTAATGTATAAAAATTATAAATAAAATACCATTATGTAGGAAATCATTTTATATTTCTAATTAATATTTATAGTCAAATTTATCTTATGTATTACCCTATATTAAAAAAGTTTTAGTTATTAAACTTTGATTTTAACTCTTTTAACTCTTCTTTCAATAAAATAATAATAAATGTCCTAATCTAATCCAAGTGGACCTAAAGGATCATATTATATTCCTAAGGTTTTTTTAGTCGAATTAAACTTATCCAAAAGAATTAGTACATGTGTTAGGGTAATAATAATATCATTTTTACCCTTAATTACCCTATTTACTTTTAACCATGGTAAATAAAAGTAAAAAGTTACTATTCACCAACAATTATTTTCATCTTATTGAACCAAATTTTACTTACTGATATCAACCGTGTCTCTTGTATTTTTTAAATTGAATTCCCAAAAGTGGTAAAATTACGTTTTATGTAAATTTTCAAATGCTCTTCGGAGGTGGGTAAAAGACGGTAAAAAGTTCAATAAAATTTTTATATATCTAAACTTATTATAAAATGACTCCAATAAATTATATTGAACTTATATAGGTATTATGTATCTATTTTAACCTAAAATAAATTTAAATAAAATAAAAAATTATTTAAACAAAAAGTCGATTTTAACAATAACTCAGTGTTTTTCACTATTCATCAAAAATTGAATGTTTTTAGAAAAATACCAAAATTTCACCCTAAGATAATTTTGATATTCTCAATTAAAAAATTATTTGTATTTTAATAAATTCAAAACATAAAATTTTAATTTATTAATTTAAAATTAATTCTCGTTGTCAAAACCAAAAGGCGTGTTCTTAAGAAATAATAACTAACAAAAGATTGATACTTGTTTATGTTCAATTTCAAAGTGAAATTATTTTAAATGAATAAAATTGGATTAAATGGTAAAAAAATAATATATTTTTACTTCTGAACCATTAAAATGTATAATTTAACACTGCATATTATTTTGATTAAAAAATTTGTTTTCATTTAAAATATAGCATTTCACTATTCAACCAAATATAAAATTTATCAGAAAAACCCCAAAAATTTATTGAAACTAAATTATTATGTTCCGATTATAAATAAGAATTTTATTTTGTCAAATTTAATATATAAAAGTATCAAATATTGTATTTAAAAAGGGTTCTCCAGTAAAAGGCGGTAAAATTGCATTTAAAAAAAATACTTCTTTTATCTGAAAAAATGAATTATGTCTAGGAAAATCATAATATGGATTTTAAAATTATAAGGATTATATAAAGTTCAAATTTTAGTTAATACTATTCATAACCTTTTTTGAATGGGTAGTTTGGTAAGTCGTGGTGCGCTTGATCTCGGTGTTACCTATAGTGCAAGTTATTGAATTACTTTGAATAAATAACATACTATGAAATATTGGGGTGTTACAAATACCTTTATTATTTTAATATCTAAATTTATTAATAATATATTTTATATAATTATATTTATATATAAATGTTTCCTTTAGTTTTTGTGAAATTTTAAAACCAAGAAAGTATGTTAACTCACTCACCATAGTCTTTTCAAACTCAGACATCATAAGATATGACAAATAATCTGTTAAATATTTTTTATTTTTACCAAATATAATTCCATAAAAATAATTTTTTATAATTATAATGTTTTATTAACTTATTTTATAAAAGTAATTCAATCCACATCTCCCTTAACAAAATGTTTTCATATCAAAAATCCATTTAATCTATCATACCAAGCTATAAGGGCTTGTTTAATTCAATATAAATATTTGTTAAGTTTAAAAACATGTTATGGATGTTTTATATTTTCAAAACCATGTGTTTTTTCAACATAAAGTTCCTCTTAAACAAATATATTAACAAAATAACACTTTACATCCATTTTATATAGTTTGAAATTAAAGAATGCTGCAAAGACTAGATGTATTTTAATAGCTTCAATTCCTTATAAAAGTGAATAGGATTCTTCATAATATATTACCTATTATTGATTATAACCCTTAGAAACAAGTATATCCATATTTCTAACAATTATTCCATTTTCATTACGTTTATTTTGAAAGACCCATTTTACTCAAATTATAGAAGTTTCTATAGGCCATTCAAATAAAGTCCAAAATTTATTCCTATGAAACCCATTGACTTAATATTACATTACCTTAATCCAATACTTATAACCTAAAGACTTATCAGTATTCTTAGGTTCAAACTAGGATAAGAAATATGTATGTTCAATTTAATTTCTTAAGGAACTTATAGTCCTAACTGATTGATCTACACCACTAATGATACTTTCACTAGGAAGATTCATAAGAAACAACCGACTCCTTGGGTTTTCAAAAGTATGTTATTTAACAATAGGTAGAAAATACTCTTGAGGAATATATTTATAAACTAATTCTTTAGTTACTTATTTATGAGAAGAATTTTATAACAATGTTTGAAAATAAGTTTTAAAAATAACATCTGAGGATTTATGTTGAGGTTGTTTGAAAACAAAAGGATAAGTTTCATCAAAAGTAACATGTACTATTTACTCAATGGTTCAATATTTTTTATTAAAAACTATATAAGACTTATAAGTAGTGTAATTACCTAAAAATATTACTTCATAATATTTGGTTTCAAATTTATTTATGTTATCTTTAGTATTTATAATGAATACTTTGCAATAAAAAATTCTAAAGTAAGACACTTTTGGTTTTCTTCCTATCCACAAATCATAAGGATTTTTATTAAAAAAATGTCAAATTAAAACTCTATTTATAGTATAATAGGTAGTACTAACCACTTAATCACAAAAATTCTTAGTAACTGAGTATTTAATCAACATGGTTCTAGTTAGTTCTTGAAGAATTATATTTATTCTTTAAACTACACCATTTTTAGGGGGTTCTAGGTGATGAAAAGTTATGTTCAGTGCCTTTATTAATACAAAAAGTTTCAAAATCATAATTTTAAAACTATCCACCATGAACACTATGAATAATTATCACAGAGAGTTTTTTTTTCTCATTTTTAACTCTTGATACAAAAGTTTTAAAATAACTAAAGGCTTTAGATTTATTTGTGAGAAAATAAACCCAAGTATATCTAGTGTAATCATAAACTAAGACATATAAATAATATTTTACACCAATAATCCCACATTGTGTAGGAACAAATAATTTAATGTGTACTAACTATAAAGCATCAAAATTTGAGACTTCACTGATAGATTTAAAACTTGAATTATATTGCATACTGTATTGATAAGGGCCACAGACTTTAGAAGTATCAAAACTAAGTTTCTGTAGGCCCTTAACAATTCCTTTATTAGTCAACTTAGATAATTTTCTAAGGATATAGGGTCCAATACTTTTATTCCATAACCAATAATGATCTTCTATTACCCCAATATAAGGTAAGTCTTGGATCCAAGGTCTTTTAAGTTTAGTATGTAAACATTCTCATGCCGATTGAAAGAAAGAATAAATTAATTCTTAGAACTATATACTAAACATTTATCGTTACTAAAGATCATATGGTAAATTTCATCACATAATTGACTTATGATTATAAGGATATTATTAAGACCTATAACAGATAAAAAATTTAAAATAATGGCTTTTCCAAGAAGAAAAATGTTACCTATTATGATAATCTCTCCTTGAGAATTATCTCCAAAAGTTAATTTCCCACCTTTTATATTGAATATATTCTTAATGAAATAATTTATTCTAGTAATCTTTCTAGAACATTCACTATCCATATACCAATTTTTATTTTTATTTTTCGTACTATATTTTTTATTCTAAAAATATAAATATTAGTTTTTCAAAATATAAACCTTCTTGGGTATGGTATTTTCATAAATCAAAAGCACATGTAACCACATTTTTTTAGATAAATATTACTTATCAAAACCAAGATATTTTAATATATTAAAGGAAATTTTTTTCTTCCAGTGCCCACCACTTCGGCACTTAGTACAAAGGTGCACTTTTAATAACCAAATAATGGTTTCTAATAACTATTTTTTTACTTGTAAAACCTATTTCGGAAAAATTACCATGAGGTCTAATTTGCATATACATTTTATAAAAATTTTCCTTTCCAGTGGTCATTTTTGATCAAATATTCCTCAAAATAAACATTTCAGATTTTAGTTTTACAATTAAATTTTTATCCTCATTAGTATTTGTTTTAGAAATAAGTTTTGTTATAAAACATTTTCCTTAGAAACAGATTTTTCAAAATCCTTTTAAATAGTCTATTTTTTGGAAATAGTTTGATCAAGATATTTTGAAATATCTGATATTTTATTTATTAAAATAGTTATCATTTAATAATCCTTAACAAGTTTAGCTTTAACATTATCATGTTTTTTTTTCAAATCTTACTATTTTCATTTTTACGAAATTTAGCAAATTGCCAAACCACATTATAACTAGGTAAATAATTATCTTCTGCTAAGGAATATTCGTCCTCAGATGATGTAGAATTTTTCTCATCAAGATAATTATAATTAAAATACATGTTTTTAATAGATTCAACTATGTTTAACTTATCTACGAGACACTGATAAACCATGGGTACATTTTTAAAAAGACTTATATTCCTCTATCTCAAAAATTTCATTATCTAATGAACTTTTAAATGAATCACCACCACTGGAAATCCATGTGTCAGTAGATTTAAATAATTTATTACCTTTATATTTATAAAACTTATTGAAATTCATTTTTAAATTATTTTCCTTTATGTATTTTCTTTTCATCTTTGGAAAATCAGGTCAAATATTTCCATCTTTCTTACATTCATAAAAAGTGACTCCAAAATATTTCTAATAAATTTTATCCTTATGAACTTTTTTATATATGTATTGAAAATATTTATTTCCAACTATCTTTTTCATCCTTATTTCTAAATTGTCTAATTCAATATTAGAATGTTCTCATGTATCTGAATTAGATTAAACAACAACTTTCTTTATCCTTGAATATTTTAGAATTTAATCAGATAATTGAACTTTTTAAAGTAAGGTAGATGTTATAGAAAAGAAAAAACCACCATTTTAATTTTTCTATTTCTCAATATCTCTTTTAATCCCAACCTTTTACTTCATAAGGGTACCAATCAAATCATTAAGAGTAATATTATTTTACTTATTTGTATCATTATCTTCATTTATTTTTTATTCCCACTCATTGGGTATAATATCAATAATATTTTCAAAAATAATCTCATCATCAAGTCCTTTTTCTCCAAGTGATTGTAAAATATCTATAATTTTCATGAGCCTCTAGTGCATCTCAGAAACAAACTCTCCTGGAATAAAATCAAAGGCTTGATAATCCTCCTCAATTTTTTTTTTGTATTTTTAAAAAAAGTCACTTTATGGGTAAGTGAGAACCATACAAAGAGATCCAAACTTTAGCCACACTTCCCACACAAATTTCAGCTTCCAAAATTCAAAATTCAAATTCAAAACAACTGCCATCTTCTTCCTTGATCCACACACACGTACTTGCCTTGGGCTGCACACCATCATCCCTACATCGCTGACCAAACATCGCAATCATGACCATCGATCGAAAAACACCAGATCACCATCCATCAGAGTTCAAACCACCATCAACAATGCCGCCAGATACCACCAGAGTCAATAACCAGCACACACATCCTCAACGTCATCAAACAATATCAAAGAAAATAGGATCCTTCATAATGAATCAAGATCAGAGGAATGAGAGCCTAATGGCATCGATGAAGCTTGTCTCTATGGACCCCCAACGCCGACGACAGGCACTATAAATGGAGACAAACATCACGGGATCCAGAAATAAGCCCCCAAAACCTCAATCGATGGAATCAAATTACAACCCTAGAGAAATCCATCAGACCAGAGACGTCGTCCAACCTAGAACACGTCAGGAAACCGACAGTCGCCTATCCACACATCCCAAAACCTCAAAGAAATCACCACAGTAGATCCAACTGGGAAAGGCTCCATGAAATCTTGAGGCCAGAGCAGGGATTGGGTGACTGAAAGCTCCGATCATCAGGAAACACGGTGGGAAAAACCTGGAGAGCCACCAGAAGCTTCAAGAGAATACCGAGGAGCACGTCGCCAAGAAACACCACATTGAAAAAATCATCGATAAGGTGAAGCTGGAGAAGAAATAGCCGAGTGCAACGGGAAGTGGGAGGGAACCCACATACCTCGCGTGGTAGGGAGAAGCAATGAAGGAAGGAGAAAAAGGAAGGAGAGGGTGAGACAACGTTGGAGAGGCAGCGCTCAAGCCTCTCCCCTCCGAAATGGGTAACTTCCAATTTACATTAGATACTATTAGAAACTTTAGAATAACATATCTGACTATAAATATTTATTATCATTGAACATAGTAAATTATTTATAACCATATAGTTCTACTGTTATTCTAATTTATCATCATTTTTTAAAGATAAAAAATCATTATTAAGAATCTTATATTTACTAGTTAGCATAAAAAACTTATTAACCTTAGTGTTGATCAAAAATATATTCATTCTTTCACTCCAATATTCATAGTTATTACCATAAAAAATTGGTGATCGACTAGAATTAAAATTATCAAGAAAACCAACATTAATTCATGCCATATTTAAAATAAAATATGTTTTTTATACAAATGCACTTGAGTGTAACAAAATTTTATAAAAATAAGGTTTATATCAAAACATAAACAACTTGAAACAAGTAAAGAAAGTAAAAACTAAATAAGTATATGAATAGTATAAACTAGCATTAATAACAATTTTAAGTTCATAATAATTATCTTAGATGGATATAACTACAAGAGGGGGATGAATTGTAATTTAAGAAATTATTTTAAATTATTTAAAATAATTAACACACAAACCTATTAAAATAAATTTATCGAACTCAGACTCATTCTGACCATCAAATTTAAAAAAATGGAATTAGACTATGTCTGATTATATCAGAGTGAATACTAAAATCCCAACAGATCTAATTTAAAATAGGGTTCATTTATTGTAATCAAAATAACACTGATAAAACAAAAAAAATAGAAAGATGAATATGATGAATCACTTTATATTATTTATAGTGGAATATAAAACTTGTCAAAACAAGTAATACAATATCTATGTAAAATTAAGAATTCCCAATAAGATATATTGAATGATTTACCTCTTTTAACCTTAAGAGTAAGGTAGTCAATAAACTTGACTAAAAGTATCCAATGTTTTATACTTACAATAATTTTGTATTTCCTTACTAGGAAATCCCTTGATACGATGATCAATTTTCTTTTGTTTTTTATCACCATAAGCCCTCAATATAATGATTTGATTACTCTGCCTTTCTATCCCCAGAATCCCACAATGTGATGGGTTAGATTTACTCTCTTCTTATCCCGGGAAGCCCTTGATTCTAACAATGATCAGACATGTATAAAAAATAAAATTTTTATGAGGAAACAAAACTAAGAAGGATGGATTATAATTAAAACTCTCAAAATAATTAAAAAGAATAAGAATGAGTAGTTCATGATAACTAATCTTCAGAATACATGATATAGAAAATGTATTGACTCCAAAATCTTCAAATGAATCATTATTTAAAGGAAATATCCCAATAGTCATATTTAAAAGTTTTTTGAAATGGTTTTGGATAGATGAAGATTAACAGATCATAATGATCTTTCTTAACTGAATGTCTAACATTGTATTGATTAACACCATTACAGTGTCTAAGATATTCCTTACATAAAAAAAGTCTAAGTATTCCTATTATAAAATTTAGTTAGTATTATGGAATTAATTATTTATTATCAATACAATATTCCTTATAAGGGTCATTTCAATTTTATTGATACTAGTATCAGTTCGATAGTCATGACTTTTTTTTATTATGATAGACATTACTAAATTCTATCTTCTCATATGATAAAGGTGGGTCTATTTTTTTGGACGCATACTCATTCTGATAATCATAATGAAGAGTAGTAAGTTTATATTCATAATACATTAGAACTTTTTATATGTATGATAAAATATAATGTTTTCTACAAAAACATACTAAAACACTAAGGACTTAAAAATTTAGTAAACATTTTTTAAAAAAGTGTTCGTGATTTTTAAAAATAAAGGAATAGAAATGTAAGAAGTAGAACTTCTAACTCAATAATGAATCTTAGGTATATCTTTTCCCAGAGAGACCTTAACCTAATATAGAGACATTGGATATAGTTTCTATAGGAATATAAATTCAAGATAGTCAATACTATAGGAAAGAGAAACGTGGTAGTAGATACCCTTTTTTGGAAATCCCAATATCACTTGGTGGAGGAGGTGTTAGAGTAGTAGGTCTCTTTTCTGCTGACCATAGTGAAGGAGAGAGAGAAAACTTATCACCAATCGATGGTAGTGACTCTACCACTTCTATATCTTTTGAGATAGGCTCTATTGAGAGACATATATTGTGAATTTATATTTGATCAAATATCTCTAAGAGATACAAAAGATAGTTTTTTTGAAGGTGGGAGAAGATCATCCTTTTTTGAGGAAGGACAATGGTCCCGATTAAATTGCATGAATATTTACTAAATAAGTTTCATACCTCCCCCTTAATGGTATATCCAAGAGTTGACAAGATATACCAGGTCCTTCAGTGGTAGTTTTTTTGGGCTATTATGAGGCAAAGTGTTTCCGAGTATGTTTCTTGATGCCTCACATGTGATCAAGTAAAGGAAAAAAAATCAGGTACCAGCATTATTGACTCAACCTCTTTATATCCCATAATGGAATTGGGATGTACTATGAATGGATTTTTTGATGATGCTTCCATGGATATTGAGATTCCAAAATTCTATCTATGTGATTTTCCATCAACTTAACAAATTGGATCACTACTATGCTATTCTGGAGTAGAGTTCAGTTGAGTGTTTATGGAACCTATATGTGAAATATATCATCTATATTCATGCTTTAACCTCAATTATTGATTCCAAATGTGATTCTTGGTTCACTTCATGGTAGTGGAGAGGTTTAAATGAGGCTTTTGGAACCTAGTTACGGAATATTACAATGTTTCACCCCCATACATATGGATAGAATGAGATAAACATCAATGATTTAGATAATATTTTGAGATATTATGTGTTATACTTAAAATAAGTTTTAGTGAATCACTTTAAATTGGTGGAAATAACTTATAATAATACCTATCACTCCACTTTCATTATGGAACCATTTGAATATCTGTATGAGAGACCCTTCAGGTCACCCCTGTGTTAGATCAAGATAAGAGAGTTATCACTTATGTGACTAAATATGGGGTAGAAGATGATGGAGAAAGTTTAAGTGACATGTAAGTTAATGAATAATACCCATGTTTGGGAAAAATAATTTGAATACCATCTTCATAGACCCTTGTATTTCTAGTAGGGATACTATGTTTTCCTAAAGGTCTCTTCATAAAGATTTTTTAAAAGGTTCAATTGGGGTAGTAAACTATCCCTAAGGTTAATCAGGTCATTCCATATCATGGGTAGGGTTGGAGATGTTTCTTATCCCCTAGACCTACCTTTGAAGTTGGATTTGGTGCATAAATATTCCACATGCTTCAGCTAAGGAGATATGTTCATAACCTGTCACACATTATTGAATAGGGTGAGATGGACATTGAGGATGGAGTCACCTTTTCAGATTACCTAGTGTCCATTGAGGATTAGTAGGAGAGGATCCTTCATAAGTGAGTTATATCTATGGTTCTTTTTCTTTGTTAGAATGGGAACCTCAAGGAAAGATTTTGGGAGTGTGAGATCTAGATGTGATCTTAGTTCGATCACCATTTAAAATAGGTTTTTTCTTTTGGGGAACAAAAAATACTTGAATGTGGGATAATGTAACAAAAAAAATTATGTTTGGAAATTTGGATATATATATATATATATGGGGTTTTATTCAGTGTTTTCATGGTGTTACGGGTGTTATAGAACTAAAAAATTGATATATAAAAATATTAAATTTCTTAAACCACATGCGTGAATCTTTTTAAAAATAATGGTTTTCTCATTGATCCAATTCATTAATGGGAAACTCAAGATTTCCATTAAATCATTAATTTGTTATTTACCTTAAATCCAACATAAGTTTTACATACATCAAGTTTCTGGAAGTTATTCTATCTTCTACAGATGATAGGCCGATGATTCGATGAATAATTTGGTTCAAGACACAATCTAACTTGGATTTGAATTTTTTGGTGTGATTGATGGTTGATATAGAGGTTTTAATAATAAATGGGGATTTTTGATTATCAATGCTTGATTTTGGAGTGAACTATGGATGGACAAACCCCTAGGCGATGATGAAGGTATGACATACTACACATGGGTCGATGAAAATTCTATTTTTCAGCCACATAAGGCTATAGATTGATGACCATAGATGGTTTAATAATTATTGGGTCCTTGAAAATGACACAGGATGAGATATGTAAGTTAGTGTGTGTGAAAAACCTGACTACACATCATGTTTTTCAAAATAACACACACAGTGTAGTTTTATTTATGTGGTGACAACGAGGGTTTTTATATTGAGTTAAATATAAAATACTATGTTTTTGGGCCCACACGCCATGTAATACTCTACCTGGGTATCTGAGAATGTTCAAGGAAGGATAGGACCATGGATCTAGTGGTCCCACATGTCTTGTGGCTCCTCAAACATACTATGTACATTCATTTTCACATACCATGTAGGTTAGCGAGACACGGCCTATATTGTGCTTAGGCATACTTGTCATGTGACCTAGATGAACATGTCGTGTTATTTTCTCAACATTCTCTACCTATCATATATTCTTATTTAGTACTTGTATTTGAACCCATAATTATTCCATTATAAGTATAATTCTACATAGAATTTAATGGAGATATTTTTTTTTCAGAATCTGAGATATGACGTGAGTTTATTTGAGCAAGAACATTCTTCCATCAATGATTAGACACTGATAGGGATCGAGTGTGATTTTTGGAGTTGATTCCCAGATCAGTACTCCCAAAATGAAGGGGATTTATCTTAGGGTTACATTATCCCAAAATCTTTTTACAGGTAGGGATGGTACTCAACATTTACATCTAGTAATGGGTCCTATATCTATGGATTTGGTTCTCCTCGATCATTGAGATACAGAGGGGGGCGGGTACTCTTCTGAAGTCGGTACTTCCTAGACCGAGGAATATTCTAGTGAGGCGCAAGTCCTCCATTATATTCTAGTGAGGTTTTATTGGGCTACTAGTATCATGACAATAATGGCTCTTGGAGCGGTGGATAAAATCATCTCTCTTACATGGTTATGAAGATCGAGATTCCTCTCTCTTCAACTGTGGATTCTTTTATATGAATATATCTGTGTTGGGTTTTCTATTCTCTCTAGTATTGTGTGCTAATTTATCTATTTTTTCTTTATTTTTCCTTTTATATTTTTGGGTGTCCTAATAGGTATGTATATACTCACCCCTATATAGAATTCTCCCACACACGTTGTCTCTTATGTGAATGATATAGAGATTAGAGGAGATGTTGGTGGGCCTAGAGTATATAGATCTTAGTTGTACTAGGATACTATGGTCGTTCATTCCAGTCAGTTCCCAAGATCATGAGTATGGATCTCTTATTCTTTCTCAACAATATTTTTGGTTTGGGATACTTTAAATTTTGTCTGTGCTTATTTCCCCATCTTTATGCTCATCTTCTATTATTGTACTTTGATGTTTACAAAGAGGTTTTTAGATTCATTTTATTACACTCTAGAGGTTTGAGTATTTATTATTATCTAATAATTTTTGTATGGGGATGTGTGTGTGTATATAGGTATTATAGGCTATGACCTTCCATAATGTGAGATATTCCTACTCAGTTCTAGCTTCCAGTCCTAGACCTATTGGAGGGAGTCTTGTGGTGTCACTCTTGACTTACTACCAACATAATTTATCTTCTGGTGGGTTAGGTCAAGATAGTTCCTATCAATATCCTCATAAATATCCAAGTAAGACTCAAAATGTTGATCATTGATGGAGAGATAAAAGGTCAAGGGAGGGATCCACATTTATAATGGAATTAAAAAGAGGCAAATTGATAGAGTTTTCAATCCAAACATGGGGAAATAATTCTTAATATAAATATTATTAAATGAGATAAAATATTAGAAAAGAAGATTTAATGGGTGACAAGATAGAGGAATCTAGGTAGTGGAAGTTTCTATTTTTGAGTTTTCTAAGAAATATAGTCCTGTGAAAGGCCAAGATATTTATATTTTTGATTGATAATCCTCTATATAAAATTGTAATGGATGGAATTATTGAATATTTTAATATTTATACTACCTATTCCTCCATTTTTGAAAGGCATGTAGCAATTATTCCAAGGCACTGTGACCGTTTCCTTTCCAAAATACTCCCACCCCTAATAAAGTTTTTAAAAAAATAATTGATTTTCTTGATTAGATCAAGGGGCCATCTATAGACCATGAATTAATAAAAAAAATTAGACCTAATATTTGATTTTTAAAGGCCTGTCCTACCAACCTTTTATAAAGTATCCCCTTTCTAAAAATCAAGCTAATTTTTTAACCTGGTTAGAAATTCCATTAAAATGGTAGACCTTTGGTATTCCCTAGATCATGGGAACATTAATGTACACAAAAATTATAACACACTCTTTATTTCAGAAGTCATTTAGGATATGAGTTTTTCTAACAAGAGATATGTTATTCCCAAATCATACAAAGTATTTTCCTAAACCTATTGCCTAAACTAAGACTCTTTTATAATGAGAGAGGGTTTCCTTGAAGAGTTAAATGTTTCTTTTATTATTATGAATAAATAGAATAATATCATCAACATAAAGTATGTTAGAGGGGGAAGCAAGGTATTTTGGATCTTAGATGATCTTTATCATTCTATGATCCATCGAATTAATAAGAATCCCACTGAGGAAATCCTATACAATAGAAAAGATGATGATAGAGATGAGATCACCTTGTTTGACACTTATTGATCTAGGGAAGCACCCCTTAGGAGATCCATTAACGAGAACTAAAATGTGATCAGACCCAAAAAGTGATATATCACAACTAATAAATATATTGCTGAAGCTGAATTATCTTAAAACATTACAGACAAGTCCCTAGTCCATAATGTCAAAATAATTTCGCACATTAATCTTCAAAACAATTTTACTTCCTCTGGTGGGTTTCCTTATTAGGTTAATAAATTCATAAGTTGCGGCAAGATAGTCTTGCATAATACACCCCTTGAAAAAACAAAACTAGTCCCATAAGAAAATAATATGTATGATAGTAGCCATCCGGTTGGCTAAAATCATGTTAATTATTTTATAAATATAATTTACAAGAGAAATGGTCCTGGAGAGATGGATTTTATAGGAATTATAAACCTTTGGGATCAAGGTAAGGAATTGGGAATTGATTCCATTTGTAAGGATACCATTATAGAAGAATGAGTTAATTAGTCTGCATACATTTTTTTGGATCACATCCTATAATTTCTAGAAAATGAGGTTATAGAATCCATCAAGGCCTATGGAACTTATTAGGTTTAAGCTAAAGATTACTTAATTTATTTCCAACTCAAGAGGATTTCTAAATAAACATGATATTGTCTTTTATATTGATAAGAGAAGGGATGTTATTTTCAATAGGATTGTCAATTAAACTTGGGAAATTAAAAATATTCATATAGTAAGAAACAATTTAATATGATAGTCTTTACATATTATCCATGATTTGGTCACATTCCTTAAGGAATTAGAGAGGTCTATAGGCATTTTTTGGTTATTTAAAGATATTTATAAATTTAGAGTTCTTGTCCCCATATTTGAGCCATTTAACCCTGAAGGTTTCCCTTTGAATTATTTCTTTCAAACTTAAGAGAGAGTTGAGTTTAGTGGTAAGCTAAAATTACTTGGTAATATCCTGTGCAGAGTCACTATTGGTGTAGAAATCCTATAGTTTCTTGGGGATTCCCTCAAGGGATGAGATATTATTATAAATGGAGAAGAAAGTATCCATGCTCTAGCTTTTGATCATTTTCTTAAGTAGTTTAAGCTTCATAATACATGAAACATCATAATTCCTGTATTGAACCAAACTACATACCTCATGAACATGGTTATTATAGTCTGGGTGAAGCACCCAAGAATTGTTTAAGATGAATGGGAAGTGGGTTTATACCCCTTTCTAAGAGGATAACAAATATGGGGTGGTGGTCCTAGTTGAACCTCAAGAGTGTGATGTGGGAAATGGAGTCCCAGTTATCAATAGTATGTTCATTAATGAAGGCCCTATCTAGTTTTCTAGTAATCACTTTAGTGGAATGTATCCTATACAGAGTGTATTTAGAACCAACCTGGTTAATATCAATAAGATCAATTTATTCTATGCATGCTTTGAATTCTATAGAAGAGATAGAAAGATAAGAAGCCAAAATTTTCTCATCTAAGGTCATGATGGTGTTGAATTCTCTAAGGATAAGCCATAGATCCTTGATCCTATTATTAATAATAACCTACTCCTACCATATCCTTCTTTATTGAAACTTTTTATTGGAATAAATGAAATAAAATAAATAAATATACACCATAAGACATGAGTTCACAAGTGAAAACCAAATCCTTAGTGCTAAAAATAGATACTTTTCCTGAGGAGTGAGCAATGATACAAATATTCTCTACTCTAGTAGTGAAATTGTTGATAACCATAAGATAATAAACCATTTTTTCAAGCCTATAAATTCCAAAGGAGAAGCATCTCTTGGGTTTAGATAATAAAATAATTTTGGGTTTATGGTTTTTAATATAAAATCTCGAGGAGTTGGATATTTATGAGTTTGAAACCCCTTGAAAATTCCAATATAAAAAATTTATTTTGACATGAATTTGGATTTAGAGTGATAATTTTGTAGGTGGTTCATCTTAGGAGAGGCCACCTATATGAAGCATTTACCAGAGGAAGGGGCATACTGTTAAGGGGGAAGAGTTGTAATAAAGGGGCAGAGTTGTAAATAGCAACACATTGGTTATTAGTTAGTTATATAGTCTGTTAGTCTGTTATAAATAGGGTAGAGTACCTATAAGGGAGGGGTATCATTTAATTTTATATTTGAATCATTTGTCTAGTTCTAGGGCTTGCATAGTTACTTTATCCCTAGAGGTCAGTCAGTCATTTCCCTCTCCCTCTCTAATTTTCTTCGGAATTAATTCCAAGGAACTAGAATACTAGTTAGAACTCTCTCTCACTATTAATATTCCTATCAATTTGATACTTTAAATGAGATAGTTCCTTGATACCTACGAAAATTGCGATTCTAGAGAGAGAAACTAGAAGAGAGATAAAGCGGGTAGGAAGAAGGAAATAAGTTTTTCATGTCTATACGCATGGAAAGTAGGATTGTTTTTGTTGGAGACTACTATGTCTGAACTTACATTAGGAATAATATAATAAGAGACTGAATTGTAGCAGCTGTAAGATTCCTTCCAGCATAAGGAGGATGCTAATTGTCATTAGGGACAACAAATCTAGGAGTTGATCATTACTTATCTCACCCAAGGTTGAGTCAGGAGTACGGAACTGTAAGAATAGTCGACAAAGGAAAAACAATGGAATTGGAAGGAGGAGGAAGTAATTTGAATACTGGAGTCATCGTGGGAAATTATAATGTAGTAGCTTTAACTAGTCCATGAATTCATGGAACTATGTAGGAAGGGACCTGAATTCTATCCAGATATATGGAGATTCTAGTTTTATCTAGAGAGGATCCAAATGTGTGGATAACATGGGAAGAAGTATATTTTTCAATCTAAAAGACACCAAAGTATCTTAAGGTTTATTTCGCACAACTATGTATGGAGGGAATGGATCAATGTTGGATTACTTATTTGAGGATAGTACATCTAAAACTTACCATGAAATAGTTAAAAGAAGAAATGATAGTACAATATAGGAATACTGAGGAAGAGGATCTGGTTGTGTACTTGAAGGGGCTACAACAAATAGGGATTGTGGATTCTTATATGAATGAATTTGAGTGGGTAGCATTATGAATTCCTAATTTAATAGATATGTGGTATATTCTTATGTTTATAGGGGACTTTAAACTAGAAATTAGTTGCACCATTATGACTCATGAACCACAAACCAAGGTGAGGTTAGCAACCTTGGATATATGTGTGGAGATTGAGTTGATAGTAAAGGGAATTATTAAGCTTACTGAAACACACAATAGGAATTTGAGTTATTTGAGTCCTAGAGGATAGAATAGAGGATGGATTGCTAGAGCATCAAGGAATTCCCTCGATGGAGAATTGGTTGTGCAAGATAAGAATGTAAGGATAACTCCTCACTAGAGAGGTGTAAGAAATTTTTCAAGGGAAGAATTTGAAGAACAAAAGTCCAAGGGGTTGTGTTAAGCATAGGGAAATAAGTTCAACCCAAGACATCATTGTAAAAAAAAGGGATATATAATAATGGTGCGGGAATGTATTGAACTGAAGGAAGAAGATGAAGAATAAATAAAAAATAGAAATAATATATGGAGAGGATGAATATTTGTGGGAAATAGAAATGATGGGAACAAAAACTTTTTTCATAGAGAAAAATAGTGAATGAGGAATCCAGTCAATTATAGTATAAGGGGAAGTGGAAGAAGTTCCATTAATAATTATAATAGATAGTGGGAAAAGTCATAATTTTATATCCATAATATTAATGAGATATTTTAAAACTCTTTTCAAAGAGACTGGACCATTTAATATTCCATTAGGAGATGGCCATCGAGTGACGTCGAGTGGGATATGTAAGTCACTAGGTATTGTACTGGGAGCAGTATATATTTTTTTCTTATACTTATATATTTGATACATATGGGATATATTTTCTTTTTGGAATTTCTTGGATAGAAAATTGGGGTTTTTAGAAACCAACTGGAAAGAAATGATAATGATTTTTGTTTGGGAAGGGAGGTAGGTGGCATTGTAGGGAGTTAAGACACCACTCAATATACCGGAGTCCTTGCAAGAATATTTATTAAAGGGAAGGTGATATTTACAGGGGTTCAGTGAATATAATCAGTGGAATGAATGGATAAAGAAATGTAGTTGGACTACATCCAGAAGAAAAAATTGCAAGAGAAATTGACATTTTTTCATGTAGTGTTTGAATCTATGAGGAACCTACCACTAAGCAGGGAGAATGACCCTACCATTAAGTTTTTCATTGGGTCTGAACCAATTAATATCAATCCTTAAACACATGATTACCACATGAAAAATTAAATATAAAATCAAGTGCAGGAGCTACTGGAAATGTGATTCATCAGACCAAGTTGTAGTCCTTATATAAGCCCAATAATAATGGTAAAAAAAGATGGAGGATGGAAAATTGGTATTGATTATTGAGAATTAAAAAGAAATACAGTGCCTGATAGGTATCCTATTTCAGCGAATGAGGAACTAATAGATAAACTATATAGAGAAGTTTATTTCACCAAATTGGATTTAAAGTCTGGATTCCACCAAGTCTGGATGAGGAATGGGAATATTGGTAAAATAGAGTTTAAAACTCATGATGGGAACTATGAGTACGAATTTAGGCTATTTGGATTGATGAATGTGCTCAGAACCTTCCAAGAAAAAGTGAATAATATATTTCAGGAAATATTGAGTAAGGAAGTTTTAGTGTTCTTTTATGATATATTACTTTACAACAAAGGGTGGGAGGAGAACCTAGAAAAGTTACATTAGCTATTAAAATTAATGAGAAACAATGTTTTACATGCCAATTGGAAAAAGTGAACTTTTGGAAGATTTAAGGTGGAATATTTGGGGCTCATTATTTTAGCAGAAGGTGTTTCCATGGATCTTAAGAAGCTAGAAGTTGTGGTGGAATGGTGGGCCCTAAGAAATGTCAAGGAAGTAATGGGGTTCCTTGGTCTTACTAGGTACTATAAAAAATTCATAAGATATTATGGTAAGATTTCTAGGCCATTGACTATCTTAACTAAAAAAGTGGAATTCAAGTGGGGAAGATAAGTTCAAAAAGGCATTTCAAGAACTTAATAATAGTATTAAAACTACACCTATTCTTGGGTTACCAGATTTTTCAAACGAATTTATTGTAGAATGTGATGCTTACAATATGGGAATTAGAGCAGTTTTGGTACAAGATGGTCAACCCTAGATTTCTTTAGAAAAGTACTATCTATAAAAAATATGGCTAAATCATTTTATGAAAAGGATTTGATGAAAATGGTATTATCTATCCAAAATTAGAGATAATATTTGTTAGGAAGATGATTCAAAGTAATAAAATATCATCAATGTTTAAAATATATGTTAAATTAGTGTGTGATGATAGAAAATCAGTAAAGTTAGCAGGAAAAATTGGCGGGATATAATTTTGAGATCATTTATCAATAGGGAAAAAATCATGAAGCAGTTGATTCCTTATTTAGAGTTATACCAGAAAGAGAAATCTTCCAGATAGCTATTTCTCAACCATGTTTGGAAGAAATTAATATATTCTAAGAAGAAATAATTCAATATAAAGAGACACAATCAATTATTCAATCCATACAACAAGGATAAAGTAAGAAATATTTTTTTTCTTTCCTAGAGGGGCTGTTATTTTACAAGGACAAATTGGATATACCTCATATGCCTTCTTTGATACCAAATTTAATGAATTTTTTCCACTCTTCACTTGTAGGAGGAAACTTGGAGTATCTAAAAACCTAAAAAATATTGATAAATGGGGTGTATTTTATTATAATGACTCATACTATACAATGGTGTGTTTAGGAATGTGCAATCTGTTAGAAGAGTAATATTAGGATTTTAACCTAGAAGGTTTGATACAACCATTACCAGTTCTAGAATTTTTATGGGAAGAAGTAGCACTATTTTTTTTTCAATTTACTAAAATCTCATTGATTTTATGTGGTTATAGTATTTATTTATAGGTTGAGAATATATACACACTTTTCCCTCTTAAACACCCATACACATCTAAAATAATGGCTGATGTTCTTATGAAGGAAATTGTGCGGCTTTATAAAATTCCTACTATAATAGTAAGTGATCAAGATCCCCAATTTACAAGTTTATTTTAGTGTAAACTTTTAAAATTATAGGTAAATATGTTAAAAATTATCTCATCATACCATCACCAAAGAGACAGGAAAATTGAGGTGGTAAATATATGTTTGGATATTTAGCTAAGGTGTTTTACTGCAGACCAGCCACAACAATGGGTGTCCTAGTTATCATGGGGAAAATATTATTTTAATAATTCATACCATAATTCAATTTGAAATAATCTATTTTAAGTAGTGTATGGTAGGAATCAACTAAAAATAATTCATTATTCAAGGGGGGAAGTAGCGATTGAAGTGATTTCCAATGCACTGGTGGATAGAGATGAATCTCTTAAGAATCTATAAATAAACTTACAATATGTGTAGCAAATTCTGGTTAAATTTTCCAACCACCATCTCTGAAATGTGACCTTTTAAGTGGGGGACCTTTTTTGGGTCAAGTTGAGACCAAATATTCTAGGAGGGAGTCTCAGATTAAGTGGGAAATTAGCTGGCTGATATTTTGGTCTTTTTGAAATTGCAAAGAGGGTGGGGGAAGTGGATTATCATTTGAACCTGAATGAGATAAGTAGAGTGAATCTAGTTTTCCATGTATCACAGTTGAAGGTAGTGGTAGGAGAACAACACATGGATAAAAAATTATCATAGGAATTTTTAAAAGTATAATAGATTCATGAAAACATCTTGGCAATATAAAAACATGGTGTTACCCAACTATGGTTTGTACAGTGGCATGGGAGATAAGTATAGGAGGCTACATGGGAGGACACCAACTTTATGAAACATTCATTCCCTCATTGTCACCTTAAGGACAAGATAAATCTTCAAGGAGGGGTTAATGATAGGTTTGGAGGTGGTGCAGCTCAGGAGAGGCCACATGTTCGGTACATTTACCAGACGAAGGGGCATACTTCTAAGGGGGAAGATTTATAATAAAGGGTAAGAGTTGTAAATTTCCATACATTGGTTGTTATTTAGTTATATTGTCTATTATTTTGTTATAAATTAGGGAGAGTACCTAGAAGGTAGGGGTATCATTTCATTTGCTGTTTAAAGTGTCTGGATAGTTCTAGGGCTTGTGGAGCTACTTTCTCCCATGATGTCTATTTTTTATTTCTCTCTCCCTCTTGAATCCAGTTTAGAATTAATCCTAAGGAAGTAGAATACTGGTTAGAACTATCTCTCACTATTAATATTTATATCATGTGATTTCCTTTAATTTTATTCCACCTAACTTCTTGGTAGAGGATACTTTGGACCTTTTAGCCTTTCTTTTGATACGATTCTATATGAATATAGAGTTATTGAGATTTTATAGACATTCCTTGGACTATACTTCAATATGTTCAGTTCCAGCATCAAAATATTAAATGTCTACGATAGAAGAAGTTGTCTTCAAAGAAGTAGAGGTAGGATCTACATCCTTCTGGCCTTCGAAAGAGGAGTTTGTAGCTTAAGTTTCTATGTAATTATTCATAAGTCCATCTTTATTATCATTTTTATACAATTTGATTCCATGGAGTCTTCTATGTTTTAACTTTATGCATCATAATTTTATTAGTAGGTTATTCTATCTCCTTAATCCCAGAATTATAAGATTTATCTTGTGAGGATTCATTATCATTGGATCTTTTATAAATCACATTCACCAGGACAGAAAGATTAACAACAACATTATGGGTTTTTTCCAAGATGAAATTTTCATTTTTTTGATACCTGCTAAGGTGTATGAAGTTGAGACCAAGTCTCTTTCATCATAATTTTGTGGAATATTCTCCATGAACTTCTCATCATGATTAATTTGAGGAGCTTTGATCTGATCCCCATTATCAACATTCAAATTTCCTTATTTTTTTCCCTTGAGACCAGGGTGTGTTCACCTAAACTACAACATCAATTAAAAACTCTCTGTCCATTTAATATTTCCACATATTGTTTTTCTTCATCCATTTTGACCTTCCCAACCAAATCATTCAAGGTAGGGTTCTCAGAAAAAGGTGCTGAGGGTTCTTCCTCTTTGTTTTTGTCCCACTTATTAGTGGACTCATGCTTCTCAAATATAAAAACTCCAATTATTCCACCATTTCTCACCTCCTTTGGCCTTTTATTTTTTATTTGGTGGTATCTTGACTTGATTGTGAATAAGTCTGCAATTGGAAATTGAGTGCCCCACAATTTTGGAAAGATCACAAAATAGATGTAGATATTCACACTAAATGTTCGCCTCAATTTTATGCTCATTATAAATATGGGTGATAACATCTTGAACTTTGTAATCTATGTTAGAATTAACTAGAATGAGGGAATAATAACAAAGTTTCCCCTCTAGAGTGTGTTGGTCAATTTTTAGAGAGACCCACACAAGAGGCAATATCATTAATATTTCTTGGGTCCCAGAACACCCAATTCAATCCACTATTTCTGATCCATATTCGGGCCATAGATTTATTCTAGATGTGTGGATTGAAATTGATATTGTTATGTGATAACAAAAACATGCTTGGTTTCAGGAGAAGATTCCAGTCTTTTAAGCCTTATTGAGATCATATTTTCTATTGAGGATGGTATGTAAATATACTTTTTTTCTGATTAGAATTTATAGTGACCCTGGCCATTTAAACATATCATTACATGATTTTAGACATATTTAAACATCATATTACAAGGCAAGGATCGCAAAGTCTAGTGTCTTGGAAGAATAGATAGATAAAACAGAAAAAATGGGACAAAAATACAACATTTCTTTATTTGATCTTCATAAAGAGCTCCTAACGTACATTGTGATCATACATATGCATAGGATAACCCAGGGATAACATGAAAAAAGGGAGGAACTAAAATCCTATTAATGGAATAAACATAAGAATAAATCTTAGCGCATGGTTTAGAAATCATATTGATATAAAAAGTCATGGAACTTGATTAAATGTAAGGAATCATAACATGTTGAACATGGGATCATATAATCATGGAATCATATAAATGTGGAAGAGCCATAAAATATGAATTTATTATGATTCAAGGCTCATCACACATCGATGATCATGATTAAAGGCTTGTTTCACATAGAGGATAACGAGTCAAGGATAACCACCAACACCGTTGCACATGGAGCATGAGTCAAGGCTAACCACAAAGACCGTTGCACATGATGCACGAGTCAAGGATAACAACAAAGACTGTTGCACATAACATATCATGATACTAAACTTTACCCAATTAATTAGAGAGATATATGGTAGAACCCATAATAAGAGGTTCATGAATACTCTTTCCACATAAAGAGCCATACATAGGTAATCAAATATAATATAAAGGTTACCCATGGAAAGAAATGGACATCATAATCATGTCATAAGGCATAAAAAAATGAGAATATCATAAAACTATCCATGAAAGAATGGATTTTGAACATAAATTGACATTAATAAGGTAAAATAGTCATAGATTATTATATGTGATGTCAAACTTAAGTGGTAACATGTAAAAGGAGTATTTGAGAAACTTTAAAATTAAAACATTTTAGTGATTTTAAGTAAAATATCAAAGATAATTTAAAACGGAAAAAAGAATAATATTTTATATAAAACCAGATGTTAACTAATAAGGTTTTCATAATAAAATGAGTGTTTTTCTAAAAATAATGGTGTCTTAAAATATATTTTGGATCGCACTTGAAAATGGTTAAGAATTCAAGAAGTACCCTTAAATTAGGCTAGCTTATCTGGAAGAATTGAGTAGGGACCCTTTTTAAAACATGTATATCCCCAAAACGAAGAAGGGAAAGATCTTGATACATAATTTTGGAAAAAATAAATAGCATAAATAACATGTACATAAAAATAAAATATAATCTCATTTGGGTAAAAAGAGAGAAATATTAACTTGAAGGAATAAAGGAGGTTCGGGTAAAACCCCTTACCTTAAGTCCGAAGGCGTTCTTCACTTGATGTTAATGTACTAGATAATTAAATTAGATTCATCAACAAATATTTATAGAAACTATTTTACAAGTAATTTATTTATTATAAACTTATTAAGTTCATTTATGGCCCTTTTGATGAGTGATAGTGTTCAATTTTATCCTTTGTGAGTGCTTGTTTTCTTAATTTTCATGATAAACTCACTTATATAAGAGCATATAAGTCCTTGTAAAATTGAAATTTAAGTCAAGAATTTATGTTATAAGTTATTAATTATCATAAAGTAATTTGAGTAATCATATAATTCATTTTTTTATTTTGGTTGAGGATGAATCATTAGATAAATCTTTAATGATAAAAACTCGAATTAATTTGGCGGTTTTTCGATCACAACGAAAAAATTTTGTTTTATAAATTAATATCATGGACACAAAATGATTAAAAAACATTACATAAGATATAATACATATATTATTATCTAGTTCAGATATAAAAATGGTTTCATGACCAACCTTGACTATGGTAATATAAATTGAAAACCTGTCATCCTTGAATGCGATAAATTAACACATCTCAGACAGTGTTTTCATTTTTAGTATAAAAGGAGGGGGAAAGGGAGATGATGAAGAATTATTACAATATCATAAAAATATTATATTATATGTAAGGTATTGTAGTTATCATTCCATTTGGATTATATGCATTGAGGAAAGAAAAAGAAAATAAAGTAACTTGAAAAGGAAATAAAATAATCAGAAAGATGAATTTAGCTCTTGAATTTATCCTCCTTGAGAGACTCCTTAGGGAAGAGATTTTGGTATTTTGACGAGACCTAATAATACTAAACGTGGGGAAGAGGTTTGGGAATATTATTGGATAGAATATAGACATGGATCAAGGTTTTAGAGGTGTGAGGAGAAGAGGTAGAGAGGGGTGGTGTTTATAGTGGAGGAGTGGGGTGCTTTCTCATTATTTTATTCAATATTTTATTATTTTTCTCAAGAAAAACAATAGTGCCGATTCATGAGACTAAATATAGTAATTTGAGCATATAAACTCAAAAAATGGTCACTTAGATCATCCATGACTCAAGACTAACTAAAAAATTCAGTTTTTAGTATTTATCATAAATTATCGTATTTTACTATTCATAAAAAATTTATGTATTTTATAAAAATACCAAAAATTCACCCTAACCATTTTTAAACATTTAGAATCCAAATATTAACTTTAGTTTATGAAAATAATTTTATAAATATGATAAATTTAATTTTTAATTAAAATCATAATTACTTGAAAAATACAAATTTTAAAATTGTAACTGATTTTATAACACTTTGAAAGATTAACTAAGGTCTCATAAAATTATCTTATTATCATAATACATAAAAATTTTATTTTATTAATAAATTTTATGAAAATAAATTTTTATTTAAATTTTTAAATTAATCATAAAATTATAATGAAATATTTATGACTTACCAAAAATTCCAACACTATCATATTATCACTCATAAGATGGATAAATTTTATTCATACTTTCATTTGTAAGGTTAATATTCACTTGTAAAATTTACTATTCATAAAATTCATATTACTATTCAGAAGGGTAACATTACTATTCCTAAGGGCAAGTTACTATTCACCAAAAATTATGTTTGTCCAATCGGACTCCAAAAATCTTACTGATCATAACCGTGTATGTCATATTTTCGAAATTCAATTCACATAAGTGAAAAAATTATGTTTATAGTTCACATAGTATTTAGTAGTTCACTTAATCATGATGTGGAATTGTGTTGTGATTGTATGTGATTATACTATATGACATAAATACAAGTAGGGAATTTCCATTGATTAAACTTTGGGTCATTACATTATTCCCCCCTTATGAAATTTTTCCCTTAAAATTTTGTTTTACATTCTAAGGTAAAAACAAATGTCGGTACTTCTCCTTCATTGATTCCTTTAGTTCTCATGTTGCCTCTTATGGTTCCACCATTGTAATTTGATTAGATGAGTAGTCTTGTTACATATAAATTTATCTATACGATCCAAGATCTTCACTAGATGCTCCTCATAAGAAAGATAATTTTCCAACTGCACCACCTATGAAGATATTACATGTGAAGGATCTGATATGCACTTCCTTAAAAGAGATACGTAGAGGACATCATGTACTTTAGATATGGTAGGTGGAAGTGTTAGTAGATAGACCACAACTCCAACACAATCATGAATCTCAAAGGGGTCGATGTACCTAGGACTTAGCTTCCCTTTCTTCCCAAATCTCATGACCTTATTCCATAGAGATATTATAAGGAATAACATATCTCCAAATTTGAACTCAAGGTCCATTCGATGATTGTTTGCATAACCCTTATACTGAATTTGGGTTGCCATGATATGCTACTAAATGGTTTTCACCTTATCCACCATTTCAGTGACCATTTCATGTCCTAGCAGCTTGTCACGACCCGCCCTCGGGGTCCGTGCCGTGACTACCCCAAGCCCGCCTTCCATAGGCCAGGGGCTGGCGACTAGCACCAAGGCGTAAATCCCGGTAAAAAGGGAAGGCATTGCCTTTTGAAAAGTAAAAAAACACCACAGAGTAAGCAAGCAGAAAGTAAACACTAAACAAAAGCAGAGTACAACTGAAAGTGCGGAAAAGTAAATGGGCCAGAATACAAACCCAAACTGAAAGTAAAGTACAACTCGAAAGGGGAAAACAGAAACTGAAAGGTAAATGCCGCTACACCGAGCTGTCCACTGGAAATCCCACCTGAAGGGTGGGTACAGATAGCTCTTCTGCTCCACAGGTCCCGTCGTCTGCTCCGTGCACGTCCCGCCCAGTGGTCCACCTCCGGTTACCGTCCCGCTCTACAAGCCTCAGCTAAGGTCAATGCTGTCCGTCGTCTGCAACCAACACAACGTAGTGCGGGAAAAGCCCGTGCAGGGGTGAGTATAAGCTACTCAGTAGGGACCCCGAGACCCCTGAAGGTCTCTCAAATCCACAAAGGATAAACCACGAAGAAAGGTATAATCACGAAGTAACAACAGACACTGCTTAGGTATATGCCCATACATATACCTAAGTCATCAATTCAAATACGCTCCAACCTCCGAGCCCATGTACAACTCAGTCCACACAGGAAAGTAAACGTATTCCACACAGGAAAGCAAAACGTAATCCACACAGGATTTCACTACACAATCCACACAGGAAAGCAACAGGATTCAGCTCACACAGGTATACTTCTTCAAAGGACGATAAAGATGATCACTGATCCATCTAAGTCGTCGGACCCACGAAGGATCGATAGGTAACTAACCCCCGCAAAAGACCCACACAGGATCGGGCCCACACAGGACCTGTAGGCGCTGGTTCACACAGGACCGCTGAGCACAAGGACCCACACAGGATCGGACCCACACAGGATCGGGCCCACACAGGACCTGTAGCACTGATCCACGTAGGATCACTGAGTGCTGTAGTCGTCGTCGTCGAATCCACACAGGATCTCTGTACTGTCGTCGTCGCAGTCACAGTAGTAGTAGTAGTAGTAGCAGTCACAGTAACAGTTGCAGCCAACACTAGGATTCCCGCACACAGCAAGCTCGTTCGGAGGGTCCGCTCCACGAGCCGAGAGGCTGATACATCAACTGTCACGAAGACCAGAGTTGATGTATCCAAAAGTTCCGTATCGTCAACAGGAACTCAACGCAACAGACGGCGCGTCGATCGGACGCCCGGTCTGAGAGTTATTGACATTTTCGTCTCCGGGGCCTGGTTGGTTTTTAAGGCAAAACCAACCCGACCGTACTCCACCTGCGTCCAAACCTCGGGCGGAGTATGCCAAAAGATCCGTCTCACTAAGAGGAACACAAAACGGCTGACGGCACGTCAATCGGACATCCGTAGCTCAAGATATGAGCGTTTCCGCTCCGAAGGCCCGGTTGGTTTCGTGAACGAACCAACCCGACCGAACTCAAAGTAATCCGAAACCTTGAGTGCGATATACCGAAACGACCGTCTCGATCCAAGGATCGCGTTGCCGTAGAAGGTTCGTCAATCGTAGGTCCGAGGCTCAAGTTATGGCCAAAAGACCGTAAATGATTCGAAACGGGGGGGTCCGGGTCCGGGCCGACCCGGCCCGACCCCCCCCCCCCTGGGGCGGCCCGGCCGGCGCGGCGGCGCGGGGGCCGCGGCGGCCCGGCGCCGCATGGTGGCCGAACGCGGGGGGCAAAGCCCCCGCTGATTGGGAAGGCGGCGCGGCCTTTGTGCCGCGCCCTTTGCAAGAAAACGGTCCCCCACGTGGGGGCCGGCTTGGATTAAAACTGGGGGGGCTGCTGCCCCCCTCCCTTCATGGAAACCGCCCCCCTCATAATGAGGGGGGTTTTGAGCGTTGGCCGGGGAATTAATTTTCCCCAGTTTAACGCCTTCCGGCCGGCCAGCTGGCCGGCCGGTTTTCTCCAACGGGACCGGAAAAATCCGGTCCCCTCTTCGGCTTCCAACGCCGGCGGCTCGGCCACCGGTCTTCTCTTTCCGCCGTGGCCCGGAACCGGCCGCGATGTTCGTCGTCCGGCGCGGTGCGACGGCACCGCGCCCCTCCGCCGTGCCTTGATTTCTTTCAACGCGGCGCGACGACGTCGCGTTCTTGATGATTCTTCCTCGGCGCGCGTGTGACGACGTCACGCAAGATAAACATACAATTATTCGCGTGGTGCGACGGCACCACGCCACCTTGCTTCCTCCCGCAAGATAAAACAACAAGAACGATGGAGGGGGTTCGGCCGTGTTCATGCGGTCCGGCCCCCCTCACGTTAAAATAATAACGCAACTTTAAATATTCAAAAGCCACACGTTAGACTTGCTAAATCCACGATCAAGAATAAAAATAATTAAACAATAAACAACAACCCCTACCTTGGGTATACGTTCGAGGATTTGTCTATGTCCACGGAAGTCGACGTCGCGGAGATCGGGCGTCGCGGTAGTCGTTCGTCAATTCCGTTGACGAAGAGATGCATCCGATGTGATACGTCGTTGGAGAAACCTCTTATGTCGACGAAGGGAATCCGAGGAGGATGCAGCGTTCCCTCTCGTTGACACGGAAGAGGAAGAAGCGCGGAGCGGCGTTCTTCGTCGGAGCTTGAGCGTTCTTCGTCAAGATGAGCGTTCTTCGTCAAGATGAAGAAGAAGAAGAAAATCTCCCAAAAGCTCTCAAGGTGGCCAAAGCTATTAACCAAAATAAAATAAGACACTATCTTATTTTATTAACACATCAACACAAAAGAATTTCCAAAGTTTGAAATTCAAAAGGATTAACTCCAAATTAAATAACTCATGTCATTTAATGAGGGGTTAAGTAAGTTGGGAGAAGATGAAAGGTTTAGGGGTTCGTGTGGGCCCCACCACACTTAATCCTCCCAAGGGAGGTTAAGTGGGTGTGGGTCCCACTTCCAACCCCCTTTGGTAGGTTTTATCAAGTTATAATAAAATTTGTTCTTCACAAATTTTATTTAACTCAAACTAAAAACCCCAAAACTAACTTTCAACCCGCAACAAACGCAACTTCCGAAAAGGTCTTTTTAAGTGAAAATCGGTGCTGCGAGTTCATCGGTGCCCTCGGATTTCAATTCCGAGCACCGAATCAAAAGTTAGGAAAACCCGCTCCTTCGTTCACTGAACGTACCCGAGCCAAACTTCAGAAATTAATTCCGGGCACTCCGGGCCTCGGAATCAGGTGCCGTCTGAAACCGCGCTCTTGTAAAATTCTAAAGAAAATTAAGAAAAAATTTTCATTGAATTTTACTGGTCTTTACATTACTCCCACCTCAGGGATTTACGTCCCCGTAAAGATACATCAAAAACTAGGGAAACAAATGAGGGTACTGAGCACGCATCTGAGCCTCCCGCTCCCATGTGCTCTCCTGGAGATTCCCGTGCTTCCATCTGATGCGCACAAGAGGAATCGATCGCCCACGCAGGACCCGCTCCTGTCGATCCTCTATCTCCACTGGGACCTCCGTAAAAGTCGCCCCATCGTCAACGTCAAGCTCCCCATGGTCAATGATGTGCGTCGGGTCGTGCACGTATCTCCTCAGCTGGGATACGTGGAAGACGTCGTGCACCCGGTGCAACTGAGGTGGTAGAGCCAGGCGATAAGCCACCTCGCCAACCCTGCTGAGGACCTGGAAGGGTCCGATGAAGCGTGGAGATAACTTGCCGCCTCGACCAAATCTTCGAATACCACGTTGAGGTGAGACCCGCAAGAAGACGTGGTCACCATCCTCGAACTCTAGTGGCCTCCGCCTCCTGTCAGCATATGACTTCTGCCGGCTCTGAGCTGTCCTCATCCGCTCCTGGATGACCTGGACCTTCTTTGTCGTGGCCTGGACCATCTCTGGTCCCACGAGTGCTGACTCTCCAGGGTCTGTCCAGCACAAAGGAGATCTACAAGGTCGGCCGTACAATGCCTCGTACGGTGCCATCCCGTTGGTGGAGTGGTAGCTGTTGTTGTACGCAAACTCCACCAAGGGTAGGTGGTCCTCCCAGCTACGACCAAAGTCGAGGACACATGCGCGGAGCATGTCCTCGAGAGTCTGAATGGTCCTCTCCGTCTGACCATCCGTCTGAGGGTGAAAGGCTGTGCTCAGACGTAGCTGCGTCCCGAACGCCTCCTGTAACCCCTTCCAAAGCCGGGAAGTAAAGCGGGCATCTCGATCGGAGACGATAGATGATGGTACACCGTGGAGCCGCACAATCTCTTGAACGTAGAGACGTCCCAAGCTCTCTACTGAGCCCTACTCTCTGATGGGTAAGAAGTGTGCCGACTTGGTGAGTCGGTCAACAATCACCCAGATGGAGTCGTGACCTCTGGAAGTGCGTGGAAGTCCAGTCACGAAGTCCATAGATATGCCGTCCCACTTCCACTCCGGAACCTCCAAGGGCTGTACCAAGCCTGCTGGTACCTGATGCTCTGCCTTCACCTGCTGGCAGGTAAGGCATCGAGAAACGAACTCTGCTACAACCTTCTTCATGCCCAGCCACCAGTGCTGTCGTCTGAGGTCCTGGTACATCTTCGCCACTCCAGGATGTACCTCCAAAGGAGAAGTGTGAAACTCTCTCAGCACCTCCTCTCGCAAAGTGACTGGTACCAAGGTACGTCCTCTAAAAAGGATGTCGTGCTCTGCTCCAAGGGAGAAACCATCAGGTGCCTGTCCCGAGGATATCTGTGCACGCCGTGTCTCACAGTCAGCGTCCTCACGTTGTGCCTCCCTGACCCGTTGCAGTAGTGGAGGAGTGACTGTGAGAGACTGAAGGAAGGCTGCTCCATCTCTATCCACGAAGGATATCTGCAAAGAGGCTAGCTGCTCTGTCGCCTCTTCAAGTAACTGGATGCCCGTCCTCCTGCTGAGGGCATCAGCTACTACGTTCCCCTTCCCAGGAGTATAGACTATCTCAAAGTCATAGTCCTGGAGGAACTCGAGCCATCGCCGCTGTCTCAGGTTCAGGTCCTTCTGCGAGAAGATATACCTGAGACTCTGATGATCAGAAAAGACTGTAAAGCGCTCGCCCATCAGATAGTGTCGCCATGTCTTCAGAGCGAAGACCACTGCTGCTAACTCCAGGTCATGGGTAGCATAGTTCTGCTCATGTGGCCTCAACTGACGTGATCCATAGGCGATCACTGCCCGCTCCTGCATCAGAACACATCCGAGTCCGGTCCCTGATGCATCGCAGTAGACTACGTACCCTACTCCCTCCTCAGGCAACCTCAAGATAGGTGCGCAGGTCAATCTCTGTCTCAGCTCCTGGAAGCTCTGCTGACATCTGTCAGACCACACGAAGGGTTTCCCCTTCTTCGTCAAAGCTGTGAGTGGTGCCGCAACTCTAGAGAAGTCTGGAACAAATCTCCGATAGTATCCAGCTAGTCCCAAGAAACTCCGAACCTCAGTCACGCTCTTGGGTGGCTCCCAAGCTAACACAGCCTCAATCTTCGTGGGATCCACTGCAACTCCCGCCTCAGAGATAACGTGTCCCAAGAAGTGGACCTCACGTATCCAGAACTGGCACTTCGAGAGCTTACCATAAAGCTGGTGCTCTCGGAGTGTGTCTAGTACAACTCGCAAGTGATAGGCGTGCTCCTCCTCTGTCGTAGAGTAAATTAGAATGTCGTCGATGAAGACCACGACAAACCGATCGAGGTATGGATGAAAGATCCTGTTCATGAGAGCCATGAATACTGCTGGAGCATTGGTTACACCGAAAGGCATAACCAAGAACTCATAGTGGCCATACCGACATCTGAAGGTTGTCTTCTGCACATCCTCGTCTCTGACTCTGAGCTGATGATAGCCTGACCTGAGGTCTATCTTCGAGAACCACCGTGCTCCCTTGAGCTGATCAAAGAGGTCATCAATCCTCGGTAGCGGATACTTATTCCTCACTGTCACCTGGTTCAGGCGACGATAGTCAACACAAAGTCGCAAGCTCCCGTCCGCCTTCTTGGCGAACAATATCGGGGAAGCCCAGGGTGAAACACTGGGTCGGATGAACCCCTTGCCCTGCAAGTCCTCCAACTGTACCCGTAGCTCTCGAAGCTCGGCGGGGGCCATCTGATATGCTGGAGTGGATATCGGGGCTGTCCCGGGGTACAAGTCAATATAAAAGTCTACCTCTCTGCGAGGAGGTAGCCCTGGTACATCGTCGGGAAAGACGTCCGCAAACTGATCCACCACTGCAGGAAAACCAGGACTCCGCACGTCAACTGCTCCGAGGATAAGGCTAGCCAACTGATGAGTGATGGGCTGTCCTCTCCTCCGCGGAAGTCCATCCTGTGCTGCTAAGGCTCCCTTCTCGCCGGTGAAGGTGAACCTGCTCCCGTCGGTGCGTACACATCGCACCTTGCGCCTAAAACAGTCAATCTGTGCATGGAACGTAGATAGCCAATCCATGCCCAAGATGACGTCGTAAGGCCTCGACGCTGCTACAAGAAGATCCCAGCCGAAGCTCTCGCCTCCTAGAGTAAACTCACACTGCCGACACCAGTGCGTAATCGTCGAGTCTGCTCTCGTAGGAGTCTCTAGCCGTAAGGATCGAGCCAACGGCTCTGTCGGAATCTCCGAGCTTCGAACAAGGGCAGCGGCTATGAAAGAGTGACTCAATCCTGTGTCTATAAGAACTACAGCAAGGGTGGAATAGACACAGATAGTACCTCGAATCATCTCGGGTGCGCCGTGGTCGTAGGCCTCTGCTGCCTGGAGCTGTGCCTGTCTCTGCCCGCCAGCTCCCTGTGGTCGGGGTAGACCTCCTGGTGGTGGTGGTGGCAGAGCCTCAAAGCGTCTCCCACCACCGGCTGCTCGTCCAGCTCCTCTACCTCGTCCGCCTCCTCCCTGCGGACCGCCACGGTCGACCCTCTGCCTCTGCCTCGGTGGTCCCTCAACCGTCTGCTGCTCCTCGGCACGGCGGGTCGGGCAGTCACGAGCCATGTGGCCCTGCCCACCGCACGAGTAGCACTGTCTGCCTCTCGTAAGACTGGCTCCGCGCTGTGTGCCCCGCACTGCTGAGCCAGTGCCCTGAGATCGTCTGCCCGAAGGTCTGGTCTGTCTGGACCCCTGAGTCATCCGTCGACTGCCTGCTGCAGATAACTCTGCCACGTGCCACCCTGCGGTGGGTCTCTGCGCTGGTGTAGACTCAGCAAGGAAGCTCTCGATCAGAAGAGCCCGCTCCAGTACTCCTGTCTGAGTCGGTATGCTGAGGGAGATCAGCGATGCCCTGATCTCGTGTCTCAAACCCTGCTCGAAGGTCCGGGCCCGGAAGAATGGGTCCCGTACCATGTCGGTCGAGTAGCGCAAGAGATCGGTAAATCTCGCCGAGTACTGAGCGACTGTCATGCTGCCCTGCCGCAGCTGTAGAAGCTCCTGGATACGCACCGCATGAAGGGTGGCTGGGACGAACTCCGAGCGGAAAAGTCTCTCAAAGTCCGTCCAAAGTAGAGATGCCTCATCGTGCACCTGGAGCATCAAGCTCCACCATCGTCCTGCTGCTGCGTGTAGTAGGCTCGCAGCGAGGATCACCATGAGGTCTGCTGGTGTCCTCACTAGCCTAAACACTCGAACCACTGCCTCCAGCCAGTCCTCTGCTGCCTGGGGATCCGTCTCCCCGCGAAACCTGGGCGGTCGCTGGCGCTGAAACTCATGCAGTGTGCTGAGGCGACGTGCATCGTCAGCGGCTGCTGCTGGAAGCATTGGGGGCTCGGCGGGTAAAGCTACCGCCGGTGCCACTACTGGAAAAGGGCCCTGCACCGAGGCCTCGTCGCTCGGTGGGCTATCGTCATGCTCGACTCTCGGAACCCTAGCTGGCTGCCGTCGTGGGGCCATCCTGAAAAGGAAACAGGTGCGCCACGGTTAGAACAGTATACCTGGTGAGCTGATATAAGTAATCACAAAGAAAAATTTGAAACACACACGCAATCAATGTTTTCGTGCATTAAGTCGGAAATCAGAAGTCAGGGTCCTGGTGTACGGATACGTCGGCCGCCGCACCAACACTGGACTCCCTGGACTGATAACCACACTCAATACACTAAACATTATTGCTTCACATAGAAAAGATCAGAGTTCGCGGTAGAACCGAACTCCTCTGATACCAATTTGTCACGACCCGCCCTCGGGGTCCGTGCCGTGACTACCCCAAGCCCGCCTTCCATAGGCCAGGGGCTGACGACTAGCACCAAGGCGTAAATCCCGGTAAAAAGGGAAGGCATTGCCTTTTGAAAAGTAAACAAACACCACAGAGTAAGCAAGCGGAAAGTAAACACTAAACAAAAGCAGAGTACAACTGAAAGTGCGGAAAAGTAAATGGGCCAGAATACAAACCCAAACTGAAAGTAAAGTACAACTCGAAAGGGGAAAACAGCAACTGAAAGGTAAATGCCGCTACACCGAGCTGTCCACTGGAAATTCCACCTGAAGGGTGGGTACAGATAGCTCTTCTGCTCCACAGGTCTCGTCGTCTGCTCCGTGCACGTCCCGCCCAGTGGTCCACCTCCGGGTACCGTCCCGCTCTGCAAGCCTCAGCTAAGGTCAACGCTGTCCGTCGTCTGCAACCAACACAACGTAGTGCGGGCAAAGCCCGTGCAGGGGTGAGTATAAGCTACTCAGTAGGGACCCCGAGACCCCTGAAGGTCTCTCAAATCCACAAAGGATAAACCACGAAGAAAGGTATAATCACGAAGTAACAACCGACACTGCTTAGGTATATGCCCATACATATACCTAAGTCATCAATTCAAATACGCTCCAACCTCCGAGCCCATGTACAACTCAGTCCACACAGGATCGGGCCCACACAGGACCTGTAGGCGCTGGTTCACACAGGACCGCTGAGCACAAGGACCCACACAGGATCGGACCCACACAGGATCGGGCCCACACAGGACCTGTAGCACTGATCCACGTAGGATCGCTGAGTGCTGTAGTCGTCGTCGTCGAATCCACACAGGATCTCTGTACTGTCGTCGTCGCAGTCACAGTAGCAGTAGTAGCAGTAGCAGTCACAGTAACAGTCGCAGCCAGCACTAGGATTCCCGCACACAGCAAGCTCGTTCGGAGGGTCCGCTCCACGAGCCGAGAGGCTGATACATCAACTGTCACGAAGACCAGAGTTGATGTATCCAAAAGTTCCGTATCGTCAACAGGAACTCAACGCAACAGACGGCGCGTCGATCGGACGCCCGGTCTGAGAGTTATTGACATTTTCGTCTCCGGGGCCCGGCTGGTTTTTAAGGCAAAACCAACCCGACCGTACTCCACCTACGTCCAAACCTCGGGCGGAGTATGCCAAAAGATCTGTCTCACTAAGAGGAACACAACACGGCTGACGGCACGTCAATCGGACGTCCGTAGCTCAAGATATGAGCGTTTCCGCTCCGAAGGCCCGGTTGGTTTCGTGAACTAACCAACCCGGCCGAACTCAAAGTAATCCGAAACCTTGAGTGCGATATACCGAAACGACCGTCTCGATCCAAGGATCGCGTTTCCGCAGACGGTTCGTCAATCGGAGGTCCGAGGCTCAAGTTATGGCCAAAAGACCGTAAATGATTCGAAACGGGGGGGTCCGGGTCCGGGCCGACCCGGCCCGACCCCCCCCCTGGGGCGGCGCGGCGGCACGGGGGCCATGGCGGCCCGGCGCCGCATGGTGGCCGAACGCGGGGGGCAAAGCCGCCGCTGATTGGGAAGGCGGCGCGGCCTTTGTGCCGTGCCCTTTGCAAGAAAACGGCCCCCCACGTGGGGGCCGGCTTGGATTAAAACCGGGGGGGCTGCTGCCCCCCTCCCTTCATGGAAACCGCCCCCCTCATAATGAGGGGGGTTTTGAGCGTTGGCCGGGGAATTAATTTTCCCCGGTTTAACGCTTTCCGGCCGGCCAGCTGGCCGGCCGGTTTTCTCCAACTGGACCGGAAAAATCCGGTCCCCTCTTCGGCTTCCAACGCCGGCGGCTCGGCCGCCGGTCTTCTCTTTCCGCCACGGCCCGGAACCGGCCGCGGTGTTCGTCGTCCGTCGCGGTGCGACGACACCGCGCCCCTCCGCCGTGCCTTGATTTCTTTCAACGCGGCGCGACGGCGTCGCGTTCTTGATGATTCTTCCTCGGCGCGCGCGTGACGACGTCGCGCAAGATAAACATACAATTATTCGCGTGGTGCGACGGCACCACGCCACCTTGCTTCCTCCCGCAAGATAAAACAACAAGAACGATGGAGGGGGTTCGGCCGTGTTCATGCGGTCCGGCCCCCCTCACGTTTAAATAATAACGCAACTTTAAATATTCAAAAGCCACACGTTAGACTTTCTAAATCCACGATCAAGAATAAAAATAATTAAACAATAAACAACAACCCCTACCTTGGGTATACGTTCGAGGATTTGTCTATGTCCACGGAAGTCGACGTCGCGGAGATCGGGCGTCGCGGTAGTCGTTCGTCAATTCCGTTGACGAAGAGATGCATCCGATGTGATACGTCGTTGGAGAAACCTCTTATGTCGACGAAGGGAATCCGAGGAGGATGCAGCGTTCCCTCTCGTTGACACGGAAGAGGAAGAAGCGCGGAGCGGCGTTCTTCGTCGGAGCTTGAGCGTTCTTCGTCAAGATGAGCGTTCTTCGTCAAGATGAAGAAGAAGAAGAAAATCTCCCAAAAGCTCTCAAGGTGGCCAAAGCTATTAACCAAAATAAAATAAGACACTATCTTATTTTATTAACACATCAACACAAAAGAATTTCCAAAGTTTGAAATTCAAAAGGATTAACTCCAAATTAAATAACTCATGTCATTTAATGAGGGGTTAAGTAAGTTGGGAGAAGATGAAAGGTTTAGGGGTTCGTGTGGGCCCCACCACACTTAATCCTCCCAAGGGAGGTTAAGTGGGTGTGGGTCCCACTTCCAACCCCCTTTGGTAGGTTTTATCAAGTTATAATAAAATTTGTTCTTCACAAATTTTATTTAACTCAAACTAAAAACCCCAAAACTAAATTTCAACCCGCAACAAACGCAACTTCCGAAAAGGTCTTTTTAAGAGAAAATCGGTGCTGCGAGTTCATCGGTGCCCTTGTATTTCAATTCCGAGCACCGAATCAAAAGTTAGGAAAACCCGCTCGTTCGTTCACTGAACGTACCCGAGCCAAACTTCAGAAATTAATTCCGGGCACTCCGGGCCTCGGAATCAGGTGCCGTCTGAAACCGCGCTCTTGTAAAATTCTAAAGAAAATTAAGAAAAAAATTTCCTTGAATTTTACGGGTCTTTACACAGCTTACGCTCACCAAATTTATCCGAGCATGCTAGTGTTATACACCTTTTCCCCTAAAGGGCTTCATATGTAGCCATTTGGATGTTGGAGTGGAAACTATTGTTGTTGGATAATTCGACCAGTGTAAGATTTTAGTCACATCCTCCTTTTAAGTCTATTGAATACAATCTCAACATGTCTTCTAGTGTCTGAATAGTTTACTCATATTGGCCATCAGTTTGAGGATGATAGGCTGTACTGAAGTTCAGTTCAATGCTTAGATCATGTTGGAGACTTTTCCAGACAAATCTCAGATCTTTATCAGATAAAATATATAGTAGTAATCCATGAAGCCTTAACACATCTTTGATATATATATATCCATTCAAGTTGATCCACTGAGAAGTACTATTGAATTGAGATAAAGTGAGCTGTCTTTGTAAGATGATCCACAATAACCTATATAGCATTGTTTCCTCTGGATGTCCTTAGAAGTCCAGTGAAAAATTCCATGGTGATGTTCTCCCACTTAAATTTTGTTACGGACAATGGTTGTATCAACCCTTTAGAATTTTTTCTTTTAGCCTTCACTTGCTGACATACCAGAAAATTTGATGTATATTTAGAAATCTCTTTTTTCATATTGTCCCATCAAAAGTTCTCTCGAAGATCTCGATACATATTTTTGCTCCCTGGGTGAATAGAGAAGGTTGAGCTATATACATCATTCAAAATATATTTCTTTATCTCTGGATTGGATGGTATATATAGTCGTGAACCAAATCTTATGAATCCATCCTCAACGATCTTGAACTTTGAGGATTTCCCATTTCAGATATCTTCCACCCTTTTTTGAATTTACACATCATTTATTTGAGAATCCTTTATTTTCTCTATAAGGGATGGTTGAGTAATCAGTTGAGAAATGATTGATGATGTTCCTTTCTTAATGATTCCCATGTTCATCCTTTACAAGTCTAAGAATATTGGATCCTTTTCTATTCTTATCATTGATAAACATGATAGATCCTTTATACTTAGAATATCTGATACATTATTTGACTTACTAGGATGGTAGTAGATTGAGAATTCATAATCCTTGGTGATATATAACCATATTTTCTGGGGAATATTAATCTCCTTCCATGTGAATATATATTTGAGACTCTTGTGATCAATATATATCTCACACTTCTCCCCATAGATATAATGCCGTCAAAATTTCAATGCAAAGATCACAAATACTAACTCTAGATCATGTGTGGGATAGTTTTTATCATGAATTTTCAACTACCTTGAGGCATAGTATATCACTTTATCATATTTCATTATTATACAACCCAATCCTTTCTTTTAAGCATTACTGTACACCAAAAAATAATTCTACACTTTTTAGGAGTGTGAGTACTAGCGCAGTGATAAGACTCATTTTGAGCTCCTTAAAGCTTTCCTCACATTATTGAGTCCAAAAAAACTTAACTCCCTTAAATTTCAGCTTGGTAATTAGGTTTTATAATCATTATAATTTCTTCTCAAATCATCAATAATACTTAACTAGACAAATAAATCTATGGATCTCTATTACAGATATTTTCCTGGGCCACTCTTTGATTGCCTTTTTCTTGGAAGGGTCCACATATATTCCTTTTCTAGCGATACAATTCCACAAGAATAATACATCCTCCATCCATAACTCACATTTACTATACTTTTCATAAAGTTTCTCTCTTAACAAATTCTTCAACACAGTATTCAAATGCTCCTCATGTTCCTCCATGATCTTGGATTATATTAGAATATCATCGAAAAAGACTACCACAAATTTGTAGAGGTAATATCTAAATAATATATTCATTAAATACATGAATATTGATGGATAATTAATGAGTTTTATGGGAATAACTATGACATCATAGTGTCCATACATTGTTTGAAAGTCATTTTTGGGAATATCTTCCTTCCTCACCATTAATTGGTGATATACCAACCAGAGGTCCACCTTAGAGAAATAACTAGCCAGATGTAGCTGATCGAACAAGTCATCTATATGTGGTAGGGGATACTTGTTCTTTATAATTATTTTATTAAGTTCATGTTAATTGATGTACAAACATATTTATCCATCCTTCTTCTTGATGAAGAGGACTGAAGCACCCCATAGTGAAGCACTAAGACATATAAAACCCTTATCCAGATTCTCCTATAACCGCTTCTACAGTTCTTCCAGCTCAACGATGTCCATTCTATAAGTTGTGTATGATATAGGTAGAGATCTAGTAAAAAGATCAATTGAGTACTCAAACATTCGATCAGGAGTAAGACTAGACAATTCTTCAGGGAATACATTAGTGTAATACCACACAATGGACTTGTCTTCGAGTATGATTCTCGCCTTTGTATTAATCATTTGAGCTATATATGATTTCTCATAAGGCAGTAATATCCACAATTGATAAAATGATTCTAAATGAGATTCATCTTCCACCTTACACTTGTACATGATTGGAGGATGCTCTAGGATGTGAATATTGATCTCCCTTTCCCGACAGTTGATATTGGATTTGTATAAATATAGTCAATCCATGCCCAAAATAGCATCAAACTCTACTAGAGGAAGTATGAAAATATTTTTTGGGAGGTTTAGTCCACAAAAATTTACTATAGATGAGTTATAAACCCTATATGCTATAATTTCCCCATTAGTTGTTCTCATAGATAACTCAACCTATAAATTTTTAGGTGGTGTTTGAATAGTTCTACTAAAATTAAAAGATATGAAAGAATGCGTATAACCAGAATCAAATTGTATGTTCAATATTCTTGAATGAATAACTAGCATACCTGTCACCACATCATTATACGACTCCACATAAGTAGTAGTGGTAGAATAAGACCTTCCTTGTTGCCTTGGAGGTTATTGTCGATTTCCTCAAAAACCTTGGGATTTGGGAATTGGTTTGAAAAATTCCCATGTTCCTTACAGTTATAACACTTCACTACATGATGAGTGTTGATCTGAACCTTCATTTATTCTTCCACATTAGTGGGATTCTTCACATCCCTTCAACAGATCTTAGTAGAATGTCCCATTCTTCCACATTTTAAGCAATTCTTGGTTCCATTTAGATAGTTCCTAGGACGCTTCATCCCACAAATTTGACACGTGTGATGTTCTATCCTCCTTCCATCATGGTATTTGTTTACTGATACACCCATGTCAAACTCCATTTTCCTCATTTTGTTACTAGGACCCTGAGACCACTGAGAGTCTCTGATCTTTATTTTATCCTTGAGGACACAATAGAAAATCTCCTCATAAATGTTGAATTCATGAATCAACAATGCTTTTTGTATACTTTTATTTAGTCCACTAAAGAAGTTATCCACATTGTTTTCGGTGTTCATGAAAAATTCGAAGGCATATATTTCAAGCCTTGTGAATTTTGATTGATACGCCCTGATAGACTCATCTTTCTTCTACTTATGTCCTAGGAACTCACTTTACATCTCGAGATGGAGGGTTCATGGAAAATATTTATTTAAAAACATTTTCTTGAATTCCTCCCAATACATGGAATAAATTTCCTCCTTGGACTTTTTGTTTTGTATCAGTGTCCAACACTGATCAACTTCCCCATTAAAATGATAATCTTCCAGTATGATTTTATCTTCTTCTGAGCATTGGGGGATTGATAATATCTTTTCAATGGATTTAACCCACTCTTCTACAAGGAGGGGATCCGAAAATCTACTAAACATGAGAGGCATTGTCTACATGAAGGATTAAATGGATACTTTATATTTACTTGGAGGAGGAGGGCATTTCACATGATTCAAGTTATTATTCATAACTTGATACAACTGAGCAAGTACTATCATAATGTTGTAAGCACCTGTTCCCATCATATTTGAAATATCATTAGGGAAATTGTTACATTTACTATCACATTGATTTTTGGTACATGTTCTTATATTTCCAACCATTAACTAAGAAAAATAAATTTCAATTAGGGGGATTTAATACTTAGATATTAAGCATAAAAAAGGAAAACTTTAAACATAAAAGGATATACTTGTAAAATAAAATTATATCCTAACTTGTGATTCATTAGGTTTCAATATAGTTTATCCATGATCTATTTCCTAAAATAGTCTCTTATGGGATTTTTTGTTCCCTTAATAATGGTTAATAATGAGCTTATGAATTTACAAAATCATATCCCCCGGGAGTGTCAAAATAAGTGTACAATAAGGCATATTGTGTACCAGGTTACCCCAAGTCCAGACCATAACACCTTTTCAAAGTTGTTACTCTTAGGTATATCTGTTCTAGAACCACATCCACTTGTAGAATCGAGAAATGGATGTATTTTCATGATAAAACACTTACTCTATACTAACCAAAATTTCAGGATGTTTTCTTATACTTAGTCGTATCCTTAAGGTTCTTACTAAAGTTCTTTATTTCCAATCTCTAAAAATAACTATACCTTCCTTTGATACCAAGTACAGTGACCCTAGTATTTTAAACATATCATTACATGATATTAGGCATATTTAAACATCATATCACAAGTCAAAGATCATAAATTCTAGTTTCTTGGAAGACTATATACATAAAAATGAAAACATGGGACAAAATAAAGCATTTCTTTATTTAATATTCATAAAGAGATCCTAAATTATATTATGCTTATACATCTGTATGTGATAACCTGGGGATAACATGAACAAAGGGATGAGATAAAAACCCAATAAGGTAATAAACATAAGAATAAATCTTATCACATGGTTTAGAAAGTATATTGATATAAAAAGGAATGGACAATGATTAAACGTAAGGAATCATAACATGTAGAACATGAGATCATATAATCATGGAATAATAGTAATATTGAAGCACCATATAACATTAATTTAGCATGGTTCAAGGATAAAAACACATATAAGAGCATGAGTGAAGTCTCATTGCACAAAGAGAAGCATGATTCAAGGCTAAACACTAAGACTGTTGCACACGGATCTAGATTCAAGGATAACCTCCAAGATTGTTGTACATAATATCTCATGAGACTAAACTTTACCCAATGAACTAGAGCACTATTTGGGTTCTCCCATCATAACATTTTCATGAATATGCTTTCCATATGAAGAGTCATACATAGGTAATCAAATATAACATAGAGGTTACCCATGGAAAGAAATGAGTTTCATAATCATGTCATAAGGCATCACAAATGAGCATATCATAAAAGCGTACATGAAAGAATTTATTTTGAACATTCATGGAAATTAATAAGGTAAAATAGGAATAGATTATGATATGTGATTTAAAAATTAAGTGATAACATGTAAAGAGAGTTTTTGAGAAACTTTGTAATTAAAACATTTTAGTAGGTTTAAGGAAAATATCAAAGATCCTTTAAAATGGAAAAAAGAATAATATTTTAAATAAAAAAGAATTGAACCAAGAAGGTTTTCATAATAAAATGAGTGATTTTATAAAAATAATAGTGTCTTAAAATATATTATTGGTTTCACTTGAAAATGGATAACAATTTGTGAAGTTCCCTTAAATCGGGCTTGTTTATCGGGAAGAATTGAGTAGGGAACCTTTTAAAAACATGTATATCCCCACAAAGAAGAAGGTGAAAATCTTAATAAATTATTTTAGAAAATATAAATTTCATCTATAATATTTAAATAAAAATAAAAGATAATTTAATTTTGGTAAAAATAGAGAAAGATTAACTTGAAGGAATAAAGGAGGTTCGGGTAGAATCCTATACCTTAAGTCCAAAGGCACTCTTCACTTGATATTAATTTCCCGGATAATCAAATTAAATTAATTAATTAATATTTATATAATATATTTTACATTAAATTTATTTATTATAAACTTATTAAGTTAATTTATGGATTTTTTTATGAGTCATAGTGTTCAATTTTATCATTTGTGAGTGCTTGTTTTCTTAATTTTCATGATCGATTCACTTATATAAGAGTATGGAAGTTCATAAGAAAATGGAAACTGAAATTTAGAATTGAAGTTATAAGTTATTAATTATAATTAAAAATTTGAAGTAATCATATAACTATTTTTTTATTTTGGGTGAGGATGAATCATTAGATAAATCTTTAATGATAGACATTTGGATTAATTTGGTGGTTTTCCGATCCCAATGAACTCATTTTGTTTTATAAATTAATATCATGTACAAAAAATAATTCCAGAACATTACATAAGATAAAATAAATATATTATGATCTGGATCAACCATAAAAACTGATTCATGACCAAAATTGAATATGATAATCAAAATTGAAAACTTTTCGTCCTTGAATGCGATAAATTAACACATCTCAGATGATGTTTTCATTTTTAGTATAAAAGGAGGGGGAAAGAGAGATGATGAATAATTATTCCATTAGTATAAAAAAATTCTATTATATGTAAGGTAATGGAGTTATCATATCATTTATATGAGGTGAGTTGATGAAAGAAAAAGAAAATAAAGGAACTTGAAAAAAATAAAAGAATAGGAAAGAGGAATTTACCTCTTGAATTTATCCTCCTTGAGAGCCACCTTAGGGAAGAGGTTTTGGTATTTTGATGGGAAAAAAGCTCTTGGATCTGGGGGAGATGTTTTGAAAGAGTGTTGCATAGAATATAGACAAGGATAAAGGCTTGAGAGGTATGAGGAGAAGAGGTGGTGAGGGGTAGTATTTATAGTGGATGAGTGACACGTTTTCTCATTATTTTATTCAATATTTTATTATTTTGCTCAAGACAAGTAATAGTAATGATTATTGAGACTAAATACAGTAATTTTTGCTTTTGAACACAAAAAAATGGTCACTTACATCATACATGACTCAAGCATGATTAAAAAAATTCAGGTTTTAGTATTTATCATAAAAAAACGTATTTTACTATTCATAAAAATAAAGTATTTTAGAAAAATACCAAAAAATTATCCTAACAATTTTACAACATGTAGAATACAAAAAAGAACTATATTTTATGAAAATAATTTTATAAATATGATAAATTTAATTTTTAATTAAAATTACAATTTACTTGAAAAATACAAATTCTAAAACTGTAACTGATTTAATAACACTGAAAATTAAGTAAGGTCTCATAAAATTATCTTATAATCAAAAGGCCTAAAAATGTTATTTTATGAAAATAAATTTTCATTTAAATTATTAAATTAATTATAAAATTATAATTAAATATTTATGACTTATCAAAAACACAAACACTATCATATTGTCACTTATAAGATGGATACATTTTATTTATACTTTCATTAGTAAGGTTACTATTAACGTGGATGATTTATTATTCATAAATGTCATATTAATATTCATAAGGGTAACATTACTATTCATAAGGGTAAGTCACTATTCACCAATAATTAAGTTTTTCCTATCGGACTCCAAACATCTTACTAATCGCAACCGTGTATGTCAGATTTTTGAAATTCAAATCATAGAAGTGAAAAAATTACGTTTAAAGGTCATATAGTATTTATTAGTTCATTTAAGCATGATATGGAATTGTGTTGTGATTTTATGTGATTATACTATATAACATAAATATAAGAAGGGAATTTTCATTAATTAAAATTTGGGTCGTTACAGAATTAGCTTCAAATTACTGAATCCCCAGAAGTACCCCAGCTCGGTTTTGAGAGATTCATTATTCCGGGTCTTTTCTCCTTTTTCAAGGATAATTCAGTTGAGTAGGGAGAATCTATAGAGGTCAGTCCTTGGTTGTGTCACCTTTGGATCTACCATAACCGAAAAGATACACTCTTCAGATTTGCTGATCTTGGCCACCCAAGAAGGATCTTCTTTGGGAGAAGTCATGATCCCATTTAAGATTCTAGAAAAGAAGACACCATTAACACATGCATTAACACCATGTTTAGTCATATTTTAGTAAAATAAAATAAATGATTTCTTAATTCATGAAAGAAAAAAAAGAAAAGAAATGATTATAATTTATACCCAACTTGTTTGGTGACAATTTTTAAAATAAAAGAAAAGAAATGTTTTTGAAATATGAAAAAATAAACCTTATTTTAAAATTTAGTTTTCTAGTGATCCATTATTCCAAATAAAAAATATTATAATTTAAAATTGTATATTTTCTTTAAATAAATAAATATATTTATTTGTATGTATTTATATAAATATGCATTTATAGATATATATTTATAAAATAAATTTATAAATTTATAATTTTTTAATATATTAAATATATATTTAAAAATATATTTTTATATAAATATTTAATTATAAATACATATATTTACTTTAAAAAAAATTATTTATATAATTATAAATATTTTTATATAACTATATATATAAATATATTTATAAAATATATATATATATATAATAAAAATAAATTTTAAATTATTACCTAATTATTGATCTGAGCAGGTTCGGGTAATATTTTTTAAAAATATAGTTTTCCAAACTCAATTATTCCAAATAAAAAAATATTATAATTTTAAATTGTATATTTTATTTTTATATCACGTCAATTAGATTGATATTTAATTTTAAAAAATATATTATCAACCATATATATTTCTACAATTTAATAATAATTTATGTTATATGGGTATATATATATATATAATCTAATAATATAAAGATGGATTATTTTTCCAACAGCCTTATTAGTGGTTGGTGTAACTACCTCAACAACCCGTGAATATGATTGTTGCACATTCTACATGTGCAGTCTATTCATTTGAAATCCATGGGAGAAGTCTATGGTAGATGAGGATTGGCGAGGGTTGGTGTAAGAGTTGTGTCAACCTTAACACCTCCCACCATGACTATATAAGGAGGCCTTAGGAAGCTTCCTACCATCATCATATCCAACCTAGAGATCTTCATTGTATTTGAGAGCTAGGAGAGCTTCATATGAGAGAGATAGAGGTGTAGAGAGGAAGTTTTTATAAGCTTTGTTCAAATTGAAATAAATTCAATTTTTCTTTCATTTTATTCCTTTATTCATCTCTCTTTTTGCTCAGTGAATCACAACAAGTGATATCATAGGAGGTTTCAATAAAATGACGATGAGAAGTGGAAATTTTCTAGTGATCAAAACATTCAAGTTGTTCGAAACTGTGTTTTGAAGGAATATTCTGAAAGTTTGTGTCGAGCCGATTCCAATGGCACAAATAGTGTCACAAACAGAGCTAAAACAAGCTCCCAAGGCTCGGTCAAAGTTTGGTCAAACTTTGGGTGCTGTAGTATCCCCTTGCCGAAAAAGAATGTACCGTTCGGACACTGCTGAATTTTTCAGCGAGATTCTAGCAGGTACTCTAGCGTGCCACACCAACACCATGTCATCATTAATAATCACAAACATTAACACTAATTTCATAATATCTTGGTCAATCAGTGTCTGATTTTGAGGATACATGAGTCGATTCCACCATTTTTTAATATTTTATAGCCACAATAGTGAGCTCTATTTTTCCAAATTTTGTATCATATTATATATAATTGATGTTCAATGGAGTGACCATCAAAGAGAGGGATTATCATGTTGACTTCTTCGAACAACTGAATTTGGAATTCTTGAATGGAAGATCTTCTTAATGCGAATGACCTTTTTGACCCCATTGAGAACAAAGGAGTCAACCTCAATGCCACTAAAGAAGTAGAGTGGAAGAAGCTCAAAAAGAAGACAATTAGTAAAATCTACCAATGGATCGATCACAACATCTACAACCATGTTTCACAAGATATTTCCATGTACGAACTTTGGATGAAGTTGGAAACACTACTATAAAAAAGAGTTCTATCAGTGCTAAAAAAAATCCTTTATTAGTGCTAAAAAGCACTGATAATCAAGGAACTATTAAAAGGGGGTCCCTTTTATTAGTTCTAAAAAAGTTTATGATAATTTCCACTTTTATCAGTGCTAAAAAAAGAACTGATAAAAGTCTAAAAAAATTAAAAAAATTTGAACATCAGAGCCCCCTTTTAATAACGCTTTACCCGCTTTCAATAGTGCTAGTAAGATCCACCTTCACGCACACCCACTGCCCCTTTAACACCCATAAGCGCACACCCCCAACCTTTTAATAGTGTTATCCACCCCTGGACCCGTCTGCGCACAACTGCCTCCACTTGGATTAAAACCTGAGACCTCTCCCTTGCGCACCTGCACCTTTACCTCTCGTTTATCTTGTTTTGTTCTACATTTAGTGATATATCTATTTATATATATATAGTTATATTTATTCTTATATTAATATTTATATATTTATAGTTATATTAATATCTATATATATTCATATATTAATATATACATATAGTTAATTATATTTATATATTTATATATTTATTCATATATTAATATATATTAATATCTATTTATTGATATATATATATAGTTATATTTTTTTATCCATATATTTATTCATATATTAATATATATTTATAAGATTAGTTTTAAATAAATTTATAAAATATGTTTTTTGTGTGTGTTTATAAATAAATAAATACATTGATACAACACACACACACACAAATATATATTATATATGTATAACTGTAAGTATAATCATACATATTTATATATATTTCTTTATATTTACATATATTATATATTAATATGTATATATATATTATAATATATAGATAATATATATTAGTTTGTTAACACAGACATACTAATACACACACAAACAAACACACACTAGATAAGTATATAAATATTCATATATTGTTATTTGAAATAAAATGGATATTAGTTTTTATTTAGATAAGGCTTATGTATTGAGAAGTACATTTTATATATAAATATGTTTAATTATTTATTTATAAAATTAATTTTTTAGATGTGAATATATAAATAATATGTATATATTGTTATATATATGATTATAAATAATAGTAAATTGTGAAAAAGGATAAAATTTAAAATCCATAATATCAATATGAATATAATCTTTGGGAAAAAATTCAATCCCCACTAAGAAAGGGAAAAATACCCCTTTAACGAGGCTAAAATTACCTCGAATGTTATAAAACTTGGGTATCCTAAATAAAAAATCATTTTTAGAGGCCTTCTAGGCATTTTTTGCCTTGAAAAAATATGATAGAGGGTTTCCAATTATTATTAATGCATAGATCTCATCTTAGGCTTTGATTTGATATGTGGTAGAGCTCAAATGGACACTCGGATCAAAAGTAATGGTTGTTTGATGTCTAAGTTATGTTTTCAACTTATTTTAGATCTTTTATTATTTTTTTGATTTTTTGTGTCTTCAACTTGTTATCAAATAATTATTACTTAATAATAATTAGAAAATTATTAATTAATAATATTTTTTTAATATTTTATAAGTCATTTAACTAAATATCTTATATATTAAGTGTAAATGTCTATTTATACCTAAAACATATTTGAAAAATATATATTATATTTATATCAATAGAAATATATTTATATATTTATATATTATTTTTAATTATTTTTTTGAAATATACCCTTTATCAACACTAGTAAAAAAATAACTGATAAATACCCCTCTTTACCAGCACTACTAAAAAAAGTGTTGATAAAGGGGTCCCTTTAACAGCACTAAAAAAGTACTGATAATAGTAACCCGTTTATCAGCGCTTTTTTTAGCACTGTTAAAGGGTGTCACTAGAAAAACCCATTTTTGTGGTAGTGAAAATATGTACAAGTAAAAGAATACTCAGAATAAGATTCTATTGTTGAAGTGGTTGATGAGTCCTCAACTACAGAGTGGAATCTCTATAGTTGAGCATACCTGTGAGTTTCAAAGCCCAGTGAACCAATTGGTGACTGTCAGTAAGACTCGGAATAATGAAGATCAGGCAAACCACCCACTCTACACACTTTCCAGTAGTTGTGATATTCTTGTTGTCTCACTCACAGACTCTACACCCAGAGGAAAACTTACCATGTAAATGGTAAAAGATACAATGTTCAACGAGGAGGCCCAAAGGAAGGATGCAAGTTACAACCAGATGAAAGCTCTCTTCCTAGAGAAGCGAGGGAGACAATAAGGAAGAGTTCATGGGGCCAGAAGTAGAGATCGAAAAAGGATAAGAGGAAGGTCTACAGATGGTAGGAGGATAATATAAAAATTCTACCATTGTGTCATGGATGGACACATCAAGAATAACTATGGAAATTTACTATAAGGAAAAGGCCAAAATACAAACCAATAAAAAAATGGAGACGTACATGTGAGAATCATCAGAGAAGTTGTTCTTTGCTCTAAAGACCAAGAAGAGACATATTTTAATACATTAATACAAGACACAAAATGGGTGGTCAATACTACAACATTTAACTATGTCACTACACATCGTGAGTATTTCTTGACTTATCAAGCTGGGGAATTTGGTGTAGTCAAGATGGGGAATACCAATTCAATAGAAATTATTATAATGAGTGATATCCAAGTCAAGATGAATTTTGGATACAAAACCACCCTAAAAGATGTTCAACATGTTCTAAGCCATCAACTCAACCTGTTATTAGGTAGATCCTTTGATCAATAATATTATGACAACATCTTTATTAATGGATCATAGAAGATGATAAAATGATCCATCATCATCACCTGAGGACACATATATGACATGATGTACAAAAATCATGTGAAGATATGTGCAGAAAGCCTCAATATAGTGTAAAGAGATATGTCATCAAATATGTGGCATAAGAGACTCGACCACATGAGTAAAACAAGGTTATCTACCCTGATGAAGAAGAAGTACATTAATATTAACAAGGATGCATCACGTGATCCTTTTAATACTGCATGTATGAGAAGAATCATAGAGTCTCATTCAATACTGCGTCATCAAGGAAATCAAATTTACTGGATCTAGTGAACTGTGATGTATGCAGACCAATGGAGGTGGATTCACTAAGAGGTAAAAATATTTCTTATCCTTTATTGATGATGCATCTTTAAGGGTGTGAGTGTTATTCTTATGGATGAAGGACCAAGTATTGGACAACTTTAATATGTTCCACACCATGGTGGACTTTGAAAATGGATGGAAGCTGAAGTGTCTTAATTTAAAAAATAGAGGAGTGTTCACATCCATGGAATTTGATGCCTTTTGCAGGAGTCAGAGCATATGATATGAGAGGACGGTACCACGCACCCCACAATACAACAGAGTGTTAGTAAGGATGAATAGAACCATTATGGATAAGTTCAGAAGCATGATGAGTTTTACTAAGCTACCTAAGCCATTTTGGGGGGAAGCTGTTCAGATTGCATGCTATCTCATCAACGGATCACCACTGGTCCCACTGAATTTTGAGATTCTATAGAAGTGATGGTCTGGTAAACATCCCTCTTACTCTCATTTATGAGTATTTGGATGTTTTAAATTTTTACATGTATCCAAGGAGCTCAATAAGAAGCTAGATGGGAGATCAAATCCATGTATCTTCATCGGTTATGGAGATAAAGAGTTTAGATAAAAGCTTTGGGACCCAAAGGAGAAGAAGGTGATCAGAAGCAAAGGTGTTGTATTCTATAAAAACTAGATGATCGAGGAAATTCCTAGAATGTCTTTAAGTGAAAGTGTCTAAGAATCAATTCATGACATAACACCTATACTAGAATCACCTCTCAATTAAGTGGATGGGGTGAAATAAGACTCATCGACAGCGGACTTGGAGGTAGTGGAGGAGGATATTTAGCAGCGGGAGACTCAATCCTCTCCATAAGAAGTTTTATAATCATCATAGGATCTAGGTGATGTTGTGAATCTTGAACCTAAAATTTCAAAAGATCAAAGATATTCACGAGGAAAGATTCCGTTAACAAAATATTTAGAGTTGGAGTACCTATTTTTGACTGATGAGGGGGATCCAAAAGGGTACCAAGAAGCATATTGATATTGTTTATTGTAGGATACATGAAGTGATGGATCAAAAAATGTTGTGACTTGTGAAGATCCACACAAAGGAGGCCCAATGAATATGTTGACAAAGGAGGTTGTTCACAAGAAGCTAGACCTCTGTAGACACTCCAGTGGATTGTAGCTGGAGTGGGAGAATTGATTGAGTATTTTCCAGATGCCTTATTGGTGGCTAGTGAACCTATATCAGCAACCCATAAACATGGATGATGGGAATTCTACATGTGTAGCATATTCATTTATAAAGCATGGGAAAATGGGGATTCATGGGGGTTGGTAGGGGAGTTGTTTCAACCTTGAAATCTCCCACCATGGCTATATAAGGAGGCCATGGGTAGCTTCCTATGACCATCAGATCCAAGATAGAGATCTTCATTGTATTTGAGATTTGGGAGATCTCCATGTGAGAGAGAGATAGAGGTGTAGTGAGGGATCTTTTTATGCTTTATTCGAGATGAAATAAATTAAATTTTTCTTCCATTTTATTCCTTTATTCATATCTCTTTGTGATTAGTGAATCACAACATATAATAGGCGAAAAAGGATAATATGGTAAAAATTGAAAATGATCTATCTCCCATGATGATTTCCATCTAAATCATCCCATTTTTGAGATGATTGTAAAAATGAAATATGAAAGATATATTTCTTCCCATCTCTTTCCCGTATTATTTATCTCCGCTGCCTATACCTCACCAAATTCTGGAAAATTTTAAACTACCTGTATATCATTTATTTTCCATCCGAATCCATTATGCCAAACAAGCTCTCAGAGTTCCTCCCAACCCCAAAGGTTGGTCTGACCTATTAGATGAATTTGCGATCAAACCTACCAAATTATTACCCTTATGATCACATAAAATCCACACACCATCCTGGATAGGGAGATCCTATTTAGGGTGAAATGAATCCATGAATCGATGAGAAACTTAGGTCATTAAAGAATCACTATGTACTCTTCTTTCAATTTTCTCCAAAATAGCATAATAGATTTTATCTTCTGTAATGAAACATTTTTTCTTAATTTATGAGACTTGGAACCTTTGTTGGGGACTTAACCTCTTCTTCTTCATGTAATAGATTTTTTAATTGACATGGGTGTAAAATAAAATATTTAGATTTTTTTTATTTTTTTTATTTTTTTGTTTGTCATGTTTTTAAAGGAATATATATTTTTATATTTTTAATTTATTTAAAAGTAAAATTTATTTTTTAGTTATTTTATTTTTTTCTTCTTATAACTTTTTTTATTATTTCCCCTCATTATTTTTAATAGATTTTTTTTTAAATTTTTCAATTTTATTTAAATATAAAATTATTTTTTAATTTTTATTTTTTCACATTTTAATTTTTGTTTATTTTTCCCTTTTTATTTTTTTTAAATATTTTATCATGCTATTTTAATTTTTTTGAATTAAAATCATTTTTTTATTTCTTTACATTTATTTTCATAAAAATTATAATATTTTTATGAAAATTTTAAAATAATTTGAAAATAAAACAAATTGTTTGGATAGTAATTTTTTATGTATTTTAAGGTTTTTATTTTTTAATTAAATAATTTTTTTAATCATGGTAACCCAAAAAGGGAAATAAAAGCCATCTAAGAAGCTCTAAGACCATTATTTTAAGTCTGAGTGGTGGGGAAACATTAAAGAAAAAACCATCCGGTCCAAAACCAAGAAAATTGACTAAAGGCCCAACAAAGCTGTATGTTCGAAGACCGCATCCATCACAACCTCAAAGAACCCTCCATCACTGTCCCAATGACCATCACTTAGATGACTATAAATTTGGATGATATAGTAACTATAAATATTTTTCATCCCTTTTGTCTTGAAACCTCCTCTAGATTCCCTTGTTTTACACATTTCATGAGGCACGTCGCCATCCATCACAACAACACACCATCAACATCGATGATGATGGCACACCCACCCACAAATCTAGTACTACAACTTTCATCAACAACCAACGATCCATCAACTCACAACATAAGACAACAAACACCTACCCAAAACCAGAATATAAAATTAATCAAACAAGAAAACCAAAATCCAGAAACACAAGTAATGCATCAATGGTCATCAACCCCCCATAGGCGGTTGGGGTGGATGAGGTCTGCGGTGTGGGGTGTTGTTTATAGGGTCTAATCCCCAGACCACTTCTTATTGTAGAGTTCATATCAATAGTCATCATCCTCATCATATTACACTGCATGAGAACCCATTTTTTGGTTGTAGCAGTCAGACTAAAACAATGAAATCAAATCAAGGAGCACAACCTCTACTACAGAACAAGATTAGTCAACTACTCTATAAAGGAACCTAGATAAAATTAATTTTTATCACCAGGGTACCCTTTATCTGTAATTTTATTACCATCGATTAATATAAGTATTTATCATCATTTATTTAATCATGAAAACGTTACCTCTTTATCCACATTTTTTTAGTACTGATAAATATTAACCTTTATTAACACTAAAAATCACTAAGAAAAGGTATATTTCTAAAGAAATATAATTTCATTAAAAACCATATATTAATATATACTGATAAAAATATAATATATTTCATTCAATATGATTTATATATGACTAAATATACATTTACACCCGATATATAAGATATTTAATTAAAAATGGCACTTGTATTTGGATTCAGAGTTTCCTTTAATTCTCTTACCCCTGAATTCTTGACAGAGGATCCTTTAGACCTATTAGACTTTCCTTTGATAAGAGTTTATATGAATACAGATTTATTGAGATTTTATAGACATTACTTGGACTATTCATCAATATGTTCAGTGTCAGCATCAGAAGATTAATTGTCGACGATAGAAGTATTTATCTTCAAAGAAGAACAGGCAGGTTCTGTATCCTTCTAGCCTTCCAAATAGAAGTTTGTCGATTTAGTTTCTATGTAATTATTTAGAAGGCCAACTTTATTATCCTGTTCCTACACCATTTGATTCCATGCAGTCTTTGATGTTTTAACTTTAGGCATCATAGTTTTTTCTGTAGGCGTTTCTACCTCTTAAATTCCATATGTATAAAATTTATCTCGATAGGATTCATTATCAGTGGATATTTTATGAATCACATTCACACAGAAAAAAGGATTTACAACAGCATTACAGGGGATTTGTAAGTTGGAATTTTAGTTGTTTTTGATGTCTACAAAGTGTATGGAGTCGAGATCAAGTCTCTTTAATCTACTTATTAGGGAAGATTCACCATGAACTTCTCATTGTGATCAATTTGTAAAGCTGTAACTTGATCTCCATTATCAATATCCACAATTCCTTATATTTTTCATGAGAACAAGGTGTGTTCACTTGAACCAAAAAATCACTTACAACCTTGTTCTCCATTTAATATTTCCATATATTGTTTTCATTCATCCATTTCAGCCTTCTCAAACGAATCCTTCAAGGTAGGGTTCTTAGGTTAAGGTGTTGAGGGTTCTTCCCCTTTTTTGTTTCCCCCTTTTTAGTGGATTAACACTTCTCAAATATAAACCCCCTAGTTATTCCACCATTAATCACCTCCTTTGGCCTTGTACTTGTTAGTTAGTGGAAAATTGAATTGATTCTAAATAACTCTACAATTGGAAATTGAGTACCCCACAATTTTGAAATGGTCACAAAATAGAGACAGATATTCATACTAAATGTTCAACTCAATTTTTTGATCATTAGAAATATGGGTGGTAACATCTAGAAATTTGGAATTTGGGTTTAAATCAACTAGAATGTTGGCATAATAACCAAGTTTCCCCTCAAGAGCGTGTTGGTCCATTTTTAGAGAGGCTCACACACAAGGTAAGATCATTAAGATTTCTTGGGTTAAAGAACACCCAATTCAAGATACCATGTTTGATCTATATTTGGGCTATAGATTTCTTCTGGATGTAGGGATTGAAATTGAGATTTCACTGTGATAACCAAAATATGCCTGGTTTCAGGAGAAGATTTCTAGTCTTACAAGCCTTGTTGAGATCATCTTTTCTATTGAGGATGGTTTGGAAATATACTTTTCTGATTAGAACTAGCTTCCAATTACTAAATCACCAGAAGTACCCCAATTTAGTTTTGAGAGATTAATTATTCAAAGTACTATTTCCATTTTCAAGGATAATTCGGATAAGTAGGGAGAATCTATATATACCAGTCCTCTATTGTAGCACCTTTTGATCTACCACAACTGAAAAGATACATTCTTTAGATTTTCTAATATTGGCCACCCAAGAAGGATCTTATTTGGGAGAAGTAAATACCTCGTTTAAGATTTCAGTAAAGGATACACCATTACCACATGCATTAACACCATGTTTGGTCATATTTTAGTAAAATAAGAAAAATTATTTCTTAATTCCTAAATGAAAAATAAAGAAAAGAAATGATTTTTATTTATATTTATTTTGTTTGGATGTAAAATTTAGTAAAAGAAAAGAAATGACTGTAATTTCGCTTCATCTTGTTTGATGACAATTTTTAGGAGAAAAAAAAGAGATGGTTTTGAAATATGAAAAAGATAACTCTTATTTAAAAATTTAGTTTTCCAATGCTCAATTATTACAAATAAAAAATATTATAATTATAAATTGTATCTTTGATTTTTAAATAAATATGTATATTTATTTAAGTGTATTTATGTTAATATGAATTCATAGATATATATATTTATAAAATAAATTTATAATTATATTTTTTTAATATATTAAATATATATTTTGTATATAAATATTTAATAATAAATACATGTATATATATATATATTTTTTAATAAATATTTATATAATTATAAATATATATTTACAAATTTATTTATATAATTATATATATATATATATAATAAAATTAAATTTTAAATTATTACCTGATTATTGATCCGAGCAGATTTGGGTAATATTTTTAAAAAATATAGTTTTCTAATACATAATTATTATAATTAAAAAAATTTATAATTTTAAATTGTATATTTGATCTCTATATCATTTCAATTATATAGATATTTAATTCTAAAAAATATATTACCAACCACATATATTTCTTCTATTTAATAATCATTTATTTTTCATATATATATATTTAATTTAATGATATAATATATAAAAAAGGATAATATGGTAAAATTTTAAAATGATTTATCTCCCACGACGATTTTCGTCAAAATCATCCCATTTTTGAGATGATTGAAAAACTATAATGGGAGAGAAAAAACATTCTTCTCATATCTTTCCCGTCTCATTTATCCCCCCACCTATACCTCACCAAACACTGTAAATTTTTAAACTTTCTGTGTATCATTTCTTTTCCATCCGAATCCATCATGCCAAATGAGCTCTAAGAGTTTCTCCCAACCCCCAAAGGTTGGTCTAACCATTCATCCAACTTAGTAATCAAACCTACCACATTCTTACCCTTGTCCTCATACGAATTCCACACACCATACTTGATATGGGGCTCCCATTTAGGGTGAAATGAATTCATGAATCGATGAGAAACCTTGGTCATCAAGGAATCACTATTTAATCTTTTTTCAATTTATCCTAAATATTACAATAGATTTTGTCTCTTGTAATGCACTTTTTTGTTTTTTTTAATTTAGGAGACTTGGCACCTTTATAGGGGACTCAACGTCTTCTTCATAATGTAATAAAAATTTTCAAGATTCTTTAATTGGCATGGAAGTAAAACAAAATATATATATATTTTACTTTTTTTATTTTTCATGTTTTAAAAAGAATACAGTTTTTCATATTTTTTATTTATTTAAAAGTAAAAGTATTTTTTAGTTATTTTATTTTTTCCTCAGTATATATGTTTTTATTCTTTTTCTGGATTATTTTTAATAGATATTTGTTTTCAATTTTGTAGTTTTATTTAAAAATACATTTTTTTATTTTTTTTTATTTTTTGACATTTAAATTGTTTTTCTTTTTTCCCATTTTATTTAATTTTTTTTAGATTTTATCATGTTATTTTAATTTATTTGAATTAATTTTTTTGTATTTCTATAATTTTATTTTCATTAAAATAATACTATTTTTCTTAAATTATTAAATTAATTTGAAAATAAAACGAATTCTTCGGATAATATATATTTATTTTATGTATTTTATGGGTTTTATTTTTTTAATTAAATATTATTTTTAATCATGGGAACCTAGTAAGGGAAATAACATCCATCTAAGCATCCCAAGACCTTCATTTCATGTATGAGTGGTAGGAAAACATTGAACAAAAAACCATCTTGCCCATAACCCAGAAAAGAGGCTGAAGGACCAACATAACTGTACTTTTAAAGACTAAAACTAGCATGACCTCAAAGAAAATCCATCACCATCACCATCACCATCACCATCACCTAGATGACTAGAAACATGTCTTAAATAGAAAATACAAAGATTTGGTTATCCCTTCAGCCTTGAAACCTCCTCCAGAATCCCTTATTTTACAAACCACATGAGACATGTCATCATCCATCACAAAAACAAACCATTGACATCCAAAACAAAATTGAAAATATTTGAACACCCACCAAATGATCTAGTACTATAATTTTATTTAGCAACCAAGTATCCATTGACCTCCAACATAGGCCAATGAAATCCCAAAAACCAGAACATGAAATGAATCAAACAAGAAAACCAACAACAAGAAACACAAGAATTGCATTAATTCTCATCATCCTCATCAGCCTACACTGCATTAGAACCCCTTTTTTGGTTATAGTATTCAGACTACAATAAGGACATCGAATCAAGGAGTACAAAACAAGGCCGATCAACTAATCTGTAAAGGAACAGAGATAAAAGTAATTTTTATCAGCATGGTATCCTTTATCAGCTCTTTTATTACCATAGATAAATATAAGTATTTGTCGTTGTCTTTTTAGCATTACAAAAGTCACATATTTATCCATTTTTTAGTACTGATAAAGATTAACCTTTATTAGTGCTAAAAATCACTAACAAAAGTTATATTTATAAATAAATATTATTTCATTAAAAATCATATATAAATATATATATTGATAAAAATATAATATATTTAATTAAATATGATTTATATATGACTAAATATATATTTAAATTTGATATATATGATATTCAATTAAAAATGGAATATAAATTTAAAATTTATATCTTATTAAAAATATTATTTCATATAGAAATATATATTGATATATATATATATATATATATATATATAATTTTCTTTAATATTATTTATATAATACTAACTAATGTATTATAATTCTATTTATGTCATATATTTATTGAAAAATGTTAAATTAATTAAAAATTAATTTTAATTAGAAATGTTAACTAATTAATATTAACAGACATTTAATATCATTATGTTTTATCAATGTCATTTTTTTTCATTTTGACATACATATAAAATAATAAATTTTAAATTATTAATTAAAAAAATTAACTAAATATGCCAATACTTAATATGTCATGCAATAATTTCATACGTAGATATACAAAATTAATTCAATTGTATAGAGACAAGCATATATATAAATAATAAAATTTTAATATTATCATTTTATATTTATATCTATTAATATTTAATATTTAATATATTATGTTTTTAGTTATTAAATTTTAATTATATTTTGTATTTATATTTAATATATATTATCTATTACTTTTTAATTAATATATATATAATTAATTTAATCATTATTAATTTGTATTTGTTTAATATTTTTTCAATTTATTTATTTTTAATATTTATTTATATTTATTTATTTACATTTAATATAATTTTAATATAGTTATGATTTACATAATTAATATGTTTATTCATTTTCATTTAAATATACATTAATTTTTTTGAACTTATATAATTAATAACTATAAATAATTTTTTAATATCTTTTCAATTAATTAAACTTTTAAATAAATTTCAATCATTTTTAATATCCATTCATTTAATATTATTTATTCATTAATAATGTTATGTGTTTTTTCGTTTTTATATTTTATTCATTTTAAATATTTATTCATTATATTTTTATAATTTATTCATTTTCAATGATTTTTATACATAATTATTATTTTTAAATATTGGGTATTAACAGTAGTGATCCTGTGATGTAGGTTGGAGATGAGGGCTTATCTTTCCCCTCATTCTTCTTACACCATGAAAAATATTTTTAATATCTTTGGAAAAGCTACAAATAAGGAATGTGATGAGGCAAGGAGAAAAAATGATAATCTCAAACCACAAGAGGAACTTGAGCATGAAAGGCTTCCTTAGGATCTCAATGAGGAATTAACCGACCGATTTGATTCACAAGATGAATTTATATATTAAAAAATTTATCCTTACTCATTTTCATATAAATACTTCCATACAGTCTTGGAATTTATATCTTTAAACATTGATGAGAAAACACACTCTAACCCAAACCTAGATATCCAAGATCTATCTTGGAAGCAAGGTGCTTATCAAATTTTTAAATATTAGTTTGAATTCATCCTTATATGATGGCCATGAACCATGAAAACTTGACAGGATGTGGAGAAGAGTTCATTATTTACATGGAGAAGAAATAACCAAGCATATGGGATATAGAGGGAAAAAGTAGAAATGAAACACTGTCTTTATTTTCAAACCCACCACTACCTTTATTCCCTATTTTTCATTTTAATAAAGGGTCCTTCGAGCTTCAACCTTCTTCCATATACATAATTATTCATTAATATATTTAATATATTTAATATATAAATATATTCATATATATACATATATCCATATATATAATATTTCCTAAATATGATTTATATAATAAAAAATAAGTATTTAAATTAAACAAGCCATGTATTTAATGAAAAATAATTTATAATTAAAAATTAATATTTATTTGAAATATTGAATATTTAGTACCGAGTAATGGATATTTAATAAAATATCATTTGTTTTTTCAATTTAACATATATAAAAATTTTATGTGTTACATTAACTTCACACACACACATATATAACTAATACAATTTTTTATATAAACACACACATGCATAATATTTCTATAATTCATTAAATTTTTAATATTCATTTTATAATTTTATTTATTAACATAATATATTTAATAAATATTATGTTTAATTTGTAAATTTTATTAATTTTTTATATATTTATTAAATATATAATACTTATCACTTTTTAATATTTTTCATTTTTATATTATTTAATCATTGATATTCTTAATTATTTTTAATGATTTTTAATTTATTCAATTTAAATACTTATTTTTTAATATATTGTAATTTTATCCATTTTTAATATTTATTTATACATGTCCATTCATTAGGGTTCTGATCACATGGATCATACGTCTATACAATCCATGGTTGAAAGTTTTCTCAACCTCTGATGTTTTGATGGTAATAAGTTCGATGCTGCTAAAAAGGAGGATAGAAAGGTCAATCGTGGTGGGTTTGTAGTGGATTCCCCAATCCCTGAGAATGGGATCAGGAAATCCCTGTCTCTCTTCCTGGGCTCCATTACTGGAGGTATTCGTAGAAAGAGAAATGTTTCCTATATGAAGGGAGACCCAGATGTGATTCTAGAGTGATTGGAGATAGGCAAGAATCCCATAATAACTCAAATCATTTGGCCAAGGGGTTCCAAATTGTGGAGAATCATAGATCTAGTGGTGTGTCTCCCTAACATTTGGGGCTTCTCGAACTGGAAATGTGCATCGATGGGTTGTAGCATTTTCATATCCTCTTCCCCTCTAAATATTTTAAGATGAGGTTTTAGGTATTGAGATTGGTGTCTCTCAAGCTTAGTCTCCTTTGAATCCATGAAAGGGACCACAATTTCAACTAGTTAGAGGTATGTAACTCCTCTGTTAAACTATGGTTCAAAGTATACAGATTAAACTTGATACTTTAGAAACCATTTTTTTCATGATATTACTTTGGTCATATGAATACCTATAAAAATAGATAAGGAGATAAATCTTGCTAGATTTGGGCATTACTCTAATTTCCTAGTTGAAGCAGATATGAGTTCCATTTTAGTTGAAAAAGTGATCCTCTCAAAGAATGATTATGATTTTGAAATTTAAATTGAGTATGAGATAATTCATCTGTTCTTCATGGACAACAAGGTTATTGGTCATGACAATTTTGAATTGCAAAATATCTACATTCTTTTCTTTCTGCTCTGCTTTAAGGAATGATGAAATATCATGCTTTAAAAAAACAAGGCATCTAAAATTCACCAGATCCAACCCACATAGAGACCAAATAACAAGAAATGATTAAAATACTAGCTAGGATCAGGGTAGAGGTAAGTTCGTTGAAAATTCTGGGTGGAGGTAAGTCTACTTAAAAGGCTGTCTAGGAGCAGGGTGGAGTTAAGTTTACTAATTCACCCTTTGAGACTATGCATCTTGACGAGCCTCATAATGAGGTTGTTCTTTCCTGGGATCCTAATCCTAAATTTTAGAAGCAAGTGCATGATTTTGGATTGACATTTTGGAAGAGTAATAATGTGCTATCCAGTTCTCATATTTAAAGAAGTCCCACCCCACTACACATTCTTGCTAATGAAAAGAGCATTGTGGTCCTGGAAATTGGAAAATAGGATAATAGTTGTGCTGGCCATGTAAAAAAGAAAAGAAATTTATTCTATTATAACATCTTTTCATGATGTTCTTGTCTCTGAAAGGATCAAAATGGAGAATCTAATTTAGATTTGGATGCCCAATTAGGTTATGATTCTCAACTTTGGAAAGAATATAAAATTTTCTCTAGGAATAGGAAAGGAAAAATGAAAATGGACTCACCTCTACTAGTCCTGGAAAATAATGCTGGTGATGCTTCTCTTAGGATTTATGAAGAAGAAATATCCAACACTAAGGAGGTCAGATTTATTGGAAAAGGATTTTCAACCCCTATAGTGTCCTCTTAGGCTGGGATCCCTGAGAATCTAATAAATTAAACTATGAATAATTTGATTTCCCTAGAAGGTGAAACACCAGACACACTTAGTAATCAAATACCACATGAAAATTTAAGTAAGGCATAAGTTACCACTTCCAAAACTTTTAGAGTAACTGACTCATTAATCATAAAGAGATTAAAGGTGATTAAAAGGGTAGAAATTAAAATTCTACCATCATGGGATACCTCTCCAGGTAAAGGGTGGTGACTTTCAAACCCCCATGTGGAACAAAAATAGAGAGGGTAGTGATGATCTCTCTAAGAGGGAAGATTAAAAAGATTCTAGGAGTGATTCAAATGAATCATTTGACCTTGATGGACATTGGTAATGTGTGAATACATGGATAGTAGGCTGTCACCTAAGAATTCATGACCGTGGGTGTGTTTGAATTAATTTAAGCAGGTTGAAAAAATGTGATCCTTGATGCTCATGCTTAGATTATTAAAAATTTGAGGCTATCATTGAAATAAAAATGATGAGGGTGATTTCTCTTTGTTTGACCCCATCCTCTATACTTATGTTTCTTTTTTATTTTTATTTTAGAGCATAGTACTTAGCCATTTAAAAAATAACACTTATTCATTTTTTTAATATTTTTTCAATCTATTTATTTTTCAATTATATAATCCAACTCCCTTTTATCATTCATTCATTTAATATCATTTATTATTATTTTTTCACTGATAATGTTAATTAGGTTTTACTTTTTGTTTTTAATTTATTCATTTTAATATTTTTTATATATAGTTATTCATTAACATTTAATGTTTTCAAAATGGTTGTAATATACATATTTAATATGAATTCATCTTTATTTATAAATTTCTAATAATTTATTTAATTAATAAAACGCATTCATTTTTTTAATGTTTTTTATGTGTATTCATTTTTGTTTATTAAACTCAACTTATTTATAACATTCATACATTTAATATTATCTATTCACTAATAATGTAATTTTTTTTACTTTTTATAATTTATTCATTTTTAATATATATTTGTTTCATTTTTTAAATTTGTTTTATATTGTTTTTATCAACGCTTTCCAAAAGGAGATGATAAATATAGTTTTTATATGCGCTAAAATATAAAGTGTTGATAAAAAATATCTTTATAAGTGTTATCTCTAGCACAATTAAAGATATATTTTATCCATGATAAAATTTACTAATAAATAAACTTCTTTAACAGTGCTAAGAGTTAGTGCTGATAAATATAGGTTTTATCAACAACATTTGGAAATTACTAATAAGAACATTCTATTTATTTAAATAGAACCCTAAATGAGAACCGAATTGCTTGCACCATTCAATCTTTCACGGAACTAAACCTTCACTATTGCTCCCCCTAGAACTTCTTGGATTAATAAACACTCTTAAAACCTAGGGTATGTGATTCTTTCTTCTCATTTTTCATAGATATTGTATTTCTTGTGTGTTTTTAATTTTTCCAAAGGTCTTGGGTTTGTTATGTGATCTTCGGAACTCAAAGAGGCTTAAGACCCACTGATCCACAATGACTCATGGTCCCCAACCTCATTCCAAACATACCATCTCATATATAATGTTCTTCATACGGAATAATTTGAGTTTTATTTCAACTGAAATAACCTATCTTTGAAGTAGAATAAAGAAAAACCTTTAATAAACCATGGCATAATTATCCATGGTTCACCTTCTTTCCAAGAGTTATGTCCTTAGAAGTAAAACTTGAATTTAAATTCTTTAAATCACTAGATAAAATTCAAGTTTGGATCATATCATTTAATGATTTCAGGGATCATGGAATGAAATGTTTTCATGGAGAATTCTATTTGTTACCAGAAAAACTACCAATACCATGAAAATGACAACAAAAAAAATTTGAAATTATTTTTTCCTATAATGCATGGCACACACACACATTCATATGAGGGGAAATACCCACTTTAAATATTAGAAATACTTTTAGGATCCATCATATCGAATTTAATTTTAATTATTTTTTACAAATTATAAAGAATTTGTTATTATTTTAATTCAGTTAAGTAGTATCATTTATTAATGAATTTATTTTGTTTTGATTATTCTCAATGGAAAATTGGGTAGTCTTAAATTTACTATAATGATTTATAAATATATCTTATTTTCCTCTGTTATTTGTTTATTTTCCCTATACATATTTTCACCATCATATTTTAATTTATATTTTTTCCAGTTGTAATATAATATATTTTAAATTTGAATATTTTTTTATAATCTATTATTGATTATTCAGTGTTTGATTTTTCAAAGTTTTCAGTTATCATAAATATTTATATACTACATGTTTATATATATATATATATATATTAGGTTTGGATGATAATGACAAAGACTCAAGAGGCTGGTAGGGGGGGTGGATTGTGTACTTTAAAAACTTTGATGAATTCAGAACACCTCTCTTGTTATGATGTGAACCTTTCCTTATCTCTTAATTATGAGTAAGAAATAATAATAAATAAAGGAAATAAACACAGTGATGTATAGTGGTTCAAGTTAAAAAGATCCCTTAGTCCACTCCACCAATGCTCAAATCCATGAGCTTGGTGATTTCACTAACACATCCTCTTATCCTAACACCTTAAATACAATAATGGAGTATAGGCGGTTGACACCATACAACAAGACTTTAAAAAGCCTTCTGTTTCTTTTACCTGGAATCGTAAATCTACAACTTAGTGAAAGAATATGACACATAACCACAACTGAGTACAATTAGTAGAAACTCCAAAAAAGAAATAGATATTGATTATATAAAGAAAATAGGTTAAACATCATAGTTACAACATCAAATGACAAATGTATTTAGATATTCAATAAATAAAAAATAACAAAATTGATCATCATTGTTGATTAGAATTTATAGTATAAGAAGAAAACACCAAACAGATGTTCAAACATGTATGTATCTAAGGTGTATATTTACCAAATAATTCATTGTTCTTATATAATAATACATAAAAATGAAATAAAATAGCAACAAAAACAACAATAATAGTGAGTAGATCAGATAGATCAAAAACACGTATGTCTCCAAAGTGTGGATCTAAAGGCAACAACACACAACTTTTCATTTTGTTTTCATTCTATTATATATTATATATATATTATAATAAATAATTTAACAATATTTATACATCTGGTCTAACAACTCTAAGTCAAACCAGTTTTAGAAATATCAAACAATAAATCATGAATATTTTAATTCAAGAGATTCATATCTTCCCATAAGAATATAAATGATTTACTCCATTGAATATGGGCTTCAAATTGGGTATAAAATAGCTTTGAATATATATTTATTTCTATTGATACAGTTGTGTAAATATTATATAATATCATAGATTTAAAACTCCATTGTTGAATAGTCAAACATAGGGTTCCTTCACGTGATGACAAAACTACAAACATAGGGTTGACAATGTATGATTGATAAAAAAATTAGGGTTGATGTACCATATGTTTGTTTCCTCAAACATAGGGTTTCATACCAACATAGGGTTTCTTAACCATAATTTCCCAAAAACATAGTGTATATGATCTATACATGTTGTTCTAAACATAGGGTTCATTCCTTACATTATTCTTACACATGATGGGGTATGAACAATGTTTCTAGAATATGTTAAAACACATCCTAAATACTTTAACAAGTATTACCTATGGATCAATGACTTGAATATAATTCTTGAATAAATATTATGATGAATAACAATTCCCCAAAATTTACTTAACATAGAATTCATTAGTAATAAATTTTTTGGTGTTTGTGAGCATCAAAAACAAAAAGAAATTACTAAAATTGTTAAATCAACACATTATAAAAAATATCCCCCTTTTTTATTATCATAAAACCCATAACATAAATTTTTAAAATTTTAAAAAAACATTTTCAAAATAAATTTCTCCCACTTTTTATCTAAAATATTTCTTTCATAAAATAAAATTATCTCCCATAATAAGGATTAATACTTCTCCATTGTATTTTTTTTTACAGAAAACTTATCCCTTATTAAGATAAACAAGTAAACTAAAAACTATGAACATAAACTATAAATGCCCCTCCTTTTTGTGACATCAAAAAGATAAGAATAGTAAAATTAACCCCCCCTAAAATTATGCAAGGAGAATATATAAAATAAAAAATAAATAAATTGATTATTTTCTTAAAACATCCCCTGAAACATAGAATACATGATTTTAATGAAACAAAATATTTTTAATTTTTTTTAAAATAATATCTGAAACAAAATTGTTATTATTTTTAATTAAAATAATTAACTTATTCATGATATAAGTAAATATTAAGTTCATGCATAAAATTGTTTAAAAATAAATAATGAAAAAACTTATAGCACATATTTTCACCAAAAATATATATTTAAAAACAATATATTTAACTTTTTAAAAAATATATAGAATAAAAAAAAGGGTTATGAAGGAGTAGGCAGTTCATCTAAAATTTCTAAAATTTATACTTTTTTCTTAAATTGGCTAAAAATCTTGATAGTTATTATAATATAGCTTAAACATCTGTTATTCTTTGATAATAAGAAGAAGAAAACTATTCCATAATTTTTTTTCATATTCTCAAGATATATCTTAGTAACAACTTTCCTTTTTAGAAACTCCATATTTTGTAGCATTTTCAGTTTCAAAGCTTCAAAATCTTCTGTCGATATCGAACTATCTTTTAGATCCAGATATTCTATTTATAACAAATAAAAAAATATTTTTGACAAAGATGATTTCTATATTTATTTATACACCCTTCTAGAAACATCCAACTTAGATTGTATCTTTACTTTTTCAACATTCAAGGTGTTGAATTTAAACCGTATATTTTTATATATTATTTTAGATAAAGAAATTTTCATTTATTCATCACCATGATCTTCCTTATTTATTTTTTAAAATTTTTCAAATGAATATTCAATATAGAAAGTGGAATTTTGTTTTAATAGATCAGAAGGATTACCTTTTATCATTTTGAGAAAAATATTTTCCTCTGAAATTATAAAAAATGATCGCTTCATATTGCAATGTCTAGTTTTCCAAAATATTTTGAACAAGTTCTTCCAAAGAAGAAAATAAAAAATAAAAATATTTTAAGAAGAATATTATATGTTCATTTCTGACATAATGTAGATGAAGTTTCATATTTTTTAACTGAAAAACATAGAATAATCATTACAGATTTTAACTTTTTAAGAAACATGTTTATGTAAGAATGATTTTAAGGTTTTGTAACCAAAAAAAATGTTAAATATAAAGACTTAAAAATGGTTTAAGGATGAAAAAATATAATTTTTTTATAATTTTTAAAAATATTTTATTTTACAAATGTATTTAAAATTATTTTTTAAGGATATTTAAAAAATTTAACAAATTAGTTATATAATCAAAATAGATTAATAATTGATTTAAAGAGTAAAGAAGAGTGTTTATTAAATTAAGAGATATCAATCTATCCATATATAAAAATAGTTAATGAACCAGAATCATATAAGTATAAATATGAGATACATCATGTATTAGTGATTTTAGTACTAAGGATTTTTTGATAACAAACTAATTAAGAGTTGTTTACTACTTTGGTAGAGACTTTTATATATCCATCAATTGACCACTGAAATTTTTAACGATATAGCTTAGTGATACAATCTTGAAAAATATAAAATGAATTTTTTTGGTATCCATATGATTTTGGGTATAATAGTGTTAGAGATTAAATTTTTAGATAACCAAACTATTTTATTTTGAGTATAAATTTGACAATTTAAGTTAACCAATTATTTTGAACAATAAATTTTTTTAAAACAAAAAATTTGAGGTTTTATAAATAAAAAATTATTTACATAATGAAGATTAATACCACAGTAAAAAAATTTAATAATAGATATATTATTTTTATTTAAACCAGGAATAAAATAATTTTTATATATTTTTGGTCTTTCATCATTGCTTCCTATTCTAATTTTTTCCATTGTGGATTTTAATTTTTCCAATAACTTGATTTAAATATTTTTCTTATTTTAGCATCATAATTGAGAATTGTTTTAAATAATTAAATATAGAAAATATTTATTTAATCTTAATATCATGCAAATCGCTGAAAATTTTAGAAGGATTAGACTTTAAACTGATAATCTGTTTTGAGAAATTTTCTTTATCTAATAAAAAACATTATATGATTGTCTTATTTTTTAGGATATTTATTTAAGGATTCATATTTATCTTTTTTTATAAAGAAATATTTATTTAATTCATCATAAGATATTTTTTCACAACCATAATTTTGAGATTAATAAGACTGTACCTCCTGATTAGTATGGGTCATGAGACATACCATTTCTCTTTTATTCTTAGCCTTAGAATCTATATAAGATTCACCATGTGAACTAGAAATATTAAACTAGGTATTTTTTAATTTTTTTTTACCTTTTCTATTGTAACCGTCTTTCCTTCATGCTTTGAGTAAAGACAATTTTTCCTTTGTATGACCTTTTTTCCTTTCACTTAAAATATTTATTTTCTCCTTCTATTTTTTCTTCTTTCTATAAAACTTTACAAATTTCTCAATAAGATATAATAATTCATTATTAAAATATGGATGAAATGAATCATATGATTCATCCATAGTAGTTTTGAGAGGAGATTCTTCACGTTGTATAAGATTTTTAGATTTAGCTTACATCTCTCCTTCATACATCATTAAAATTCCAATAAATTATTTCATATCAAAAATTTTACTAGTATAGATTTAATTATAGATATATATATTCCAATCCACATTGAGGGTAGTACTTTGAGTACTTTTAATTTTTGTTCTTCTTGTGAAATTGTATCTCCCAAAGCAGTACCATTTTTGAAAATCTCTTTTAGTCTTCTATTCATTTGATTGATAGTTTCATCCTTATACATGATGAATGTATCAACCTTTAGTTTCATTGTAGTATACCTTAACTGTCTAACATTATCAGTTACTTCATAGGAAACAATAATTGTTTTCCACATCTCATATGTAGTAGTACATTGAGATACTTGATTGAATTTATCATTTCCAAAACCACACACAATAGCATTCATGGATTGGGAATTGAGATCATATTATGTTTCTTGATCAACATTCCAATTTCTAAAATTCTTATTAGGAATATCACAAGGCTTAACAACCTTTAAATAAACCCTTATTCCAATATTTTTCAAATAAATGATCATATGGGATTTTAAGCATCCATAACTATCACTGTTAAAATAGGGACCATGAATCATTGATATACATTCTCTAGAATCATCCATTTCAATATTCCTTTGTCTAAATATTTAAATCCATATTATTAGAGTTAGAGCCTTGCCTCTTATATTTATTTTTACAATATAATAGAGTCAATATAATATTGAAGGATTTAAAAAATGATAAATATATCTATAAAGTACTTCCTTGGATACAACTTGTTTGTATCAAGTAGAAATAGATTTCCAAAAATATATCAAATAGAGTCCAACCTTTTATACCAATTTTTAGGTCAGGATGATGATGGAAAAACACAGGGAGGGTGGGGGGGTGAATTATGTACCTTAAAAAATTTGATGAATAATTAACACTTATCTTGTTATGAAACAAACCATTCCATCAATCTTAAATATAAATGAGAAATAGAAATAAATAAAGGAAATGAATACAATGATATATAGTCGTTTAGGACCCAATGATCCTTTAATATAATATACCAATGCTCAACTCCACAAGTTTTTGATTTCACTAACTTTCCATCTTATCCTAAGACCTTCAAGAAAACAACTGAGTGCAAGCATTTGACACCTTACAAAAAGAATTTAAAAATATTTTTGGTTCTTTTATAGGGAACCATAAATCCACAGATTAGTGCAAGGAGTTGACACTTAACCATGATTGAGTACAAGTAATTTAAACTCCAAAAAATCAATAGATTTTGATTTTGTTGAGAAAATAGATTAAACTTAATAGTTTCATTAACAAGTTAAAAATATATTTATATATTCAATAAATAACAACAGAAAAATAGATCTTTAATGTTGCATAGACTTTACAGTAGTGAAATAAAACAACAGAAAGATGTTTATGGTTTTATGTCTCGAAGGTTTATATTTACCAAATTCTTTGTTTCTCTTGTATAAGAATATGTAACAATGAAATTTAGTAGAAATTTAAACAACAAGAATAGTTAGATTATTAGATAGATCAAAACATGTATATATCCAAATTGTATCTTTAAAGGTAAAGACACACACATTTTCCTTTTGTTTTACTTATACTCTGTATTATGTATATATTCCAATTAAGAAATTCCAAATATTTATAAGATAGGTTGAACAACTCCAGGTAAAACCATATCCAAAAATATCACACAATAAATCATGAATATTTGAATTTAAAAACATTCAAGAGAGTCATAACTTCCCATATAAATAGAATTGATTTACTGTATTGAATAAGGGGCTTTGAATCAGTCATAAAATAGATTTTAGTAGAACATTATTTCTATCATGAACATTGAATAAATCTTGTATAATATCCTAAATTTAAAACTTCATCATTGAATAGTCAAATATATGGTTCCTTCACATGATGAAAAAACTTCAAATGTATGGCTGAAAATGGAAGGTTGATCACAAAAGTCAGGTTGATGTACCATACATTTGTTTCCTCAAACATAGGGTTTAATAACAACATAGGGTTATAATTTTACAAGTATTCCCCATGGATCCATGAATAGAATATAATTCCTGAATAAATATTTTGATGAATAATAATTTCTTGAAATTTACTTAAAAGAGAATTCATTAGTAACACAAATGTGGGTGTTTTTGAGAATCAAAATGAAAAATAAATTACCAAGTTTTTTGAATCAACATATACTCAATAATGTATATATTCATAAGATAAATTCTTAATAAAATTAATTATATTGGTTAGAGAGTTTATTTTTCTTATGTTTTCTTTAGAAATTATCGAAAAAATATTCATATTTTTGTTGTATAAACTTTGTATGGTTAAATATGTTGTACCTCTCGAACCCCTCAAGGTTTAATTTTCATGATCACAATCACTCTCATCTTTGTCTAATATTGTTTTAAGTGTTTGTGAATGATAGGCACAAGGTTGCCAAGAATATGGCCCAAGAAAGAATCAAGAAGTGGACTGCAAATCAGTCCACCGGCCAGCCGGTGGCACACCACCGGCCAGCCGGTGGCACCTGCACTCAAGAGGGAGCCACTGCCTTACCACCGGCCAACCGGTGGCCTCAGCACCGGCCAGCCGGTGGCACCCAGACTGAACAGGGTTTGCTACTGCCTCACCACCGGTCGACCGGTGGCTCTGGCACCGGTCAGCCGGTGGCACCTGGACCAGACTTCCCCTCCACTGTCAAGGCACCGGCCAGCCGGTGGCCCTGCACCGGCCGGCCGGTGGACACAGTCAAACTAGCCGTTGGGCTGTTGACCAGCCTGTCCACTTGGCCTCCAACGGCTCCGAAGACCTCTCCAACGGCTCCGAAGCCTCCCCAAGGGTTCCTAGCCTATAAATAAAGGCTGAGGAAGCCCCGGACACTTACCGGAACATATACGAAGCCAACAGACATATTTTGCATCAATTGGCCAACCTCCGGTGGACTTCCTCAAAGGAACCTCAAGAGCTCCAACAACTTCCACATCCAAGGAGCCTCACCCAAGAAGCTTGGAAGCGGCCTTCAACATCTCCATCCAATCAAAGGCGCCCAAGACTTCCTCATATACGGTTTTTATTGTTTTATTCTTTTTGAGCTTAACTTTGAGTTTGTGCCTACAAACTCCCAATTTTCTCATCCCCTCTTTTCTTTGGGTTTCACATCACCACTAAGGTGTGAAAAGGTTGCCAAGCTTTCCTTTAAATAGCTTGAGAAAAAGGTGAGCTATCCTTCACCTGTAAGAAGGATAGTGGGTTCTTGCTAAACCATCAAAAGCAAGTGGGTTCTTGCTAAACCACAAAAGCAAGCTGTAATAGGTCCTAGTGCTACCTCAAAGCCTAGTGGGTTTCTTGCTAAAACCATTGAAAAGCAAGCGGTAGGAATCTCTCAACGGTTGAGTTGGGAGCGGAGACGTAGGCCGGGTTTTGGCCGAACTCCGTTATCAATTTCTTGTGTCTTGCCCTTTTTATTTCCGCTGCATTTATACTTTGATTTTAATTTGTTTATCATTTTTTAAAAAAAGGCAATTCACCCCCCTTCTTGCCATCATTCCCTCCTTGGGGTGTTCTTCCGACCCAACATTTGGTATCAAAGGACGTATTTGAATAATTCCTTAACCGGTTTCAAATTAAAGATCCTATTTTTTTTTGATGGCTTCTACCGCTTCTTCCTCCCAATCCCCCGAAGGTCATTCTTTGGATCGTGCTCCATTTTTTGATGGAGCCGATTATTCTTTTTGGAAAACCCGCATGACCACTTTTTTACAAAGTATTGGCTATCCTATTTTTAAAATTGTCATGCATGGTTATTCATGCCTTTCATTTAAGTTTTTACATTGCTTTGATAAGTGATTGTGATCATCAAAATAGGGGGAGATTGTTGTACCCCACACTCTTTGATTTTCATGATCACAATCACTTTCATATGTGTTTAACTTTTTTTTAAGTGTTGTGGATGATAGGCAAAAGATTGCCAAAGGATTGGCCCAAGAATGGACAAGAAGTGGACTGAAATTCAGTCCACCGGCCAGCCGGTGGCTTCCCACCGGTCGACCTGTGGCATCCAGCCCAAATAGTGTTTGCTACTGTCCTGCCACCGGCCAGCCGGTGGCTTCCCACCGGTCGACCTGTGGCATCCAGCCCAAATAGTGTTTGCTACTGTCCTGCCACCGGCCAGCCGGTGGCTTCCCACCGGTCGACCTGTGGCACCTGCACAAAGTGGCAAGCTACTGTCTTGCCACCGGCCAGCCGGTGGCTTCCCACCGGTCGACCGGTGGAGCCTGGACCAAGTTTCATCTCAACATCCAAGGCACCGGCCAGCCGGTGGAGCTGTACCGGCCAGCCGGTAGCCCAGTCAAACTAGCCGTTGGGTTTGACCAGTCAACTCTCATTTGGCCTCCAACGGCTCCGAAGACCTCTCCAACGGCTCCGAAGCCTCCCCAAGGGTTCCTAGCCTATAAATAAAGGCCAAGGAAGCCCCGGACACCAAACGGATCACATACAAAGCGCCCGGACATATTGTTGCACATTTGGCGAACCTCCGGCGCTCCACCTTCAAGGATCCACAAGTGCTCCAACCATTTTCCAATCCAAGGAGCACCTCAAGAAGCTTGGGAGAGCACACTACATCAACTCCATCATCCAATTGGCGCCCAAGTCTTCCTCCTATACGGTTTTTATTGTTTATTTTATTTTGAGCTTAAAATTGGGTTTGTGCCTACAAACCCCAAACTCTTTTCTTATCCCCCTTTCTTTTGGGTTTCACGCCACCAATAAGGTGTGAAGAGGTTTCTTCAAGCCTTTCCTTTTAAAAGGCTTGAGTTGTCGGTGAGCTAGCCTTCACCCGTTAAAAAGGCTAGTGGGTTCTTGCTAAACCATCAAAAGCAAGTGGGTTCTTGCTAAACCACAAAAAGCAAGCTGTAATAGGTCCTAGTGCTACCTCAAAGCCTAGTGGGTTTCTTGCTAAAACCATTGAAAAGCAAGCGGTAGGAATCTCTCAACGGTTGAGTTGGGAGCGGAGACGTAGGCCGGGTTTTGGCCGAACTCCGTTATCAATTTCTTGTGTCTTGCCTTCTTTATTTCCGCTGCATTTTTACTTTGATTTTTTATTTGTTAATCAATTTTTTAAAAGGCAATTCACCCCCCCTCTTTCCGTCATTCCCTCCTTGGGTGTTTTCTCCGACCTAACATTTGGTATCAAAGGACGTATTTGAATAATTCCTTAACCGGTTTCAAATTAAAGATCCTATTTTTTTTTTGATGGCTTCTACCGCTTCTTCCTCCCAATCCCCCGAAGGTCATTCTTTGGATCGTGCTCCATTTTTTGATGGAGCCGATTATTCTTTTTGGAAAACCCGCATGACCACTTTTTTACAAAGTATTGGCTATCCTATTTTTAAAATTGTCATGCATGGTTATTCATTTTCTTCTCCCGATGAATCCAAATGGACCCCCGCCGACATTGCAAATTTCGAGCTTGATGGCAAAGCCATGAATGCTCTTCATTGCGGGTTAGATAGAAATGTTTTTAATTGTATTTCTTCTTGCACTACTTCTTACGATCTTTGGAAGTTTTTAGAACTTACCTATGAAGGTACTAGCGAGGCTCCAAAGCAAGAACCCGCTCAAAAGCTAGAACCCGACAACAAGCAAGAACCCGATGCAAAATCCGTGCCCAATTGCCCACTCCACAAGAAAAGGGCCAAGAAAAGGAGAAGAAGAAGGATTCAAAGACAACATGGAGTGATAGCTCCACCTCTTCATTCTCCACCTTCTCCTCGAGCGACCAAGGTAAAAAATGCCTAATGGCAAACCATGAGGTATCATCCTCCTCTTCCTCCTCTTCCTCCTCTTGCTCTTCAAATTCCAATTCTTTAAATCATTTGTCATATGAAGAACTCTCACATGCTAGAGATCAATTAGAAAAAGGTTTTCATGAACTTTCTTCAAAATTTGTTTCTTTGAAAAAATCTTTCAAAAAACTCTCCTCCGAAAAAGAACAACTTCTCAAGGAGAAGGAGGAACTCTCCCTAAAAATCCAAAATTTTCCAAATGTTGATTCTTTGGAATCAACCATCAAGGACCTTAGAGAATCCCTAGCCAAATTTACCCAAGGGGAACAAAATCTTTCAAAATTGCTTGGTTCCCAACGCGTTTCCCGAACCACCCAAGGGCTAGGATATTCCAATATAGCTTCCTCCTCCCATGCACCCACTGTTTTTGTAAGGGGGAGCTCTAGCTTTAAATTTTGTAACTATTGCAAAAAACCCGGGCATCTCATTTATGAATGTAATTGTAAAAACGCCCGGTACGGCCAACCCAAATCGATTTTCTATTCCGATGAATTTTATAGGAGAAGACCCGCCATGAGGCAAGTATGGATTGAAAAATCCCTATTGGCAAGTCTCTCCGGGCCTAAATTTGTTTCGGTTTCAAAAACCACTCCCCAGTGATTCTTTGTTTTTATTTAGGGGGAGTTAGGATTTTTTTTAAGCCTTTTTGTGTATTCAAAGTTTTCATTTCAAACTCAACACTTGGCTTCGAAATTCTCTATTTTCTATTAAATTTTCATTTTTAAATATCCAACAATTAGTATCATTTTCAATTGTTTTAAAATCTTGTTTTTCATCGCTTCCCTCAATCAAGTTTTATGCCCCGAGCTATTTTGATAATCACAAAGGGGGAGAAATTTCTTGATTGATTGGGGGAGAATCCTTTTCATCATGCTTAGCATTTCCTTTCAATTTTAGTATTTTACTTTGATTGTTTCGGTGATTGTGATCATCAAAATAGGGGGAGATTGTTGTACCTCTCGAACCCCTCAAGGTTTAATTTTCATGATCACAATCACTCTCATCTTTGTCTAATATTGTTTTAAGTGTTTGTGAATGATAGGCACAAGGTTGCCAAGAATATGGCCCAAGAAAGAATCAAGAAGTGGACTGCAAATCAGTCCACCGGCCAGCCGGTGGCACACCACCGGCCAGCCGGTGGCACCTGCACTCAAGAGGGAGCCACTGCCTTACCACCGGCCAACCGGTGGCCTCAGCACCGGCCAGCCGGTGGCACCCAGACTGAACAGGGTTTGCTACTGCCTCACCACCGGTCGACCGGTGGCTCTGGCACCGGTCAGCCGGTGGCACCTGGACCAGACTTCCCCTCCACTGTCAAGGCACCGGCCAGCCGGTGGCCCTGCACCGGCCGGCCGGTGGACACAGTCAAACTAGCCGTTGGGCTGTTGACCAGCCTGTCCACTTGGCCTCCAACGGCTCCGAAGACCTCTCCAACGGCTCCGAAGCCTCCCCAAGGGTTCCTAGCCTATAAATAAAGGCTGAGGAAGCCCCGGACACTTACCGGAACATATACGAAGCCAACGGACATATTTTGCATCAATTGGCCAACCTCCGGTGGACTTCCTCAAAGGAACCTCAAGAGCTCCAACAACTTCCACATCCAAGGAGCCTCACCCAAGAAGCTTGGAAGCGGCCTTCAACATCTCCATCCAATCAAAGGCGCCCAAGACTTCCTCATATACGGTTTTTATTGTTTTATTCTTTTTGAGCTTAACTTTGAGTTTGTGCCTACAAACTCCCAATTTTCTCATCCCCTCTTTTCTTTGGGTTTCACATCACCACTAAGGTGTGAAAAGGTTGCCAAGCTTTCCTTTAAATAGCTTGAGAAAAAGGTGAGCTATCCTTCACCTGTAAGAAGGATAGTGGGTTCTTGCTAAACCATCAAAAGCAAGTGGGTTCTTGCTAAACCACAAAAGCAAGCTGTAATAGGTCCTAGTGCTACCTCAAAGCCTAGTGGGTTTCTTGCTAAAACCATTGAAAAGCAAGCGGTAGGAATCTCTCAACGGTTGAGTTGGGAGCGGAGACGTAGGCCGGGTTTTGGCCGAACTCCGTTATCAATTTCTTGTGTCTTGCCCTTTTTATTTCCGCTGCATTTATACTTTGATTTTAATTTGTTTATCATTTTTTAAAAAAAGGCAATTCACCCCCCTTCTTGCCATCATTCCCTCCTTGGGGTGTTCTTCCGACCCAACAAAATATTTTAATTTTAATGCCTTTATTTGAAATCATGTGTTATGAATTATATTTAAATTTTTTTCATTTTTTTCTATAAATAATGTATTACATAGTTATATCTCCCAAGTCAACTATTTTTATGTTTTTCTTCATAAAAATGTTTTTTATGCATTTTATATTTCATTGATCATTTTATTAAATTCAATTGATAACACTTAGGCATAATCCTAGTTAAAATTATATGATTTTTCTAGTGTTTGTGTGATAATGTGTAAAAATGGATTCTTTAAAAAAAATATCAAGCCATGATTAGATCCAAGACATGAGATTTTTTTAAATGCATGTCCAATAATTTTAGGTTTTAATATTCCCATGATAGATTAAATTTATTTTTACAATGAATGTCTTGGTGGGTTGGATACTAGTTTTAAAGGCTTTGTATCCTTGATGTAATAGAATAAATAAATTATTCACCTTTTAGGGTTGTTTTTTAATAATTTAATAAATATCATTGATTCCATTCCCTTACTATAAACATTTAATAACTATTAAAACATGACTTTCTAATTAAAACCTTTTGAATTTATTCTATATAAAAAATCCATCAATTAAAATAATGTTTTAACTTATTTTGAGGTTTTTAATATACTATAGTAGAATTATCTTTGCAACCTCAACTAAAGTAAATTTTTATTTACTCTATTAAATTTTGAAGTAATCAAATTGAAATATTTTTTTCCAAAAAAGTTTAAATTTTATTTAAAAAATTATTATATATCGATCAAAATCAAGTTCATACTTTGTAAACATTCCCAAAATAAATTATAAATACACTCAATTTCGAATAATTTGTTTACATATTAATGTATGTCTACATTATATATATACCTTATGTGAATTTATTTATTTTTTTACATAATAAATTTTATTAAACCTTATAGGATTAATTTGAATCAAAATGGATCGATGCTAATTATATGAAAAAATATTTTGAGGATGGAGTTAAAGACTTCATCAAGTTTGTAATAAATCATGAATAAAAACTTCCTCAAATCATTTTTCTGTGTTTAAATTGTTTTTATTCAAGAAAAAATCATCTGGAAGAGTTGGAAAACATTTGACTTGTCATATAATAGATCAAAGTTATAAATGTTAGACAAAACACAAAAAAAACTGAATGTACATACTAATTGGGATGATATTGTGATTTATGAATCATTTGATATGAATACTAGTATAAATGATGATAGATATTGTATGTAATGAATGATAATGATAATTGAAGATCAACATCATGATTTTCCAAATTTGTTAGAGATGTTAAATAGTTGTGCTAATAGACCATTATATACTGGTTATACTAAATATATAACATTTTCAGCTATATTGATGTTGTATAAATTGAAATATAGTAGTGAACGGGGAAACACCAACTTTATAGAACTACATGGTCTATTTAATTATATGTTACCAGAATAAAATGATATTCCTTGTTAAATATATGATTCTTGGAAAATGTTACATTCGATATGTATGATCTCTGAAAAAATACATGCCTTCTTAAATGATTTCATATTGTTTCTCAAGGACCATAAATCACGCAAACAATTCCCTAAATGTGTTAACTCATAATAAAAAATATGAATCATGTCCTTAAAAATTTATACAGTAATTTCCTATCATAATAAAGTTTAGATGACTCTATGGATTTCAGGAATCCACTAGTCAATTGACATGGATCGCAAATAAATGAATTGAAGATGGTAAAATAAATCACCTAGTGAACTCTCCTCAGTGGAATAAAATTGATTATGAGTATCTTGGATTTTATAATGAGATGAGAAACCTTTATCTAGCACTATTTATAGATGAAATAAATCATTTTGGTGTAAATAATAGTACTCATAGTACATGGATTTTTATTTTGGTAAATTATAAATTTCAATCATAGTTTTGTATGAAGCAGAAATACATTATGTTTTATATCCTTATATCTAGAAAAAAAATAACACATTAACAATATTGATGACTATTTGGATACATTAATTGAATATCTTAAATTGATCTGGTATATAGGTGTTACATATGATGATCATAGAAGTGAAAAATTCATATTGAGATCCATGTTTTATGAGGTGATAAATGAGATTTCTGTATATATAAAGTTGTCATGTTATTGTATTAAAGAAATGTTAGGGTGTCCCATTTTTGAAAAATACACACACTCAGTTAGATTGAAACATTCCTTGAAGAATGTGTTTTTAGGACATCATAAAGTTTTAGCCCAATGACATAAATACTGATCCTGGATAACATTATTTGTTGGGAATATAGAACAGTGTACAATATCTTCTCCACTAACAAGTGATTAAATATTCAAGAAAGTAAAATATATTGACACTATTTTTGATAATTTTTTTTAAAAAACTTTATGAAATCATATTGTAAAAAGTGAACAATTTTATTTGAATTACTGTACAATATTTGTTTTGTAAATTAGAAATTTTCTTGATGTCATGCATGTAGAAAAAATGTATTTGATAATATCATTGGAATTTTTCTAAATTTTCCTGAAAAAACAAAAGATGACATCAAGGTTAGGTTAGACATGATTGACACGGGGATAAGGGAAGAGTTAGCTCTAATAAAGGGTGAAAGATAAAACTTTCTTATTCCACGAGCTTACACTATATCCAGACCAGAAAAATTTCAATTTCTAAACTTATTTAATGGTTTAAAAGTTCTAGTGGGGTATTTATAAAATATAAATAATGTCGTGTTAATGACTAATTTGAAGTTATAGGGTCTAAAATCACAGGACTATCATGTTTTGATGCAAGATTCAATTTCTGAAGCTTTAAATTGAATTCTTACTAAAAATGTACAACATATATTAACCATACTCTTATTATTTTTCAAATCCATATGCAGTAATGTTATAGGCCTGATGAAATTTCCAATCACGAATATAGATTTTGTAGTGATATTATGTGGATTAGAGATATTATTCCCACCACTATTCTTTGATAAAATGTTCCACCTAATGGTTCACTTGGTTAAAAATATTTAGTTATGTGGTATTATCTATTACAAATGGACAATCCCCATTAGACAATATATGAATATTTTGAAAGGTTATATCAAGAGTTGAAGTCATATAGAAGGTTGTATTGTAGAATGATATAATGTTAAATAATTAATTGAATTCTATACCAATTACCTATCAGATATTGACAATATTAGTCTCATAACGTTTCACCATAGTAGACACCTTATGGGTGAAGGGATTTTCAGAAGAGGGTTTTTTATAATTAACATCACAGAGTGGGAGCAGACTCACCTTTACGTTTTACATAATAGTACAAAGGTTTCTCTATATGTTTAATCCCACAAAGTAATTCATTGATATTTTAATCCATCAAGGGATGAATTATAGATATCAAATATACATAATAAATAGTTTATAGGATGGTTCTAATATCACATTTATAAGGATTTATTTGAAAATATGAATTCAATCATCGAATTAATTCGATGGATAGTTAGGAGACCAAATGTAAATGTTATATATTTCATTGATTTTATAATTAATGGTTATATTTTCTATATAAATGAATAATATAAATTCATTACAATGTAAAATAGCGGAGTTACACTTATGGTGGAAGTGACGTGTGCATCTAGTTACAGGGATATAAGTCCAATTTATATGAATATGTCATATTTTGGAATCAACAAATACATATATGTGTTGGATTATAAAAATTTCATGTGAAGATTTTCCATTTCCAATGGGTTGATAATGGAAGTGTAGTGAAATTCAATGAATTGGGATTTGTGAAGGTGAATTTTGGTGTAGAAGGGTATAAGGACGAGTCATTCATAATGGCATCACAAGCAGTGTAGGTATGCTATTTCTCAGATATAATTGGTTATTTATCCTATTGGAGACTAAAAAATCTACAAGGTTAGATAAAAATTAAGTTGAGTATAACCCTTTCATTGGGAGTTCACAATCAGTTCACAAGAGTCCCAATATATATAATGTATTTTACATTAGAGGGGACCACAAATAGAGGATCTGGATACTCGATAGAGGATCAAAATACCGTAATCCCTTAAAAAAGGGAGAATTCAATGATAAGGTTAAAGTTTTTTTAATATAATATTTTTCCCTCATAATATTATGTGTTCTGTACTGCATTTAAATATTATAAATTAAATGTTAGACTACTCATACAGATAATGACTTCTCCATATTCTAATGTTATCGATCCCGATCCTGAGGAAAAACAAAATATTGATTCTAAAACTATAGAATCAATAGGGGATCAACAATATGTTTATGAAAAAAAATAATGTTGGAAAATCACCCTGTTAACTAAAATTATAAAGGCAAGAAGCAAAGTTATGAAATCTCAAGTTGGTTGGAATCAACACAACTAACCCATTGACCCCAACAATTCAACGTTCACTAGTTACATTAGGATCACACTGAGAATTCATATGCTAATTGATATAGATTCAAGGAACCATGTCATGTATATATTTAAGGCAACCATTTGGTAATATATTTGGGTAATGTTATGATATACTTTCTCTATTTCACTAAAAATATTTATAATGAAACATTGATTTACTTTTCATTATCCATTATAGAGTTTTTTATTATATATTATTTTCATAATAAATATATATTAATGGTCACTAAAAAAGATCATAGAGGCTCTCAAACACTTATTACAAAGCCTCATCTTAGGGATGCTGAAGGAAAAGTATGCCTACACCCACTAGTTATGTAAGCACACATTATAAACTAGGAAACTTGGAAATCATTCATTAGTAACCATGATGAGAAATCATTCCAGGTTCATTGTTGTTGATAATATTTTATGAAACTATTTATTTTATCCACTTTTATTAAAAATTATTAATTTATTATACATCAAAGAAGCGTTGAAAAAAATAAATAGTTAAAAAAACCAATATAACCCTTCCATAAATTGATGACTGGGTACACTTCACTTAAAAATAAATTGGTATGTATTTTAAATCTACAATAAAAGTTTTATGTGGTATTAAAAAATATATATTTATTTGTTTATATTTATATTTATGAATCAAAATATATAGAAACATTTATCACATGTCATTTTCTATGGAAGGAGGCCTGTGTAAATAAACAGGGTAAGCCAGTTGATAAAAACACACAAGCAATATGAGAATCATGTGTAAGTATGAAATAATATTAATTTATTATGATTTATAAAAGTATTAAAAAATATCTATTTATGTTTTTATGTTTTTATACATTTTAGACATAAGAATCAACATTGACTATACCTAAAGAAAAATTACATTTAGTATATTTAAAACGACTAAAGAATGTGGCTGTATTAGAGGTGAAGGTTTTGGAGTGTCACCTCAAATATATTTCAAGAATATAAAGGTGTAAAGATATATATATGATATTATGAATGGTATGTAGGCATAGATAGATCCTTTAAAATATATTACTATTTGGTATAGTGTAACGACCCGAATCTGAAGCCCTTCCACAGGTGCCCCGTACCCAGTTCACCACATGACCTCAAGCGTATTTCCCCAAACACCACATGCTGCCGACTAGCAGCGAGGGCCTTGGTAAGTTATTGGGGGAAACTATGCCCTCATTTGGTAAGGTATACAAGGTAAGAAAAACAATAGTCAATAGCGGAAGCAGTAACAAAATACATAACTGGAACCATACAATGGAAGAATAAATATATAGCAATGATGATAATGATGCAGTAGGTACAAATATCTAAGGAAAGAAATAAACACAACAACATGCTGAAATACAACTGAACACAAGTACTAAAGCAACAAAAAAATAAAAAAGATGAGAAAATCCTCAGCCTCTCAAGCCTCGGCTCGGTCCCATGATCTCCAGGTCCAGTGCAATCAAGAACCTGAAGCAGAAGGGTGCTTGACCTTATCTATACCTGCAACAACATAGTCTGCTGGGGACCAAAAGCATGGCCCAAACTGGGTGTGAGACAAATTCCTAGTAGTCAACCACCCAAAGATCTGTGCCTAATAGTCAATGAATACATGGCAGTAAAGTACAAGAATAGTAAATAGGAAAATACAAAACAGCTACAATTTATAGTCTAACATATAAACTACACAAGTAAAAAACAACCAACAAGTAAAACAAGGTAACCCCCTAGGTAGTTCTCACAACCTAACCCTTATGGTTCAAACTATAAGTACTAGAAATCCCCCTGGGAGGCACACACAGTATCACCCCTCCAGTTCAGCTAAAGAATATACTCTCTGGGGAAGCACTCACTGTTAATTTCCCCTATAGTCTCGTATCGTACTAAAGGGTCTCTGGGGAAGTACTCAATGTCAATTCCCCCTGTGTCCTGCGTTGAGGAACTACAGACTCTTTGGGGAAGCACTCAACATCAATTCCCCCTGTGGTCTCACATCATAATTAAAGACACTCTGGAGAATCCCTTTCATCCATTCCCCCTATGGTCCACTACACTAGGTTATCGCAGCCCTATGTATAAATAAACATGCATAGCGCGCATGTATCATACAACTAAACCTCAATAACTACTTGGCTATCATTCTAAGGCTCAGTAACAAAACAACACAACAGTTCCACTATCCTATAACAAGGCATGGCAACTAGCATAACGCCTAACAAGAAAATCAAGTACAATAAATATCCAGAGTACAATAAAAGTACTCTATTCACAAAGGTAAACCTCTAATATAGCAATCAAGCAATCAGGTAATCAATCAAGGGAAAAATAGGAAAACGCACAATTCTCATTCAAGGGAATTGGAAAAATTGCACAAAATATTTAAGGACTTCCTACAGAAAGGCACAAACCACCTACCTTGATCCTAGGAGATCGATATACTTGAACCACAATGCCTGATTCTCTTCAGAATGGAGTAGATCTAAAAAAACGCACAAAACTCTCAACCCACAATAACTTGAAAATGAGGAGGAACCATGGAACAAGGCTAAAGAATAAGAAAGAGCTTACCGAGGTGATCCCAATGCAATCGAAGGCGGTTGGAATGGAGATCGGATGGAGGCACAGCGGCTTAGGGAATATTTTCAGCCATACGGGTCACTCTCGGATGAAGATCCTGAAGAAGAAACAAGTTCTGTCCATCAGGTGTGACCCCGGTGTGTTTAGTGAAAAGAAAGAAAGTACACGGCATGTACTAGGTCTTTCCATACTCCGCCAAAATCGGCCTCCACGTCACCCCTACACACTGTGTGTGTGGACCGAACACGACCAACACACAGATTTGAGCGGGAAAAGAGTACACGGCGTGTTCTCAGAAAGTACACAGCGTGTACTTCTAAATTTTCTAGAAACTCCATTTTTTTCTTAAAAAATACAGAAAAAGGAAAAACATACCTGAACAAAGATCCGGGTTCTTACAAACTTTCCCCCTTAAAGAAATTTGTCCCTGAATTTCTCTAATGAGGCGGAGAAGGAGAAACCCCGAACAACTCTAGCCACTGCGATCGTACATCAGCCTCCCTCTCCCAGGTCTCGTCCTATACTCATCCATGATTCCATAGCACCCATACAAGAGGGACAGACCGCCCACGGAGAACCTTCGTATTGTGATCGAAAATCCGGATGGGATGCTCCTCAGACGATGCATCCACTTCAAGATCAACCTCCTCAGGCTGAAAGACATGAGATGGGTCTAAAAATTAACATCAGAGTTGAGAGATGTGGAAGACGTCATGCATGGCCTGGTACCTCTGGGTAACTGAAAACGATAGGATACTGACCCAACTCTCTCCAAAACCTCAAACGTCCTGACGTACCTCGGTGAAAGCTTACCCTGTCTCCGAATCCTCTTGTGTCCCAGCCTCGCTGCGACACACAGGAAAACCTGATCCCCGACCTCGAACTCCAGAGGTCGTCTCCGCTGATCAGCACAAGACTTCTGCCGAGACTGTACTGTAGCCATCCTCTTCCGAATCAGTTCTATCTGCTCTGAAGTCTCATGAACAAGACGAGGTCCCAAAAAAGATGCCTCTCATGCTCTAGACAATATAAGGGTGATCGACATGGCCTACCATACAAATCCTCATAAGGTGCCATCTGAATAGTCGTCTAAAAACTGTTTTTGTAGGCGAACTCCACCAGAGGGATATGCCTCTCCCAAGAACCGCCAAAGTCAAGAATGCAAGCCCTGAGCATATCCTATAACACATGGATCGTACGTTCAGACTGGCCATCAGTCTAGGGATGGTATTCTATACTCAAAAGGACCTGTGTACCCAAGGCCTTCGGAAGTCCTTGCCAGAACCGAGAGGTAAAGAACACATCTCTGTCTGAAACAATGGAGTGTAAAACTCCATGTAGATGCACAATCTCTCGGATGTAAAGTAGTCCCAGATCATCAACACTGAAGGTCTCCTTGATCGGAAAGAAGTGAGCAACCTTCATAAGTCTGTCGACAACAACCCAAACAACATTGTTTCCCTGAGGCGACCTTGGCAACCAAGTCACAAAGTCCATCGCAACATCGTTCCACTTACACTCCAGAATGGGTAACTACTGTAAAAGGCCTGCTGGTCACTGATGCTCCGCCTTCACCTACTGACAATTAGAGCATCTCATGAAAAAACCAGAAACATTCCTCTTTATACCTGACTACAAGTACTAGCGATTAAGATCCTGATACATCTTGGTGACGCCAGGATGAACTGCCCAAACTGAAGAATGAAAATCCCAAATCAGCTCCTCGCGTATGTCCACTGGAACCCATATGCGTCCTTGGAAACCCAAGATCTCATCCTCTCCCACTGTCCATCCAGGAAGAGGGTCCTCTCCTAACACATTTTCCTGAAGGACTAAGCCTTCTGAGTCTGATAGATGGCTCATCCGTACCCGATCAAGTAGTGTAGAGGTAACAGCTACAGAAGATAGGAAAGTCTGTCTCTGTCTGTCATGCACCTCCAGATGCATCTTAGAGAATAGAGTCATAAGCTGCCACTCACTACTGGCCTCTTGAACCACCTGAATCTGAGTTCTCCTTCTTAATGCATCTGCCACTGTGTTGCCCTTTCCTGGCGTATAGGCAAGCTCGAAATCAAAAGACGGAAGATACTTGACCCACCTATGCTGCCTCAGATTCAGATCACGCTGAGTGAAGATATACTTGAGACTCTTGTGGTCGGTGAAGACCACAAAGTGATCTTCCAGAAGATAGTGTCTCCAACAACATAAGGCATGAACAACAGCCGCCAACTCCAGATCGTGCATCGGGTAGTTCCTCTCATGTGGTCTCAACTGCCGAGACCCGTACATGACGACTCCATCTCCTTGCTTAAGCACAACTCCTAGACCGATACCTGAAGCATCACAATAAACGATGTAGCTCTTGACTAGCTCTGGAAAGACTAATATCGGTGCCGACGTCAACATCCCCTTCATCTCCTGAAAGGCCGACTCATAAGAATCTGACCATAAGAACTTCACCCCCTTCTTGGTTAGACCCATCAAGGGTGTTGATAGGTATGAAAAGTCCCAAATGAAGTGTCTATAGTATCCAGCCAGCCCTAGGAAACTCAGTACCTCAAAAACGTTCTTTGGCTTCTCCCAGTAAACTATAGATCTCACTTTCTCTGGGTCCACAGATACTCCTGCCTCTGAGATGACGTGACCCAAGAAGTGAATCTGTTCCATCCAAAAGTGGCACTTCGAGAGTTTAGCATAGAGACGATGCTCTCTCAGTGGACTCAGAACGATCTCAAGATGTGTCACATGGTCGTGTCGAGTGAGAGAGTACACCAAGATATCATCCACGAAGACCACAAAGATGAAGTCCAAGTAAGGATGGAACACTCGGTTCATCAGGGCCATGAAAACTGCAGGCGCGTTCGTGAGAACGAACGGCATGACTGTATACTCATATAGACCATACCTGCTCCTGAAGGCTGTCAGTGGTATATCTGATGGTCTAACACGTAACTGATGATAACCTGACCTCAAGTCGATCTTTTAGAACACCCAGGCTCCAAGAATCGGATCAAAGAGGTTATCGATCATCGGTAAGGGATATCGGTTCTTGATCATAAACTAGTTCAGCTTCCGATAATCCACACAAAGCCGAAGGGTACCGTCTACCTTCTTCGCAAACAGGACAGGAAAACCCCAAGGAGAAGTACTGGGTTGGATGAAACCCTTTGCATGTAACTCCTCCAACTGTTTCTTGAGCTCCTGCAACTAAGGTGTATCCATCCAATAAGGAGGAATGGACACTGGTGCCACTCCTGGAACGACCTCAATCGAGAAGTCTACCTCACGCTCCAGAGGAAAACCTGAAAAGTCCTCTGGAAATACATCCCTAAAACAATCCACCATAGGAGGAAATTCTAGCTACAATGTTCCCTGATCATCCAGATAAAGACTAGCAATCTGGGCTGTCACCCTTCCCAACCCATGATGCTCGAGTCCTGCTCGACTCGCCTGAACATCCCATTCACCTCTATGAAGAAAAGACTCACCCTCAGGTGAAACGAAACTCACTCTGTGGTGATAGTAGTCGAAGAATTCCTGGAAGGGAACCAACCAGTCCATCCTGAGGATGAAATCATAGCCTGTCATCCCTAGGACATAGAGGTCCCATGAGAAATGATACCCTACAACCTCGAGAGGGCACTCTCTACACTAGGATACACTAGATGTCCTTGTCCCCAAAGGTGTGTCTAGTGTCAACGAGTCGGCATAAGAAAAGACACAGAGCCCCAGGCTTTCCACAACCACAACAGAGATAAAGCTATGCATGACACCAGTATCGAAAAGATCTGAAGATAAAACTGAGGCTACTAAAATCATACCTCGAACTGTAGAAGGTCCGGGATCCTGCTCCTGAAAGGTCTGCTCCATCGCAAAAGTTTGGACTACCCTGTGGCCCTGTGACCCTGTGTGACCACTCTGAGCTGAACCCCCTATTGGTGCTGAAGAACTGGTGACTGACTTCCATGACCTCGACCTCCGCCTCATCCCGAACGACCGGAAGAACTCCAGTTCCCTGAATGGTGTGAAACTGGTGGTGCTGCTCATGAACAAGGAGTCATAGAAGAACCCTCGTCACCAGCTACTGGAGAGAAAACCTTGCAGAAACACTGAAGGTGACCCATCTTTCCACAAGATTGGCACTCGATTGGGTCCCTCTGGCACTGTGGCCTCGTGTGCCCTGCCCTTCCACACTGGTATCATACTACCTAGATACCTGAAGATGTATCTTGCCTCTTCAGATCACCACGCATAGGCTCCCTACGATGCTTCATGCAGTCAACTGGAGGAACACTAGCTCTGGAAGCAGAACCGACCTGGCTCGCAGCACCAGAGTCTCTTAGATTGCACTCCGCAATCAGTTCCTAGTTCACGATGGAAGTGATGGAAGTCAACTGGAAGATGTTCACCTACGAGCGAATCTCCCGCCCGAGTCCATCCTCAAACTTCCTTTCTAAAACACCCACTTCTATCCCGGAGGGGTGAAAAACGCTACAGCTCGGTGAAACGAGAGGAATACTCCATGACAGAAAGAGTACCCTGCTATAAGCTCATGAACTCCCAGGCTCGATCAGCCCTTAGGGTCTCTGGGTAGAAGTAGTCATAAAAGACGCGCTGAAACTCCTCCCAATCCATAAACTGCTGATGACCCGCCTGTGAGATCACGTCCCACCACCTCTTGGCGGAGTCTTGGAGCATGTAGGTAGAGAGCTTGACCCGCCTCTCTGGAGGTGTCTCCAGATGCTCGAAGATAGTTAGCATGGATTCTATCCATGACTCTACGGGCTGAGGTCCTCCTTCCCCCAAGAACGTGGGAGGATGCTGCTGCTGAAAAACCCATGTCAAGTCTGCCATAGTCGAGGCAGGAGGTGGTGCTCCCTGAAAGGTCTGCATCATCCTCATAAAACCTTCCCTGAACAGCGCATCAGCGCTTGAAACTGGTATGAAAGCTGGTGCCAAGGATGGACTGACTGGAGGATCGGCAGGAAGTCCCTGATCATCCATATCTAGCGTCTGATCACGGCCTGACAATAGACGTACAACTAGAGGACGTCTCAGAGGCATAGATATGAAAGATCAAAAGCACACATTAGATCATAATTAACAAGGACTGAGAACACAAGAGTAAAAAACAGGAACAGGGGAAGAAAAACATAGAAGTTTACAAAACACGACTACACGGTGTATATAAAAACTACACGACGTGTCTTCATAAGCCACTAACATGGGCGTGTACCCCTGCCCTACAATTTGTGTAACACCACAACCTACACGGCGTGCTGACCCCACACACGGCGTGTACTTGAAAACTATTCCCCTACCCGAGTCTCTTTACACGACTAACCCACACGGTCCGACTTAACCCGAGGCTACACGGCATGTTCCGAACAAACACGGCGTGTACTAGACAAGGCCTCGGTGGCCCATGTTGTTAAACACACAGCCGTCTACATGGCGTGTTCCGAACAAACACGGCGTGTATAGGTAAAGGTGACACCATCCCGTGTTGTTCGTGACACGACCAGGTACCTGAACAAGACTACACAGAATGTTCCGAAAATAAAACGACATGTCTAAGAGAAGGTGACACTGACCCGTGTTGTTCGTGACACGGCCAGGTACCTGGACATGACTACACAGCGTGCTCCCTTACAATACGGTGTGTTCTACTCAAGCTTCCCTGACCTGTGTTGTTAGTGACACGACTGGGTACACAGCTCCGAACTACACGTTGTGTACCTACCGTACACGGCGTGTTCCTGAAGTTATTTCCACAACAGTGTGTCCCTGCTCACACGGTTAGTGACACGGTCTAAAACTACATGATGTGTAGTAAAAAATTACACGCCGTGTATTCTGGGTTTTTCAAGGCAGTAGCTCAGAAACTGCATAGAAGCCCAGAAAACACAGAAAACAAGGCAAGGAGGTGCCAATTTCCGATTCGCGAGGGCCCATAACACGTCAAGAATCAAAATTTTGCATTCATTTAAGTAAAGTAGGAAACAAAAAATCCTCTAACAAGGCAGCAGAGATTCTATCAAGCATCTATCACAACATCATGCATAATCTACACAAAGTCTATCACAACAGCCTGCAATCACTACTTCACCCTAGATGGCATGGCAAGAATGCATTTCATTCGATTTCTACAAGTTATTATATGATGCATGAGATGGCATACCCTCATCTCACCGGGTTGCAACAGAAATAGAACCACAATCGTCAAGGAAATAACAACACAAAGAATGTGAATCAATCTAGGTGAAATCATATCAACCGTAAAATCTCAAAACCATCAAACTGCAATTAACGAGGTAGTATGGATTTTCCCTACACATGGGTTAGCTACACCCGAGCACAGCTTAATACCAAGTATTGAATATGTCCTATACCTAGATAAAGTCTCCAAACAGTAAAGAAAGAGAAAATAATGCCTCTGATACCACTTTGTAACGACCCGAATCTGGAGCCCTTCCACTGCTGCCCCGTACCCAGTTCACTACATGACCTCAAGCGCATTTCCCCAAATGCCAGAGGCTGCCGACTAGCAGCGAGGGCCTTGGTAAGTTATTGGGGAAACTATGCCCTCATTTGGTAAGGTATACAAAGTAAGAAAAACAATAGTCAATAGCGGAAGCAGTAACAACATACATAACTGGAACCATACAGTGGAAAAATAAATATATAGCAATGATGATAATGATGCAGCAGGTACAAATATCTAAGGAAATTAGCAAACACAACAACCTACTGAAATACAACAGAACACAAGTACTAAAGCAACAGCAAAATAAAACAGATGAGCAACTCCTCAACATTGCAAGCCTCGGCTCGGTCCCATGGTCTCCAGCTCCAGTGCAATCAAGACCCTGAAGTAGAAGAGCGCTTTCCCTTATCTATACCTGCAACAAAATAGTCTTATTGGGCCCAAAAGCATGGCCCAAACAGGGTGTGAGACAAAGTCCCAGTAGGAAACCACCCAAAGATCTGTTCCTAACAGTCAATGAATACATGGTAGTAAAGTACAGGAACAGTAAACAGGAAAATACACAACAGCTACAATTTACAGTCTAGCATATAAACTATACAAGTACAAAACAACCAACAAGTAAAACAAGCTAACCCCCTGGGTAGTTCTCACAGCCTAACCCTTATGGTTCAACCTATAAGTACGAGAAATCCCCCTGGGAGGCACACACAATCTCACCCCTCTGGTTCAGCTAAAGTATAGACTCTCTAGGGAAGCACTCACCGTCAATTCCCCCTAGAGTCTCGTATCGTACTAAAGGCTCTCTGGGGAATCACTCAACATCAATTCCCCCTATGGTCCACATCGAGGAACTACATACTCTCTGAGGAAGCACTCAACGTCAATTCCCCATGTGGTCTCGCATCGTAATTAAAGACACTCTGGAGAAGCCCTTGCATCCATTCCCCCTATGGTCCACTACACTACGTTCTCACAGCCCTATGTATAAATAAACATGCATAGCATGCGTGTATCATCCAAGTAAACCTCAAGCACTACTTGGCTATCATTCTAAGGCTCATCAGCAAAATAGCACAACGGTTCCACTATCATACAACTAGGCATGGCAACTGGCATAATGCCTAACAAGCAAAGAAAGTACAACAAACAGCCAGAGTATAGTAAAAATACTCTATTCGCAAAGGTAAACCTCTACTATAGCAATCAAGCAAGTAAAAAATCAATCAAGGGAAAAACAGGAAAACACACAATTCTCGTTCAAAAAAATTGGTGAAATTGCAAAAAATATTCAAGGACTACCTACAGAAAGGCACAAACCACCTTCCTCGATCCTAGGAGATCGATATACTTGAACCACGATGCCTGATTCTCCTTAGAATGACGTAGGTCTAAGAAAACGCACAAAACGATCAACCCACGATAACTTGAAAATGAGGAGGAACCATGGAACAAGGATAAAGAAGAAGAGAAAGATTACTGAGGTGACCCCATCACAATCGACGGTGGTTAGAACGGAGATTAGACAGAGGAATGAGGTTCGAGGAATATTTTCGGCTGTACGGGTCACTCTCGGATGATGTTCTTGAAGAAGAAGCAAGTTCTGCCCGTCAGGCGCGACCCTAGTGCATTTAGTGAAAAAAAAGAAAGTACAGGGCGTGTACTTTTAGAGTACACGACGTGTACTAGGTATTTCCGTACTCCTCCAAATTCAGCCTCCACGTCACCCCTACACACCGTGTGTGTGGCCCAGACATGACCATCACACGAAGTCAAGTGGGAAAAGAATACATGTTGTGTACTCAGAAAGTACACGACGTGTACATACATTTTTTCCAGAAACTCCATTTTTTCTTAAAAACTCCAGAAAAAGGAAAAACATACCTGTACAATGATCCGGGTTCTTACATATAGTTTGGAAGACTAATATATATGAAAGGATCAAAGTGATCCAGTAGTGGAACAAAAATCAGTTCATAAAGAGCCAATTGAACAACTAGATTTGATGATATCCATTCTCCTCAACCACTTACCTTACCCAAGGTAATAAATTTTTTCCTTAATCTATCCAAAATGTGAATAAAAAAACTTTCAATAACTTTATAATTCTAAAATTTTATATGGTGAAGTTTTTTGTGATTTATATCTATCAAAACCCACACGTCACATTTTGTCAGGGGCACAATGTATAATATATTAAGATACATGATACATAATAAAAAACTCCCAAAATATTATATGAGAGTGATTGTTTAAGTATCTCATGATCTGATCATTGTGTTCCTTATTCTGCTTCATGATATGGATGTTACTACAGTAAATAATGTTATTGTAACTTTCGTAGAATGGATGTATAATATTATAAAGATACATGAACTATATCGTTATTTTTTTCAAATAATAAAACATTAAAAGTTGATGAAAAGAGGTCTAAAATGAGGAATAGTGTTACAAATAGATAAAATGAAGGAGAAATGGAAGGTCAGATCAAGAAAATAGGTGGATCAACTAAGAAGTCGAAAGGACCTTCTGAGAGTAGATTCACATCACCAGTTCCACTACTGTTTATATTTACATTACAAGTTCATGTAGATACAAAAATAAAATATTAAAATATGTCTTAAATTGAATATTAAGAATAAATATTTGAAGACACCATTATAGACACAGTTTTTCTGGAGAGTATAAATGAGATTGTTAAGTTTGAATCGCTGGGAGTCTCAATTGTGAATAAAAACATGAGGTACATTTTCATAATCCATCTATCTAAAAAATGATATATTATTTTCATTATAGTTAATAACCATTAATATTTTTAATAGGAATATATATTACTACTATATAAATAGAAAACACTATAAATCACAATTTGGACTCATTAATCCCCTTATTATTTCTATTGAAAAAAATTCTTTGGAATTGGAAGAAATTGAAAACAAAAAATTTGGACTAAGATATCTGTTTGAAAAGAAAATAATAGATTATAGACTCTTGTTTATGGATACAATTTAGGGTTCAAAATATAAAATTTAATTATATAAAATATATTTTTCTTGTTTAGATTACTTATTTGTATTTGTTTTTTAGGAAGCACTAGATTCTCATGAAAATAAATTTTGGATACCCCAAATGTTTATTTTTTAGATTCAAAACATCGATTTACATCAAACCAACCACACATGATTCCTATTGTTACTTTTTAATGCACTACAATCAAAATTTTATAAATAAAATTTGAATTATTTGTTTTATTTAGCATTTTAAATAGATTTTTTCTATGATAAAAAACTATATAAATTAAGGTTAAATAATTATATGAAGTTGGTGAATGAATAGAAGATGCCTATGGATTTATTAAAATGGAAACAGATTAATGTATATATATATATATATATATATTAATATTTAACTATAAAAACATATTTCAAAAAAAAATTACTTATTTTGGTCAATGTTTATGTAGTGTTTGAAGAAAAATAATGATAATGATTATGGATATTACATTTGAAAATTTATGAAAGATATAATATACTATCAAAATACTAGTATCCTTGAACAGATAAATAAAATTTCATTTAAAATATTTGTTAATTTTTTATTTTTCTATATTTTCTCAGTGCTACCATAATTTAAAACAATATACATACTCAAAAGAAGAAGTAAATTTGTTTAAAGATGAATGGGTACAGTACATGGTGTTAGAATCTTTTCCAACATCAAATTGAGGTGATTACCAATTATGTTTGTGATTTATTAAAGGCTATGACCTTAGAGATACATTTGGGATATGAATAATTATTAGTTTAATGCTTATATATTATTTTTTACTTTTTTATAAAAGTGAGGTATAATGGAGGGTTATGATCTATAGATTATAGTTGATCTAGTAACACGTCTGAAGCTGCTCTTGCTTATGAGAGATTGGACTTTGAGTTTACAACTGAGATAATGGTGATATGAAAATTGTTTAATGATCCTTCTACCCAAAAATGTGAAGATATATTACCAACTACTAGGGAAGGTTCTTCCATTCTCATAATCTCATCATTTTCATTTTGTGTCTTCAATATAAAAGTGTCATTTTACTTTAAAAAGTGTTCCAAATATCAAAAACTGAGAAAAAAAGCTGAAATTGATTTCAAAATTTATAAATATGATTCATATTAATTTTTAACATGTAGTAATCAAACTCATTTAAATCTAACACATGATTTGGTTTTAATAATAAAAGTGTGAATTTTCTATATAAAAGTGAAATTTTAGATTAAAATGAACATCACATAGCCAAAATCAAGAAAATGAGATTTTATTATTTTCAAACATTATGAAAATGATGCATAATTAATTTTTAATTTTAAGGATTTTACCACACATCAATATGAAATATGATGTGGCAGGTATGACTTGAAGTGTATTTTTTCAATATAAAAGTATCATTTTAGTTTAAAAACAACATTATATATACAAATATGAAAAAACAAGATCAAATTGTTTCTAAAAGCTAGGAAAATGAATAATAATTAATTTTTGATGTGTAGGAATCAGCCAAACATAAATATAACACATGATGTGGCTGGTATGACTTGAAGTGCATGTTTTCAATATAAAAGTTTAATTTTTGTTTAAAACGTGAACCACTATCGAAAACTGAGAAAACAAAACTCAATTTTTTTTCAACAAATTAGGAAAATGATCCATATTTCATTTGTGACATTTAGTAATCAACTACACATCAATATTATTATTTTCATTTAATTTTAAAATGCATTTCTCGTATCCAAAACCATCCAAATGAGATCATGTAATTTTTAAACATTAAGAAAATGACCCATAATTAATTTTTGATATGAAGGAATAAACCAAATGTGAATCTAAAACATGATGTAGATGTTATGACTCAAAGTGGATGTTTTCAATATAAAATTATCATTTTAGTTTAAAAAATGCATCACATAGCCAAAATAGAGAAAATGAGCTTATATAGTTTTTAAACATTAGGAAAATGATACATAATACATTTTTGATGTGTAAGAGTCAACTGAATGTTAATATAATACAAAAATCAGTTCGTTTGACTCGAAGTGTGTGATTTCAATGTAAAAATATCATTTTAGTTTAAAACATGCGTCACTAGAAAAAACTGATAAAATGTGCTTAGATTATTTTCAAACATTATGAAAATGATACATATTTCATTTGTGAAATTTAGTAATCAACTACAAATTGATATGACACATGATTTGGCTGGTATGACTCAAAGTTTTTGTTTTCAATATAAAAGTTCCATTTAAGTTTAAAACAAGCACCATATATCTAAAATTGAGAAAACATGCTTGAATTGTTTTCAAAAATTAGTAAAATGATCCATAATTCATTTTTTACTTAAAGTAATTGAGAAAATTTCAATCTAACACATGATGTGATAGGTATGAATCAAAGTGCGTGTTTTAAATATAAAAATTTCTTTTTAGATAAAAACTCCCATAACATAGAAAAAACTGAGCGAATGAGTTTATTTTTTTTTAATTTATGAAAACGATTCATAATTAATTTTTAATGTATATGAATAAATCAAACATTAATATGAAACATGATGTTTCTAGTATGAATTGAATACTAGTTTTAAATATAAATGTTTCATTTTAGTTTAAAATGCATTTCATTAGAAAAAATTGAGAAAACGAGCTTGAATTGTTTTAATTTTTTTGGAAAATGATCTATATTTCCTTTTTTATGTGTGGGAATCGACCTCATGTCAATCTGAAATGTGATGTGGCAGATATGACTTGAAGTTAATTTTTTAATATAAAAGTGCCATTTATGTTTGAAACACACATCACATATCCAAAACAAAAAAATGAGCTCATTTTTTTTCAAACATTATGAAAATGATCCACAACAAATTATTTATGTGAAGGAATTGAATGCATGTCAATCTGAAACATGATGTGGAATGTATGACTTGAAGTGTGTGTTTTCAATATAAAAGTTTCATTTTAGTTTAAAACATGCATGACATATCCCAATCCCAGAAAACAAGATTGAATAGTTTTAAATATTTACAAAAATGATACATAATTCATTTATGATATGTAGGAATCGACCAAAATTAATTCAACACATGATATGGATGGTATGGATCAAAGTTCATGTTTTCAATTTAAAAATTTCATTTTATTTTAATACACACATCACTATCCAAAACCAAAAAAATGATATTTTATATTTTTCAAACTTTAGGAAAAGTATCCATATTTTATTTATAACATGTAAGAATCAATTGCATGTAAATCTAACACATTATGTATCTAATATTACTCAAAGTGTGTGTTTTTTATATAAAATATCCATTTAAGTTTAAAACACTCATCACATAACCAAAACCAATAAAATAAGCTCAAATTTATTTCAAACATTTTGAAAATGATCCATAATTTATTTTTGATGTGAAGGATTCAATAATGTATCATTCCCACATATGATGTGGCAGGTATGACTCAAAGAACAAGTTTAAAATCACTATTTTAGTTTAAAATGGGTATTATATAGCCACAATCGAGAAAACAAGATCAAATTATTTTTAAGATTTAGAAAAATGACCCCTAATTCATTTGTTAAGTGTAGGAATTAAACACACATCGATACAATGCAAAATGTAGATGGTATAACTCTAAGTGATTGTTTTCAATATAAAAGTGTCATTTTAGTTTAAAACATGTGTCACATAGCCAAATCCAAGAAAAAAAGCTCTGATTTCTTTAAAACCTTAAAAAATGATCCATTATTCATTTATGAATTATAAGAATTGACCACACATCAATCTGACACATAATGTGGCTGATATGACTCAAAGTGCATGTTTTCAATATAGAAGCACCATTTAAGTTTAAAACACACATCACATAGACAGAACTAAGAAAATTAGCTTGTATTTTTTTTAGAAAATTAAGAAAATTATCCAAAATTAATTTTTTATGCATAGAAATAAAACTCACATCAATCCAATACATTATGTAGTAAATATGACTCAAAGTGCGTATTTTCAATATAAAAGTTCTATTCTAGTTTAAAATGTGTGTCACATAACCAACACTGAGAAAATGAGATCAAATTATTTTCAAAATTTATAAAAATTATCCATAATTAATTTATGATGTATTGGGATTGACTACATGTCAATCTAAGACATGATGTGTCTGGTATGACTCGAAGTGTTTATTTAAATATAAAACTTTAATTTTAGTTTAAAATGTGAATCACCAGTCAAAACTGAGAAAAAAGATCTAATTTTTTTAAAAAATTTAGAAAACAATCTATAATTCATTTTTGACATGTATAAATTGACCAGACATCAATCTAATACACGATGTGGCCGATATAACTCTAACTGTGTGTTTATAATATAAAAGTGTCATTTTTGTTTACAGGAAGCTTCACTTACAAAACCAAGAAAATTATCTTAGATTGTTTTCAAAAATTATTGAAAAGATCCCTGATTCATTTGTGGCATATAGAAATGAACCACACATAAATCCAATACGTGATGTGGCTGACAAGACACCAAGTGCATTTTTTCAATATAAAAAAATGTTATTTTAGTTTAAAATCACATCACTAGAAATAAACTGAGAAAGTGAGCTTTGATTATTTTCAGATATTAGGATAATGACCTATAATTCATTTTTGGCATATAAGAATTGGCCACACATCAATCCAACACCCAATGTGGCTGGTATTACTCCAAGTGCATGTTTTCAATACAAAAGTGTCATTTTAGTTTAATGATATAATTATTATCTATTTAAGAAACTAATATAATTAATGAATGATAATATCATTAATATATTTAGTAATTAATAATATAATTCATATAGATTATTAATTAGAAATGTAATTAATAATTCATAATATAATTATTAATTAATAATATAATTAACAATTAATAATTAATTTAAAATTTACAATATAACATTTAATAATATAATTAATAGTAAAACTAATAATATCATTATATATATAGTAATTAATAATATAATTTATTATATGTGGATTATATAATATTAAAACTATTTTTTTATTTTTTATTTACTGTTACTAAAATCAACATTGGTTTTATTAAAGGGATATACTTTTGTATGGAGGTTTATATTTAGCGAAATCCTACCATAAGAGTTATTATTTTTTATATTTTTTGTAAAGTTTTTATTTATTTATAAATATCACATCAGTATAACTATTTTTTAGGAAAATTTTGAAATGAAACGATAGTGAGGTGTTAATTTTGTATTTCAATTATGTATATTTGTATTCCAATCATGATTTCTAATTTGAATTGTTGTTATAAGGATACTATCAGGCTTATATAGGGATATATATTTGATCTATTGAATATTTATAAAACTTATTATTACATACTGTTCATTATTCTGTAGGAATATAACGTGATAATGTCCAAGAATATATGTCACATTGATAAGGTCATAACAGTTCCCCACTATGATGAGAATCTTAAAGTTCTATAAATTTATTCTTAAATAATGTTCTGTAATTGGATAACATGTTATGATGGGACACATAGTACATAGACTATCTTGTGTAAGTAATCATAATAATAATAGGATTATTCTCCTGAAGTTCGCACTAAGTAATCTCCAAGATGGGAGATTATGAGAGTAGACCCACCAGTAGGAATTCCACATATTTTGGTGTCATCAGATATTACTATCTACAAGCATGTGTAATGGTCATCAAACTTTAAGATTATTATTAATAAATGTTACGACTCATGTAATTAGATATAGTTCATAAACCATGATGATAAAAGTTCATGGAGAAGTTTAATAAATTGGTTTCATCATGAGTGACATGTCATTAATTGATAAGTTGAGGAAGGATTTGTCCCTTTCATCATTATGGAAGTTTATATTGTGACCCTTTGATTTGAATAGAACCATATCCCTAAATTACATGGACATATTGTAATGACATGTTTATTTTATATTTTCAAAGAAATATGTATCGAACATATAGGTTGGTGATAGATATGTGCAACCTTTTTGATGATATATTATGACAAAGGGATTATATTACACAGTGAGTGACCATATGTGGTTGTCGACATTGTGAAATTACTTCTCTCTATTGGGTTCCTGGAACCGTTTCTAGATAGTAATCTTGGAATTTAGGCATGCCCACCTAATTCCAATGAGAAATAATACTAGAGGGTCACACACAAAGTGTTTCCATTGATCTTGATTAAATTAAATTTGAATTTAATTAATGTAATAAATATTATTTTCAAGACTAAGGAATAATTTTATTCAAGTTATATTGATCACATAAATTAAATAAATATGTATTCACCAACATATGAATAAAAATATATATATTTATTTTATCGAATATTTAATAAATATTTATTCTTAGGTATGTGAATGAAATATTTTTTTTCAAATAAAACATTTATTCCGGTATTTAATAAATACCCAGAAGTTCAAACATACCAAGACCATGTCCAGTGTTAAATAATTATTTACAAGCTAGTAAATATTATTTATCATTTGCACAAGATATCTCACACTATAAAATAATAATTATATTATTATTATGTGGCATGGGGAATACTACAGGTTTTAATATTATTTAAGGGCTCACATGAATTTAAGCAAAATTATAACCTAAACCCTACCTCTATAAATAGCCCGTTATGGCTATTGTGTAGTTAATCAAAAAGAGAGAATTATTGTACACAAGAAATTCTATTTTTGACTCCTCCATCTCTCTCCCACTCAATAATGGGATTACAAGCAATATTTATTCAAGACTGAAGAACGAGTGATCAAGATTGAATAACACAAGACATTTGATCTGCCGAACTAGAACATAAAGATCGAGGGACATTTCTCAGAGATCATTAAGAGAACATGTGGATAACCGCTAGAGGAATTATACCCTTTGATCCTCATAAGTGAAAAAAAGGAAATATGAAAGGGAATTTTCCTATGATCAACATTGACTATGAATAAAGAAACCTATGATGAGGTAATTGATTTCTTATAATCTAAATAAATTAATTATAAACTTTACTTGTAAGATCCTCACTCATGGTATGAGATATAGAAATATTAAAAGAAATTTTAACATATCTCCCACCACATCATGCTTCCACTTTTCTCAGAACTATAAAGTGGTATTAGTGGGGCCACATTTAAATTTTAAATTATTTATTTAATTTTTTATCTATGCACAAGAGTGGGTAGATTTTTATTTCATGTTATTCATTCTCTAATATTATTTGAATTAAAATTCTTTGAAATATTAATCATGTTTGTTCATTTTTTCATTTTCTTAATGGACTAAGAATAGATGAATAATGACTTTAGATTCCATCGAGAATTTCCAAATTTTTGGCTAATAATATAGGGTTACATGATGTGTAATTTAAAGTACACTCTGTGTTACCTGGGGCATTGCATCTGGATGTGTTGAGGGATATACAGTGCACGCATGCAGTAATGACATGTGTTGTACGTTGCATGTTGACCAGCCAACCTAGCACAAGGTTTTCAGATTATATGACATGTATATTCATACATGTCATGTAGTCAACATAGGTTTGCGACATAAATCACACAATCTACATGGTTATAATACATGGTCAAACCGCATGAAACTGACAACCTAGAGAATTTATGAGATACATGATGTGTATGTTTTGTGAATGATATTAAATTCATCAATTCCCATGTTTGAGATACACATTGAGTTATCTAGACAAACAAAATTAGATATACCTGATGTGCAGTTGAAGTCCACACATTGTGTAGTCTCTCACCCGAGAACACATTGAGTTTTCCAATGGGTTGGATGTGGATGCGGCATTAAGACCACATGACATGTAGCTGGTATATATACACCATGTAATCTACCAAGATACACACCAAATACCTATAAAAGTATCTTAAGCACATGGAAAGTAGATACATGGTGTGTAGTTGGGTGGTACACACCATGTAGTCTGGTTGAGGAACACGTCGCGGACAAAGGTGTGTAACTTGGATACACAAAAACTGAGATACATTTTGTGTAGTTGGTTTATATATGTCATGATGTATCCCATTAAAGGACAATATTTAAAATTACCTTAAATTGAAAAATTGTAGCATTGAGACCTTATTTTATTGATCATAACACCATTATGTTTTTGGAGAATTTATTAATGTTTTTAAAGATTTTTAAATAAAAAATTAATTTCTTATAATAAATATTTCATTATTGGTTCTACCATTTATTGTCTATGAATTCCATAAATGATTAGTATCTAAAATTAATTTAGGATGATTATTAAGATGAAAGGAAATTAACTAATTAATTAATTCAAGCACATTTATCTTAATAATAATGAACATATAAAGAAATGAATGCTAGATGGTTACTTTTGTGTATCCATTTAATGTACAACCAATCATGAGCTCAACCAATACTTATATATGTGTGGTCATTTATTTAAATTTAATTTATTGCATGATATTTCAATTATTTAATATTAAATTAAAATGATGGCCTGTGAGTCATCTATCCCTCCATTATTATATAGGACCTGTATGTCCCTGGTTATTTATGTAATCCTATTTAACCAAAACTTTGGTTCCCTTCACCTATGTGTGAGTTATAAATACATTTAAGTAATGGATTATCCCAAGGTTCATGGTGTAAGTTCAAGATGGAAACATTATGATGCCAACTCAGGTGATATATAGTGCAAAGGTGGAATGATGTAACTCATGAAAAGACCTACATTAAGAGTTATTTCCCCCTGGTCAAGGGTGGATTTAATGTCTTCTAATTAAATCAACTGCTAGATAAGATCATGATCAGATAACTTAATTTATTTATTTATTTCTTTGTATGAATTATTTGTTTTATGTATGTAATACCACAATCACATAAATAAATAAATTAATATGCATAGAAAAAAATTAAATAAATGAATTAAATTTAGATGTTTTATCTAACATGGTTAATTAATTAACAGAAACTTAATATTACCAATAAATTTAAATGATAAAACAAGATAAAATTTATGCATAATTATTTAAAATACCTCAACTTAAAATTAATTTAGAAAAATCCTTCCATTACTTTATTGGGAATGAAACCATATAACTAAGTGTAGTACATGGCCAAAGTCTGGAAACTTACTTTTATTGGGGAGTTATCATGAGGATTTTGGTTTGAATTAACCAAAATTTTATTCATTTTAATATCCAAATTATTTTTAATACAAAATTGGAGGAAATTATTGAGGAAACCCAAGTCAAGATTTCAGGACAGGGGAATCCAATCAATGAATCATGGAGCTGCAAGCCTACACTCAGAAAGAATGACTACCTAATTACTTTTTTATGGTTTTCATGTCCAAAGTTTAGATCATTAATAAAATTAATGGGGATTCTTTCCACAATAATGTCATAGAAACTAGACATTCATAGTTCAATGGTAATGGCTACTAGGGCTTCATAAAATAGTGGGAGAATTAATAAAATGAATTATTTTATTATTTCTCACATAATTTGTAATCAGGAAAAGTACTAATAATATTATCCTTTTAATTATAGAATAAAATTTAAAGATATTCATCCACATTATCCCTATGATCAATATTGGAGAATGGTAACCTCATAACTAGTAGTAACTTCCCAAAATGGAACAAACACCTTCAGGTTGTTTTGTGCCATGAAAGAAAATCATACATTCTAGAATAATCACTTCTTTATATGCCTACTAAGGTGGTGAGTGATTAAGATTTACTAGTCGATGAGAAACATATGATAAGAATGGTTGACATTCAATGTTTAATACTTTTATATATGTCAAGTGATCACATGAAGTCTCATGAAAACATGGTTTCATATATCATGATCGAGAATCTCTAAGGATTTTATCAGGAGATATTTAGATAGGAGTAGTTTGAGATTTCAAAATCACTCTTTTAGAACAATATTAGAGTAGGTTACCCATTTGGGAATCAATAATTCAAGATCATTAGCTACATTGAGTGCCTAGAGGTTCTAGGATGTAAAATCCACAATGAACTGGGCACCATTCTCATTCCAGAATCACTCTCTCAGATCTTCTCTAGTTTTTTTGTGAATTTTAATATGAAGAACATTGAGAAGTCTCTACTATATCTTCTCACTTTGCTTCTCCAAGTGGATAAGTATATGAAGTGTGAAAAGCCTTCAGTACATATGGAGAATAAGTAGAAATCCCAATCAAAAATCAAAAAGGAAAAGGATTATTTGCATCACCCTTATAAGAAGAGGAAGATCATGGGGAATGTAAGGAAACATGATGTTGTTTGTTTCTCATGTGGAAAGAAGGGCTGCTGGAAGAAAATTTTATCTAGAAGAATGAAGTCCAAGATTCAAATACATTTTTTATGAAGTGAAATTTATCCATTTCTACAAATTAGGTATTATATACAGCTTATGGTGCTCACATATGTATTAAAATATAGCAACTAAGTAGATTCAAAATAATTGACCAAAAAGAGGTAGATCTACAAGCATCCAAAAAATATAAACTTACTGTTAAATCTATTGAAGACTACCACCACACATTCCCAATTAAAATGATCTTGGTTTTGAAGGGTTGTTATTACGTACCATCAATTACCAAAAACATTATTTATGTATCTACTATAGATATAAATGGTTTTATTTTTAATTTTTAAAATAAATGTTTCTACTTTTATAAAGATTGTATTTTTTATTCTATGACACAATTAGATAATGGTCTTTATGTGCTGGAATATACAAATTAAGTAACGAAAATCGATAATGAAACATATTCACATGAATCATACCCCACCTAACATTGGAATCACTAAATAGGAAATTTAAATGAAAAGCATTTGAATAAATTACACAAAGATGAATATTTAGATTCTTTTGAACTAAAACCACTTGGTGTATGTCATGCATGTTTATAAGGAAAAATGACCAAATCTCAATTTAGTGGAAAAGGTGAAAGGGCCAAAGATCTTCTGGAATTGGTTCATAAAGATGTGTGTGGTTCATTTCCTATTAAGTAATTAGGTGGGTACTCATAATCCATAACTTTTAATGATTATTTTAGTAGATATGGATATTCATACTTAATGGGATGAAAGTCGGATTCCTTTTAAAAAATTAAGGAATACAAGAATGAAGTTGAGATCTAACCTGTTAAGAATATTAAGAAACTACACTCAAAATGTGGTAGTGAATATCTTAATCAAGACTTCATTGATTACCTATGGAAGTTTAATATTTTATCTCAACTCACACTTCCTTATAAAACTTATTGGAATGGTGTAAGTGAAAGGATGAACCCCACATTGTTAGACATGGTGAGAACAATAAGGAGTCATGTGATTCTTCCATTATCCTTTTGGGGATACACATTACAAGTAGTTTCATACATACTAAACCAAGTTCCAACTAAATTGAAATATATTATACCATAACAATTATAGAATGTAAAAAAACCTATGTGTTTATACTTACATATATTGGATTCTCAAGAATTTTTAAGGTTACTTCAGGTAACAAGCTTTCACACCAAGGCAAAAAGTGTATATTTATAGGATATCACAAAGAAACAAATGTATATTACTTATACAATCCTTCAGATAAAAAGGAAATCATTGATAGAAATCCCACATTGCTTTAGAAGGATCATTTCTATAAAATAAGTAGAGGGAGTGAGGTAGAATTTTATGAATTCTAGGCTCAGAATGTACAAGAGACGGAACAAGAACAAATTACACTAAGTCCCATGGAAAAATAATTTATTCCAAATATACAAGTATTATGTAAGAGTATTATAGAGGCTATAGAACCAAAATGATATAACTTTATAGTTAACAAGGTTAGGGACTCATTAATAGTTGATAATAATGATCCCTTGACCTACAAGTAAGTAGTAAGTGGAATAGATGTTTCTAAGTGGAAAGAAGTAATGAATTATAAAATGGATTCCATATACTAAAACCAAGTATGAATTTTGGAATATTCTATAGTGGATGTAAATATTGATGGTTTTAAATGGTTATTCAAGAAGAAATTAGACATGGAAGGAAAATTCAGTACCTATAAGGCACGTTTGGTCGCAAAAGGGTTTAAATAGCATCAAGTCATTGACTATGAAAAAACCCTTTCACCAATTTGAACACTAAACTACATCAGAAATATACTTACCATTACTCCTTACAATGACTACGAGATTTAGAAAATGGATGTAAAAATGGACTTCTCTAATGAGAACCATTAGGAAGATGTCTATATGAATCAACCCAAAGGTTTTGTAACTCTAAATGATTCCAATAAGATATAAAAATTTAAAAAAAATCCATTTATGGATTAAATAAACTATTTAGGTCATGTAAAATTCATTTTCCTGAAGACATAATAGAATTTGGTTTCATAAATAATGAGATCAATACTTGTGTCTAAAAATTGTTTAGTGGGAGTGCATTCATTTTATTAATAGTATATGTTGATGAAATATTATTCATTGGAAATGAAATACCAGTCTTACCGCATGTTAAGTAATGGTTGAATAAATTATTCTTTATAAAGAAATTGGGTGAGGAAATATATATTATTGGGATCAAGATCCATTATGAAAGATTAAAGAAGTCAAATTACATACATTGACAAGATACTGAAGAGATTCAGTATGAAACAATTAAATAGTGAATTATTTACCGTATTACATGACATTCATCTTTCTAAGAAAACGTGTCCTTAAACACATGAGGAGTTAGTAGTATAGCAAGGATGGTATATGCATCAGTTATTGGATCATTAATATATGATATGTTATATACTAGGATAGATGTATCTTATGCATTAAGTGTGGTATGAAGATATCAAGATAACCTGGGTGACTGCTATTGGATGTCTATCCAGACTATCCTTAAGTATCTTAGGTAACTAAGGATATATTCCTTTTTATAGAGGATATGAATAACTAGTCATTAGAGAATATGTAGATTCTAGTTTCCAAAATTATTAAGTTAAAATAACTTCATAAATGGGATTAATATTCACTTTTAGTGGTGGTTTTGTAAGCTAGAAGAGCTCAATGAAGGCTGTGGTCAAAAATTCTACTATAGAGTCCGAGTATATTGTGGTTTCTGTGGTAGGTAAATAAGTATTATGGATATGCAATTATATCCATGGGTTCAATGTGGTGCCTACTAGTAATGATACTATCATACTTTACTATGATAATAATATAGTGATGGATCACACAAAAATATCTAAGGTCACTTCAATAGACGAAGCACATACTTTGGAAGTATCATCTCTTGATAGATTTTTCTCTGAGTGGTAAGGTTATAGTGAGTATTATTTCCATGGAAGGCAATGTGGAAGTCACCTTGACTAAAGCCTCAACTCATCAAAAACATGATTATCATGTGAGGTATAGTGAACATAAATTCACAGGCTGTTGTCTCCAGTCTAAGTGAGAGTTTTTTAGAATTGGTGTCCTGGGACCAACTATTTATACTTTTATTACATGAATTTTAAATTTATTGAATATTAATAAATTTTTTTTATTATATATTTTTTGTTGGTAAAAATAAATATAATGTAATAATGTACTCGAGTATATGTCACATTGATAAGGTTATATTAGTTCCCCACTATGATGATAACATTTAAGTGCTATGATGAAATTATTAAATAATGTTCAGTATTTGGATAACATACTATGATGGGAAATATAGTACATAGACTTTCATATGAGAGTACTCACAAGAAGATGAAGCTTCTTCTTATAAATCTCATACTTGGTAATCTCTAATATGAGAGATTATGAGAACATATCATCAGTAGGAATTATTCAGATTCTGGTGTTATTAGATATTCATATCTGTGAGAATGTGTAATGGTACTTAGAATTTAAGATTATAATTAATGCATGTTAAGACTGATGTACTTATATGTATTTCATAAACCATGATGATATCAGTTCATGGTGAAGTTGGATACATTGGGTGCATCATGAGTGAAAATTCATTAATTGATAATTCAAGGAAGGATTTGTCCCTTCTATCTTTATAGAAAATGATATCTCAGCCCTTTTGTTGGAATATAACCATAATCCAAAATTTTATATCCATGGTGTAACAATGTGTTTGTTTCAGGTAGTCAAAGAAAGAGTTATTGAGCATATAGGTTGGTGACACAGATGTGAAACCTTCTTGATGAGATATTGCGACAAAGGGATTTTATTACATAGTGAACACTCATATGTGGTAGTCAATGTTAAGATATTATGTTCTTTCTCTTGGGTGACTTGATTCATTGATAGACAATAATCATTGAATTTAGGCATTCCCACCTAATGCCAATGAGAAAGAATCCTAAAGGGTTACACACTAAGTATTTCCATTGATCTAGATTAAGTTCTATTTGAATTTAATTAAGGTAATAAATATTATTCTCAAGACGGAGAAATAAATTTATTCAAGTTATATTAATCACATTAATTAAATAAATATTCATTTTACTGCATGTTAATAATATATATATATATATTATTAAATATTTAATAAATATTTATTCTCTAGTATGTGAATGAAAAATTTATTTATGAATAAAATATTTATTTAGGTATTAAATAAATACCAAGAAGTTTGAATGAACCAAGACTCTGTTCGATAATAAAAAATTATTTACAAGATGGTAAATATGATTTATAATTTGCGTAATATGGCGCACAACACAAAATAAGAATTATATTATTATTATGTGTCATGGGGTAAAATAAAAGTTTCAATATTTTTTAAGGTTCGAAATGCAATTAAAAAATATTCTAACATAAACCCCACCTCTGTAAATACCCTGTTATGGATATTATGTAGGTAATCGAAAAGTCATAATTGTTTCACACAACAAATTATCTTTTGACTACTCCTTCTCTATCCTTCTAAAGAACAGGAAAGAAAGAGATATTTTTCAAGACCGAAGAATGAGTGATCCAGAATAAATAATAAAAAACATTCGATTCCCCATGCTGGTGCCTGGAGATAAAGTGGTGTAGCTTAAAGATCATTAGAAGCACGTGTGGATCATCACTAGAATGATTATACCCTCAGATCCTCACTAGCGTAATGAAGGAAAACTAAAAGGGTGTTTTGGGATGATCAACATTGACTAAGAAGAATGAAACCAAATATGAGGTAATTGATTTATTCCAATCTAAATAAATTAATTATAAACTTAATGAGAAAAATATTTTCTCATGCTTTCAGGTATAGAAATATTAAAAGAAATTTTAATATATCACCCACCACCATAAAATTTTGTTGCGCCTTGAACCATCAAGTTGTGAAACAGATGCATAGCCTTAATCCGTGCTAAATATATACTGATAAATCACCCCTTTATCATCTCTTTATTTTTCACCGATAAAGGCCCCTTTTATCATCATTAAATAAAAAAATCGATAAGGGACCCTTTATCAGCACTTCAGTTTTATTACTGATAAAAGTCAAACTCTTTTAAGGGTGTTATGATTTTTAGTGATGTTTACACTGATATTGACTATTTTTAGCACTATTACATACCTATTCTATAATAGGGATCAAAGATTCCATCATAATATGTAACACCATTGACAATAAGGAGACCCATCAACAAAGACTTCACCATCAGATGAGTATAGCCAAAACAAATTAAGACCACCCACATGATCAACATAGAAGAAAATCCATATAATATCACACTAGAATACCCTGAAAAGTGTCAGGAAATACTTGATAATGGTGATGAAAGTTGGATTCATCTTGATCGACATCAATCGCTTGGGCACCCCTTCACTTAACATTTTGATGGTAAAATTTTATTTTTCTTTATTTTGTTCTAACATTAAGAAGTTTTTATTAGTTATTTTTTATTTTAATTTATATTAAAATATAATTTTTTTGATTATAATTTTTTCTAATGTTTTGATTTTTTAAATTTATATTATTATTTTAATATTATTTTAAATTTTATTTTTAATAATAATATTATTATTAAATTATATTTTTAAATATAATGAAATTATTATTATTTTTATAATTTATGTCAATGTAAAATATTTTTTTATAATTTTTTATTAATTTTTTCTGACTTTTGTTATTTTCTGGTTTTATTATTTTTAAAAGAAAAAAACTTTTATATGATTTTTAAATATATTTAAAAGTGAAATAATTATTTCATTATTTTAACATAATATATTTTTTATGTTATTTTATAAATTATTTGAATGTAAAATAATATTTTGGAATTTTTTCTATTTTTCATTAATATTTTCTTATTTTTATTTTTTATTTTGTTTTATTTTTTTATAATTTTTAAGATAAATTGGGTGTTTATTTTTTTATTTTATTGAAAAGTAATTTTTTATATATTTCCACATTTACCCTTTTTTATTATTATTTATATTTGGATTAGTCAACATTTTCAATTTATTTGAAAGTTATATAAATATTTAAATTCTTTTCATTTCTTAAAAAAATTATATTTATCTTGATTTTTTATATATTTGAAAGTAAAATATTGGTTTGTATATTCCTTTTTTTTATTTTTTAATAAAATGGCATTTACTTTGATTTTATTAAATTTATTTTAAAGTAAAATAATTTTTTTGATAATTTTTGAATTTTTTATAAAAATAAATTTCTTTTTTTTTTTCGTTTTTTACAGAAATCCCTAGATGAACTATACAATTTATTCTCTTCCTAATGTATCTTGTTCTCTAGTAGGTGTACCAAGCCTCGAGTCTCGAATGCAAACTGCAACCTATCTGGGTAAAACTAGCCTCACCACATTGCCCTCCACTATCGAGACATAATATCACATGGTGGTGAAATTAACTTGGCTGAAAACTATTACCAATGAGAGTAAAACACTACACCTAAAGGTCCACACCCCCAACCCATTCCACTAGGCCACTCCTATGGGGGAAAATATATTTCTCCCAATTTTTTAATTTATTTTTTATAAAAATAAAAAAATTGTATTCTTTTTTTATTTACCATATTTTTCTTATTTGTAAAATTTTTTTTGAATTTTTTACTGTATTTTAAATATAAATAAAATATTTTGTTCCCCCTTTTATCTTTTTTATTTTATTTATTCACTGATTTTTTTTAAATTAAATGTTATTTTTATTATTTTGTAAAATTTATTATAAAATAAAAGTTGTGAATTTTTTCAATTTTTTATTCTTTTTCAACAAAACATCATTGTAACAACCCTTTGATATCAGATATAGATTTTGATTAATAATTCATAACTGTTTTTTTGCATGATCTGATGTTAGTGAGGAATTAGAGGTATTCAGAGTGGGGTACTAGGGATACACCTACAAAATATACTACATATAGGTATTGGGTATCGAGTGTTTCACACCCTAATTTTTTTCTTTAATATATAAATTTTTTATTATAACTTGGTTGTTAAATAGTGAGGTTTTTATATTTTTTGATGCATTTTAGGCTATGTGTGTTTGATGTTCAGGGTCATTATGATCAAGAATTTCCTAAACTTGATCTAAAACCTTGAATTTTGTGATTGGACTTCCCAAGACATGTTATAAATAATCATGGGATTGTTGTGATATTGTTTTTAAGTGTTTCATGTGTCAGAGTAAATAATTATTGATATTTAAAATATTTAATAATATTTTAATATAAAATATATTTTTTCTTAAGTGTTAAGTATTTTTTAGCTTATTAATTTTATTAAATTAGTTTCTCATTATTACAAGGTTAAAATTTTAAAGTTAGTAATTTGAATTTAAGGGGTGTAATATGAAAATATTAGATACTTCTAGAAATGATATTTTAATGAAATATTAATAATATTTTTATTTTTATTTATTAAATAGTTTTCAAAAATTTAAAAAGGTAACCCACATTTATCTTATATACACACAAAAAAGTGATCACTAAGGGTAGTGGATCCCTCCTCCTCCTAGAGCTTATTCTAAAAAACTCTATGGAATCAAAGGTATTACTTCTTATTGTTCTCCTTCAGCTTTATCACACTTTTCAATTTATCTCTTTCCTTTTCACATTTTCTGTATCCTATGGTTTATAGGGATTTTGGGTTTCTCTATATCAAGTAAAAACACAAAAAACCCATAGTTTTATTTATCTTGGGAATACGTGTAGAGACCCGTAAATTTCAAGGAATTTTTTTCTTAATTTTATTTGGAATTTTACAAGAGCACAGTTTCTGACGGCACCTGATTCCGAGGCCCGGTGTGCCCAGAATCATTTTCCGAAGTTTGGCTCGGGTACGTTCAGTGAATGGACGAGCGGGTTTTTCTAACTTTTGAACCGGTGCCCGGAATCGAATTCTGAGGGCACCGATGAAATCGCAGCACCGGTATTTACTTAGAAACGCCTCTTCCAGAGTTACATTTGCTCGGGTGGGGTTTTTAATTTTTGGGCTTAAAGTTAAGAAATAAAATAAATTTCGACAAACTTTATTTTATTTCACTTAAGCCGCTTGAAGCCACTTGAAATCCACTTAAACTAAGTTGAAACGGATAGGCTGCTATCCAGAAATATCCTACCCTCTTGGTAGGATATTTGCGAGGTGGGGCCCGCACGAGCCCCACCGTTTCTTTCCGCTAAGTAACGCACCCGCGAAAACCCGTCATTATGAAAGTCAACTGACGCATTTTCTTAAATTCTTAACAGACCATTTAATTGGGCGGTTTATTTCGTGAATTAAATGAGCTGTTACTTTCGTTGAATTAATACAACGAATTGATGGGTCGTTACTTACCCTTTTTCATTTGTTGGCATAATAATAAAATAAGACCAACTAGTCTTTTTGGAGGATTACTCGTTGAGAGGTTTGTCAGAGTTCTTGAACCTTCATCCTCCTTCGCGAAGAACGCGAAGAACGTGAAGAACGCGAAGAACGCAAAGAACGCCGGCCTCCGACGAAGTACGCCGAACCCGTGGAAGTCGACGACGCGAAGCCATGTTCCGTGACACCGATGTTCCCTTCCTGCAACGTTATTCTGCGACGTCTCTTCCTCCGCAACGAATCTTCGATCAGCTGCTTGAGGTAAGAGTCTCAGACTTTATTTTTAATCTCCTTTGTGGTTTTTACCAAAACACAGATTTAATTATTTATAATTAAATTAAATCTGTTGTTTCTTGGTCCGTTGAGTTAGCCGACTCAACGCCGGTTTCCGCGACGACGTGACGCCTTTCCGCGACGACGCAACGATCCCCTCCTTCCGCGACGAGCAATTCTGCGAAGAACGTGCGTATGACGACGACCAATGAGGTAGGGATTTTATTTCTGGAAATGCCTTTATTTCCCGTGTTGATTCCGTTCAAGAATGAAGAACCCGATTCATAAAACAATTTTATTTCATTAGAAATTGTTTTCAGATATGTATTCATGTGTTGAATGTATTTCTCCCGTTGATTATCTCTAACGCGGGAGGGTGCGGGACAAACGAACACAGCCCGACGACCCTCCGCCATTCTTTGTTGTTATGCGGATTTGACGGGCGATGAAGGAACGTGCCGCAACGGAAGTTTGATGGTTCCGAAGTGAAGAGAGAGTCCTGGGAGGAGCAGCGGTGCAGACGAGAACATAATCGGACCACCGGAGCGACTCCGGTGGCCCGCGGAAGCCGCCGGCAGCCGGGAGTGGCGGCGCCCCAGCCCGCGGCAGTAGCCGCGGCAGCGGCGCTCGCGGACCCGCGGCCGCGCAAGTCCGGCGCGCGTGGGACGCGGCTGAAGCCGCGTCCGGTTGCCCGGGCGACACCCTGCGGGTGCCGTGGGATTGTCACGCGGGGGCGGCGGCTCCCCCCCCCCCCACGTCGCTCGGCCTTGTCCAGGGCGACACCCCGCGGGTGCCGCGGGGGTGTCACGCGGGGGCGGCGGCTCCCCCCCGCATCGCTCGGCCGCTCGGCCGAGCCGGGCTGGGCAGGCCGAGCCAGACCGGTCCGACCGGGTCGGACCGGGTCGGACCGGGTTCGGCCGACCCAGGGGGGTCGGACCCCCCGTCTTCAGACGATTTTCGTTCAAATGCTCGTAACTTGAGCTACGGGCCTCCAAACGACTTGCCGTCAGCGGAAACGTGATCCTTGGATCGAGATGGCCGTTTCGGTATATCGCACTCAAGGTTTCGGAATACTTTGAGTTTGGCCAGGTTGGTTCGTACACGAAACCAACTGGGCTCTCGGAGCCGAAACGCTCATATCTTGAGCTACGGACGTCTGATTGAAGCGCCATCAGCTTTGTTGAGTTCCTCTAAGTGAGACGGATCTTTTGGCCCACTCTGCCTGAGGTTTGGAGGCAGGTGGAGTATGGTCGGGTTGGTTTTGCCTTAAAAACCAACCAGGCCCCTGGGACGAAAAAGCCAATAACTCTCAGACCGGGCGTCCGATTGACGCGCCGTCTGCGACGTTGAGTTCCTGTTGACGATACAGAACTTTTGGATACATCAACTTCGGACTTTGTGATAGTTGATGTATCGGCCTCTCGGCTCGTGGAGCGGACCCTCCCGAACGAGCTTGCTGTGTGAGGGAACCCTGTGCTGGTCTTGTATCCTATGTGGGTCCCAGCTTAGATGATTCAATACTGGTCTTGTATCCTATGTGGGTCGCAGTATAGTTGAATCAATGAAGACAACTGGTCTTGTATCCTATATGGGTCCCAGCTGTGCTGGTCTTGTATCCTATGTGGGTCCCAGCTTAGATGATTCAATACTGGTCTTGTATCCTATGTGGGTCCCAGTATAGTTGAATCAATGAAGACAGCTGGTCTTGTATCCTATGTGGGTCCCAACTGTGCTGGTCTTGTATCTATGTGGGTCCCAGCTTAGATGATTCAATACTGGTCTTGTATCCCATGTGGGTCCCAGTATAGTTGAATCAATGAAGACAGCTGGTCTTGTATCCTATGTGGGTCCCAGCTGTGCTGGTCTTGTATCCTATGTGGGTCCCAGCTTAGATGATTCAATACTGGTCTTGTATCCAATGTGGGTCCCATTATAGATGAATCAATGAAGAGTGCTGGTCTTGTATCCTATGTGGGTCCCAACTTAGATGACTCAGTGCTGGTCTTGTATCCTATGTGGGTCCCAGCTTAGATGATTCAGTATCTATGTCTGATAATCTCTTTCACCTTTTCGATGATGTATACCTGCGTGAGCTGAATCTTGTGTTACTCTCCTTTGTGGATTGTGTTGAGCTATGCTGTGTGGATTTACTGTTTACTCTCCATTGTGGATTGTGTTGAGCTATCCTGTGTGGATTTACTGTTTACTCTCCTTTGTGGATTGTGTTGTCCTATCCTGTTTGGGTATACGTTTGCTTTCCTGTGTGGACTGGGTTGTGCTTGGGCTCGGACGTTGGAGCCGAACGAGAATTGATGACTTAGGTATATGTATGGGCATATACCTAAGAAGTGTCGGTTGTTACTTCGTGATTGTATCTTTCCTTTGCGGTTTATCCTTTGTGGATTTCGGGAGACCTTCGGGGGTCTCGGGATCCCTACTGAGTAGCTTTTACTCACCCCTGCACGGGCTATGCCCGCACTACGTTGTGTTGGTTGCAGACGACGGACAACGCTGATCGTGGTGGAGGCGTGCGGAGCAGGACGGTACCTGGAGGTGGACCACTGGGCGGGATGTACTCGGAGCGGTCAGGTGGGCCCGAGGAGCAGTGGAGGCTATCTGTACCCACCCTTCAGGTGGGACTTCCAGAGGACGGCTCGACGGTGCGACTTTTCCTTTCAGTTGCTGTTTTTCCTTTCAGTTGCTGTTTTTCCTTTCAGTTGTACTTTACAGTTGGACTTGTATTTCTGGCCCCTTTTACTTTCAGCACATCTTTTACTGTTTTTACTTAGTGTTTACTTTTCCGCTTTCTTACTCTGTGGTGCTTGTTTACTTTTCAAAGGCAATGCCTTCCCTTTTGTTGGGATTTACGCCTTGGTGCTAGTCGCCAGCCCCTGGCCTATGGAAGGCGGGTTTGGTGTAGTCACGACACGGGCCCCGAGGACGGGTCGTGAAAAATTGGTATGCGCGGGTCGCCGGCGCGGCAGCGCCGGCAGCCGGGAGCGGCGGCGCCCCGGCGCGCTGCCCGACAAGGCCGCTGCCGCAGAAGCCGCGGCGGCGGCGCTCACGGACCCGTGGCCGCGCAAGTCTGGCGCGCGCGGGACGCGGATGAAGCCGTGTCCGGTTGTCTGGGAGACACCCCGTGGGTGCCGCGGGGTTGTCATGCGGGGGCGGCGGCTCCCCCCCCCCCCCCCGCGTCGCTCGGCCTTGTCCAGGGCGACACCCCGCGGGTGCCGCGGGGGTGTCACGCGGGGGCGGCGGCTCCCCCCCGCGTCGGTCAGCCGAGCCGGGCCGGGCTGGCCGAGCCAGACCGGTCCGACCGGGTCTGACCGGGTCGGACCGGGTTCGGCCGACCCAGGGGGGGGTCGGGCCGGGTCGGCCCGGGCCTGGACCCCCCGTCTTCAAACGGTTTTCGTTCAAATGCCCGTAACATGAGCTAAAGGCCTCCAAACGACTCGCCGTCAGCGGCAATGAGATCCTTGGATCAAGACGGTCGTTTCGATATATCACACTCAAGGTTTCGAAATACTTTGAGTTTGGCCGGGTTGGTTCGTACACGAAACCAACCGGGCCCTCGGAGCAGAAACGCTCATATCTTGAGCTACGGATGTCTGATTGACGTGCCGTCAGCTTTGTTGAGTTCCTCTAAATGAGACGGATCTTTTGGCTCACTCCAAACGAGGTTTTCACACAGGTGGAGTACGATCGGGTTGGTGTTTCCTTAAAAACCAACCGGGCTCCTGGGACGAAAAAGCCAATAACTCTCAGACCGGGCGTCCGATTGACGCGCCGTCTGCGACGTTGAGTTCCTGTTGACGATATAGAACTTTTGGATACATCAACTTCGGAATTTGTGACAGTTGATGTATCGGCCTCTCGGCTCGTGGAGCGGACCCTCCCGAACGAGCTTGCTGTGTGCGGGAACCCTTTGCTGGTCTTGTATCCTATGTGGGTCCCAGCTTAGATGATTCAATACTGGTCTTGTATCCTATGTGGGTCCCAGTATAGTTGAATCAATGAAGACAGCTGGTCTTGTATCCTATGTGGGTCCCAGCTGTGCTGGTCTTGTATCCTATGTGGGTACCAGCTTAGATGATTTAATACTGGTCTTGTATCCTATGTGGGTCCCAGTATAGTTGAATCAATGAAGACAGCTGGTCTTGTATCCTATGTGGGTCCCAGCTGTGCTGGTCTTGTATCCTATGTGGGTCTCAGCTTAGATGATTCAATACTGGTCTTGTATCCTATGTGGGTCCCAATATAGTTGAATCAATGAAGACAGCTGGTCTTGTATCCTATGTGAGTCCCAGCTATACTGGTCTTGTATCCTATGTGGGTCCCAGCTTAGATGATTCAATACTGGTCTTGTATCCTATGTGGGTCCCAGTATAGATGAATCAATGAAGAGTGCTGGTCTTGTATCCGATGTGGGTCCCAGCTTAGATGACTCAGTGCTGGTCTTGTATCCTATGTGGGTCCTAGCCGTGCTGGTCTTGTATCCTATGTGGGTCCCAGCATAAACGAAACAATGAGGACGGCTGGTCTTGTATCCTATGTGGGTCCCAGCTTAGATGATTCAGTATCTATGTCTGATCATCTCTTTCACCTTTTCGATGATGTATACCTGCGTGAGCTGAATCTTGTGTTACTCTCCTTTGCGGATTGTGTTGAGCTATCCTGTGTGGATTTACTGTTTACTCTCCATTGTGGATTGTGTTGAGCTATCCTGTGTGGATTTACTGTTTACTCTCCTTTGTGGATTGTGTTGTGCTATCCTGTGTGGGTATATGTTTGCTTTCCTGTGTGGACTGGGTTGTGCTTGGGCTCGGACGTTGGAGCCGAACGGGAATTGATGACTTAGGTATATGTATGGGCATATACCTAAGCAGTGTCGTTTGTTACTTCGTGATTGTATCTTTCCTTTGTGGTTTATCCTTTTTGGATTTCATGAGACCTTCGTGGGTCTCGGGGTCCCTACTGAGTAGCTTATACTCACCCCTACACGGGCTATGCCCGCACTACATTGTGTTGGTTGCAGACGACGGACATCGCTGATCGTGGTGGAGGCGTGCGGAGCAGGACGGTACCTGGAGGTGGACCACTGGGCGGGACGTACTCGGAGCGGTCAGGTGGGCCCGAGGAGCAGTGGAGGCTATCTGTACCCACCCTTCAGGTGGGAATTCCAGAGGAAAGCTCGACGCTACGACTTTTCCTTTCAGTTGCTATTTTTCCTTTCAGTTGCTGTTTTTCCTTTCAGTTGTACTTTACAGTTGGGCTTGTATTTCCGGCCCCTTTTACTTTCATCACAGCTTGTACTGTTTTTACTTAGTGTTTAATTTTCCTCTTGCTTACTCTGTGGTGCTTGTTTAATTTTCAAAGGCAATGCCTTCCCTTTTGTTGGGATTTACGCCTTGGTGCTAGTCGGCAACCCCTAACCTATGGAAGGCAGGCTTGGGGTAGTCACGACACGGGCCCCGAGGACGGGTCGTGACAATACAAGTAGCCTTATGCATGGCATCTATACTAATTTTGGGGATTTTATTCAAACTTATGGTTCACTGGGAAGTGTTCGAACTTCCATGGTCCTTTTAGATTATTTTATTCTTATACTTTTTAATTTATTATTAAATTTTAATAAGTCCTTAGTGACTAATTATGTTATTATGTGGATAATTTACATGGAAATTATTAAATTGATACAAAGAGGTAGGTGAACCTATATTAATTCCTATAAATTTTTTAACCATGAGTGCTTGAATTATTTATTAAAAAGTTTTAAGTTATATTATATTTATAATGGTTGTTTTAATAATCCTTGTTGGTTTCAATCTTTTGTCTTATTATTTTTTTAAATGAGTAGAATCTATATGTCTAAATGGCCAAGAAAAATTAAGTTAAAATTGATTCTTATAACATGTTCTATGAAATTAATAGCCTATTTTTCATGGTTTAATATCAAATATTTTATATTGGAAGGTTGTTATATATTTAAAGGTATTTTTAATACTCTTTCCAATGGGAATTTTCATGGTTTATGTGATTCTTAAACAATTACTAATTATTTTTGGGAAGAGAACATTGAATCATTAAAATTTATGGGTGAGTCCACCAAGTTATTTAGAGGGACCATAAGGGGGATGTTATTACATAATGATGTGGTTATTAATGATACACAATTATCCCTTGAATATCTATACTTTGAAGACAATTCTCTCTTATTTGGCTAACTCAATGGGGAACAAAATTCCTCATAATTTTTCTACTAGGTCGATATGACACTCATTCAGGAACAAAATTCATGTGATATAATGACACTTTGATTTCAAGATCAATATGGAACTCCCCCAATAAACCTAACTCATGTGATATGAAGATGATGTAGAGGCCCTAGAAACCACAACCATAATTCCATGGTACCTTCACATGATGACATACATTATAGTGATTTTTTTCCTACTAATGTCTTTATTTACTAAACATACACTTCATTACCTTGAATTATTATTTTCAATTAATCTTATATATGTTAACCAAGTTATTGTTTCCCATAAAATATAAATTTGGCACTTTTATACTTTGATTTCAAACTAACATGACTTGATTATTTTGTAATTTTTATACATTGGGGTATTAGTAAAATCCTATGATGATTGTTATGCTCACACCATACATAAAACTATGAGTGTACAAAGATTATATCCGTGGATCTATTTTGTAGGTGAAGATAACAACTATTCCTTTTAAAGATATCACCTGATTAGTTCATTATGGAGTAACAAAGGTGGTGATATTTGAAGAGTTCATGTGTCATAAAGAAATAGTTGTGTGTCTCTTTTTCATTTATTGTTAGCATCAATATGTTATATTTGACTTGTATCATTTATGTATATTCTTTGAGATACAAATTATGTCTTTTATGACTGATTAAGTTGTGTTTTTTATTGATTCATTATTAAATTTTTTTATTTTATTTAAGTTATTGGGGGTTAAGATGTTCCCAATATTTATGGTTGATTACCATAAATCTTGTTTCCATCCTTCAGTGATTGGGAATGCACCTTGAGCCTTTTAGAAAATTGGACTGGGCATTGGAAAAGGGTGGTATCAATTGGTGGAAGGCTATCAAGTACCTAATGTTCCTATAGAGCATGGAGCCCCACCAACAAGCCAATGAGGGAGCATTGGGTCACTGGTAGAGCACTGAGTACCTGATTCAAGATGAATATGTACCCGGTGAGTTATGAGATGGGGTTTTATGGGAAAACCCATAACTTTACATGAAATATCCTTATTTTATTCTTCTTATCTTCACTTTATCCCCACAGTCTTGAATTTATTTTGAGATTTTCCTTGGTATTATAAGATCCTCTCACATAGCCTCTCTTTTGATTGAAGTGTAATTCATTGGGTGGGTCCTATCTTGGAAAAGATAACACCATAAATGAACTTTATTTCCATTTCTCTAATCATTAACATGTTTTTTCTTTTAAATTCCAAATTTTGAAATTATATGGATGGAACTAGGAATTTTTGGATCTGAAATGAATCAGGTGGCATCCTTCTTTGACTGAGTTCCCTTACACTCATGGTAGGAAGTCTTTACAATGTTATGATGTTTATATATTGTTATATAGTCTAACATTCATATAAGTGTGTGAGTTAACCCAGTAATGTTATAAATTTGGTTATCAAATTTCTAGGTGAGTCTATATAGATGTGGTTTACCCCTTTATGGCTAGAGATAGTTAATTTGAAATGGGTTCATTAAATCCAATTTTGTTGGCATGTTTGAGTGTAGGGTTGTTCGCTTGGGTATGTTGATCCTAGTGCAAGTTTGTTAGACTTCATTATGACATTGATCACTTAATGTCATGATATATGGGTTTAGGTTATTAATCAATTAATTTTGAGAATGTTGGGTTTCATGATTATTCTCTATTAGGAACTCCTCCTGGGCCTATAGTGAAGATGAGAGTGACCCTCATGGCCCAACTCCAATATGCCCCATGTTAACGACTATCAATGAGGGTATAAAACATATTAATGAGAATAATTACCCTCATATAACTTAGAAAAAACATAAAAAAATATAATAATCCCATAATGTTTGAGTATGTCATAAATACATGACCCAAATGAAATACCAATAAAATTCACTGGTAGTGAATTTACTGCAAAACCCAAGATCCAAGCTAGTACTGCCTATTTCGGTCTTTAGAAGTACCTTGGAAACCTAGAAAATAGTTAATATATATATGGGGTGAGAATAGAATGTATACTCAGTAATATTTTACTCAACAAATCTCATGGAAATGTGGAATAATCAAACCAATTCTATAGTGAAAAGAAAATAAAAATAACCAACAACTACAAGGTCAACTACTACATAGACTCAGAAAACCTAACTCACCGTGAATTGAGTCTAAGTGTGATAGAATAATATCAAGAATAAAAATTAGTCTCCCTAAAACCACTTCTCCTTTGATTTTCCACTCTCATTCCCTAACTTCAAACATCATATTCTCAATCCCTATAATATATGATGTAGGTGAGGGAGAAATCCTACTTATGCCAACATCTTATATGGTCCAACATAATGTGTTTTCATTAATCCATCCATACCCCAACCATATCCATATAATAAGACTCAACCAAATTATCCTCATTATCCCACATTCACTACTACAACTGATGTATCAAGTACAGTAGGGTATCATGAACATGAAGGATATTAACCTCATTTCCTTTTTTATCCATGAATGAACCCCACCATATCTCACAACATCATCCAAATAACTAATACACTATACCGAACATGTTTGGGAGTGTGGGGAAGAGGGGTAGTAAACCCTCTATCCTAACCTATTTGGATATTGGGGAAAACACACAGAGCGCAAAACATTTGGGAGTCAGTAAGGTTATTTGATTTGGGTTGGGTGCATAAATAAATCATAAGAAAATACATAACACACACACACACACATATATATATATCACCAAAACTCATACATAAAGGTATAAAAACACTATAACCCCAATCAACACCCACAACTATCACCACACTACCATAACCACACACACCACCACCCCTACCATATATAATGAAATCCATCCCCAAAACACCATATGAAATAGCTAGAAAACCTTCTCAAATTTCTATTTCAACCAATTATTTAACAATTAAAGACTTACCAATTGTCAAACACTTTATTTTTATTATATCATTAATCTTCCATATATAATTAAAAACCACCAAATACATCATCCACATTATTACCATCCATTAGTCATTTAATTTTATGAATTAGCAATTTCATGTAAAGTACAAGCATATTTGTTTCCACCCATTTTCAAATTTCCAATTTTACTATTCTGAAACACATTCTATAGCTACCAAGAAACTATCAGACTTCCCTACATCAACCTACCAATCCTTAACTTAAAAAAATCCACTCATAACCTATTTCACACTAAAATAAGGAAACCAAATAACTAATTTATTACCCACACTAAAAACCCATCCAACATCAATCAACAACCACAAAACTAGCATGAAACACATCCCATACTAACCAACATAGACCCTTTCCCACTACATAAAAATTCACAAAACCAACTAAAAAATAATAACCCACCAATACATAACAACCACATGAAATACAACAAGTAAGACAAACAACAAAAGAAAACACCTTAAAATACTAGAAACAACACATTCAAAAATTCCATTTTTATCTTACTTTTATTTTCCTTAACTTCATTTACATGAGAATCCCCAAAACAACTTTATCATCACAAATTTTTTTTACATTACCATATTTATGGGATTACTCCTTGTGTAAAGGGTGATTTTAGTAGCTAAATTTCATTAAGAAAAAATTTCAAAAAGAAACAATCATAATTTCTCAACAATATCAATAATAAATTCACTATTATTAAGAAATAATATGGAACTAATAAATCATATGTGAAAATACTCCCTTCCCCTTCAATTTTACTTTAGTCTGTGTCATTATCTTTTAGTAACTCTATTATTACCATCCAAACAAAGAAATATAGGCATGAAACTTTTAATATTTTAAAAAATAAGTGAGATTTATTCTATTCAGTACTACTATATGTATCTCTTAAGGAATCACCACACAAGAATAGAAAAATCAAGGTTCAATAACTATTGAACTTGATAGAAACTACTCCAACACCTAACCACATCATCCCAACATAAAAACCATTATCTTTAATCCCATGAAACAAATGGTTCGTAGATAAAACATGCAATGGTTGGTTGGTTAAGGCGACACCATCAATATCTTCTAGAAAAAACCATTTAGGTTGATGATAACACTTTAATAACCAATTATATATCAAATATTTTAACTGGGAATGCTATCATAAGCAATAAATACAAGTAAACATGTCCAATAATTACCAAATCATGTTAAGAAGATAAATATGATAAATAATCATGTAGAATAGAATAATAATCACAGATACCTGTTTTATAGGTAAGAAACCTAAATAATCACAAAAACATATTATACACCTAAGGTGCATAGAAAAAATATCAGGAAATATAAGAATAAAACCTACATGGAAAGGAATATGCATGGAATGTGAATCTCTATGTGATTATAATGATTAATTTAATGCTAATTCTATGCCATACTGGGCCAAGGGTAAAATATTGTAAATATCATAAATCAGTAAGCAATGAAAAGTACACCAATTACTTGAGGTGAAATCATAACCAATTATAATAACTAACAACATAAACAACAATCCTATCCTTAGAAACTTGGGATTTTCCCCATGCATGGGTTGATCAGTCCCAAACATATCTATTTACTAATTACTAAAACATTCCTAGTCTCCATCCTACCAACCCAAAATAGAGAGGCAAAGGAAAATAAAACACTATTAATACCCCTTTGTAAATTCTTGAATCAGTAGTGATTATCCAATAGAAGAGGATAATATTAATTGTTAATTTATATAGTTTTCAGGTGATTTGTTATTCATAAATACCATTTTAGTGCATTTTACACTTTGAACATCATTTCACATCATGATTGAGATTCTTTCCTAAAATGCACTATTACATGGTACATTCTTGAACATCTCATAAAACAAAAAACGGTCTTGATTTTATTTTAATATTTTAATTTCATGTATCCCATTATATAAAGAACAATTCATTATTTTAGTGTACTTGTAGATTCAATTTTGAAGACCACCAAAGTGGTATTTGAACCAACCACATTCTGGGTGATGTGAGCTGGACAGCAGCCCAATACGAGTATTGTAGTGGCCCTGATTCAAACCCAAAGAGTTTCAAAATATAACTGGAGATATAAGACACCATGGGGAACATTTCATTCAACATTTTACCAAGATAATTCGAATGTTTTAATGTAGTTACAGGTGGCCCAAGTTGTAGATGCAATTCGGGGCCAGATTCCACGGCCCAGAAAAACAGCCCATGATTTAATTCATATCTCTAAAACCAAAAAGTATTTTGGGATGAAATTTTACAAGATATTTGGGGACATCTTGGGATTCATTTAGGTTGTCTATGGACCACTCTAATGCGGCCTTCTATAAGGTGATTTCGGCGCTTCTGTTCGGTGGTTGCAAGCTGACTCCCACTTCATGGAAAGAGTTGAAAAGTCTCCTCTACATTTAATGTCCACCCACTTTGGCCTCCCATAATTAATTAAATAGACTTTGGGATTGGTGGCTCGACCCAAGGATTAATTTTTTCCTATTTAAGGTAGTATTGGTGGAGGATTTAGGGATCTTTTGTGCTTTGTTTCATTGTAATGTTATGCTGTCAATTTGATGTTGTAATTGTTCTTCATTCTCATGCAAGTTGTTTGAATTACATTAGTTATTTATAAAAGTTATTCATTTCCTCTTTTTCTTTTATTCTTATTTTCAAATTGATACCTTTGACTCAAGGTGTGATATTATTCACACCAACACTTGTGAATTTATTCACACAATGATGGATTGGTCGTTTCATTGTTTTATTTTTCTTCTTCAATTCCTCCCCTTTGAGTCTAATTTATACTTCCTTTGATACAATAGAATAAATGGAGGGATAAAACCTTATGGGTTGGTCCTATGGAGTTTAATGGGGAAGGTTGGATGTTATTTTATGATCTAAAATTCTTTAATCATTTTATTAATTTAAGATTTCCATTTGATGATTATTTTCTTCTTCATCTTCGCCAACTTTAACAATGACAAATTTTGAGTGCTAGTACGATCCAATTCCTTAGAGTGATCATTAAATTGATCCTCTAAGTGATTGTCAATTAGCGTTAGAATTTTTTAAGGATTAAATTGGTGAATGATGTTGAGGAATTATATCATTTTGTGGATACGTCTGGAATTACTGAACTGAAACGTTATAAGAAAGAAAATATATCTAATCTAACCCTAGTAACAACTTAGGATCAACTCATCTCCATTAATTATTTTAGAATAAGTAATTTAAGGATTTTTTTAAATTAAATCAATAGTTTCAAATCAAATCAATCTAAATAGTTGGCAACTTCATAGCCAAATCACTCCAAAATCAGAGTGTCTCTAGGTTTCTTCTTCGGTTCCTATGGATTCGACCCCTACCTGTATTACAATGACCGCATAACTGTAGGGTAAATTTGGGCGACACCAGGGAGCCACTAAAATGGTGCCTCAATCCAATCAGTCACATGACCTCAAGTGCACCTCCCCATATTCTAGAGACTATTGGCTAGTAGGAAGGGTCCAATGATGGTACAATGGGGATAATATACAGTCATGATTAAAATAACACAACATTATAAGAGATAATAAATAAATCAATCAACTATGGAAGTAGTATAAATAAAGGATATGATAGTGTATGATAATAAAAACTCATAAAATGGGTAGATCTAGATATAAAATGATGCATTTATGCCTAGATGAGGGTACATAACTAAATAAAAAATCATACAGTAGAAGGTATAATAAATTACATGCACAAAAAATGAATAAAAAGACCCTAGGATATATCCCTTACCATCCTTATCTTTATCTTAGCCTTGTTATCCTAACTCCCATCTCTAGGTACAAGCATATTAACACTAGCATAATCCAATGAACCTGAACCTGTAATCATGAGGTCTGTTCGGGTGCCCCAGTGCAATGTTAGACTGGACAAGGTGTGAGATATACTCATTTGGCCAGAAAAAATGGTGTATAAACCTATTCAACACATGAATATAAAATACAACGATGTGTAAATATGACATGTAAAATAGTAGACAAATAAAAGTAAATAAGTCGGCTCAAGTTTCATAGGGACACCTGGCCGACCATACATGTTTTGGCCTAAGTTGTAATATCTCAAACCACGATCAACCTATATAGATATAATATATGTGAATAGAAATATATATAATTTTCTAGGTGTATGGACATGAGAACACAACAAGTCCATCATTAGGGTCGAATACAAACATGGACCGAACCCAAACATGTTACTTATCTTGGTTGATGAATTCTTAAAAATGATAAACTAGAATTCATATATCATTAAAAAAGAGTCACTAAGGTTATTAATAAAAATGTATCATGGGCCTGTCCAAGGAGATCCATAAAAAAATCCCAAGTATCACAGTAGGAGCTATATAATTACCCATCACCGTAAGAGTCTGTCCAAGGCAATCCGTATCGAGGAATCACAAGTATCATTCTTAGTATGGTACAAAGGCATAACCCACTAAGTCCATCCTAGGTATATCACATAGGGGACTGAGTATCACTAATGGAATAGTATAACCATTTTCCACTAATCCTATTCAAGGTACCTCCCCTAGGATACTAGTATCACTCACATGAATAAAAATCTCAATCAACCAATGTGCCCATAAAAAAATTCCTACATGGTATCGCTCAAGGAAATTAGAGGAAACTCACCCTAAGATTCCATCTAAGGAATTACTACATGTGAATATAAGTATCACCCTAGGCGTAACATAAATCATGTGACCTATGATCCTATCTAAGGAATTCCATAAAGAGGAACCTAAGTATCACTCAAGTCATACACAAATCATTTAATTATTTAAATTCAAATAACAAATAGGCCATTTTAATAAAATTTCTATATCATAATCCAAGAATAAAAAAGAGGTTCATGGCCATTATTCATCCCAATTATAAAAGTAGGGACCATGTACTTATGCATTCCATTCATCACAACTCTTTAGTGATACTAGAGATGTCCATGGTAAGTACTTGCAAAAAAAGACACCCCACTTATAATGAGGGTTCAAGTATACCTAAAAGTTTTAGGGACACGTGACTATTCATGAATAGTAAACACCATACATGAAATGGTATGATACAATCAATTCTAACACACATGCCACAATAAAACATTAAGTTACTTCAATAAAAAGTAGGTCACAACCATTTAGGTGAAGGTTTTGTGACTAGGGATTAATATATTAGAGTGTTACATTCTTCCACATTCCAATAAAACAATCCATTAACATTTTATAAGACAGTGCGACCTAGTAGGTGAATTTTATTAGAAAATAGGGTTTTTAAAATTCAATTTCCACAACCTTCAATGATATAAATTTAACACAAAAGGGATACTATAATTAGGGAGTTATATTCTACATATTAAATTTCATATTTAAGATGCACCATATAGAAATACCGGTGCATGGCCCAATGAAACACTTTATTAAACAACAAAACCTTGAGTGAAAATCTATTAACCACCTAACTCATACTTAAGATGATCCACTCATCCAATATCAAGCCTTAATTTGATTCGGTTAAAGATTAATTGAAGAAATGAACAAATGACCTAAAAATAGGGTGAATTAGCTTACACCAAAACAACAACGAAGGTGGTGAGATAAATAGAAGAAATAAGAAAGAGTAACGAATCACTTAATGAGATCTAACCAATGTGGTGAATGATGATCAAAATAGACACCATAGAGAGGAGATACGTAAGACCCTAAGAGAGGGGAGGAAGCAATGCCAAGTGGGTTCCCTCCTATGTGTAAATAAATGAGTTTTTGATCCTTGTCACCCATTTTTAAAACGTTTTTCCACATATTACATAGTGTGTAAGTGTTACACATAATGTAATAGTTCACAATGTGTAACAGATACATGTCATGTATTCCTTGGGGAAAACCCCAAGATTTCTCATTTTTAATTTTCCAGGACACACCCCATGAAACCATTACATGTCATGTAAATGTTTTACATGACTTGTAAAACTTGTAACAACTATTTCCACCATTCTTTCCATCCATACATCCTCTGTCATTTTCCCAAACCCCAATCAATTCCACTAAAACATAAACTACATCCAAAACATTATTTATATACGTTCAAACCCCCATAACCTCACTCTAATTCAAAAAATTCCATCCATGAACAGAAAATTATAAATTCCTTTAGAAATTCCATATGGTCCAAAACATGAGCCGTTACAACAAAATCAAGTTTATACAACATGTTTCATGTGTCATAGCTCTGAAAGTATAAAATAGAATCGATGACTGTGATTTATAGTGATGATGTTGAGTTGTAGGTGTATAGGAAATTTTAGGTGTTATTAGTGTATATAAAGGATCAGAGAATAAATGTGTTTTAGGGGAGGATAGTGCCTCTTGCTCATGTTTTATGGAAGCATAGGGTGTATCTAGGAGGAGACCTCAGAGCACGAGTCAGATGTGAAAACTCCGGGCTATAGTTATTTGGAAAGGATCCGTAGAGATTCCTATCTTGGATGAAAAAACCTTATGGGTGGGTGGGGGTGTAATGACCCTATAATTTGAAGTATGAATCTGAGAATAATTTTTAGTTATTTTGTGGCATGATCAAGGGTTAACAGAACCTAGGAGGCATTCAGAGTGGGGTACCTAAGTCAGTCCTAAAAAATTTGATGCAAAAGGGAAATTGAAACCTACTAGAAGGCCACTGAGTATCTAATAGAAAATAGATCGGTCTTTTAGGGATTTTATCCCCAGTAAATATTCATTAGGAGAGCACTAGGTACTTGGTTCTAGATAAATGCATAACAATGAGTCTTGGGTTGGTTTATTTGGGATCTCTCTATAATTTTATCCAAAACCCCTTATATCTTCTCTCACCTACTCCCTCAACCCTCACTTATACTTGGCTTAATTTTAAGCTCTCACTACCATAAAAATAGGGAAAGGAAAGTGCTTCCATTTATCAATTCTAAACAGAAAGTGCTGATAAAGGGGTGTTCCTTTATCAGCACTAAAACAAGTGCTGATAAAGGTAGACCCTTTATCAACACTTTTTTTAGCACTGATAAAATTTTTTATGAATAATTTATATAAAATTATTATATTTATTTCCTAAAATAATTTTTATTTGTATACATTAAATAAAAAACATTTTTTTATATTTAATATATATTTTTTAATAATTCAAAAAATATATATATATAATGTTTTAATTGGGAAAAAGTATTTATAAGATTATAATTAAATATATATATATGTATATATATATAATTGAATAAGTATAAGATTATAATTAATTACATTAAATAATAAATATATTTATTATATTTATTATATTTCTTAGAGATTTATTAGATCAATTCATTGTATTTATTATATTTGTTATGTTTAATATATTTATTATATTTATAAATATAGAATACTTTTAAATATATATATTAATAATTAAAACTATTGAATATATGTGTGTTTTCCAATGAATTTGGTCAATAAATATATGTGTATATGTGATGGATGCATGAATGTTCATTTGTATATTACATGAAGTTGTATATATTGATTAATTCAAAATATTACCCATATGAACTATATATGTTCTAAAAAATGTACTTATAAAATTACATTAAATATATTTAAATAATAAATATATTTTATTATTTATTTAAATATATATATAAATGCTTTTCAAATACATTTTTAATTATAATTTTATTAATATATATTAAAAATTATATACGAATATTTATAAATTTATAATATTTATAGTTATAATTATTAATAAATAAATATATATTTATTCTATATATCATTTTAAATAAATATATAAGAATATAAATACACTATTAAAATTATACCTTTATAAAATAAGTATTTATCAGCATTAAAATTTATGCGTTGATGAAGATATACGTTTATCAGCGCTAAAAAAGGGCTGATAAAGGTATGTTTTATCAACACTTTTATTTTACTACTAATAAAACATACCTTTATCATGACTTTTAACTAGCACTGATAAAGGTTCTTGTGGTTTTTATAAAAGAACCCTAGCATGCCCCTCCTCCCTCACAGTCATTCAAGACTTTGTGGATGCTGAACCCTGTGCTTGCGACCCCTCCTCCTCCGCCACCGCTGCCTTTTCCTCCTCCTCCGCCACGACCATCATCATCCTCCTCCACTACTACTACCTCATTCATGATCCCTCCTCCACCGCAATCCTTCCTCCACCGCAATACCTCCTACTTGGTAACCCTTATAGATATGAATTTTTAGTTCATTCTGATCAATATAAGGTCATTCATCACTGGTAGCACATGATTCTGTGAAAAATATGGGAAACCTAGGTAAACATTTTTGGAACCATTGGTGAGTATGGGTCATGGCTCAATTCATGCGTAGTTTTACAGAAACCATGCAATAATCATATGAGTTTACACTATAATTTTATACTACACTTACACTTATTTATTTCTAAATAATGTGTTTGGGGTGTGTAATGTTCTTGAAGTGTCCTAAATGGGTTTTTAGATTTTACAAGGGTGTGTTAATCCATATGAGTTATATTGTAAACATTGTGATATACTTTCACTATTAAAAATGTTATTATTTTGTATTTTGGGATCCCATGTGGTTTTATAAAATTATGTTCATAATATTGGTCTTAATAGTTGATTTAGAAGATATTTTAAATCATTTTATTTGGATTTTCACCCAGAAAATATTTTTTTGTTCATTTGGGACATTATAAGAAAATGTTTTTTATAAAATCCTTATGATCAAATTATTCCCATTTATGTTTTTTTCTAACTAATGGGTGGTTCTATATACATGTGGTGTTCTTGTTATAGAAAATGGTGATGTTTCTTTTTATGGAATTTGAGATTGGGTGATCATTTATTTATAAAAGTATTCAATTTGGATGATTATTGATGCATTGAATTTAATGATTTCTAACCACCTTGTTTGATGTCTCAAGACTCTTAGGAGACTAGGTATTGATCTGGATACATGTAAACCATTATATATGATGTATATAATATTTGGAGGGTGTCCCACTAGACCTAGTGAGATAATATATTAGAGAGTTATCATTAGACTATGGAAGGTAAGGAGATATAATCTTATGACCCATGGTATTTTTGTTCTCCAAAGATATTATCCCTCGACCATTCGAGATGATTTTTAGGGACATGGAACATTAATTAATGATGAACTATGTTATCTATATTCAATTATATTATGTGGGTCATATGGTAAAATAACAAGATGCTAGGATCCTATTTAGGATCATTTTATGGGATTACTCTTTACCTTCACTATATCTTGAGTTTATTATGAGACTTCACGAATAATTTTTTATTAGTGTATTAATTTCACTTCCCTTTACTCTCATGGTTCCTAGTTCTAATTTCTCTCCCATTTTATATGTTTTTTAGTGATTCATTATAACAATATATTGAAAAAGGTTTTGAAAGGTAAACTTCCTTATAAGTTTATTAGTATTTTTTAAGACAAGGGTATGGGTTTGAAAACATTTTTTAGTCCATCATGTTATTTTTTACTTGAAAACAAGGGTTTAAAGCATGTTTTGGGGAAAAAGTTTGACACTAAAACAATTATTATGGTAGTATTACATAGTGTGATTGGGGGGATGCCTTGGTGGGTACAAGTGATGGAATAACCAGTGGGTCGGTATTTGTGTGATATATATCAAGGATAATTTTAAATCTTATATCATGTTGAGTACATGGTTTTTATTGATTATCCCATATAAAATATTTATCATGGCTATATGAAATTGTGACATCTCCCTTAAAACCCTTATAGGTACAGCACATGGAAAGGGGTTGATTACGATGTTAGTGGAAATAATAATGTGGATTCCTTATGACCTTAAGGGTAGAGAAATCCTCATATGGGGTGGTGTAGGTTGGTAAATAAATATCAATAAATATATTTCTTGTTGATATATTGTTACCTTTAGGTCTTGGGATCCTCATGAAATATTTTTTTAGTGGTTAGGATTGGGTTCGAGGTTATGTTGGTTATTCCTCTTAAGTTCATCCTTTATGTATGCGAGTTTATCCATGGGACCTTCCTTATGTTAATGGTTTGGATCATGTGGGAGGTTGTCTATGTTATGCCCTCCATACTATTTTTTGTGGGGTGGATGTTATTCCATGAGGCATATAGTCACATCACAATTCATGATCTAGATTTAATGTTTTTTCCTAGGGTATGAGTGTTCCAGTGTATACCTTGTGGTAATTCAAAAATGTGACATCATAGGGTGCACTATGAAATAGACCCTTAGGCTACACCACAATGTACCCTATTCTTGAAATCAAAAGAGATTTTTTTAGTCTTTTTAATGAGGTTCCCCTATTTCTCATGAGCCACTTGACCCCATATGTAAAACCCCGAGATTTTATGAGATATATTCTTTTTAATTTCTTTCATATCTTCTGTTGTACGCTATGCCAAGATTATCTTGGGCTATATGCAACACCGTATTAGCTTGCAGTATACACAACACTATTCTTGGCTCGTGTTACACACAATTTCAAGTTCATTTTGTGGAAATTATTCTACGCAACATTAAGTATAGATTTTGTTTAATGTATAAATGAAATAAGTTTTTATTATGTTATACGCAACACCAAACGAAGCTTTCACTAAATGCAGCCCTGACTTGGCTTGTATTTCACACAATCAAGACCTTCCTCTATAGCATGTGTAGTACACAATACTGAGTTTCACTAAACGAGATATTATTATAATATTATTATGAACTATCCTTTATTAATAGTAATGCCCACTTTTTTAAATTTTGTAAATTTTATCTTTAAAAATGGGCTTCATTTTTGGATTCATAATATCGAAATTATCCTGGGGTGAATTTTTGGTATTTTTCTGAAAACTTTCTATTTTTGATGAATAGTGAAAACACTGGGTTACTATTTAAAAACCAAATTTTTTATTTTAATAATTATTTATTTTATTTAAATGTATTTTATGTAAAAATTGATACATAATACCTATATAAGTTCAATTTAATCCATTGGAGTCATTTTATAATAATTTTAGATATATAAAACTTTTATTGAACTTTTAACCGTCTTTTACCCACCTCCTAGGAGCATTTGCAATTGTACATAAAACATAATTTTACTTCTTCTGTGAGTTTAATTTCAAAAATCCTAGAGACACGGTTAATATAAAGGAGTAAAATGTGGTTTAATAAGATAAAAATATTTATTTGGTGAATAGTAACTTTTTAATTTTATTTACCACCGTTAAAAGTAAATAGGGTAATCAAGGGTAAAAATGATATTATTATTACCCTAAAACATGTCCTAATTCTATTGGATAAGTATAATTCGACCAAAAACAACCTTAGGAATAAAATATTACCCTTTAGGTCCACTTGGATTAGATTAGGACACTTATTGTTATTTTATTTAAAGAAGAGTTAAAAGAGTTAAAATCAAAGTTTAATAACTAAAACATTTTTAATATAGGGTTATAAATAAGATAAATTCGACTATAAATATTAATTAGAAAGATAAAAATATTTCATACATAATGGAATTTTATTTATAATTTTTGGACATTAAATAATTTAATTTATTTATGACACAATGATGATACAACAATTACCTTATTAATGAAATATTAACATAGTTTATGTTATAAATACCCAAATAAATGTAATTTGAGACTTTTTAAAAATTAAAATAATTTTTTAGGTTAATATCACATTTTAGTATTGATTTAATTATTTGTTTTGGAACTAATCATACTATTATGATTTTCAAAAAAATCAATTATCAAATAGTGTCAAAATTGACATAAAATAGTTTTCAAAACAAATATTATATTATTAATTGTTATTCTATTCCTAAAAATATAAGGTTAAGCCAAATGACTGAGATAAGGTTATATATATTAATTATTAACAACTTGGGGTTCTTTTGTCTTGTTATATTAAGTTTATTAACCATATATTGTAAGAAAACAAGAAGACACGGTAAAAGTTAAATTATTTAACTTAGAGTTAAATCTAAATGATAAGGTTAAAATAGTAACATAAAATTCCCTAAAACCTATTGGTTGAGAATATTTCGACCCATACCCACCTTAGATTATACATAAATCAATTTGGAGCTATTATAAACCGAATATGACTTTATTATAAAATAATATTTTAAGTTTACATAAGGTGCCCCTCTCCTCCCTTATAAAAGGGCACCTCCTCCCTCTTCTCTTTACACAATTTTGAGCCTTCAATATCATCCAAAACCTGAAAATTTCCCTTGTAAACTTCCCTAGAAAAATTATATAGGTTCTGGTATCCTCAAAAGTCCATCTCTAGTGCCTTAAGCGGAAGCTTAAAAGAGGTGCGTCAAAGAAGAGGTAATCTCTTCTACCGATTCTTTCAAGTTTTCTTTCTTCTTCAAATTCTTCTTATTTAGTTGTTTCATTATAAAGAAATAAAATGAGTATCACTAATATAAGTATATGTTATTATAAATATTAAACAACCCCATTACACCTTCTATACATCCTACGAAAAACGAAATCACCGCGCATGCGTACGTACGGAATACCGTCTCCACGCCGTGGTGTAATCTGTTTTTCCACCACAACCTTACTTGGATGGGTATAATGGTGTAAAGAATAACTATATATAGTTATTATAACATCATAATTATTCTTATATATTATATAATCCACTCAAATTCAATTTAATAATTATGGGAATGATATCATCACTCGTGCGTACGTACGGATTACCATCTCCACGACGCGATGAGATTAATTCTCCATGTTAACCACTAAAGAATGATTATAAAGTATATATAATGAATAATAATGAAATATATGACATGATAAAGCTACTGGATTTATATATATATATATATATATATATATATATATATTTCATCTACTTACTTCCATTCAAGTCAACAAGGAAAGGAAAACAGCGTTCATGCGTACGTACGACCTACCGTCTCCATGAACAGTGTATTTCATTTCATTTATCTATCTATTATATATATATATATATATTGAATATATATGATATATAAATCATTATCTAAATTCTGGAAGTAATTAATTCATGATATAACTAATAATAATATCAGGAACAACAAGTCCAAACACGTAGAATAAATAAAAAGATTTTACCCAAAATGCCGCTTTAACATTGAATGGGTAATATAAAGTCATAAGTGAATTATATATGATATCATAACAATGAATATGATTATGTAATAAGTCAATGACATTATTTAAATCATTATACAGGAGGTTCAGATACGTACAAAGCATTTCAGACCTAAGGTAAGGGATAATTATTCCAATCTCGTTCTTATCCAAGATTGTTTATTTGTAAGTATTTACTGGGGTTATTGTTATCATCCATGTCCATGTTTTATAATAGTTTTTTTATGTAGTTTTAAAGTAATTTTTACCCATTTTTGACTTTTACCACATGTTATGAAAGGCATATTTCTTTTTTACCATACGAGTAACTTTTTGACTTTTCCAGCCAAAGTACAAGAAGAATGTTTTTGTAACTTATACGGCATGAACAGATTTTTACGGTTTCATAACACCTTATTTTCATGAAGATTACTCTACATGATCTCATGAATATTTTCAAAAAAATAATTTTATTTTAAAATTGCATGTCATTTAGTGAAAAGAAAATGATTTTGAATAAGAAATGATATTTACCTCAAGAATTTATTTCACGTGTTTTATGAAAACTATTTTCCATCTAAGATGACTTTATTAAGTATGTTTATGTTTCAAGTATAATGTCTCTAGGATTTACATGGCATCACTTTTCTTATTATTAAATGATATACATTTGTTTTATATGGATTATTTTATGACGGGATGATGTTTATGAAACCCATTTTTATTCTTTGTCTTATGATGAATGATTTATGTTGATGTTGTGGAAAAAGTAAGAATGATTTCATTATGAGATGGGTGGGACCTATATCTACCTACAATGTATTGGGTAAAGATTTATATCTCATGATATAGACATGGATTTAAGGGTAAGTTAATTCAGTTCCGTGATATAGGACTGGAATGAGGAGTGAACTCGATTCAGAAAGGGACTTTTTCCACTAAGATGGTCTTGGAAAAAATTCCTTGGCTACTATGGAAATCATATCATGTGATTAATGGTTTTCCACAATGAAATGTTTTATTACCATGCTATTTTATCATTATTGATGTTCCATTATGATCTATTCCTTACGTACTACCAATATTTATTTCACAACTCAAGATTTTGATGTGTAAACTTTATGTTCATGTTTTGAAATTCAAATGTTTAGGGATTGTTTTATGTTATCTATGTTTACCCTTACTGAGAATTTGAGCTCACCCTTTTTATGTTTTCTTTTCCCCAGGATTTAAAGAAAGGTTTTATCTAAGAAAACAAAAGGGGAATATCTTTTTGGGAGATGTTGAAGATCTTTCACCATGATTATAATATTATATTCTGAGTTTCCAAAGACAATAAACTATTATGGTCATTGTGTGTCTATTTTTGTTATGTATTAAGTATTCCGAAAAAGTAATATAATGTCCATGTACAACAATCTTTGGGTCTCTACACTTGTTATCAGAGGAAAGGTTTCGTTAACCTTTGGAAACTAGGATGTGAAAACTTTAGTGAGATCCCTAGAGATATTTCTAAGGTATGTATATGTATGTCCCTAAGGATAAGTATACATATAATTTATAGTCCTATAATTACGGTAATGATCTTAGAATTAAACCTAAGATGTTATATATTGAAGGTAATCCCCCTTTATTATGCTATTTTTCTAGCATGATGTTTCCCTCTCATACTGTTCTTTTTGGGCTTTAGACGATGGATGGAACCTGATGGAACCATGTTGATAAATGTAATGGACGATGCAATGATTGTCCTCCTGAACAAACCAAAGTTATGGGCGATGGAGTGAAAAATCTTATTTATATACTTACACAATCTATGAATCATTCTGGACTTCTGATTGAGCAGAGAAGGGAACAATATTCTATTGAGTCCTTCATGAGGCAATGCCCACCTTCTTTCAATGGGTCTTCTGATCCACTTTTTGCTGAACAATGGATTAGTACCATTGAAAAGATATTTTCCATACTTCGCTGTTTAGAACATGAAAAAGTCATTTTAGTTGTTTACCGTTTAGAAGGTGAAGCAGACCAGTGGTGGAATCTAATTAAGAATACAAGGCCCCAAGATGAAATTGCATCCATGGAATGGGATAAGTTCAAGAACTTGTTTTTCAATAAGTACTTCCCTCATATTCTTCAAACAAAGATGGAAAAGGAGTTCTTGATCTTAAGAAAAAGGATGATGAATCTGTTGGTATATACGACGCTAATTTTACAAGGCTTAGAAAGTATGCATCTGGATTTATCATCCAACCAGAAAGTAAAGTTGATTGATTTTTTAGTGGCTTAAAACCAAGTCTTAGAAGGGAATTAGCTATAAGAGACTTCAGTAGCTATGAAGAAATTGTGCGTTGTGCTATCAAGGTAGAACTGGAAGTTGGTGTTACATATCCATCTCATGGGTTTGACAAGAAACGAATAATGGAGTTCAAGGAAAAATATCAGAACAATGGTGAAAAGAAGGTGAATGTTTCTTTATGATCAAGGTGTGGAAAAAATCATGGTGGAGATTGTCTAAAAGGTACTATAAAATGTTTCAAGTGTGGAAAAGAAGGTCATCGAGCAACTGAGTACCGAAGTAATGGGAAAAAGATATAAAATGATGTGAATAGAGAAAAGACTATAGAGAACGCACCACCAACACTTCAATGCTACAATTGCAAGGAAATGGGGAATTATGCTAACCAATTCCCTAATCCAAGGGTTAATGATGATCGACATCAACAACCACTTAAGGCAAAGGACAAAGGGAAGTCACATGCGATCACTATTTGTGATGTTGAGTATTCCAATGATGTGGTGGAATGATTAAATGTTTATCTAATGAGATTTCAAAATAGTGTTGTGGAATCTCATTTATAGAATCGTGGAATTTTGAAGTATCTATGTATTGGTTTAACATTGTTTTCATTAATTATATGGTACTGATAACCATGAAAAGTGATTGAAATATTTTTGGAAAGAAAATTAAATGCGCATAATGAAGGGATAAGGAGAAAATAATATGTTTGATGGTATTCATGAGCTCATGATTGATATAAGAACAAAGTGATATCATGGCTTGAGTATATAGAATTTTGGTTTGTGGAAAGAGTTAATTTTTGACACGATTCATGTTCTCACTAGAGTTCAATGGGCATTCATTTTTCAAGAGAATACACGATTACGAAATAAACATGTTTTTAATGTGTCCAACAAGATATATCTTATGATATATGGGGATAAATGATTGTATTCACGTGCTTGTTATATGACCATTCTTGTAATAATTCTCTTTATACTATGAGTTTGGAAAGAAGTATTTTGGATAAGTCTTAAGGTTGGAATAGATTATGTTGGACATAAGTTAGTATTGTTTAAGGCTAGAACTTTTTTCAATATTATTGATGGGATGTTATAATGTAGAAAAAGGAAAACCTCCAGGATTGGCAACAACCTGTCACGTCGGACAAGGTTGTGGGAATAGAACCCACAACCGAAGTGCGACATGCCTTTATTGCCTACCACTGGCCTACAAGAATTCCATGGTTAGTAGAAACTAGTTTTATTTTATTAGGCGGTATGATAGATGAAGTATAAGTTCATTTTTGGAATCATATACAATTAACCTCACCATAGATGGACTTATTTATATTTGATAACTTTTGATAACCTTTTGTTTGAAACAGATGGAATTATCCATCATTCTATCACATGATCTGCTAACACCTCACGAATAACAAATTCAACTTCATTTATTTAAGAGATGAAGTGGAAATCGTTCAAGGCACGAAAAATAGTGATATTGTACCAAAATCAAGTAAGTATTTATTCTAATTCAAATTCTTCAAATTTAGGGAAATGATCTTGGAAACCAAAAATGTTTTCCTAGTGTCCTCTTATCTGATGAATCATATGGTACCTTAGATCATCACAAATTTATGGCACTGTGATTGTTGGATTTTTCATAGCCATGTTCTCTACCACTCTCCATCAGAACATGATGGTTAGATTTTTCTTCCATATCCATATTTTCACCTATGTTTTCCTTTGTGGAAACCCAGTGATGAGTTAATTTGGGTAACCGTTACGTTTCATACTTTAGTTTTTAAAATTAAGTTTTAGTACTCCTTTTTACGATGTGGGTTTCTATGAAAGAAACTTTTAAGTAGTAAACAATTTATAACCCTGACAAATTTCGAGGGCGAAATTCATTTTAAGGGGGGTAGAATGTAACACTCCGAGATTTTATGAGATATATTACTTTTAATTTATTTCATATCTTCTGTTGTACGCTATGCAAAGATTATCTTGTGTTATACGCAACGCCGTATTAGCTTGCAGTATATGCAACACTATTCTTGGCTCGTGTTACACACAATTTCAAGTTTGTTTTGTGGAAATTATTCTACGCAACATTAAGTATAGATTTTGTTTAATGTATAAATGAAATAAGTTGTTATTATGTTATACGTAACACTAAATGAAGCTTTCACTACACACATCCCTGACTTGGCTTGCATTTCACATAATCAATACCTTCCTCGATAACGTGTGTAGTACGCAATACTGAGTTTCACTAAACGAGATATTATTATAATATTATTATGAACTAGCCATTATAAATAGTAATACCCACTTTTTGAAATTTTATAAATTTTATCTTTCAAAATGGACTTCATTTTTGGATTCATAATATCGAAATTATCCTAGGGTGAATTTTTGGTATTTTTCTGAAAAGTTTCTATTTTTGATGAATAGTGAAAACACTAGGTTACTATTTAAAAACCGTCTTTTTTTATTTAAATAATTATTTATTTTATTTAAATTTATTTTATGTCAAAATTGATACATAATACCTATATAAGTTCAATGTAATTCATTGGAGTCATTTTATAATAATTTTAGATATATAAAACTTTTAGTGAACTTTTCGCCGTCTTTTACCCACCTCATAGGAGCATTTGCAATTGTACAGAAAACATAATTTTACCGCTTATGTGAGTTGAATTTCAAAATTTTAAGAGACACGGTTAATATCGAGGAGTAAAATGTGGTTCAATAAGATAAAAATATTTTTTGGTGAACATTAACTTTTTACTTTTATTTACCTTCGTTAAAAGTAAATAGGGTAATTAAGGGTAAAAATGATATTATTATTACCCTAAAACATGTACTAATTATATTGGATAATTATAATTAGATAAAAAACAACTTTAGGAATAAAATATTATCCTTTAGGTCCACTTGGATTAGATTAGGACACTGTTTCGCACGGAATCCGGGGATGACCTCCTGGACGGGAGATTCAAACGTTCCGATCGGTTTCTAACGGGTTTGTTCGTAGAACCGGAAACATCCAATGATTCCACATCTGTTTGGACCTACTTTCCAAAGGCAGGAGCTCATTAGCTTGTGAACTAATGAGGCTTAGGAATTTTCATTGGTCGAGAGGATGGGAGGTCGGACTCATCAAACCTTTTTGAGGGGAATTATTGTCTACTTCGGGACTCTCTTTATAGATTTAAGTTATGTTCGTGAATCCTTATTACATTACCAAGTATAAAATGTGTTTTCATTTAGTTTTAACAATCAATGATTAAATATGCAAGAAATTTAGAGAATCTTTTATATGTATTCAAGGTTCTTCATCAATAGAGAATCATCTATATCTGTTTAGAGATTCTTGGTCAATGGTATCCTTCAAAACATTTATATAAAAGTCTCTTGGTCATTATGATGACCAGACTGGTTTTAAAGCCACTCAGTGGGGCACTTGAAGTTTATCGTCATTCATAAGGACAAAGATTATTTCAAAGTTGGGATCGAACCCATAAATGGGATACCTACGTATCCTTTGTTTTGGAAAAGGAATCAGAACCCACGTAGTTCGAGAAATAGAGTATGATGTTTATGTTTGATGGCTCAAAGATGAATGTCATAATTACTTTTACACTCTAAGCTCACGTGAGTCATGCTCGGTGTGAGAAACAAGAGGTATTAGTAAAATTTAGACAATTGTGCCATGAAAGATGCAATCATAAGAATTTATTTGGGGCTTATGTATGGATGACTGCCCAGATAGATGAAGATTTAGGATCTACTTTTAGGGAGAAAATCCATGAATAGGGTCCATAAAGTTATATGTGCTTCATGGAGATTTGAATACTCTAATCTTGGGGATTATTCCTAAGGAGGATTCCCAAGTTAGTAGGGGACTTATGATTGGGTTTTACTCCTGAAAAGGAAACCCAAATCAAAGGTAAATTATGACTGGTTAAGAGAAATTTAAGGGGACTTGGGGCTTATTCCTGAAAAGGAGACCCAAGGTTATGACTGAGTCTTATTCCTGAAAAGGAGACCCAAGTTAAGGGACTTGGAACTTACTCCTGAAAAGGAAGCCCAAGGTTATGACTGAGTCTTATTCCTGAAAAAGGAGACCCAGGTTAGGGATTACGGTTTGGGGCTTACTCTTGAGGAGGATGCCCATATTTGAGGTTGGGGCTTATTCTTAAGAAAGATGCCCAAGATTAGAGGACTTGATTGGGGCTTACTCCTGAGGAAGATGCCCATATTAAAGGTTTTATAACTGGGGATTATTCCTGAAAAGGAGACCCAAGTTAGGATTTTCTCATCTTAAAGGATGAGGTTGAATGAATGAACTCTCCGTATTTTAGTGACATAAGGATATTTAAATCACTAGACTTTGAGAGAGATTCCACAGAATTCCTTTCGGATAAGAAAGTCAAATCAAGAAATCATGCCATAAATGGCTTTGAAGAGTGTCTTGAAGACTGAATCTTGAAAAGGAAAGGTGAAATGGCTTAAGAGAGGTAAAATGGGCATGATGGGCACCCAAAAAGATAGGGGCACACAAGTCTTGAAAGGCGCGCAAGTCCTGCGGTGGCGCGCAAGTATTGGCCGCGCAAGTATACTTGCGCGACACCTGGTGTACTTGCGCGATTTTCAATCAGAATTGAAATACTTGAGCGACTCTTGATAAAACCCTTTATAATCCCCTTGAGGTTCTTCCAGAAAAGGGACGCGCAAGTTATATTGAAGGAATTAAGTCGGCGCGCAAGTGTTTGATAAGTTTCAACACTTAGGCCTTCCTTATTCTCTTTAGATCTTCCATTCTAGGTAAGAAATTACCTTAGAAGTGTTCCGGAAGCTTTGTGAAGAGACTTGGGCGTCGGGAGCTTCAATCCGAGTTTCTGGAAAAAGATCCTTCTGAATGGGGGGCCCACAGGGTCTATTTATAGGAAAAAGAAGACCCTGGGCGGTTACCGGGCGGTTACCAATTAGGTCGCGCAAGTCACCTGCGCGACCAAGGGTGTCGCGCAAGTGTACTTGCGCGACAGTGATAAAACTTGCGCGGTGCTTTTGCTTTTGATCCTGTGTTCATGCCTTTATCGATTTTTGATGTTTTCTTCAAAGGTTGAAATCACTTTGAGCTCAGATATTCCCTTTTCCGATCTTTAGATCCTGTGACGAAAGGAGCGTCAACAAAAGTCCCCCCTCAGAGTTGGATCCGGAGAGAAATGAGGATTTGACTCTGAGGAAATTGAATCCCTCCAAAGGAAAAGGGAGGCGCGCAAGTCTTCTTTGCACAGAGGGCGGCGCGCAAGTCTGCGTCGCGCAGGCCTTAAGCGTTCTGGGTGTGGCGCGCAGGTAGGCTTCCTGGCCTATAAATACATGGCCTCACCTCCGTTACATGCATCTGGATTTCCGGATTTCTCGAGCTCTCGCCGCGCAAGTCTTCCTCGCCGCGCAAGTCTCTTGTTTTCACTGTTTCCTCGCTGCCGCGCTACTCTCAAGGAAATAGGGCTTGCGCGGTAATACTTGCGCGACAAAAACTTGCGCAACACATGTATTACTTGCGCGACATCTCCATACTTGCGCGCCTTAATGCCTTAGCCATTTTTTTTAAATTCTGTCACAAATTTTATGAAAAAATAAAACCCATTTAAGAGTTTAATTTATTCAACTCCTGTGCAGATTCAATGGCTCTTAGACCTGGATTAATTGATGAACTGGCTAGCAAGCGGATAGATGATATGATGGATATCATTGGCCCTGATTACTATACTGTCAAAGATAGTACTCTTCCAGATTTGGCTAAGTATCTGAAGAAATATTATCGCAACTTTCCTCACTGCACTTATCTACCTTTGTATGGTCATGTTCATCTGCAAGAAGTCATTATTCTAGAAGTAAATAATTATCTTCCATTTTCGTGGTTTCAGAATTATAACAATTTTGCTTCAGCAAATATCTCAGGTGGAGGAGTATTTCAAACTGCTGGAACAATGGAGAAGGCTTATGTGATGCATCATAGCCCTTGCACACCAGATCTGAAAAAACATACACCTGAGCTTCAACCACATTGTCATCCTTCAATCATCCGAAATGCTCAGATGGATCAATCCAAAGGCTGGAAGAAAAGTTGGGATTTCTGTCCTGGGGGAGGTGTGAAGCCAACTTGGATGTGGGCATACTGGGTGCGACAGACTTGCGCAGATTTTATTGAGGATCTGAAGAGAGATGCAATATATGAGGCTGTTTGGGTTGGGCAAACATATATTTACAGACATGATAACTTCGTGCCAGAGATACTCAGCCACTGGAGCCCAGCGACTAATTCTTTCCATTTGACTCATGGAGAAGTAGGTATCAGTTTGTGGGATGTCCACAAGATTTCAGGAGCTCCAATCTTGGGTGATATGTATGATGAATTCATTCCTCCCAAGGTGACTTGGAATGATCCAGAGAAGACTCAGGCTTTGGCTCGAGAATTATTTAAAATCTTTCACAGGCTCAAGAGTTCAGAGACCTCATTAACTCATTTTAGAAAAGATATCCATCCGGAAGAATGGATGAATGTATTTCTTACTGAGAAGAAAGGGATGGAGCCAAAAGAAAAAGGATCCAAGAAAAAGAAATCCAAGGATACCCGGCCCAGACGTCCTACCACTTGTCCAAAACCTGAGAAGAGAGGAGCTCCTGGCACATTCTGGCCAACTCTAGAAGCAGGAGAGTTTGAAAAATGGGGATATGAAGTGAATCAAAGAATTCCAAAGAAAACTCGTCTGGCGGGTTTCTTGGCAATGTGGCTCAGTGTTTATCTCTTGCCGGTCAGGTATTCGAAGGGAGGCGTTAGGCCAGGGACCTTCGTCATTGCGGCCAAGTTGGCTGAGGGAAAAATGGTTGGGTTAGCTACCCCCCATTTTAGCAAAGATTCACAGGAGTTTACTTCACATCTTCTAGGGTAAATCTCCTTTAAGAATAGTGGGACCATTCCAGGTTTTGTGGGGATGGATCGCCACTCACTTCAGGACTTACAATGTACAGAATGGATTACAAATCCCTGGAAGCTCTTTCAGACCGTCAGTGCAAGCATTCTCTGGAATTGCTCCATTAGATGTTAATGGTTATGATATGAAAGTAAGACTAAGAATGTATAAGGAATTCAACTTCTTTCCTTATGGAAGTCCGCCATCCGGGCGGTTTGTTGATGATGGAACAACCCATTTGGATTTGAGGGCATACATGCTAGCTTACAGGGATGGCGTGTTAGTAGCCAGGATTGATGGAGAAATCATATGTGAGGCCTATGCTCCATATAGATTTGCACGCCAATTCAAATGCTTGTAACAGATTGTTGTATCCCCTCCAGTACATGTCAGGTTAGAGCAACATCCGATGGTTGCTCGGCAACTATGGTTGCTGACATCAAGAGAGAAGACTGGGGCAGTATTTGATCTACCAGTTGAAAAAGCGGCACATTATCTGACTACATTTTATGCCGAACACTGGATAGCATCATACCCTAAAGGGATATTGAATCACCCAGTATATCAAGTGGGAAAGAGGAAGAGGACTGTAGAGAAAGAAACTCTTCCTCATGAAGGTGACTCTTCTCCGCCTGAAATAGGTTCAACAAACTCCTCTTCTAGAACTGATTCATCGGATTATCATGATGGGGATGATGAGGCCCAACCGGCAGCAAAGCGGTTTCGTGCCCGATATAATCCTCCGGCCAGAGTTAAAATACCCACTCCATCAACTCCTGGTGAGTTATTTCATTGTAGAAATTTCAATCACTACTACTTTATAAAGTAATAAGTCTTACATTATTATCCTCTATTTGTAGTTGCAGGAGTTGGGAAGAGATTAAAATCAAAAATTGTAGGACCTTCCTCACAGCCTTTATATCTAAGACCAGAGGCTGTTCAGCTATGGCAGAGCTTATACTGTGATACTGAGACCGCCTGGCTGGACTTGTGTGAGGGCCTACAACTTCCTGGAATAGGAAATCTTGTAGCTTCTAAAAACCTTCAATACGGAGATATCCCTAATGAAGTGCGATCTTACATTAGAGAGCTGGAAATGCTCATATATGCCACTGATAATTCGGTTCCTATCACCAGGCGGGTGAAGGAAATGATTGATCGTGGCACCACTGAGGGGGCTGGTGGTTCTGGAGATGAGGAATGGAAAGAGTACGTGGCTCCTGAAGATGTAAGTTTTCTTTCCTTATTTTCTTTGCAACTTGATTTTAGTTTAAGCTTTGTTACTTAAGGAAGTTATTTTATTCATCTTGCAGCTTGCAAAGAAAGGAACTAGGGTTCCTTCGCCACAATATAGCCCTGGTGGTACTGCTATCGGGGCTGCTGCTGATTCTCCTCGCGAACCAGGCGAGATATCTCCAGGCCAGCAGGCCATGAATGAGGCACTGGACATAGCCTTTCATTCGCCAATCCAAGTGCCAATAAGGGAGACTAGTGATACTCCGAAAAAACAAAAGAAGCCAAGGCAACGAAGGAGGAAATCCATAGCTAAACGTTTCATTAGAAGTGGTAAGTCCTTCGAACAATCATGAGTTTATACTCATAATCATATAGTTACTCATATTTCTGAGGATTGCAGGGGCTTCTTCAATTTCCCCCTTGAGGGAAAGGACTGACCCTCCTTCAAAGGTCATGGAAGGTGCTGTAGAACAATCACAGACCCAGGCTGACTTGGTTGCTCCTGGAGAAGAGCTACCATCCATTCCCAGTATCCCTCCTACTACTGAAGATGATGTCCAGGGTCAGGGGTTGCAGGACATAAGTCGGCAAGAAGACGTAGCAAATGTTCCCACTGGTGAGACTAACCAAGATTCTGAAGTATCATTGGATGAAATGATGAATCAAGGAATGACTTTTGAAGAATTTTATGATCATGCTAAGTTGTCATATGATTTAGAAGACCTTGGGCGTGAGTGCTACCCTTCGCCCAATTTTTTTTTTAAAAAATATACTTCTAACCATGATGGAAAATGATATGCAGTTTCTTCCGTAGAAGCCGCTGAACTGCCGATGCCCGAAGAGGGTGTGGACACTGATGTCAACCCTATCATTGCAGAAACATTAGATCAAGTAGAGTTAAATCCAATAAACTCTCCTGAGACCCATCTTGAAAATCCTGTTGAAACTGGGAAAGATGGGGAGAAGTCTTCTCAGGTTGCTGAACCACCATTGGGTAATGGATAACAATATTTGTGATTGTACTTTATTCGCAAGACAATCTATTCTTTTGTTATCCTTTGAAGCTGACTAAACCTTTTAATTAATCATGCAGGACTATCAACTACAATGACTAGATCCGAAGATGAGGCCTCAGCCTCTACCCCAATGGGAATTGAAAGTGAAGAAGCACAAGTCAGGGGTGAAAGAGCAGGACAAGGCACCTCCCTAAGTGCGCTAATTCCAGATTACATACCCCCTTCTGAAGATGATATTGAATCAGATCCAGATATGCTTAAAGCATTCAGCTTTTCACGACGTAAGGCATGGAATAACATATGGAACATCATATCGGGGGTGCCTTTAGAAGAGCTACCATCTAAAATTTCTCGATTGTCATCCCAATTTGTTATAATGGGACTTGGTGGTTTTGGGTATGAAAAGATCCATGCTGCGGTGAAACAGATCATTTTCAGAAGGGAGCAAGTGTAGACAAGTCGCGAAGATTTGACCAGAGTGAAATTGTCAGTCAACATAGGCTAATTTGAGGCTGCGATATCCCAGGCTGAAGCTGATTATGCTGTCAAGATGAAGGATCTGAAGCAAAAAATCAAAGAAAAGGTCGTCCAGCAGGTGCAACTCCAGCAACAGTAAGATGCTGTTACTGGGGAACTTGATCAGCTTAATAAATCATTGGATGAAACTCATATGAATGGCATGAAAGCCATTGTAGATGCTAAGAAGGCACTTCAGCAATCTGAAAAGAGTGAAGCTGGTCAAGTGCACGAGCTTCAAGTAACTGCTGATAAGGCTCAGGATGCTATACATCAAATGAAGACTTATGTTGACAATCTTCTGTAATTCTTGAAAAAGAGAAGAGACTCCAGTCTGTGGATGTCTTTCTATCTCCTGTGTATCAATGAAAAACACTTTTGTCTTCAATCATTTGTACCTGCATTCTTCCATAATTTACTTAAGCCAATGGTCCTAGTAAGCATAGTTTGATTTTTACTAGGATTATTACAAATAATCCTACAAAATTTGAATCTTTTAATTGCTCAATATTACCTAAATCATACAAAAATGTATATTTAGTGAGATGGAACTTGACTTTTATTCAGAGTTCCTTTGTATTTTGTGTGGGCAGTTTAAAGTCATGCCCGTCAGACATAAAGGGGCTAATGTTTAAGGTCGAAATAGCTTTGACCGAAATGGATTAAAAAATGGATTCAATTCCTTGACAATTTATCTGAAAACATATTACCATACTCAAGTATGAGGGAAAAAATGTAAACTATGGCTTAAGAATATTTGAATCTGAGGAATGATATGAAAAAAGAGCTAAAAGTCATTAGAAGAAGTAGTTTCCAAGAATGAAGTTGCTATTATTTAACAAAACCCGTTAGGGGGTTGAAATATGCAGGGCCACCTATGGGCATTGGATGCATGTTCAAATAAATAGCATCTTTTGGCTGACAAGTCTGTTATGTGGACTGTTTATGCAAGGCCACCTATGGGCACGTGCTGCATAGTCAGGCAAAAGAACTCCCATAAATTTACTTTCCTAGTGCTAAAAGCCAGTGAAAGTTTATGGAGATTCAAATTTTCTAAAGTATAGAGTTTGTTGTATGGAAAGAGGTACTTGAATATGGACAAGATATTTCTGAACAAGAATATCGAAGAACTGGATGAACATCACTCCTACGAAGGTCTGAACCAAACGTAGGGAATAAGAATAAACCATAGACTTGAATACTTTCAGATCATGAAAAAGGATATGGGGAAAATATGTTAAGGATGGCTATTTTTTGTGGATCCCTTCATATTGTCGTTTAAGACAAATAAGGACAAAAGAGGCATTCTTCCCAAGAATGAAGTTACTATTATTTAACAAAACCCGTTAGGGGGTTGAAATATGCAGGGCCACCTATGGGCATTGACTGCATGGTCAAATGAATAGCATCTTTTGGCTGACAAGTCTGTTATGTGAACTGTTTATGCACGGCCACCTATGGGCACGTGCTGCATAGTCAGGAAAAAGAATTCTCAGAAGTTTGACATTTTTGTGACTAGAAGTCATGAAAAGGGTTATGAAGATCTGAAAATATTTAACGTTAGGATTATAACACATAAAGATGGGTATTGTCCAATGTATATAGAGATACATAGGTCAATGAAAAACCATAATCATGTTGTGGCTGGGTCCTGAATTGAAACATGGACTTCACTACGTATCTCATAAGAATGAGAATCAAGCCATACGTAGTTCTTGAAATGCAGTTTAACGTCGTGCAGGACGAAAGTATGAGTGATCTTAGTTTAGGGTCATAGAATTCGGACCATAATAATGAATACACAGTGTGTGTTTTCATGAGGACTTTTCAGCCAAGGGATTGAAAGTGAAATTTGGGGTTAGGCCCAAAAGACTTGGGACTGGATTCGAGGGACACTCGAATGTTCCTACGTATCCCATAAGGATGGGAATCAAGTCCACGTAGTTCTAGAACTACCCTTTGTACAAATTTGGTTCGTACGTGTGAAGGGTGAAAGGGGACTTTAGTGCAATGATGGTTTAACCTGAGATAAAAAGTTTAGGCATTACCATGTATGCACATAGTCTTTTGAAAATGAAACATGATTTAAAAAATCAATGTCAATAATGGTTCTCTCTCAAATGAGGAAATCAAAGAATATTTTAGTTTATTGCCGTACCGGACAAAAGTGTTGTATAGTTTAACGTCATATAACAAGGGCGAAAGTGAATCAATGTAATGATATTGATTCCAGGGGCGGTTTCACAAATCAACATCATATGAGGTTGTGGTGAACCGATGTGAAGAGATTGTTTTTGGGCTTGAACCCTGGGAGGTTGCCTACATACCCAGCCTGGAGGGCGAGGATCAAAGTCCGTGTAGTTCAATTAAAGAATGAATCAATGATCAAGTTGTTCTTGGGGACAATGATCTAATAAAAAATGTTGTTGGGACTTACACATGGTTAGTGTCCCAAAGGGAGTGTTATGGTTGATGTTCGCTCTAAGCTCACGTGAGTCATACTCGGTGTGAGAAACAAGAGGTAATAACAACCTTAACGATGCACAGTTTAATGTCATGTAGGACATAAAAAAAGGGACTATGAAGTTTAAAGTCTTGCAGTTAGGACTATTGGTGCTGCACAGTTTAGTGTCATGTAGCAGGGACAAAATAACAGTTTAATGTCATGTAGGACATATCAAGGACTTTCTGTACAGTTTAGCGTCATGTAGTTAGGACGATGGGGACAATACAGTTTAACGTCATATTGGACGAAAGGGGGAATGCGCAGTTTAATGTCATGCAGTAAGGACAAAAGAGTGTACCATTTTAACGTCATGTCGGACGAAAGTGCGAATAGTTTAAGGTCATATGCATGGACCGTGATTGGTGTAGTTTAATGTCATACTGGACCTTTGATGATTATATAATTTAACGTCTTTTCGGACGTGAGGGACTTTTATACAGTTTAGCGTCATGTAGTTTAGGACGTCACATTTTAACGTCTTGCTGGACATAAGGGATTTGTAAATAGTTTATGGTCATATACATGGACCAGGGATGATGCAGTTTAAGGTCATGCTGGACGGTTTAGGGAACTTTTTCACAGTTTAATGTCGTGTGGGACGAAGTTGCAGTTTAAAGTCATACTGGACCATTGCTGTATAGTTTAATGTCATATAGTAAGGACGAACTGGTACTGTACAGTTTAAATTCATGTAGCTAGGACTAAGGTGAACCAATATGAGGATATCAGTTCTGGGGACTTTTTACAGTTTAACGTCATGCTGGACGATGAAAGTGCCACACAGTTTAATTTCATGTTGCTAGGACACAATATAGTTTAATGTCATCTCGGACAATTTATAGTTTAATGTCATTTCAGACAATTTAAGGTGACACAGTTTAACGTCATGTTGGACGAAGTTGCAGTTTAAGGTCATACTGGACCATTGCTGTATGAACCAATTGTAAGAGTCTTGGTTCTGGGAACAATATTTTGTGTTTATACAAAATACTTCTTCAGAAATCTGGCATTAGTTGGAGTCGTGATGTGTTCTCCATCCATTGAGATCAGAGAATACGCTCCATTGGAGTAGACCTTATGTATTGAATAAGGTCCTTCCCATTTTGGTTCAAGCTTGAGAGGCTTCTTTCCTGGTATCATTGGTGCTCTGAGAACCAATACCAATTCTCCCTGAATGAATGAACGAAGATGAACTTTTTTGTTAAAAGCTCGTGCTATCCGATTCTGATAGATTTCCAAGTGGTGCAAAGTGCACAATCTTTTCTCATCTAACTGTTCCAATTCATTCAACCGCTTTTGGGATTGCTCATCTGTTGATAACTGATCACAAATGGCTATTCTGAGTGAGGGCAATTGAACTTCAATTGGCAAGACTGCTTCTGTTCCATATACCAATGAATATGGAGTAGACCGCGTTGCATTGCGAGTGGTAGTCCGATAAGCCCATAAAGCATGAAAGAGTTTATCAGGCCATGACCTCTTATCTTTATCCACCATCTTTTGCAGTATATTTGAAAGAGTCTTGTTTAAGGCCTCTATCTGGCCATTAGCTGCTGCATGATATCGAGATGAATGGTTGGACTTAATGTTGTATTCTTGATACAATTTCTTTACCTTAGAAGAACAGAAATTGGTGCCATTGTCCGTCAATATGGTATGAGGGACACCAAATCTAGTAATGATGTTAGACTTGATGAAGCTAACAATGCATTTAGAACTGACTTCTTTGAGAGGTACTGCCTCTGCCTATTTGGAAAAGAAATCAGTAGCAGTAAGAATGTACTTAAACTGCTTGGCCGTAGCTGAAGGGTAAGGTCCCACAACATCCATTCCCCATGTGGAAAATGGCCATGAGTATTTAGCTGTATGAAGAAACTCTGGAGGTTGATGAATGAAGTTGGCATATACTTGGCATGAATGACAATTCTTTGTGAAATTAACACAATCTTGTATCATTGAAGGCCAGAAGTATCCAAGCCTTAGAATTTGATCAGACAGTCTATGTCCAGACTGGTGGGCACCACAGACTTCCACATGCACTTCTTTTATGACAGCCATTGTCTCTTCACCATCAATACATCTGAAGAGAACTCCATCAAAACCACGTTTGTAGAGAATTTTCTCGAGGTGGTTTGGACCATCATAAAGAGTAAAATTGACCACACGTCGCCGAATTTGTTCTTTCTCGGCTCTATCAGGTGGAAGTGTTCCATTTTGAAGGTATTCCTTGATAGGTGACATCCATCCTGTAGTATGACCATACGGTTCAAGAATGGGACTAATTTCATTATTTTCCTCTGTTCTAACTTGAACATAAGGTGAAATTGCACGACGGTGGGCAATACAGATGGTTGTCTCGTCCCGATTTGGATCTGCTAAAGCTGTGGCTATATTAGCCAGTGCATCAGCTTGAGCATTTTGTGATCTTGGGACATAAGAAAATGTCGGTTCTGAAGGGAATTCCGACATTAACTCTCTGACGTAATCATACAAAAGGATTAATTCTTATTTTCTGATGGCATAATCCCCATTGACTTGTTTGATTACCAGGTCTGAATCACCTTTCACCTTTAAGTGATTCACTTGTGCTTGAAGTGCTAACTCCAAGCCTGTAATGAGAGCTTGGTATTCAGCTTCATTATTGGTACCACCTTCCCACAACAAAAAGGAATAAGGTAACACTGCCTTTTCTAGAGAAATGAGCACAATTCCTAAACCAACTTTGTTGAATTTAGGATTTTCCATTTTCTTCCCTGTTGGACTTCTAGAAGCACCATCAAAATACATTTCCCATGTTTGAGGACTCTCTTGAATAGAGAAAACTTCCTCATCAGGGAGTTCGATATCTGAATACGTGTCTTCCACTGAAGGATGTTCAGCCAGGAAATCAGCCAGAGCTTGGCCCTTAATTGCCTTTTGAGACACATACTGGATGTCGAACTGCTGTAGAATAACCGCCCACCTTGCCAGACGTCCTGTAAGCATTGGACGACTAAGGATGAATTTGAGTGGATTATTACGAGATACCAATTGGACCTCGTGATGTTGCAGGTAGTGTCTCAGTTTCTGAACTGCAAAGATTAATGCTAGGCAGCACTTTTCAATACTCGAATACCGGGTTTCCGCTTCAAGCATAGTTCTACTGAGATAGTAGAGAATATTTTCATTCCCAGCATCATTCTTTTGAGCGAGAAAGGCACCCAATGATCGCTCTAAAGCTGTCACATAGAGGATAAGAGGCCTACCCTCAACAGGTGGCATGAGTATTGGTGGACTCAAGAGGTATTTCTTGAGAACATCAAATGCTTCTTGATATTCTTCAGTCCACTGGTAAGTGACTCCTTTCTTCAATAATTTGGTAAAGGGTAAACTTTTGCCTGCCAAATTGGCGATGAAACGCCGAATATAGGCTAAGTGTCCTTGAAGTCCTCTTAATTATTTCAAATTCTGAGGAGGTGACATACCAAGGATTGATTTGGTCTTCTTAGGATCGACTTCAATACCACGATGGCATACAACAAAGCCGAGGAATTTTCCTGAGGTTACCCCAAAAGCACATTTTAAGGGGTTCATCTTCAAATTATGTTGTCGAAGCTTGTGGAATACGACTTCCAAATCAGTCAAGTGATCAAAACCTTGTTTGGATTTAACCACCAAATCATCTACATAGCATTCAACAAACTTCCCTAGAAAAGGTTTGAAGATACGATGCATGGCACGTTGATATGTTGCACCTGCATTCTTTAAACCAAATGGCATCACCCGGTAACAAAACACACCTTGAGGAGCTCTGAAGGCTGTATATTCCTCATCTTCTGGGGCCATTCGGATCTGATTATATCCAGAATATCCATCTATGAAAGAAAGTACTTCATAGCCAGCCGTCGCATCAATTAAGAGTTCTGTAATCGGAACTGGGAAATCATCTTTAGGACAATATCGATTAAGATCTCTGAAATCGATGAAAACACTAATTTGTCTGTTCATCTTCTTTACAGGGACAATATTAGCCAACCACTTGGGATATTGAACTTCTCTGACGAAGTTAGCTTTGATAAGCTTATCCACTTCAGCCTCGATTTTGGCAGCATAGGTTGGGTGTGTTCTTCTCGCGGCTTGCTTGAATCCTCGATGTTCTTTTGGCAAACCCAAATGATGGGTGGCAACATCAGGATCAAGGCCAGGCATCTCTGTATAATTACAAGAAAAAATATCTTTATTTTCCTTTAAAAAAGAAATATACATCTCTTGCTCTTCAAGGGTCATGGCCGCACTAGTTAAAGTGGGGCGTGGATCTTTCTCTGTACCCAGATTTACTTCTCTGAGTTCATCCACAGTGGTAGAGATACCCTCTTCAAATGCTGGAGGAGAATCTCTAAGATCTTCCTCTTCCTCTTCATCATGTGTTATTTCTTCCATTTCTACTTGCAAAGTAGATGAAAAAACGAAATTCTCATGATCATAAGAGATGTCAAAATTTTCACATTTTGAAGAAGAAGCTTCCATTTCCGACCCTATTGATGATAAAGGGTCTTCTTTGGGAAATAAAGAGGAGATGATGGATTGAGAATCGATATCAATATTCACCTCTGGTGTTGCTATAACTTCTTCTGGCCTGATTAGCGAAGTATAGACTTGTTGGATTTCAGCAGACGAAATGAAAACGTCACCACTTATGCTTTCATCACTGCTTGGTAAGTTACCAATTTCTCCCATGTTGTCTGGCTCGATTGCCGTAATTGACATTATGGATCTTTCCATAAGAGTATTTTGATTTGGGCCTATTTTGTCAATTTGACTGATAGGTAACACATAATCTGTACTCACATGTGAAAATGGATTTATTGGAATTTTTTCCAAACCATACGGAGCATTAACTTTGGTAATTTTCTTCATTGTAGATTTTTCTCTTCCCTTCATGTGATAAAATTCCGCCTCAATGTATTGAGACTCACATGTCTTGAACGGGGCCTTATCACCATACAATGTTCCAACTTGACCATCGAAATAGTATTTGAGACATTGATGGTATGATGACGGAATAGCTGCATGCTGATGTAGCCAGGGTCTTCCAAGCAAGATATTGAAAGCTGAGTCTTGATCAACAATCACGAAATCCAAATTGGAAACAAGATCTCCAAACTGAGTTCTGAGTGTAACTTCTCCCAGTGGTTCTTGTTCATTTTTATCATATCCTTGCAACATCATGGTAGAAGGAGATAAATCGGATTCCGTGAGGCCCAATCGACGAAGTGTGCGAATGGGCATGAGGTTGACTCCTGAACCATTGTCAATGAAAGCTCTTCGAACATCTATACCATTTACTTTTCCAGATAAGTACAAAGGTTTTATGTTCCCATGCACAACATCATCTTCATCTTTATCAGTAAAAGATATCACTGCATGGCATTCTGCAGGATTATTCTCTATGTGATAGATTTCAGCTGCAACAATTTCAGCTTCAAACTCCTGAGGACTTGACAAAGCTTCGATGAGTGCTTCCCGAAGATCTCTTGACAGATTCAAAGCATCCAAAATTGATAACTTGGCTGGTACTTGGGCCAAGTGTTTCAATATATCATATTTTTGATCTAGAGGTCTGCGTTTCCCAATAGGAATATGCGGTTTAGCAGGTACCTTGGAAGCAGATGCTTTGGAAGCTGATGCATCTTGTATTGAAGTTGGCAACATCCTTGGTTTTGGAAAATTAGACTGATTAGATCCATTTACTTGATGAGATAAAGAAGATGTAACTTTTAATCGGTCTTCCAAAATAACTATGCCGAAACTGAGTTGGCCATTGGCAGAAGAACTTGCTTGTTCTTTTTGAGCTCGCTGAAGGGCTCTACCACGAGTTTCTGCTGCATATACAGTGCTAGCAGGGGTAGAATTAGAGTAGTGGCTTCGGAAAGATCCACGTCTTCCCCTATATCATGAACCTCTAGAACTTCCTCGGGTTCCCTTATTTGATACAGGGAATTCAGGCTCATCAAGACTGGAATATGAATCTGTTAATTGAATCATATTAACAGAACCAAAGATTAACTCTTCGTCTGATAAAGACTCTGCCTGGTTAGCCTGTTTAGGCTGTGCCGTTTGGTGGGACGGTGCCCGTGGCTTTGAAGTAGATGGCATGAAATCTGCCAGAGTCAAAGACAATTTAGGCTTTGATACATACTCATCTTCTCTTGATTCCTCTTTCTTCTTTGAATTGAGCTGCCCTTTTGAGGATTTGTCTTTTGATGGAGGCTTTACTGCAGCTTTTGTAGGAGACACAATTGGCTTCTTCAATTGTGTTCGCAAAATGGAATGGGTCCGATTGATTGTCTTTCTGACCATCCAATCATCATATTTTTTCGCAGTTTTGCTTTTGACTTCCTGCCACTCGCCTCCTTCCTCTGGATCTGTAGCGGTAATACATGCTACATGAGCTGAAGAACCCTTCAATTTGACTTGTCCCAAGTCGACCATCTTTTGCAGGAGGTCTTTAAAGACAAAACACTCCTGGATGGGATGCCCCAACATTTGATGAAAGGGACAATAATTGGGACGGTCTTCATCTCCTTCCTTGTTTGGCCTCTTCGGCACTGGTAATTGAACCAAATTATTTTCCAGAGCTGAAATGAAGTAACCAGGAACTTTCTCACTTCGGAAAGAGTATGTTTTACTCTTCATATCCTCAAATTGTTTTCGTCGTTGATCTTTTTGATCATTTAGACGAAGCAGCCTTTGTTGTTGGCGTTCAGGAGGTGGAGCCCTTCGAGAAGATGAAGGTTTTGAAGTAGAAATAGGTACAGGTGCCTGTTTAAGCATAACTGTAGCAGTTTCTGCTTTACCCATTCTTCTTCCTGGAGCTGATGGAATTACACGAGATTTAACCTTAGCCTGTATAAGGGAATCTTCAATCTGTTGCGAGATTTAAGTAAGGTCTCGAAACCCTCCTGTGTATTTCACAGGGATCAATGGCGTGCGTAATTCGTCATGCAAATTTGCCACACAGATTGACAATAATTCCTCCTGAGGGAGTTCTAAACTCAAGGAATACGTTAATCCCTTCCAACGAGCAATGAAATCAGAGACTCTTTCATTCTCCCTTTGCTTGTAGTTCGTAAGATCGAAAACTGTCGTTTTTGGCAAAGTTGAACTAAACTGAAGAAGGAATTTTTGACGAAGATCCTCCCATCCGATGACTGACCGGGATTGCAAGTTGTATACCAGACAAAAGCTGGTCCTTGCAAGGTTCGCACGAAGCATCTGAGTTTCACTGATTCTTGCTGCTCTGGAGTTCCCATCATAGGATCACAACAAGACACGTAATGCGTCAAATGTTGTTCAGGGTCGCCTGATCCATTGAAAGTAGGGAAAATAGGGTTTCCAAAACTGGATGGAGGAGAAATTGAATCCACCCATTCAGGGTAAAATTTCTTTTCAGGTTGAACTTGCGCCCGTTTCCCTTCCATAGTTTCTAACCGAGCTGTTAATGACTCAATAATAGTTATTAACTTTTGAGAAACGTCAGGTTGAACTTGGTTTTGGGTAGGTGCAATGAATGGAGCTTGGACAGACGTGGTGGTTGGTGCTGCAACTGATGGTAGTGCTGCCAACCGTTGTTGCGTTTGACCCGTAGGATTAGACCTCTGTGGGTGTACTGATAAAGGAGGATATTCTTGATCCATCTCAGTAGTTACAACAAATTCCTTCGGCTGTCAGACTTCAGCATTCTTAAGAAGAATACTATTCTGAAGTAGTTCTGCATTCAACCTTCTTAATTCTTTCATTTCTTCCTCATATTGTGCAAACCTTTGCTCTAATGAGAGCGATTGACCTCCTTCAGAGGAAGGGTGAGGAGTAACCTGATTCTTTCCTTTCCCCTTATTGGATCCTTTTCGGAGAGGGGGAAGTGGGTTACTTGAAGGAATACCCATATTTTGGGTAAGCCTTTGATTACGTGTGTGCACACCTTCTTCATTTAGGTCTGTGTGCGCAACTTCTTGAGCATGAACCTCTTCGTCTGATCCCTCTGATTGAGCCTCATCTGGTGAATCAGCAGCAACAACATTGATGACATTAATGGATGCATATTGCATGGAATCCTTTCTATCAGCATTTCTGTGATATTGTCTCCTTCTATGTCCAAGATGAGACATGGCATTCCGTTGACTTGATCCCTCAGGAATTTCTTGGAGAACCGTCACTTGGAGAGAATCTCCTGAAAGCTTGGCTCTTCGTTCCTCTTGAGGCTTATTCCCTAATCGAGAGAATACTGACTTTCTCTGAGCAAAGGATTGAAGATTTGAAAAAGTCCCCAGTCCGGTGTACTGGGGATGTTCCTGTTGCTTCCGCTCAACTCCTCGAATCCCATTCGTTGACTCTGAGGGTTGGGTTAGAGAAGTCCCCAGTCTGGCAAGCTGGGGTGTCTCTTGACATGCTATGTCTGAGATCTTCTTAAAATCTCTCTTGATCTTGCAAATCTTAGTTCGGAAATCAGCTGGATGCATTAACCTGTATCCACTTTTATCACCTGGTTCAACAGACCGTTGGATGATTTCCGAAATTTCTGTCATTTGATGACGTGTTTGCTCCAGACGAGAAGCCTGTGCAATATTCTCGCCTGCTTGATGTAGGAGCAATTCAACAACTTGTTCTCTATATACTTGATTTTGAGAAGAACTAGTTGAAGCTTGTTCTTGAGCAAGCTTTTGATTATGAACAAAGCCCATTGAATATGGCCAACCATGGGCAATAACATTGCATGAGACCATTTTCGGCGGGCTTTGCTGACCGGAAAGCACTGTGAAATGTAGTGCTCCGTGAACACCCCATCCTCTGATATGAACATCAGATGGAGCATTGGAAATTAACTGACGCAATCTTCTTAGTGCGCCAAGGCATGAACGTTGAAGGGTTCTCTGTTGCTTTTCGGCCTTTGGATACCGAGAGACTGATAGAGATGCCAAATCAATCTGGCGTTGTAACCCTTCTATTATCTTAAGATGATTTTCATATTCATCGTAAGATAATACCTTCTTCTTTAATTGACAAAGAGTTTTCCATATGTTGAGACGAATATCATGGATTCCATCATCCGTCAACATCTTTGGAATGTCGTACTGGGAGTCAGCCAAAGGCCAAAACATGACTGGTACTTCACCTTTTGCCAGTTTTTTCCTCATGTTTAGCATTTCCTCTTTATCATTAAATGAAGATTCTCTTACCTGTTTGGACCAGAGTTGGTGTTTCCTTGTTGCTTCATCGGATTCAACAAGATTGGTAGAGAAATCACTATTCATGCTGGAAGATGAATGACCCAGGGATGGTTCGGAGAATAACCTGAACCCCAGGCTATCTTCTGATGGAGAAAGAGTTTCACCTGCCGATAGTAAAGCATCAGACATGACTGGTTTTACGTTTGCAAGTGCCTCGAGATAGGAGGGCTTTCTCGTCACTACATTGCCTTCTGAAGAATCTTCGAGACAACGTGAATCACTACTGCAGAGAGGACTTTCACAGCGAAGTTCATCACCATGAGGAGGACCGTCATGATGGGTTACAGCAAAAGATAAAATCTCTTGCTCCTTGGTCTTCTAACCACACAGAGGGTTCCTGTGGCTCTCATCTGAAGAAGAAACTTCAAGATTGACCGAATTTTCATGAAGCAAGTCTTCATGAGGAAGTGTCTGTTGAAGACATTCAGAATTAATGTTCCAGTTATTGGGAACTGAGGGAGTATAATCTTGAATTCCGACAGATAAATGTCTTAGGGCTTCAAGAACTCCAGCATCGAGCAAGGCCTTGTTGCAGATTGGCCTTTGATCTCCTGACTGTGCTGGGCGGATCTTTTTCTTAGATGCCTTCTTACTTGCTTTAGAAACCACTTGATGACGAAAGTGATTGATCTGAGCAGGTGTATGTGCCTGATCAGGAAAGATGGTCAGGTTAGGCTGACGATCTCCACTCAAATCAGGTGTATGTGCCTGACTTGGTTGTCCGTATGATATGGGGGAGTATGCCCCATAACCCTCTTAGACTGGAACAAATGTGTGTATCTATTCCGGAGTGAATCGTTGATGTGTCACTCCATTGCTAGGGATAGATTTATGTGTCTGTCCCTGAGATGATGCTGAAGCTGTTATGATATCCTGGTAAGCATCCAGAATATGAGCAGGAATTTGCTTCTGCTCTTTCACCATTGACAAAATATGTTTGGTGACTTCAGCCGCCAGAACGGGGATATACGTCCATTCCGGGATTGGAGTAGGTGTATGTGCCTGCTCCTGTCCTCCTTTTCCTGTCAGTGAATCCTGACAATACTCAAGTGTGGAGGCAGAGAGTTGAGTCTGCCTCCTGTTTGTCGTCGGGACTTTCCGACTGACTTCTCCGGGCGCTACCAAGCGAGACTGTTGGTAGGCTTGATTCGTATTAGCAGGTGTATGTGCCTGCTGATTACACTTCGCCAAATGCGGTTGACGAGATCCACCATATGTAGTCAGAAGAGCCTGCTGACTAACTGGTGATGTATAAGCAGGTGTATGTTCCTGCCTATGGTACTCCGCCGGAATTGCCTGGCGGGATCGGCTTGATGCTGCCAGACGAGTCTGCTGGACAACGGAATTAAAACGGGCAGATGTGTGTGCCTGCTCGTTGTTTGCCACCAAGTTAGGTTGGTGGACTTCTCCGGAGATGGCAGGGATGACAACCTGCCCATTGTTTACCGGATTCCGTCTCTGGCGGTTCATCTTGCCTGCTCGGGTTCGAGGAACCTGAGCTGAATGCCTGGAGTCGGTACCCTCATCATGTTGAGGGCGCACTACCGCACGAGTCTGGCGGCGATTGTTGATGGGAGCCCTCAAGAAGGACTCCTGTCTTTTTGAATTAAGGTCCTGCGGGACCTGCTCATTCACTTCCTCAGAGTAAGGGAGTGAATGGAAATTGCGTTCCGGGGATAATGACCCGAAACGGTTGGAGACGGTAGTCAGCACCGCCTGCTTCTTGATTGTTGGCCGCCGTTGTCCGGACGACCAGGTAGAGTTGTTAACTTGGAGGGCTTGACGAGCGGCCTCCAGAGTTGGGATAGTACCGTTGCGACGGTACTCCTTAACCAGTGCATTAGAAACACAGCGTTGAAGACGCTGAGTTGGTGATGTCATCCTCAGAGCGGATGACGTTCCAGCAGGAGTAGAAGCATTGGTTTTCACAGCAGCAGACCTCACAGTAGAGGTGTTTACAGCAGCAGTATTCACAGGGGTGAATTTAAGGAAAGCCATTTTTGCAGAAGATCTTGAGAAAAGAGTTCCTGTTCCATGTAACAGACATAATCAAGATGAATCTAGCCACTGCATCTTTTGGATGAGCATATGTCAATGATTGCTTTGTTGGCCCAAGGGGCTTTAACAAATAAGAAGAACATCACTTTCACTTGGTTAAGGATTCACGTCGGGTTCACCATTTTTGTTTCGCACGGAATCCGGGGATGCCCTCCTGGACGGGAGATTCAAAAGTTCCGATCGGTTTCTAACGGGTTTGTTCGTAGAACCGGAAACATCCAATGATTCCACATCCGTTTGGACCTACTTTCCAAAGGCAGGCGCTCATTAGCTTGTGGACTAATGAGGCTTAGGAATTTGCATTGGTCGAGAGGATGGGAGGTCGGACTCATCAAACCTTTTTGAGGGGAATTATTGTCTACTCCGGGACTCTCTTTATAGATTTAAGTTATGTTCGTGAATCCTTATTACATTACCAAGTATAAAATGTGTTTTCCTTTAGTTTTAACAATCAATGATTAAATATGCAAGAAATTTAGAGAATCTTTTATATGTATTCGAGGTTCTTCATCAATAGAGAATCATCTATATCTGTTTAGAGATTCTTGGTCAATGGTATCCTTCAAAACATTTATATAAAAGTCTCTTGGTCATTATGATGACCAGACTGGTTTTAAATCCACTCAGTGGGGCACTTGAAGTTTATCGTCATTCAGAAGGACAGAGATTATTTCAAAGTTGGGATCGAACCCATAAATGGGCTACCTACGTATCCTTTGTTTTGGAAAAGGAATCAGAACCCACGTAGTTCGAGAAATGGAGTATGATGTTTATGTTTGATGGCTCAAAGATGAATGTCATAATTACTTTTACACTCTAAGCTCACGTGAGTCATGCTCGGTGTGAGAAACAAGAGGTATTAGTAAAATTTAGACAATTGTGCCATGAAAGATGCAATCATAAGAATTTATTTGGGGCTTATGTATGGATGAATGCCCAGATAGATGAAGATTTAGGATCTACTTTTAGGGAGAAAATCCATGAACAGGGTCCATAAAGTTATATGTGCTTCATGGAGATTTGAATACTCTAATCTTGGGGCTTATTCCTAAGGAGGATGCCCAAGTTAGGAGGGGACTTATGATTGGGTTTTACTCCTGAAAAGGAAACCCAAATCAAAGGTAAATTATGACTTGTTAAGAGAACTTTAAGGGGACTTGGGGATTATTCCTGAAAAGGAGACCCAAGGTTATGACTGAGTCTTATTCCTGAAAAGGAGACCCAGGTTAAGGGACTTGGAACTTACTCCTGAAAAGGAAGCCCAAGGTTATGACTGAGTCTTATTCCTGAAAAAGGAGACCCAGGTTAGGGATTAAGGTTTGAGGCTTACTCCTGAGGAGGATTCCCATATTTGAGGTTGGGGCTTATTCTTAAGAAAGATGCCCAAGATTAGAGAACTTGATTGGGGATTACTCCTGAGGAAGATGCCCATATTAAAGGTTTTATAACTGGGGATTATTCCTGAAAAGGAGACCCAAGTTAGGATTTTCTCATCTTAAAGGATGAGGTTGAATGAATGAACTCTCCGTATTTTAGTGACATAAGGATATTTAAATCACTAGACTTTGAGAGAGATTCCACAGAATTCCTTTCAGATAAGAAAGTCAAATCAAGAAATCATGCCATAAATGGCTTTGAAGAGTGTCTTGAAGACTGAATCTTGAAAAGGAAAGGTGAAATGGCTTAAGAGGGGTAAAATGGGCAAGATGGGCACCCAAAAAGATAGGGGCGCGCAAGTCTTGAAAGGCGCGCAAGTCCTTCGGCGACGCGCAAGTATTGGCTGCGCAAGTATACTTGTGCGACACATGGTGTACTTGCGCGATTTTCAATCAGAATTGAAATACTTGAGCGACTCTTGATAAAACCCTTTAGAATCCCCTTTAGGTTCTTCCAGAAAAGGGACGCGCAAGTTATATTGAAGGAATTAAGTCGGCGCGCAAGTGTTTGATAAGTTTCAACACTTAGGCCTTCCTTATTCTCTTTAGATCCTCCGTTCTAGGTAAGAAATTACCTTAGAAGTGTTCCGGAAGCATTGAGAAGAGACTTGGGCGTCGGGAGATTCAATCCGAGTTTCTGGAAAAAGATCCTTCCGAATGGGGGGCCCACAGGGTCTATTTATAGGCAAAATAAGACCCCAGGCGGTTACCGGGCGGTTACCAATTAGGTCGCGCAAGTCACCTGCGCGACCAAGGGTGTCACACAAGTGTACTTGCGCGACAGTGATAAAACTTGCGCGGTGCTTTTGCTTTTGATCCTGTGTTCATGCATTTGTCGATTTTTGATGTTTTCTTCAAAGGTTGAAATCACTTTGAGCTCAGATATTCCCTTTTCCGATCTTTAGATTCTGTGACGAAAGGAGCGTCAACAGACACTTATTATTATTTTATTTAAAGAAGAGTTAAAAGAGTTTAAATCAAAGATTAATAACTAAAACATTTTTAATATAGGGTTATACATAAGATAAATTCGAATATAAATATTAATTATAAAGGTAAAAATATTTCCTACATAATGGTATTTTATTTATAATTTTTAGACATTAAATAATTTAATTTATTTATGACACAGTGATGATGTAGTAATTACCTTATTAATGAAATATTAACATAGTTGATGTTATAAATACCCAAATAAATGTAATTTGAGACTTTTTATAAATTAAAATAATTTTTAAGGTTAATGGGACTTTTTAGTATTGATTTAATTAACTTTTTTTGAACTAATCATGCTGTTATGATTTTCACAAAAATCAATTATCAAATAGTGTTCAAAATTGACATAAAATAGTTTTTTAAACAAATATTATATTATTAATTGTTATTCTATTCCTAAAAATATAAGGCTCGGCAAAATGACTTAGATAAAGTTATATATATTAATTATGAACCACTTGGGGTTCTTTTGGCTTGTTATAGTAAGTTTATTAACCATAGAGTGTAAGAAAACAAGAAGACATTTTAAAAGTTAAATTATTTAACTCAAAGTTAAATCTAAATGAGAAGGTTAAAATAGTAACCTAAACTTTCCTAAAACCTATTGGTTGATAATATTTCGACCCATAAACATATTATCTTCAAAATAAATCAATTTTAAGATATTATAAACCGAATATGACTTTATTATAAAATAATATTTTAAGTTTTCTCAAAGGTGCCCCTCTCCTCCCTTATAAAAGGGAACCTCCTCCCTCTTCTCTTTACACAATTTTGAGCCTTCAAACTCAGAAAAACCCTTCCCATTTCCCTTATAAACTTCCCTATAAACATTATATAGGTTCTGGTTTCCTCAAAAGACCATCTCTAGTGCCTTAAGAGGAATCTTAAAAGAGGTGTGTCAAAGAAGAGGTAATCTCTTCTACCGATTCTTTCAAGTTTTCTTTCTTATTCAACTTCTTATTGTTTAGTTGTTTCAATATAAAGTAATAACATGAGTACCAATAATATACTAATATGTTATTATAAATATGAAACAATCCCATTTCACATTCTATCCATCCTACAGAAAACGAAATCACCGCACGTGCGTACATACGGAATACCATCTCCACGCCGTGGTGTAATCTTTTTTCCACCACCACCTTACTTGGATGGATATAATGGTGTAAATAATAACTATATATAGTTATTATAACATCATACTGATTTTGATATATTATATCATCCACTCCAATTCAATTCAATAATTATGGGAACAATATCATCGCTCATGCGTACGTACGGATTACCGTCTCCATGACGCGATGAGATTCATTCTCCATGTTAACCACTCAAGAATGATTATAAAGTATATATAATGAATAATAATGAAATATATGACATGATAAAGCTACTTTATTTATGTATATATATATATATTTCATCTACTTACTTCCATTAAAGTCAATAAGGAAAGGAAAACAACGTTCATGCGTACGTACGACCTACCGTCTCAATGAACATTGTATTTCATTTCATTTATCTATCTATTATATATATATACTGAATATATATGATATATAAATTATTATTTACATTCTGGATGTAATTAAATAATTATATAAGTAATAATAATATCAAGAACAACAAGTCCAAACACGTATGATAAATAAAACGATTTTACCCAAAACGCTGCTTTAACATGGAATGGGTAATATAAAGTCATAAGTGAACCATATATGATATCATAACAATTAATATAATTCTTTAATAAGTCAATGACATTATTTAAATAATTATATAGGAGTTTCGGATACGTACGAAGCATATCAGACCTAAGGTAAGGGATAATTATTCCAATCTCGTTCTTATCCGAGATAGTTTATTCGTAAGTATTTACTGGGGTTATTGTTATCATCTATGTACATGTTTTATAAAAGTGTTTTTATGTATTTTTAAAGTCATTTTTACCCATTTTTGACTTTTTCCACATGTTATGAAAGGTATATTTATTTTTTTTACCATACGAGGAACTTTTTGACTTTTCCGACCAAAGTACGAGAAAAATGTTTTTTAACTTATACGGCATGAACGGATTTTTACGGTTTCATAACACCTTATTTTCATGAAGCTTACTCTACAATATTTCATGACTATTTTAAACAAAATCATTTTCTTTTAAAATTTCCTGTCATTTTGTGAAAAGAAAATGATTTTGAATAAGAATGGATATTTTCCTCAAGAATTTATTTCAAGTGTCTTATCAAAACTATTTTCCATCTAAGATGACATTATTAAGTATGTTTATGTTTCAAGTATAATATCTCTATGATTTACATGTATTCACTTTTATTATGATGAAATGATATCCATTTGTTTTATATGGATTATGTTATGATGGGATGATGTTTATGAAACCCATTTTTATTCATTGGGTTATGATGAATGATTTATGTTTATGTTGTGGAACAAGTAAGAATGATTTAATTATGAGATGGGTGAGACCTATATCTCCCTCCAATGAATTGGGTAAATATTTATATCTCATGAGATAGACAAGGCTGGAATGGTAAGTTAATCCGGTTCAGTGATACAGGACTGGAACGAGGAGTGAACTCAATTCAGAAAGGGACTTTGTCCACTAAGATGGTCTTGGAAGCAATGCCTTGGATACTATGGAAGTCATATCATGTGAATAATGGTTTTACACAATTAAATGTTTTATTCCCATGCTATTTTATCATGATTGATGATCCTTTATGATCTATTCCTTACGTACTTCCACGATTTATTTCACAACTCAAGATTTTGATGTATAAACATTATGTTCATGTTTTGAAATTAAAATGTTTATGGATTGTTTTATGTTCTCTATATTTACCCTTACTGAGTATTTGAGCTCACCCTTTTTATGTTTTATTTTCCCTAGGATTTAAAGAAAGATTTTAGGTAAAAAAACAAAATATGAAGATCTTTATGGGAGATGTTGAAGATCTTTCACCATGATTATAAGATTATATTCCGAGTTTCCAAAGACACTAAACTATTACGGTCCTTGTGTTTATGTTTTTGTTATGTATTAATTATTCCGTAAAAGTAATTTAATTTCCATGTATGTCATTATTTGGGTCTCTACACCATAACCCAAACCCCTCTTCCCCATAATTTCCCCTCTCAAAATTCACTCTTTAGAATCCCTAATGGTCATTTCATAGTGGATAGCCCACCCCCTGGACAACCCACACCCACAACCCCTCCCCCACACCCCTATAGTCCTCCCCCCACCCCCAACCAACCCAACCTGGGCAGCCCACCCCCTCCCTGAACAACCAACTCCCCCTCCCCCACACCCCTGCAGCCTCCCCACCCCCTCGGACAACCCACCCCTTCCCCTTTGAAACTTTTATGTTTTAATGGATTTTTTCTATTTCTCATCCAGAACCCCTCTGTGCTACACCACCCTCCCCTTCATCACCTTTTGGATGGTTCTCCCTCACCCGGTGTATGTTTTATCTTTCATCACTTGTATTGGATAACCTAGGATAATTTTTAACTCTCTCAATACTTCTATATATTATTGTCTGACACCCCCCCAAATCCTATATTTAAATAGACATGGGTCAATTACAATTGGAAATGTAATGATACGATTCATACTGATATCATAACCAACAACTGACCTCACTTTCCACTAAACTAAGAGGTTTCCATGAACCATACCAGATAAAAACAATCCCTTGGAAAAAAGATACAATTATTGTAGAATATTTTCCCTAAATTAGAGTAAATTTAAAATTACATTTCTCCTAAAAAGAAGATATGTCCCATTCATAAGTTAAACATCTAGGAAAATAGTGGATACAAAGAAATAAATAAAAAGGAAGCAGATATTATAGATGGAAAATAAAATCCCACTATTGAACAATAAATTTTTTTAACTAGACATGTCCGATTCCTAAATTTCATTGGACCTATTTTGGATAGGTATAATATATGAGTTCTCATTTTATGTTTTCTTTTAAGTTGGAAATATACTTTGTCATGCGCCTATTCTATACCACGAACACACCTCTGCCGCATGCTGAACGAAACCTTCGCAGTGAGTTTTATCATTTTATTCATTGGGTTCCTCTTGTTCTCATGTTACTACTGTTTGATATTGTTATAATGTGAAATTTATAGGCAAAATCCCTACTAAAAATCATGGCCATTGGTGGTCCTAGTTTGTAAACTAAATTAATTGCATGTTGTTTAGTTCCCATTGAACATTTGAATATAAAAATTTGGTAATTTAGTATACTTTAATAATTAATGAATTCATCAGGATGATAAAACTTCTGTGATAATCACTGAATTAACAAAGAGAATTGAATAAGGGATGCTTTGTAAAATATGATATTGTGATTATTTGGTTTTTATGGTGTTGCGATTATGAGAACAAATGTGTGTTTTTATGGTGTTACGATTGTTGGCATGATTGGTATGCCATTTTTTCCATGTTGTAGTTCTCCCAATATTGAATTTCAATCCAAACTTTACCCATTTCAATGAAACCACAACTTTTTTACTAGTGTAATTTTATTGAATCATAGAAAACCACTTCCCTAGAGGACTATATGAGACACTTTACGGACCCCCTAGTCAAATAACCATAACAACACATGTAATGAATCCTTCCACCCGCAAGCACTCTATTGAAAATCATAATATCTATTAGTTTTGTACCATAGTTCTTGACTAGAGACATTATATTTCTAGAGAAACACTAAAAAACTAGTTTATATCAATGCATATAGATCACATGTGGGATACTAAAACATTCTAGTGCAAGGGATTCTAATAGCTTGTTGAACATATTTTGTGTAATTATTTTGTTAAATATTAATATTACTATATCAAATAGGAGGAATATGAATAAAGAATGTTTAAATTCCAATCGGTTGATAAAAGAGTATGAAGATGGCATGAAAGAGTTTACCATGTTTTCCAAAGATCATGCATGCGACCCTTCTCAAATCCTTCCTCCATGTTTTTGTGTTTTTTATTAAAGAAAAATTAGTCCAGAGTAGTTAAAAGAACACCTGATCTATCATAGAATATATAGAAGTTATACATGTTGGAATAAACATGGGGAAAAAATGTAGGTAGTGGCTGGGATAACCTTGCGTTTTATGAATCATCTGATATGATTACAAGCATAAACAATAAAGATGATCATATGGTAGATGTGATTATATATGTGAATGACAATGAAGATCATATTGAGGAAGTGAAAAGGATAGTTGAAGATGAACTTCATGATTTTCCAAAATTGTTTGTGAAGTTAAAGAGTTGTTCTAAAACACCATTATATACTGGTTGCACTAAATATACAGCATTGTCAACCGTACTAAAGCTGTATAATTTGAAAGCAGGCAATGGGTGGAGTGATGCCGGTTTTATGGAACTACTTTGTATCCTAAATTACATGCTCCTAGAAGATAATGACCTCCTAAGATGAACATACGATGTCAAATGAATGCTACGCTCGATGGGTATGATATATGAAAGAATACATACCTGCTTGAATGACTGTATATTTTTTCGCAAGGAACACAAATCACTTAAATAATTCCAAAAGTGTGGTGATTCTCAATACAAGAAAGATGAATCCAGTCCTACGAAAGTTTTATAGTACTTTACAATCATTCTGAGGTTTATGCATCTATATGGAAGTGGGGATACTGCAAGACAATTAACGTGGCATAAAAATACAAGAATTAAAGATGGGAAACTATGTCACCCAAAAAACTCTCCTTAGTAGAAGAGAATTGACCATGAATATACTAAATTTGGAAACGAGATGAGAAACCTTCATCTTGCGTTATCTACAGATGGGGTGAATCCTTTTGGTTTTGAAAGCATCAGTCACAATACATGATTGGTTATGTTGGTAAATTATAACTTACCACCGTGGTTATACATGAAATGAAAATACATCTTCTTATCTAGGCTCATATCAAGACCAAAAAAACATGGCAATGATATTGGTGTTTATTTGTCTCCATTGATTGAGGATTTAAAATTATTGTGGGATTTAGGTGTTACATTGTATTATGATTATAAAAATGAAGATTTCACTTTGAGAGACATGTTGTATGGGATGATAAATGACTTTACTACATATAGAAATTTGTCAAGATATAGTATTAAAGGAACTCAAGGGTGTCCCATTTTAGAACAAGGTATAGAGTCAATTAGGTTGAAACATTCATAAAAAAAAACATGTTTCTAGGACATCACATATTTCTACCTCAACAGCATAAGTACCGATCTTGGACGACATCATTTGATGGAAGTTTAGAAGAATGTACAATATCGTCTCCACTAATAGGTGATTGATTGTTTGAGAAAGTAAAATATGTGACACTAATTTTGGTAAATTGTTTTAAAAAAACCTTATAAAAACCAGTTTGAAAAAGAGATCAATTTTTTTTATTTCCATACTAGAATTGTCTGTATGTCATAAATTTTAGTAATGTTATGCATGTTGAAAAAATTCATGTGATAGTTTCATCAACACTTTGCTAAATTCACCTGAAAAAAGGATGGAATTAAGGCTACATTGTACATGGTTGAGATGGGAATACGAGAAGAGTTGGCACCAGTGAATGGGGAAAAACGAAAATTTCTTCCTCCTACTGCTTACACTTTTTCCAGGCAGGAGAGATATCAGTTTTGAAACTTCTGGAATTACATAAAAGTTCCAGAGGGGTATTCATCAAATATAAAGAACATCGTGTCAATGATAGATTTAAATTTAAAGGGTCTGAAATCACATGAATACCATTTTTTGATGCAAGATCTAATTTCTATGTATTTACGTTGCATTTTTTCTAAGAATGTACCCCATACATTAATTAATCTCTATTTCTTCTTCAAATATATATGTAGAAAAGTTATAGGCCTAGAGAAATTGCCAACTATGGAAAGAGAAATTATTGTCATATTATGTGAATTGTAAATGATCTTCCCACCAACATTCTTTGATATGATGCTTATTTGATGGTTCATTTGGTTATAGAGATTAAACTATGTGGTCCTTTACATTATAGATGGATGTACCCTAATGAATGGTATATGAATATTTTGAAAGGGTATGTCAAAATTCGAAGTTGGCCAGAGGGTTGTATTGTAGAGAAAAATATTGTTGAGGAAGATATTGAATTCTATACCGAATACCTATCAAGTGTGGAAAACATTGTCCAAATGAAATCTCATCTCAATGGGCGGCTTGAGGGTGAATGAATTTCTATAAGAGAGGTTGTCACGATCAATATTATAGATCAGGAACATGCACACCTTTATGTTTTTCAAAATAGTTTCGACGTTGACCCATATGTTCAAACCCACAAAAAATTTAGTAGGCATTTGAATCCATCTAGGGATGAAAAATGGATATCATATACAAATAATTGACAGTTTATAGGATGGTTTTAAGACCATATTTATAAGAAGTTAGATGAAAATCCGAACAAAATTTCTAAAGGACTTCAGTGGCTAGCTGGAAGAGCAAGTGTGTATGTATTATCTTACAATGATTATGTAATTAATGTGTCACCACCCATCACCTGGGGCCCATGCAATGACTACCCCAAGCCTGCCTTCCATAGGCCAGGGGCTGGCGACTAGAATCGAAGGTGTATTCCCTAAAACTGGGAAGGAATTACTTTTATAACATGTAAACACAGGCAACCAAGAACACAGAAAGATATGAACTCAAGTAAACTAAATATTAAATAGAGTGAGTACAGTAAGTAAATGGGGCCAGAATACAAGCCCAACTTGAAAGTAGAAGGAAAAATGGGAAGTACAAGATGGCTGATAAGTGAAAAGTAGCTCCTGGATTGTGCACCATGAATCATACCTGAAGGGTAGGTACACCTCATGAACGACCATCTATGCGGTTCACCTTGTCTAACATCCACCTCCGAGCTACCTCCGGTCCTGCTACTCTTGTACTTAGTCAACGCAATATGTTATCTTCACCAAACACAATAGGGTGCCGGCATAGACCGTGCAGGGGTGAGTATAACGATACTCAGTAGGGACCCCGATACTGTCAAGGTCTCACAAAATCCAAAAAGGATAAATCACAAAGCATGAAGTAAACTCTCAACCCTACTTAGGAATATGCTCATACATATACCTAAGTTATCAAGTATACCCATCTCAATCATGAGGAAACACAGGGTCCAACCCAAGAGACCAATGATCAACCATTCCACAAAGGAAATAATACCACGAAGGTAAGTACCACATAGGTACGCCACACAGAAGAATACCACAAAGGTATTACCACGAAGGAAAGTACCACAAGATACAGACTCAGCTCACACCAGGTATAAATTAAGTACAGTAGTAGAGATGATTATATGTAACTATTGAATAATCTTACTTTTTCAAGAGGCTTTGCTGCTAACCCACACAGGATCGCTCAGTACTGACCCACATAGGATAGCTAGGTGCTGACCCACACATGATCACTCGGTGCTGTCCCACACAAGATCGCTCGGTGCTGACCCACAGAGGATTGGTAGGTGCTGACCCACATAGAATCGCTTAGTGCTGACCCACACAGGATCGCTAGGTGCTAACCCACACATGATCACTATTCATTCTTCACGTCACAACTAGCTACTAGGTTCCCGCACTAAGCTTACTCGTATCCAGGAGAGTATGATCCTCAAGAAACTGGTCAATAATCCAAAAGTCATGAATTCCCACAATGAAGTATCTCAAAGTACCTCCACCTCATAGGGGTCTCAATGAAACTGATGGCGCGTCAATCAGATGCTCGATTTGTAAGTTATTAGCCTTTTAGTCCCGAGGGCCCATTTGGATTCATCATTGATCCAACCCGACCATACTATAAATTTATCCAAAACTCCATTTAGGTATACTCAAGGGTATCGTCTATCTCCAAGGTTTACAGTTCCATTGACTGTTCTTCAAACGGATGTCTGGTGCCAAAGTTATGGCCAAAAGAGCGTAAATGGGTCGTAGTGGGTCCGAGTCCGGTATGACCCGGACTGACCTAACCCGAAACGTTGGGTCTGGCCTGACCCGCTTGGCGGTCCAGCCCATTGGGTCTGGCCCAACTGACACTGGGCAACCCGGCCTAGCGGCGCCAAGGCCGCGAGTTTGGCGAGGCCGCGGGCAGCGCGGCGGGGCTGCGAGGCTGTGGGGCGGCGCGGTGGGGCTACGGGCGGCGGAGCGCTGCGGGGTGTGGAGGCCGCGGGGCGACAGAGAGCTGTGGGGCGCATAGGCCATGGGGAAGCTGAGTGTCGAGCCTTTGCTGGTGGTCGGCTTGACCGACCACCCTTCGTTTTCCGCCTTCGTCATGGTTCTCGAGTTCCACTAGTGCCAATCGTCGGCACCGGTCACCGTCTCCATCGTGATGATCTCACAGAAGATCAAAAAGATTTTGCGGAGGGTTTGGGCCATGTTTGTTTGGCCCGTACCCTCCACATTAGGATGGTAGCATACAACTCAAGGAAGACGAATCAATGTGAGAGGGAATTTAACATCGATCAATATTAAAACACACACCTACCTCATTTGTTTGATGACATCGATGAGGAGGGATGGATAGTCATCCCTTGAAGAAATCCCATGTTGGAGGATGTCCTAAGGAAGAAGTCAAAGTAGGTGAAGAGGGTACCAATGATCTTCACTTCTAAAACCAAACTTTGAGGTCTGGCTCATACGTCGTCCCCTTCCTTGATTTCCAATGAACATTCTTCGATGACATTCTTAGTTGGTGAACTTTTCTCCCACCAATGAACTTCTTTTCCAACCCTTTCCCCAATTCCACCAAAAACATGAAAAGCCAACATAATTTAATTATGTAGATCAATTATGTTGGCACAATTTCAAATTTTCTTAATTAATTAACTGATTTGGTATAATTAATCAAAAGGGGTGGCACTATTAAAGTGGGGGAAGTTCAAGAGGCTTCCCCACATTTAAGAAAGAGTTCAAGGGGGTTTTAGGCTCAGGTGGTCCCCACCACCAAGCATTCAATTTTAAGGATAAAACTCTTGTTGTCCCCACCTCCATAAACTCACATGGAAGGTTTATTTTTTATGGTCCCCACCTTTAACATCCACATGGGGCTTCCACAAAAATAAAAATGTTAGACATTTTTATTTTATTTTTATTCTGTCACGAAAAACCCAAATTCTATCTTTCACCCTCGACCTAATGTGGTCGAGGTGTAGGTCTCCTTATGCGAATACTAATGCTGCGAGTTCAAAAATATCCTCATATTTCAATTCCGAGCACTGGTTCAAAATTGACAAAAACTCGCTCGTACATTTACTGAACGTACCTGAAAAAAAGTTCATAAATTCATTTCAGGCACACTGGGACTCGGAATCACGTGCCGTAAATTTTTATGGACTCGTAAAATTTCCATATATTTCAAAAAAATTACATGGAATTTTTGGGTCTTTACATTCTCCCCACCTCAGGGCTTTGTGTCCCAATAAGCCATAACTCCAAACTAGGAAAACAAGTGGGGGTACTAAGCCTGAATATGAGCCTCCCGCTCCCATGTTCTCTCCTAGAGGTTCCTATGCTTCCAAAAAACACGCACCAGAGGTATCGACCACCCATGAAGGACCCACTCCTATCAATCCTCAATCTCTATTGGAACCTCTAAAAACGTCACCCGTTCGTCAAAGTCTAGCTCGCCATGGTCAATGATGTGAGAAGGTTTGGGCACGTATCTCCTCAACTGAGATACGTGGAAAATGTCATGAACCCGGTGCAACTGAGGTGGAAGTGATAAGAGATATGCCACCTGTCCAACTCTACTAAGGACCTGGAAGGGTCCAATGAACCACATAGATAACTTGCTGCCTTGGCCAAATCTCTACAAACCTCATCGAGGTGAGACCCGTAAAAATATGTGGTCACCATCCTCGGACTCTTGAGGTCTCCATCTCCTATCAGCATATGAATTATTCCTACTATGTGGAGTCTTCATCCACTCTTGGATGATCTACACTTTCTCTGTGGTAGCCCATACCATCTCTGGTCCCACTAGTGCTGACTCCCCTGATTCAGTGCATCACATAGGTGATATGCAAGGTTTCCCATACAATTCCTCAAAATGTGCCATCCCAATGGCAGAGTGATAGATGCTGTTCTATGAAAACTCCACCAAAGGTAAGTGATCCTCCCAGCTATGACTAAAGTCGAGGATGCAAGCACACATCATATCCTTGAGGGTCTGAATTGTCTGCTCAGTCTGGCCATCTGTCTGAGGATGGAAGGTGGTGGTCCAATGAAGCTGCATCTTGAAAGCCTCTTGCAACCTTTTCCATAGCCAGTAAGTAAAACTTGTATCATGATCGGAGACAATATTCAAGGGTAATCCATGTAGCCGCACAATCTCCTACACATAGAGGCTTCCTAAGATCTCTACTGAACCTTGCTCTCTGATCGGTAGGAAGTGGGCAGACGTGGTGAGTCGTTCGACGATCACCCAAATGAAGTCATGTCACTTGAATATATATGGAATTCGTATCATGAAGTCCATGGATATCCCATCCCACTTCCACTATGGGACCTCCAAAGGCTAAACCAAGCCTGCTGGTACTTGATGCTCCACCTTCACTTGCTGACAAGTGAGGTACCAAGAGACAAACTCTGCTACTGCTTTCTTCATTCTCGGCCACCAGTGATGTCTTCAATGATCCTGGTATATCTTTTCCAGTCTTGGATGTACCGCTAGAGGGGATGTGTGGAACTCCCTCATCATTTTTTCCTGAAGTTACACTAGTACCATGGTACTTCCTATGAAGAGGATGGCGTGCTCCCCACCTTCAGAAAATCCATCAAGTGTCTTCCCTATGGATATCTGAGAACGTTGTGCCTCACAGTCATCATCCCCATGTTGTGCCTCTCTGACTCACTATATAATTGGGGGAGTGACTGTAAGAGACTGAAGAAAAACTGGTCTATCCCGTTCCATAAAGGATACCTATAAATCAGACAGATGCTCTGTCACCTCGCCTAGCAGCTGTATGGCAGACCTCCTGCTAAGTGCATCTGATAAAAAGTTCCCCTTCCCAGTAGTATGGACTATCTCAAAGTAATAGTCCTAGAGGAACTCAAGATAAAGTCACTGTCTCATGTTCAGGTCCTTCTGAGAGAAGATATACCTGAGACTCTTGTGATTAGAGTAGACTGTAAAATGTTATCCAATCAAATAGTGTCTCCACATCTTCAAGGCGAAGACCAATGCTACTAATTCTAGGTCATGGATAGCGTAGTTCTGCTCATGTTGTCTCAGCTGTCAAGAACCATATGCAATCACTACTCGCTCTTGCATCAGGACACATCCAAGCCCAATCCCTGATGTTTCGTAGTAGACTACGTACCATACTCCCTCCTCTGGAAGCCTTAAGATGTTGGCACTAGTCAGACTCTGACTCGGCTCATGAAAACTCCGCTGGAATCTCTCCGAACATACGAAGGGTTTCCCCATCTTTTTCAATGCTGATAGTGGTGCTGAAACTCTAGAGAAATATATCACAAATCTCTGGTAGTATCGAGCCAAACCCAGGAAACTCCGTACCTCCGTCACACTATTGGGTGGCTCCCAAGTAAGTACCACTTCAATATTCACTTGATCTACTGCAACTCCAGCCTCCGATATGAACTGTCCCGTAAAGTGTACCTCTCAGATCCAAAACTATAACATAAAGAGATTACCATAAAGTTGGTGCTCACAGAGTGTGTCCAGTACTACCTGAAAATGATAGACATGATCCGCTTCAGTATTAGAGTAGATCAGAATTTTGTCGATGAAGAATACTACAAATCGATCAAGGTATGGCTAAAATATCATGTTCCTGAGTCCCATGAACACTGCTGGAGCATTCATCACACCTAATGGCATAACCAAGAACTCATAATGGCCGTACTAACATCTGAAATTCATCTTTTGTACATCCTCATCCCATACTCTAAGATGGAGATTGCCTGATCTGAGGTCTATGTTCAAGAACCAATGTGCTCCCTTCAGCTGATCAAATAGGCCTTCAATCCTCAGAAGTGGGTACTTGTTCTTCACTGTCACCTGGTTCAGGTGCCGATAGTCAACACAAAGTCTCAATCTCCCATCCAACTTCTTGGCGAACAAAATCGAGGCTGCCCAAGGTGAAACACTGGGCCGAATGAACTGTTTTCCCTGTAAGTCCTCCAGATGTACCCGCTGCTCATGAAGCTCTCTAGGAGCCATCCGATATGCTGGTGTAGATATCAGTGTCATCCTAGGGTACAAGTCAATGTAAAATTCCACCTCTCTCTGAGGAGGTAGACCCATAACATCATCAGGGAAGACATCCGCGTACTGGTCCACCACTACTGGATAACTCAGACTATCCACATCAACCAATAAAAGGGTAAGGCTAGACAAATGATGAATGATTGGCTAAACCCTCTTCCAGGTAAGTCCATCCTATGCTGCAAAGGCTCCCTTCTCGCCAGTGAAGGTAAACCTTGTCCTATCCGTGCAGACACACCGCACTTTGCACCTAATATAGTCAATCAGATCATGGACTGTAGAGAACCAATCTGGACGTACATGGACATTACATTACTTTTGCAGAATACCTAATACATAACAAAAATAGACACCCAAGGACCGTAATAGTTTAGTGTCTTTGGAAACTCGGAAAAAAAATCTACTAATCATGGTGAAAGATCATCAACATCTCCCATAAATATCTTCCCCTTTTGTTTTCTTACCTAAAACCGTTCCTTATATCTTGGGGAAAAGACAACATATAAAGGGTGAGATCAAGTTCTCAGTAAGGGTAAAGATGGAAATAATAAAACAATCCATAAACATTTGAACGTGAAAACATGAACATAATATTTAAACATCAAAATCAAGAGCAATGACATAACACATTGAAGTACATAAGGCATAGATCATAAAGAAACATTAATCATGCTAAAATAGATTGGGAATAAAACATGTAATGGTGGAAACCCATTAAGCACATGAAATGATTTCCATAGTATCCAAGGCATTACTACCAAGACCATCATAGTGGACAAAGTCCATTACTGAACAGAGTTTACTTGCCGTTCCAGCCCTGTATTACTGAACCGAAATTTACTTTCCATTCCTACCATGTCTATTTCATGAGATATAAAACATTAACCAATGCATTGGAGGGAGATATAGGTCCCACCCATCTCATATTGAAACCATTCTTATGTGTGCCACAAAATCATAAATCATACATCATAGCATAGCCCATGTAATAAAAATGGGATTCTATAACATCATGTCATCATAACCTAATCCATATAAGATAAAAGGACTTCCTAAAAATAATTCCATCATAACATAATTAAAACAATGTAATAATAGGGATATAAATAGAACCCTATATTATCTTAGATAGAAAATAATTTTGATAAAACACTTGAACTCCATTCGTGAGGAAAATATCCTTTCTAATTGAAAAAGATTCTTCCTTTCTCAACATGTCATACAATTTTAAATTAACGAATTTAATTGAAAATAAACTTAAAAAATTGCAAAGGAAGATTCATGGAAATAATGTTCTATGAAATCATAAAAATCTATTCATGTCCAATAAGTTAAAAAAACATTCTTCTCATACTTTGGCTGAAAAAGTCAAAAAGTATCTTGTACTAAAAAAAAAAAAGATTACTTTCATATATTTTAATAAAAATTAACAAATAGGTAAAATTATATTTAAACAATTGTAGGAGGATAGAAATAATATTACATATTTTGGAAACATGGATGTGGATGATAAATATGACCCAGTAAATTATAAAGTATAAACAATCTCGGATAAAAATGATATTGCGAGATTTTCCCTTACCTTAGGTCTGATATGCTTTGTACGTATCTGAACCTCCTATATAATGATTTAGACAATGTCAATGACTTATTATAGAATGATTTTCATTTTTATGATAAAATATATGGTCATATTCCTATCTTCTTATTAGTAATATTTCATTGCTACTTGTTATTCGGGTGTTCATTTCTTTATGTTCTTATGCGTGTTTTGTAGAATAAATTCTTATTCCTCTTTTTAGGTTATAGATAAATCATTTAATTTTTTTTATTAGTGTAGTATATATCATATTTATTCATTCAATTTATTTATATAATCATTATTCAATGAAGATCATGTAGAATGATTCACATCACATCGTGGAGACGGTAGGCCTGACGTACGCACGAGTGATGATATCATTCCCATGATTGTGGAATTGTGATGAAGTGTATGGTGTATAATATTTCAGAAACAATATCACTTTAAAAAAAATCATATATTGTTATTTCTTCTATCTTTATACCCATCCAAGTATTTTAGTGATGAAATAAAAGATTACACCATGACGTGGAGACGGTAATTCATACAAACGCACACATGGTGATTTCATTTTTTTCATAGGATGGATATAAGATAGAATATGGTTGTTTAGTATTCATAATAACATATTAGTATACAAGTGATATTGGAGTTATTACATAATAATAAAACAACTCATATAGAGTAAGTAGGAGAAGAAATAAGTTTGAAAGAATCGGTAAAGGATATTACCTCTTCTTTGACACACCTCCTCTTAACCTCCTCTTAGGGAACAGAAGTTGGTATTTAAAGATGAACAGAACCTATAGTAGGTTTATAGTAGGGTTTTGACGAATTTGAATGCTCAAAAATGGTGTAAAGTGGAGAGGGAGGATGTGCCCTTTTATAAGGGAGGAGAGGGCCTCCTTTGGAAACCATAAAAATATTAATTTATAATAAATTAAAACCCCATTTAAAAACATACAAAAATGACTCAATTCAAAGATCAAATGATATATGGTTTCAATAGCATCATCCAATAAAATTTATACCTGTTTTAAGTTTATTTTAAACCTTATCATTTTGATTTATCCTTATTTAATCTATTTAACTTAATTTGTGGTAATAATATTATAAATTTTAAATTGATATAAATACATACTTATATGTTGTATGTTTCCCATAATTGGATACTTTATAACATTTTAGACCATATAATTTTCAATTATCAAATTTTAAATATTTTTGTGATTTTTAAATAATTTAATAATATGTTATTTTTATAAAATACCAATAGTGTAAATTTTGACACTATTCATTTATTTGAATTTAAATAAAATACAAAAAGAGAATATATTGGAACCAGAATATTTAATAGGTTCCTAACATGTCATATTCATCTAGAAAATTAGTGGATCACATTAATTAGGTCATATAATATTTATTTTAATAATTTTAAAATCATTTATTTTATATTTCTCTTAATAAAATAATTACAACAACATTTTTGTATAATTATTTAATATACTTATTTATTCCATAAAAATTAAAATTAAAATATTATTATAAATATAAATATAATATATTTCATAATAATACTTTTAGATTAATTTATATTCTAAAACACCAAATTTTTAAAATATTATGTTTATTAAATTATGAAGGTGACAACTTTGACATCATTTAAAATAAAATAATATAAGTGTCATAATCACTTTTATAAGGCTCCAAATAGTCAAATATTAGACCTTTGGATGATTATGGTTTATATTTATATGACCAATAAGTTTTGGTTAGGTTTTTGGGCCTTTTATGGGTATTATTAGTTTAAGAAAAAATATATTATTGATTTTTCACTAAATAAATAATTTCTGCATCATTAATGTATAAGCTATTAATGTAATTATATATTTCATAAAAATTAAAAATAAATTACCATGATAAATAAATAAATTTTATATTTCAAATTAGTATTTAAAACCGAATTTATATTCTGTATAACCTTATATTAAAAATAATTTAATTATTAAAGTTTGAGTGAGACATATTTCACTTTCATTTAATTAAAATAAATTAGAGGTCTTAATCACATAAAAGTGGGTTCTAATAGATATAATTTCAACCCAAGTATATTTTAGGACTAAATATAATCATACAATTATATTAAGACAATTTTTAGTGTAATTTTATTATATTATTTTTACCCTTAATTACCTAATTTACCTTTATCTGTGGTAAATAAAATTTACCATAGTTACTATTCATAATGCCCAAAAATAAAAGGTAGCCTATTAACATAATTTGAACCTACTTATTCCAAATATGTAATCCATTTTTTAAAATTCAAAACACATAAGTTGCATTAATTAATTTAAAATTAATCTCGTTGTTGAAAAAAACGGGTTTTTATTTAAAACATTACAAAAGATTGAAATGTTTTTACCAATGAATTCAATGTACAATTAATGATAATGACATAAATTATATTATATGGTAAAAATATATTATATTTATACTTTAAAACCATTAAATATTATAATTTTACCATATAAATTATCTTGATGAGAAAAGTTTTTTTTATTAAAATTTAGCGTATTTTTACTATTCATCAAAATATGAATGTTATAAAAAAAATTCAAAACATTATCCAATGTATATTTTTATATCCTGGTTCACAATAAGAAGTTTATTTTTTAAAATTTAACTTATAAACTTGTTAAAAATTAGATTTAAAAAAGGTGCATCATCAAAAGGCGACAAAACAACATTTTAAAAAAAATAATTATTTTACCCAAAACATTTATTTTTCTCTCATACCATGATCTAAAAAATATGTAAGATGAATGATAATGTTATAAAATTCAAAATTTGGTTAATACTATTCATAATGGATAGTTCATAATAGTATTATAACAATATATCGTTGTTTAGTGAAACTCGGTATTGCGTACAACACACGCTATTGAAGAAGGTCGCTCTTGCATGCAACACATGCCAAGAATAATGTTTGTGTATAATACAAGATAATATGATGTTGCATATAACACAAGATAATCTTTGTGTCACATAAAACACAAGACATCAAAGAAATTAAAAATAATATTTCTCATAAAATCTCGGGGTGTTACATTCTACCCCCTTTAAAATGAATTTCGCCCTCGAAATTCGTCAGGGTTATAAATCATTTACTACTTGAAATTTTCTTTCATATAAACCCGAATCGTAAAAAGGAATACTAAAAATTAATTTTAAAAACTAATTTATGAAACATAACAGACACCCAAATTAACTCATCACAGGGTTTCCACATAAGAGAACATAGGTGAAAAGATAGATACAGAATAGAAATATAACCATCAAGTTCTGATGGAGAGTGGTAGAGAACATAGCTATGAAAAAGCCAATAATCACAAAGCCTTAAATTTGTGATGATCTAAGGTACCATCTAATTCATCGGATATGAGGGCACTAGGACAACATTTTTTGTTTTCAAGATCATTTCCCTAAAGTTGATGAATTTTTTCATAAGGATAAATACTTACTTGATTTCAGTGTAATATCATCATTGGTCATTCCATGAAAAATTTCCACTTTATCTCTTATTTAATGAAATGAAGTTGAATTTTTCCATCTTGAAATGTTAGGATATCATGCGATAGAATGATAGGTTATTCCATCTCTCTCAAAAAGTTATAAAAAGTTATTAAATATACACAAGTCCATCTATGGTGAGATTAACCATATATGATTTAAAAAATGGACTTATACTTCAACTATCATATCACTTAATAAAATAAAACTAATTTCTACTAACTAGGGACTTCCTGTAGGCCAGTGGTAGGTGATAAAGGCCTGTCTATCTTCGGTTGTAGGTCTGATTCTAGCATCCTTGTCCGATGCGATAGGTTGTCGCTCATCCTACTGCTTGTCCATTTTCTAAAACTATACTATTATAACATTTCAGAAATTAAATCAAAAGTTCTATCCTTAAACAATACTATATGTTGTATAAATTAATAAATTTCAATATTTAGGCTTATCCGAAATACTTCTGTCCAATTTTATAGTATAAAGAAAAAGATTACTAGAGAGGTCATCTACCAAGCATGTGAATACCATCATTTATCCCCCATATATCCTAAGATATATCTTGTTGGTCACATTACAAACATGTGAATACCTAAATCATGTATTCTCTTGAAACATGAATTACCATAGAACCTTAGTGAAAACATGAATGATGTCAAAAGTTAACTCTTTCCACATACCAAAATCCCAAAATTTCTATATACTCAAATCATGATATCACTTTGTCCTTATATCAGTCATGAGCTCATTAATACCATCAAACATATTATTTTATCCTCATCCCTTCATTATGTGAATATCATCTACTTTCCAGAAATATTTCAATCACTTTTTAGGATTATAGGTACCATATAATTATTGAAAAAAACAGTAAACAAATACATAGATATTCCAAAATTCCACAATACTATAAATGAGATTCCATAACACTATTTTCGAATCCCATTACATATACACTTAATCATTCCACCACATCGTTTTCATATTCAAAATCACCAATAATGATCACATGGGACTTCCCTTTGTCCTTTACCTTAAGAGGTTGTTGATGTTTATCATCATTAACCCTTAGATTAGGGAATTGGTTAGCATAATGCCCCATTTCCTTGCACTTGTAGTATTGAAGTGTTGGTGGTTCATTCTCTGTAGTCTTTTCTCTATTCACATAATTAGATACCTTTTTCCCATTACTTCGACACTCAGCTACTTGATGAACTTATTTTCCACACTTAAAACATTTTCTAGTCCCTTTAAGACAATCTCCACCACACTTCTTTCCACACTTTGAGGATAACAAAACATTAATCTTATTTTCACCATTGTTTTGAGATTTTTCCTTGAACTCAATCTTTCGTTTCTTGTCAAAAACATGAGATGGATATGTAACACCAACTTCCAGTTCTACCTTGATAGCACAACTCATAATTTCTTCATAGATACTAAAGTCTCTTATAGATAATTCCCTTCGAAGACTTGGTTTTAAGCCACTGAATAATTGATCAACTTTACTTTCTGGTTGGATGATAAAGCCACATGCATTCCTTGCAAGCCTCATAAAATTCACCTTATATATAAAAACAGATTTATCATCCTTTTTCTTAAGCTCAAGGAACTCATTTTCTATCATTGTTCTAAGAATACGAGGGAATTACTTATTGAAAAAAAAGTTCTTGAACTCGTCCCATTCCATGGATTAAATTTCATCTTGGGGCCTTGTATTCTTAATCAGATTCCACCACTGTTCTGCTTCACCTTCTAAATGGTAAACATACAAAATGACTTTTTCATGTTCTGAACAACGAAGTATGGAAAATATCTTTTCAATGGTACCGATCCATTGTTCAGCAACAAGTGGATCAGAAGACCCACTGAGAAAAGGTAGACGTTGCCTCATGAAGGACTCAATAGAATATTGTCCCTTTCTTTTCTCATTTGGAAGTCCAGAATAATTCATAGCTTGTGTTAGTATGGAAATAAGATTTTTCACTCTATTTCCCATAACATTTGGTTGTTCATAAGGGAAATCATTGAATTTCTCACTGTATTGATCATTAACAGGGTTCCTTCGGGTTCCATCCATTATATAAAACCCAAAAAGAATAGTGTGAGAGGAAAAAATCATACTAGGAAAACAACATAATCAAGGGGAGAACTTTAAATATCTAACATCTTAGGTTTAATCCTAGGTTATTCATGATCGTTATCATAATTCAAGGATTGTAACCAATACTTATACTTAACCTTAGGGATATTCCTAGACATACCTTATAAATATCTCTAGGGATCTCACTAAAGTTTTCACATCCTAGTTTCTAAAGTTTAACTGAACCTTTACTCTAATACCAACTGTAGAGAACCAAGCTTGACATACATGGACATTACATTACTTTTGAGGAATACTTAATATATAAAAAAAACAGACACCCAAGGACTGTAAGAGTTTAGTGTATTTGGAAACTCGGAACATAATCTTCTAATCATGGTGAAATATCTTCAAAATCTCCTATAAAGATCTTCCCCTTTTGTTTTCTTACCTAAAACGTTCCTTATATCCTAGTGAAAGAGAAAATATAAAGGGTGAGCTCAAATTCTCAGTAAGGGTAAACAAAGAAAACATAAAAAAAATTTGTAAACATTTGAATGTGAAAACTTGAACATAATATTCAAACATCAAAATCATGAGCAATGACATAAAACAATGCAGTACATAAGGCATAGATCATAAAGAAAAATTAATCATGATAAAATATCTTGATAATAAAACATTTAATTAGGGAAAACCATTAAGCACATGATATTATTTCCATAGTATCCAAGGAATTACTGCCAAGACCATCATAGTGGACAAAGTCCATTACTGAACCGGGTTTACTTGTCGTTCCAGCCCTGTATTACTAAACCGGATTTTACTTGTCATTCCAACCATGTCTATCTCATGAGATATAAAACATTACCCAATTCATTGGAGGAATATACAGGTCCCACCCATCTCATATTGAAACCATTCTTATGTGTTCCTCAAAATCATAAATCATACATCATAGAATAACCCATGTAATACAAATGGGATTCTTAAACATCATGTCATAATAACATAATACATATAAGATAAAAGGAATTCACAAAAATAATTAAATTGTAACATAATAAAATCAATGTAATAATAGGGATAGAAACATAACCCTATATTATCTTAGATGGAAAATAATTTTGATAAAACACTTGAACTCCATTCTTGAGGAAAATTTCCTTTCTACTTCATAAACATTTTTCCTTTATCAACATGTTATACAATTTTAAAATGAAAGAACTTAATTGAAAATAAAAATAAAAACTTTTAAAGGAAGCTTCATGGAAATAATGTTCTATGAAATCATAAAAATTCATTCATGTCGTATAAGTTAAAAAAACATTGTTCTCATACTTTGGCCGGAAAAGTCAAAAAGTATATCGTAGTTAAAACGACAAAAGATTCCTTTAATATATTTTACTAAAAATTAAAAAATAGGTAAAATTTTATTTAAAAAATTGTATTTAAAAAATTATATGAGGATTGAAATAATATTACATATTGAGGAAACATGGATGTGGATGTAAATTTTGAAGTATAAACAATCTCAGATAAAAATGAGATTGTGAGATTTTCCATTACCTTAGGTCCGATATGTTTTGTACATATCAGAACCTCCTGTATAATGATTTAAATAATTTCATTGACTTATTACAGAATCATATTCATTGTTATGATATCATATATGGTTATATTCTTATCTTCTTGTTAGTAATATTTCATTGCTACTTGATATTCGGGTGTTCATTGTTTTATGTTCTTATGCATGTTTTGTAGAATACATTATTATTCCTCTTTTTAAGATATAGATACATCATTTAGAGAATGGTATTAGTGTATTATATATCATATTTATTCATTCAATTCATTTATATTATCATTATTCATTGAAGATCATGTAGAATGAGTCACATCACATCATGGAGGCGGTAGGCCAGACGTACGCACGAGCAATGATATCATTCCCATGATTGTGGAATTGTATTGAAGTGTATGGTGTATAATATTTCAGAATCAATATCACTTTAAAATAATAATATATATTTATTTTTTCCATACTTATACCAATCCAAGTATTTTAGTGATGAAATAAAAGATTACACTACGGTGTGGAGACGGTAAGCCGTACGTATGCACACGTGGTGATTTCATTTTTTTCATAGGATGGATAGAAGATATAATATGGTTGTTTCATATTCAAACTAAAATATCAGTATGAAAGTGATACTGGAGTTATTACTTAATAATGAAATAACTCATATAGAGGAAGTAGGAGGAGAAATAAGTTTGAAAGAATCGGTAAAGGATATTACCTCTTCTTCGACGCGCCTCCTCTTTACCTCCTCTTAGGGCACATAAGATGGTCTTTTAAGAATACCAGGACCTCTAGTAGGTTTCTAGGGAAGTGGATAAGTGAAATTTTCAGGGTTTTTACGAATTTGAAAGCTCAAAAATGGTGTGAAGTGGAGAGGGAGGAGGTGCCCTTTTATAAGGGAGGAGAGGGGCACCTTTGGAAACCTAAACAATATTAATTTATAATAAATTAAAAACCCACTTAAAAACCACAAAAAATGACTCAATTTGAATATGGGATGAAATAGGGTTGTAATATCATCAACCAATAAAATTTAGACATGTTTTATGTTTATTTTAAACCTTATCATTTTGATTTATCCTTATTTAATCTATTTAATATTATCTGTGGTAATAATATTCTAAATTTTAAATTTTAATAAATACATAATTATATGTTGTAAATTTTACATAATTCGATACTCTATAACCTATTAGAACATATAATTTTCAATTTTCAATTTTTAAATATTTTTGTGATTTTTAGATAATTTAATAATATGTTATTTTCATAAAATACCAATAGTGTAAATTTTGACACTATTCATTAATTTATATTTAAGTAAAATACAGACAGATATTATATTTGAAAAAAATATTTAATAGGTTACTAACATGTCATATTCATCTATAAAAGTCGTGGATTACATTAATTAGTTCATATAATATTTATTTTAATACTTTTAAAATTATTTATTTGATATTTTTCTTAATAAAATAATTACTACAACATTTTTGTATAATTATTTAATATACTTATATGTTTCATAAAAATTTATAATAAAATATTTTGATAAATATAAATATAATAAATTTCCTAATAATACTTTTAGTTGAATTTATATTCTAAAACACCCAAATTTTAAAATGTTATGTTTATTAAATTATGAATGTGACAACTTGGACATCATTTATAATAAAATAATATTAGTGTCATAATCGCTTTTATAATGCTCAAAATGGTAAAAAATTATACCTTTGGATGATTATGGTTTATATGTATGTTACTAATAAGTTTTTATCCGGTTTTTGGGCCTTTTATGGATATTATTAGTTTAATAAAAACTATATTATTGATTTTTCGCTAAATAAAAAATTTCTGAATCATTAATGTATAATCTATTAAGGTAATTATATATTTCTTCAAAATTAAAAATAAATTACCATGATGAAGGAAAAAAATTTAGCTTTCAAATGAGCATTTATAACTGATTTTATATTCTGTATAACCTTATATTAATAATACTTTAATTATTAAAGTTTGAGTGAGACATATTTCACTTTCATTTAAATAAAATAAATTAAAGGTATTAATCACATAAAAGTGGGTTCTAATAGATATCATTTCGACCCAAGTATATTTTAGGATGAAATAAAATCATCCAATTATATTAATACAAGTGTTAGGGTAATTTTATAATATTATGTTTACCCTTAATTACCTAATTTACCTTTAACTATGGGAAATAAAATTTACCATAGTTACTATTTATAATGCCCAAAAAATAAAAATTAGCCTATTAACATAATTCAGACCGACTGATTCCTAATATTGAATCCATTTTTCCAAATTCAAAACACAGAAGTTTCAGTAATTAATTTAAAATTGATCCCGTTGTCGAAAAAATGGGTTTTTATTTAAAACATTGCAAAATATTGAAATATTTTTACCTATGAATTCAATGTAAAATTAATTATAATGAAATAAATTATATTAAATGGTAAAAATATATTATATTTATACTTTAAAACCATTAAATATTATAATTTTACCATATAAATTATATTGATGAAAAAAGTTGTTTTTAATTAAAATTTAGCGTATTTTTACTATTCATAAAGATATGAACGTTATCAGAAAAATATCAAAACTTTATCCAATGTAACTTTTTATGTACTGATTAAAAATAAGAAGTTTATTTTGTAAAATTTAACTTATAAACTAGTTAAAAATTAGATTTAAAATAGGTACGTCATCAAAAGGTGACAAAACATCATTTTTTGAAAAATACTTATTTTACCCAAAAAATTTATTTTGTTCTCATACCCTGATCTAGAAAATTTGTAAGATGAATGAAAATGTTATAAAATTAAAAATGTGATTAATATTATTCATAATGTCTAGTTCATAATAAAATTATAACAATATATCGTTGTTTAGTGAAACTCAGTATCGCGTACAACACACGCTATTGAGGAAGGTTGCTCTTGCATGCAACACAAGCCAAGAATAGTGTTTTCTTTTAATACAAGCAAATATGGTGTTGTGTATAGCATAAGATAATATTGGATTTGTGTAAAACAGAATACATCAAAGAAATTAAAAAGAATATTTCTCATAAAATCTCGGGGTATTACATTCTACCCCCCCTTAAAATGAATTTCTCCCTCGAAATTCATCGGGGTTATAAATCATTTACTACATGAAAGTTTCTTTCATAGAAACCCACATCGTAAAAAGGAATACAAAAACATAATTTTAAAAACTAATGTATGAAATATAACAGTTACCCAAATTAACTCATAACAGGGTTTCCATATAGGAGAACAAAAGTGAAAATTTGGATATGGAAGTGAAATCTAACCACCAAGTTCTGATGGAGAGTGGTAGAGAACATGGTTATGAAAAATCCAACAATCACAGAGCCATAAATTTGTGATGATCTAAGGTACCATCTAATTCATCAAAAATGAGGGTATTAGGACAATGTTTTTGGTTTTCAAGATCATTTCCCTAAAGTTGATGAATTTTTTCATAAGGATAAATACTTACTTGATTTCAATATAATATCATCGTTGGTAATTCCATGAACAATTTCCACTTTATCTCTTATTTAAAGAAATGAAGTTTAATTTGTCCTTCTTGAAATGTTATCAGATCATGCGATATAATGATAGGTTATTCCATCTATCTCAAAAAGTTAGAAAAAGTTATTAAATATACATAAGTCCATCTATGGTGAGATTAACTGTATAAGATTCCAAAAATGGACTACACTTCAACTATCATACCGTTTAATAAATTAAAACTAATTTATACTAATCAGAGACTTCTTATAGGATAGTGGAAGGCGATAAAGGCCTGTCGCACTTCAGTTGTGGGTTTGATTCCTGTATCCTTGTCCGACGCGACAAGTTGTCGCTCATCCTACATGTTTTCCTTTTTCTAAAACTATACTATTATAACATTTAAGAAATAATATCAAAATTTATAGCCTTAAAAAATACTATCTGATGTCTAACGTAATCCATTCCAATATTTAGGCTTATCCAAAGTACTTCTCTCTAATCTCATAGTATAAAGAAAAATATTACTATAGATGTTATCTACCAAGCATGGTAATACCATCATTTATCGCCCATATATCATAAGATATATCATATTGGTCACATTCCAAACATGTGAATACCTTAATCTTGTATTGTCTTGAAACATGAATTACCATAGAACCTTAGTGAAAACATGAATGCTGTCAAAAGTTAACTCTTTCCACATACCAAAATCCCAAAATTTCTATATACTCAAATCATGATATCACATTGTCCTTATATCAATCATGAGCTCATTAATACTATCAAAAATATTATTTTCGCCTTATCCCTTCATTATGCGCATATCATCTTCTTTCCAAAAATATTTCAATCACTCTTCATGATTACCGGTACCATATAATTAATGAAAACAATAGTAAACCAATACATAGATATTCCAAAATTCCACGATATTATAAATGAGATTCCGAAACACTATTTTGGAATCCCGTTACATATACACTTAAAAATTCCACCACTTCGTTTTCATATTCAAAATCACCAATAGTGATCATATGTGACTCTCCTTTGTCCTTTTCTTTAAGAGGTTATTGTTTTCGATCATCACTAACCCTTGTATTAGGGAATTGGTTAGCATAATGCCCCATTTCCTTGCACTTGTAGCATTGTAGTGTTGGTGGTGTGTTCTCTGTAGTCTTTTCTCTATTCACACCATTAGCTACCTTTTTTCCCATTACTTCTACATTCATCTCCTCGATGACCTTATTTTACACACTTAAAACATTTTCTAGTCCCTTTAAGACAATCTCCAACATGTTTCTTTCCACACTTTGAGCATAACGAAACATTCATCTTCTTTTCACCATTGTTTTGAGATTTTTCCTTGAAATCAATCTTTCGTTTCTTGTCAAAATCATGAGATGGATATGTAACAAAAACTTCTAGTTATACCTTGATAGCACAACACACAATTTCTTCATAGCTACTGAAGTCTCTTATAGATTATTCCCTTCAAAGAATTAGTTTTAAGCCACTGAATAATCGATCAACTTTACTTTCAGGTTGGATGATAAAGCCAGATGCATAACTTGCAAGCCTTGTAAAATTCACCTCTTATATACCAAAAAATTCATCATCCTTTTGCTTAAGCTCAAATAACTACTTTTCCATATTTTTTCTAAGAATACGAGGGAAGTACTTATTGAAAAACAAGTTCTTGTACTCGTCCCATTCCATGGATTCAATTTCATCTTGGGGACTTATATTCTTAATTGGAGTACAACACTGGTATGATTCACCTTATAAACAGTAAATAGCCAAAATGACTTTTTCATGTTCTGAACAATGAAGTATGGAAAATATATTTTCAATGGTACTGAACCATTGTTCAGCAACAAGTGGATCAGAAGACCCATTAAAAGAAGGTGGACGTTGCCTCATGAAGGACTCAATAGAATATTGTTCCTTTCTTTTCCCATTTGGATGTCCAGAATAATTAATAGATTATGTAAGTATGGAAATAAGATTTTTCACTCCATTTACCATAAAATTTGGTTGTTCAGAAGGAAAATCATTTCATTTCCCAGTGCATTGATCATTAACACGGTTCCTTCAGGTTCCACCCATTATCTAAAACCTAAAAAGAATAGTGTGAGAGGCAAAAATCATATTAGGAAAGCAACATAATCAAGGGGAGTAATTTCAATATCTAACATCTTAGGTTTAATCCTAGGTTATTCAGGATCATTATCATAATTCTAGGACAGTAACCAATACATATACTTAACCTTAGGTATATCCCTAGATATACCTTAGAAATATCTCTAGGGATCTCACTAAAGTTTTCGCATCCTAGTTTCTAAAGGTTAACTAAACCTTTCCTCTAATACCAGCTATAGAGACCAAGCTTGACGTATATGGAAATTACATTACTTTTGCGGAATACTTAATACATAACAAAAACAGACACCCAAGGACCGTAATAGTTTAATGTAATTGGAAACTCAAAACATAATCTTCTAATCATGGTGAAATATCTTCAACATCTCCCATAAAGATCTCCCCCTTTTGTTTTCTTACCTAAAACCATTCCTAATATACTGGGGAAAATAAAAAATATAAAGGGTGAGGTAAAATTCTCAATAAGGGTAAACATGGAAAACATAAAACAATCCATAAACAGTTGAATGTGAAAACATGAACATAATATTTAAACATAAAAATCATGAGCAATGACATAAAACATTGCAGTACATAAGGCATAGATCATAAAGAAACATTCATCATGATAAAATAGCTTGGGAGTAAGACATATAATTGTGGAAAACCATTAAACACATGATATGATTTTAATAGTAGCCAAGGCATTACTTCTAAGACCATTATAGTGGAAAAAGTCCATTATTGAACCGGGTTTACTAGCCGTTCCAGCCCTGTATTACTGAACTGGATTTTAGTTTCCCTTCCGGCCAGTTCTATATCATCAGATATAAAACATTACCCAATTAATTTGCGGGAGATATAGGTCCCACCCATATAATATTGAAACCATTCTTATGTGTTCCATAAAGTCATAAATCATACATTGTAGCATAACCCATGTAATAAAAATGGGATTCTTAAACATCATGTCATCATAACATAATCCATATAAGAAAAATTGAATTCATAAAAATAATTCCATAATAACATAATAAAATAAATGTAATAATAGGGATAGTAAAAGAACCCTATATTATCATATATGGAAAATAATTTTGATAAAACACTTGAACTTCATTCTTGAAGAAAATAACCTTTCTACTTCAAAAACATTTTTCCTTTATCAACATGTCATACAATTTTAAACTAAAAGAATTTAATTGAAAATAAAATTGAAAACTTGTAAAGGAAGCTTCATGGAAATAATGTTCTATGAAATAATAAAAATCCATTCATGTCATATAAGTTTAAAAAAACATTCTTCTCGTACATTGGTCGGAAAAGTCAAAAAGTATCTCGTACTTAAAACAACAAAATATTACTTTCATATATTTTACTAAAAATTAACCAATAGGTAAAATTGTTTTTAAACAATTGTTATAGTATAGAAATAATATTACATATTGAGGATACATGGATGTGGGTGATAAATATTCCCCAGTAAATTCTTAAGTATAAACAATCTTGGATAAAAATGAGATTGTGAGATTTTCCCATACCTTAGGTCCGATATGTTTTGTAGGTATCTGAACCTCCTGTATAATGATTTAAATAACGTCATTGACTTATTCCAGAATCATATTTATTTTAATGATATCATATATGGTCATATTCTTATCTTCTTATTAGTAATATTTCATTGCTACTTGTTATTCGTGTGTTCATTGCTTTATGTTCTTATGCGTGTTTTGTAGAATAATTTCTTATTCCTATTTTTAGGTTATAGATAAATCATTTAAAGAATTGTATTAGTGTAATATATATCATATTTATTCATTCAATTCATTTATATAATCATTATTAAATGAAGATCATGTAGAACGAGTCGCATCACATCGTGGAGACAGTAGGCCAGACGTACGCACGAGCGATGATATCATTCCCATGATTGTGGAACTGTATTGAAGTGTATGGTGTATAATATTTCAGAATCAATATTACTTTACAATAATCACATATATTTATTTCTTCCATACTTATACCCATCCAATTATGTTAGTGATGAAATAAAATATTACACCACGGCGTGGAGACGGTAAGCCGTACGCACGCACGCATGGTGATTTCATTTTTTTCATAGGATGGTTAGAAGATAGAATATGGTTATTTCATATTCATAATAACATATTAGTATACAGTGATACTAGAGTTATTACTTAATGATGAAACAACTCATATAGATGATGTAGGAGAAGAAATAAGTTTGAAAGAATCAGTAAAGGATATTACCTCTTCTTCAACACGCCTCCTCTTAACCTCCTCTTAGGGCACAAAATTTGGTCTTTAAATAAACCCAGGACCTATATTAGGTTTCTAGGGAAGTGGATAAGTGAAATGGTCTGGGTTTGGACTAATTTTAAAGCTAATAAATGGTGTGAAATGGAGAGGGTGGAGGTGCCCTTTTATAAGGGAGGAGAGGGGCACCTTTGGAAGCCTAAAAAAATATTAATTTACAATAAATTCAAAACCCACTTAAAAACCTACAAAAATTAATCAATTATAATATGAGATGAGATAGGGTTTTAATGTAATCAACCAATAAAATTTATACATGTTATAAGTTTATTTTAAACCTTATCATATTGATTTATCCTTATTTAATCTATTTAATTTTATTTGTGGTAATAATATTCTAAATTATAAATTTTAATAAATACATACTTATATGTTGTCAATTTTCCATAATTGGATAATTTATAACCTTTTCTACCATATAATTTTCAATTTGTATTTTTTAAATATTTTCGTGATTTTTAAATAATTTAATAATATGTTATTTTTATAAAATACCAATAGTGTAAAATTTTAAACTATTCATTTATTTGAATTTAAATAAAATACACACAGAGAATATATTTGAAATAAAATATTTAATAGGTTTATAACATGTCATATGCATCAAGAAAATTGGTGGAGCACATTAATTAGTTCGAATAATATTTATTTTAATACTTTTAAAATCATTTATTTGATATTTCTCTTAATAAAATAATTACTACAACATTTTTTTATAATTAGTTAATATAATTATTTGTTGCATAAAAATTAAAAATAAAATATTATAATGAATATAAATCTAATATATTTCATAAGAATACTTTTATCTGAATTTATATTCTAAAACACTGAACTTTTAAAATGTTATGTTTATTAAATTTTGAAGGTGACAACTTTGACATCATTTAAAATCAAATAATATAATTGTCATAATTGCTTTTATAAGGCTCAAAATGGTCAAATATTATACGTTTTTATGATTGTGGTTTATAGGTATACGACCAATAATTTTTGGTTAGGTTTATGGGCCTTTATGGGTATTATTAGTTTAATAAAAACTATGTTATTTATTTTTCACTAAAAAAATAATTTCTGCATCATTAATGTATTAGATATTATGGTAATTATATATTTCTTAAAAATTAAAAATAAATTACCATGATAAATAAAAAAAATTTAGCTTTAAAATGAGTATATATAACCGAATTTATATCTTGTATAACCTTATATTAAAAATAATTTAATTATTAAAGTTTGAGTGAGTCATTTTTCACTTTCATTTAAATAAAATAAATTAAAGGTCTTAATCACATACAAGTGGGTTCTAATAGATATAATTTCGACCCAAGTATATTTTAAGACGAAATATAATCATCAAATTATATTAGGACAAGTGTTAGGTTAATTTTATAATATTATTTTTACCCTTAATTACCTAATTTACCTTTAACTATGGTCAATAAAATTTACCATAGTTACTATTCATAATGCCCAAAAATAAAAAAGTAGCCTATTAACATAATTTGGACCCACTGATTCCAAATATGGAATCCATTTTTCTAAATTCAAAACAAATAAGTTGTAGTAATTAATTTAAAATTAATCCAATTGTTAAAAAAATAGGTTTTTATTTAAAACATTGCAAAAGATTAAAATGTTTTTACCTATAAATTCAATGTAAAATTAATTAAAATTACATAAATTATATTAAATGGTAAAAATATATTATATTTATATTTTAAAACTATTCAATATTATAATTTAACCATATAAATTATCTTGATGAAAAAATTTGTTTTTAATTAAAATTTAGTGTATTTTTACTATTCATGAAAATATAAAGGTTATCAGAAAAATATCAAAACTTTATCCAATGTAAGTTTTTATATCCTGATTCACAATGATAAGTTTATTTAATAAAATTTATGTTCTAAACTTTTTGAAAATTACATTTAAAATAGGTGCGTTATCAAAAGGCGACAAAAAACATTTTTTAAAAAATACATATTTTACCCGAAAAATTTATTTTCTTCTCATACCATGATCTAGAAAATGTTTAAGATGAATGATAATGTTATAAAATTGAAAATTTGGTTAATACTATTACTAATTTCTAGTTCATAATAATATTATAAAAATATATCACTGTTTAGTGAAACTCGATATTGCGTACAACACACGCTATTGAGGAAGGTCACTCTTGCATGCAACAAAAGACAAGAATTGTGTTTGCATATAATACAAGATAATATAGTGTTGCATATAGTGCAAGATAATCTTGGTGTAGCGTACAACACAAGACATCAAATAAATTAAATTTAATATTTCTCATAAAATCTCGGGGTGTTATATGGACTGTAGATAACCGGTCCATACCCAGGACGACTTCGTAAGGTCTTGACGCCACTACTAGGATATTCAAGCCGAATATCTCACCTCCTAGAGTAAGCTCATACTCCTGGGACCAGTGCATAATTGTCAAATCCGCTCCCGTAGGAGTCTCTAGCCATAAGGATCGAGCCAACGACTCCGTCAGAATCTCCGAGCTGTGAACAAAGGCAACAACAATAAAAGAATGATTGGAACCTGTGTCTATAAGTACTAAAACTAAGGTGGATTAGACACAGATCGTACCTCATATCATCTCCAGAGGATAGTGATCATAGGCCTCAGCTGCCTGGATATGATCTCTCCCCTTTCCTCATTCTCCCTATGGTTGGGGTGAACCACCTGGTGGTTATGGTGGTAACATCTCAAATCATCTCCCACCGCCAGCTACATGGCCAGCTCCTCTGCCACGTCCGCCTGCTCCCTGTGAACCTCCTCAGCCGAACCTCTTTCTCTGCCTGGGTGGTCCTTCAACCATCTACTGATCATATGTATGATGGGTCAGACAATCACAATCCATGGGACCCTTCCCACCACATGCATAACACTACCCTCTCCTGGCATGACTGGCTCTGCCTCAGGGGTCTCACACAACCGAACCTGAATCCTATGATTTCCCACTTGTTGGTCTGGTCTTCTTGGACCTTTGTGACATATATTTTCAGCCAGTTGCAGAAGAGTCCACTATTAGATGACTGGTGGTGGGTATCGCTGATGGTGACTGCTCAGCAAGGAAACATTCCACTAAGAGGGATATCTCTAACACCCCCGCCTGTGTCGAGATGAAAAGGGAAACCGTAGAATCCCTGATCTCACGTATGAGTCCCTTCCCAAAATATCGGGCCCTAAAGAATGGTCCCTGCACCATATCAGTGGAGTAGCGTGAGAGGTGTGTGAACCTTGCTAAGTACTAAGCAACAATCATGATTCCCTGTTGCATATGAAATAACTCTTGTATGTGCACTACGTGAAGAGTCACTGAAACAAGTTCTGTCCAAAATAGGCTCTTGAAGCTTTCCCAGAGAAGCATCACCTCGTCATGAACCTGGAGCATCAAACCTCACAATCTGCCTGCTGTAGCCTATAGAAGGCTGGGGGTAAGGATTACCATGAGATCGGCTGGTGTCCCTACTAGTCGGAAGACTCTCACCACGACCTCCAGCCAATCCTCAGCCGCCTGTGGGTCTGTCTCTATCCTAAACCTGGGTGGTATCTGGAACTGGAACTCATGCAACACACTCAAGTGGAGTTCAACCTATGTTGCTGGGAATGGTGGCATTGGTGGCCCAATGGGTAATGGCACCGTTGGAGCCTCTACAGGAAGAGGGTCTTGCACCGAATCCTCGTCTCTCAGTGGGATATCAGTGCATACTACTCTCAGAAACCTATCTAGATGTCTATATGGAGTAATCTTGAAAAGTAACAGGTGATCCACGATCAATAAGTTATACCTGGTGAGCTGACTCCAAGAGATCGCAAAGAAAACTCTTTAAAACACACACACAATCAGTGTTTTCATGCACTGAGTCGGAAATCAGAAGTCAGAGTCCTGGTGTATGGATACGTCGGCCACCAGACCAACACTGGATTCCTTAAACTGACAACCACACTCACTATAGTTAACACTACTACCGTTAAAAAGAAAGATCAGATTCCTATGTTCTATGGTAGAACTGACTCCTCTGATACCAATTTTTCACGACCTATCCCCCAGGGCCCGTGTTGTGACTACCCCAAGCCCACCTTCCATAGGCCAGGGGATGAAAACTAGAACCGAAGGAATATTACCAAAAACTGGGAAGGCATTACATTTATAACCTGTATGCACACACAACCAATCACACAACAAGATACGAACTCAAGTAAACTGAATAGTAAATAGAGTGAGTATAGTAAGTAAAAGAGGCCAGAATATAAGCCCAATTGGAAAGTATAAGGAAAAATGGAAAGTACAAGATATCTGATAGGTGAAAAGCAGCTCCTGGATCATCCACCACGAATCCTACCTGAAGGGTAGGTATAGATCACGAACAACCGTCTCTATGGTTCACCTCGTCTAACATCCACCTCCGAGATACCTCCAGTCCTAGTACTCTTATCCTCAGACATCGTTGTCCGTCGTCTACACCAAATACAACAGGGTGCGGGCATTTATCGTGTAGGGGTGAGTATAACAATATTCAGTAGGGACCCCAAGACAATCAAGGTCTCACAAAATCCAAAAAGGATGAACCACAAAGCATGAAGTCAATTGTGAACCCTGCTTAGGTTTATGCCCATACATATTCCTATGTTATCAAGTATAAATATCTCAATCATGAAGAAACACATGGTCAAACCCAAGAGCCCAAGGCTCAACCATTCCACAAATGAAGGAATACCATGAAGGTAAGTACCACATAGGTACGCCACACAGAAGAATACCACCAAGGTATTACCACGAAAGAAATTACCACAAGGTACAAACTCAGATCACACCAGGTATAACATAAGTATAGTAGTAGAGATGATTAGATGTAACTATTGTATCATCTTACTCTGTCAAGAGGCTGTACTGCTGACCCACACAAGATCTCTCAGTGCTTACCCACACATGATCGATCGGTGATGACCCACACAAGATTGCTCGGTGCTGACCCACACAGGATAGGTAGGTGCTGATCCACATAGGATTTCTCGGTGCTGACCCACACAGGATCACTCGGTACTGACCCACATAGGGTCTCTAGGTGATAATCGACACCGGATCGCTCATTATTGACCCACACAAGATCGCTAGGTGCCAACCCACATAGGATCTCTATTCATTCTTCACGTCACAGCCAGCTACTGGGTTCCCGCAATAAACTTGCTTGTCTTCGGGAGAGTTCGCTCCTCAAGCCACTGGCCGATATTCCAACCGCCATGAAGTCCCACGAAGAAGTATCTCAAAGTACTCCCATGTCATAGGGGTCTCAATGAAACTAACGACACATCAATCGGACGCCCGGTATGTAAGTTATTATCCTTTTAGTCGGGAGGGCCCGGTTGGATTCCTGCTCGATCAAACCCGACCGTACTCAAACTTTATCCAAAACTCTAGTGGGGTATACTCAAAGGGACTGTTTCTCTCCAATTTTTCTAGTTCCGGTGACAGTTCGTCAAACGGAAGTCTAATGCCAAAGTTATGTCCAAAAGAGAATAAATGGGTCGTAGTGGGTCTGGGTCCGGTCCGACTCGGTCAGACCGACCTGGCCCGACCCGGCCTGGGATGAACCGGTTTTGGTTAACCCGGACCAACCCGCTAGGTTCGGCCTGGCCTGCTGGGCGGTCTGGCCTACTTGGTTTGGCCTGGCCCGTGTTGGGCGGCGCAGCCCACTGGGTGGTCTGTCCCACTTGGCCCGTCTCGGCCCGCACTGGGTGACCCAACCTAGTAGTGTAGGGCGGCACGGCAGGGCCTTAGGCAGCACGGCGGGGCCTCGGGGTGGTTCAGTGGGGGCCGCAGATAGTGCGACGGGGCCGCAGGTGGCCGAGCACTGCGGGGCACGGAGGCCGCGGGGTGACGGAGCACCATGCCCTCACTGGTAGCCAGCTTGACTAGCCAGCCTTCGTTCATTTCCATCGCCGTGGTTCTCAAGTTCCACCAATGCCAACAGCCTGCACCGGTCACCGTCACCATCACGAAGGTCACACAAAATATCCACAATATTTTGTAGAGGGGTCGGCACATGTTTGTTTGGGCCATACCCTCAGTTTTAGGATGATAACATATGGCTCAAGGAAGATGATTCAATGTGAGAGGGAATTTAACATTGATCAAAATTAAAACACACCACTACCTTGTTCGTTTATTGATGTTGATGAGGAGGGAAAGATGGTCGTCGATTGATGATTCCCCACGTTGGAGGATGTCCCGAGGAAGAAGTCAAAGAAGGCTAAGAGGGTGCCAATGATCATCGCTTCCAAAACCATGATTCGATGTCGGGCTCGTATTTCATCCCATTCCTTGATTTCTGAAGAACATTCTTCAATGGCATTCTTTGTTGGAGAAATTTTCTTCCTCCAAGAACTTTTTTGACAACCCTTTCCCCAATTCCACCCAAAAAATGTAAATCCAACATAATTTAATTAAGTAGATCAATTATGTTGGCACAATTTCAAATTGGATTAATTGATTAATTAAGTTGGTATAATTAATCAAAGGGGGTGAAACCATTAAAGCGGGGATGTTCAAGAGTCTTCCCCACATTTAAGAGGGAGTTCAAGGGGGGGTTTTGGCTCTGGTGGTCCCCACCACCGAGCATTCAATTTTGAGGATAAAACTCTTGTGGTCCCCACCTCCATAACCTCACATGAGAGGATTAGTTCTGGTGGTCCCCACATTTAACATCCACACGAGGCTTCAAAAATACAATAAAAATTTTAGACATTTTTATTTTATTTTTATTATTTCATGAAAAACCCATATTCTATCTTTCACCCTCGACCTACTGCAGTCAAGGTGATGGTATCATTATGATAATATCAGCGCTGCGAGTTCAATGACATCCTCAGATTTCAATTCCAAGCATCGGTTTATAAGTTACAAAAACCCGCTCGCATACTTACTGAATGCACCTGAAAAAATGTTCAAAAATTCATTCTGGGCACACCAGGCCTCGGAATCACGCACTTTCAATTTTTGCGGACTCATAAAATTATTATATATTTATAAAAATACATGGAATTTACGGGTCTTTACATAATGTTTATACATTATATACTAATGAACATGATGAAGATAGTACCATACAGAATATTGGGGTTACACCTATGGCTGAAGTGATGCATGTTTCCGGTGCTAAGGATATAAATCCAATTTATGAGAATATGTCATACTTTGGCATCATCAAATAAATATAGGAGTTGGATTATACGAAATTCCATGTGTCGATTTTTCAATGAAAGTGGGTTGATAATAGAAGTGATGTTAAAATAGATGAATTGATATTCATGAAAGTTTATTTTAGTAAGGAAGGGGAGAAAGACGAACCATTTATAATGGCATCACAAGCAGTGCAATTATTTTATATTCAAGATCCCGCAAACTGAAACTGTCAATTGATTTGTTATCAACCAAAACAACTGAAGGTCAAATGAATTTTTAATAGAAGAAGACCCTTTCATTAGGACTTCGAAAATATTTCACAGTGGTCCCAATGTTGATGAAATTTTGTATGTCATAGGAGACTAAAATGAAGGGATTTACATAGTTGATAGAGGGGTCAAATCTCTTCATCATTTAAAAAAATAAGAGAGTTCAATAATCATGTCATTTGTTTAATGTAATATATATTGTGTTACGTTATGTTATTATCTTTTCGCTTCTGCTTTTATGTAATCTAAATTAAATGTTAAAGAAATTCTATAGATAATGACTTCATCTACTGATGCACCCAATCCCGAGGCACAACATGTCTATCAACCTATGATGCTGGTCCTAGTGCAAATCAACAACATGTTTCTCAACCTATTGCTGTTGGTCCCAGTGCTGAGGTACAACAAGTTTCCTAACCTGTTTCTGCTAGTCCCAATGCTATTACTAGCACTCTGGAGGAACATAATGATGATTCTTCTGAGGAAATGGTTGGAAATGAAACCCTGATGGTGAGAAAAAACAAGAGCACTATAGTTTGATAGTGTTAGCCAAAATCCTTAAGGAAAAAGAAAAAGGTAGTATATTTGAAGTGGGATGGAATAAGCGAGGCCAACATGTTAACCCCAATAAAGCCATCTTAAGTAGCTACATTGGAATCGTCACTGAACAACACATGCTGATAGATTTACATTTATGGCACCATGTTGTAACCAGGCTTAAGAAAATAATGTCGGAAGATATTATGGTGACATTATGATATCATTTCTTTAATTTATTAAAATAAAATAAAATACTAAGAAATTGACATACTCTTCATCATCCATTGTATAATTCATTTATAGTATATTCCTCACACACAGAATATGTATTAAGAGTTGCAGGAAGGATTCATAGAGGCTTCCATACAATTTTAACGAAATATCATCTTAAAGATGTTTTAGGGAAAATCAAGCTGCACCCACCTCCTCTTTATGAACACTTGATATCCCAAGGAACATGGGATGCATTTAGCAGTCGTCGTGTGGAGCATAATTTTTAGGTACATTGTGTCTTTTAATAAGTTGTTTGATGTTTCTTGTATTCATCACTTTGATAGAAATTTTTTTATTTATGAAACAACAAATGAGTGCTAAAAATAAAGAATGGGAAAAAAACCAACATACACTTACCGTAATGTAAGGATGTGGTACACTTCACTTCAAAAAAAATTGGTACATCTTTTAAATCTACCGTAATACTTTTATGTAACATAAAACAAAACCATAACCATGTTTCTCTGTTTATATGCAGATTGATGAATCAAAATCGAAATCCATATCCATTCTAATCCATGTTCTATAGAAGGAGGCTCCTTTAAATAAAGAGGGGATACTAATAGATGAAAACACACAAAAATTATGGAAAACATGTGTAAGTATGACATAATATACATTTCATTTGATTTAAATTACTATTAAAAAACAATGACTACTTATTTTCCTATATTTTCTATCTGACATAGTCACAGGAATCAACAACACCCACAACAGACTTAGAAATACTTTTAGTGGCCTTTAAGAAACCAGAACAGTATGGCCATTTCAAAGGTGTGGGTTTTGGGGTGACACCATGAACATATTTTCAGAAACAAAAACAAGCAAAGGATAAAACTGAGTAAATGAAAAATATGCAAGAAATTTTTTCTATTTTTCAAGAATAATTACAATACGAAATATAGATGATAGAATGTTTGATGGGGGGGGGGGAGGAAAAGAGAAGAAACAACTCAACAAAAACTTGTGCATGAAGATCCCTCCCCACCCCCCACCAGCTTTGAGGTGATCCATTCCCCTAAAAAAATTGACTTATCTAAGGTAATAAATTTTCTAATAATTGTTTCAATTAAGTGTGAATCACATATACATTGATACCTTTCTTGTACTAATATTCTATAGGGTGAAAATGACTATGATTTATATCTATCAACTCCCACCTATAACCTTTTAGCAATGGCTATGATGTTCAATATACATAATGATATGCTACACAATAGATAACTTTCAATAGATCATGTCAGAGTGTCAATTAATGTAGATAATGAGCTGAGTGCCGAGCTACATGTTCCAAATGATGATGATGACATTCATATGGTTGAACAAGCTATTGGAACATTCATCGCATGGCCATGAATTCTTGTAAAAAACACATGGACAAGGAGGTATCCATTTCCCATTAATTTTTAAAGACGAAACATTTACATTTAATGAAAAAGAGATCTAAACTGATGAATGTTATTACAAAATGACAAAGAGAAGGGGGTGGAATGAAAGATCAACTCAAAACCATCTCAGGGATCAACCAACTAATTGAAACTATCTAATGAGAGCACATTCACCCGCCCGTTCTATATCCACATTTAATATCATTGTAGGCTCATGTGGATACAAATTTTATAGACAAAAATGATCACATAGTTTATTTTAAGAAAAAATATGTACGGAGAGGAAAAATAAGATTTCATTACTGCTGAAAATGTAAATGAAATCCTCAAGTATGAATGGCTAGGCACCTTAGTTGTAAATGTATATATGAGGTTTGTTTTCATTATTTAATTTTACAAAAGCTGATATACTATGATAATTATTACTAAATACATTTCAAATTTTTTTAAAGCGTATATATGAAAAACAATTGAAGGTATTTCCCTATGAACAAAAATTTGGACTCGTTAGTCCTCACATACCCTCATCAAAAGAAGAATTAAATTCTGCTAAAGAGGGTGAAATAATTTCATACTTGATCAAATCATTTAAAAACAAAATTACAGATGACAAAATCTTTTTAATACCAACGATGCAGGGGTAAAACTCAACAATTTAATCATATCAACTATATTTTCATTTATTTAATTAATTAATATTTTTGTTTTTAGGCAGCATTGGATGCTGACTACAGTCAATTTGGATAATCCAAAGATTTATTTTCTAGATTCAATGCATGGATATGAAACAAACCAACCATACATGATAGAGCTTGTCAATTTTTAATACACTAGATCCAACATTTTAGAACTAAACATCTAGTTATATAATTTATATTATCTTTTAATGAGGATTCTGTTATGATATGGTGGTGCATCAATATCGTCTACTTCATGGAATGAATCCAGGGCCTAAGAACAAGAATGCCTACAAGATCTACCACTGAACAAGTATCCTGGTATATATAATAATATTTCACTATCCAAACACTTATCAAAACAAATTACTTATTTTTCTCGATTTTTCTACAGTGTACAAAACAAACAAATAGAAAGGACTATGGTTATTATGTTTGTAAATTTATGAAAGAGATCACATTTCATCAACAAACTAGCATCCCTAAAGAGGTATTTTTGAAAATAATTATGAGTTCATTTAAAATATTTATTAATACTTTTTGTATTTATATTTTTTCAGTATTATCACGACTGTTAGAAAAACTCATATTCAATAGATGATATAAATGTGTTTAGAAATGAATGGGTAGAATACCTAATGGAATATTGTACACAAATAGGATGAAGGTAAATTCTTACTACTTATGTTATCCTTATATGATCATTGACATCTCCCTTTTTTATACTTATTGAGCATATATTATCACCCTTTATTATGATTTATACCCTTTGGTTATGAAGAATGGTTTTAGAAATGATTTGTATTTCTAGTAAAGCCTAACTTAAATAGATACTCTTATGAACTAGTTCTTTATGTTTCTATGTTTCCAAAAGCACTAGACCTAAACTATTATGGCATGGATCATTTATATTATGTATTTTTGTCATTTATGAAGTTGTTTCTACTGATGTGGTGTGTTGGAAGAATACTGGTTGTGTATCACTCACAAATTTAATAACAAAACTAAGGATTATTTACTACTGTTGGTTAACTACCCATTAGCATAAAATTTGATCTAAACTTCTGATCTAGTGTCCTTGTGATGCTCTCATGCAACACCATCTCCATGATACCATCATTAAAAATTCACTTTTTCTTCTCTTCCTGCACCCATTTACAATGTAAATGGGTGAAGGAAGAGAAGGAAAAGTGAACCCTGAATGATGGTATCATCGAGATGGTGTCGGATGAGATCATCATGGTGATTCTAGATTGAAAGTTCAGATCATATGTTATGGTAAGAGGTAGTTAACCAATAGTATTATCGTTCACAAAGAATCATTAGTTTTGTTATTAGCTTATATCTAGACCAAATAAACCGTTTGAAAAAATGTAAAGGTAATGGTATGATATAATATATCTATTTTAATGAAAAACTATATAATAAAATTTTGATTTGATTTTCATTATTCCTTGATGGGTTTGTTTATTTTATAATATTTCTATCCATGTGACATGCCTTTGTAGGAACATAAATGACGATGTGTCTGCTTAATCATAGAGGTAATCTTGACGTTTTCATAGTAAAATCATTGTCCATGGATCTTTCATCTCAACAATTACTCAAATAAACCCGCATCATATATACATATTCACACCCATCAAAATATGGGTGCCTACGCACCTCCTATAGAACATGCATCACATCAATTCCTAGATGCATACACACCTCACATAAAAATTCCAGAAAAAGAAAAAAAGACTTTGTTATAAGGAATCCAATTCCTGACTGATTCCCTTGGGATTATATTTATCTTTTATTATTCTAAGATACTCTTGGTATTCTATGAAATTTCCTTTATATAGGAGAGTGATTGCAAATATATTTCACTAATGTCTCAATATTTCATAGCTCTATGAGAACTCTTAGGTTTTTTCTCTACTTCACATAAGCCTCTTAATGTGATTGTGCCATATAAGCTCTTTTGTATGAATTCTTCATGTGAACTGATCATGTGATCTCATCACATGATCAAATCACATAAACAAATCACATAACAAATTAAGGTAATTCACTTGAACCACAATTCATGTATTCCTATCTTATTTACATAATCACATAAAGCTTCTAAGGCCGTGTAATCATATAAATATCCCAAGTTAATTTGATCACATGATCCTATGATGGTCATGTGATCACATTACTTTTAACAATTCAAGCACTTAATATGATATTTCTAATTATTCATGTGCCCATTTCTTAACCAAGTCCATTTTTTAACCCAAAATCCTCCATTTTTATAATTAATAGATATTTTATCTTTCTAATGATAAAAATTAATTTAAGAATTAAAGCTGAGGAGGCTATAGTTCATTGCACTAAATTTTTTGATAGTGTGGAAGTTGACCAATGCATAGTCATTCAGTCCTCTCACGAGCATCTTAAAAGGTTAATGGGAACCAATATATTGGATTTTCAAATTTCTAATTAGTTTTCCTTATATGTGGGTGGGGGTGTCTAGGAGGGAGAAGTGTCCAAGGGTGGGGGGGGGGGTGTCCAGGAGGGTAGGGGGTGTCTAAGAGAGAGGGGGTGTCCAAGTGGGAGGGTGGGTGTAGGGGGTGTCTAGGAAGGAGGGGTGTCCAGGAGGGAGGGAGTGTCTAGGAGTGGGGGGCGGGGGTGTCTAAAAGGGATGGGGTGTCCAGGAGTGGGGGGGGGGGGTGTCCAGGAGTGGGGGGGGGGGTGTTTAGGAGGGGTGGAGGGGGTGGGGTGTTCAGGAGGGGTGGAGGGGGGGGGGGTCTATCTTGGGGGTGGGAAGAGGGCTGTCCAGGGGGGCTATGTAGGTTGGGGGGGAGGGAGGGGGAGGGGGGTTGTACAGAGAAATGGATGGGGGGATACAGGGGGAGTGTGTGTGTGTGTGGGGGGGGGGGGGGTTCGAGGGAAATTAAGGGGGATATATGGGGAGGGGGATATAGGAGTGGGGGGTTGTCCAGGGGAGGGGGGATACAGGTGGAGTGGTTGGGGCAGGGGGCTATCCAGGGGTAGGGATGGGGCTGTCCAGGGGGGCTATCTTGGAGAGGGGAGGGAGGGGAGGGGGTATGGCTAATCAAACTAAAGAACTAAGAGGTAGGGGTTTCTTAGAGGGAGGGGTGTCTAGAGGGAGGGGGTGTCCACATGGGAGGGTGGGTGGGGGTGTCCAGGAAGGAGGCGGTCCAGGAGGGAGGGGGTGTCCAAGTGTGGGGGGGTGTCTAGGAGGGGGGTGTCCAAGAGGGGAGGGGGACTGTCCTGGGGGTGGGAAGGGGGCTGTCCAGGGGTGTTGTGTAGGGTGGGGGGATATCTAGGGAAAGGGAGGGGATTTAGGGAGAGAGAGGGGTTTTTCCAGGTGGAGGGAGTGGGGCTGCAGGTGGAGTAGTGGTGGGGGGGGGGGGCTGTCCAAGGGTAGGGAGGGGGCTATACAGGGGGGGGGGGGCTATATCAGGGAAGGGAGGGAGGAGGGGCTGTCTAGGGGGGGTTTAGGGAGAGAGGGGGTGGGGTGTCCAGGAAGAGGTAGTGGGGATGAAAGTGGAGTGGTGGTGGGTGGGGGGGGGGGGGGTTGTCCAAGGGTAGGGAGGGGGCTGTCTAGGGGGGCTCTCTCGGGGGGGGGGGGGGGTCTGGCTAATCACACTGAAGAACTAAGAGATTAAGAGAAAAATGAAGCAGTATGATCATGGCCTATCTAATTGTGTAGGTTCTTATCAATCCCTCTCTAAAACTGAGAAATACATTCCTTTCATACCTTCAATGGGACCTTAGATATTGTATGGAGTCCTTTGAGAGGCATAAGTGGTTAGGATCTAAGCAGGGTTGGATCCGATGTCTGATGAAGACATGCTAGCACTCATTACCTTTGACCTGGTATGAGATATTACACTCTTAGAGGCTCTTGATATATGTAAATATTAGTTTTATAATATATCTAGGATGTTGGTATCACTAGAAAAGTGTTAGAATTTATTCTAAAATATGATACTCCTATGAAATTTAATACACCATCATGTATGTGTCATATTGTATAACCTCTATTTACACTTGTATCACTTCAAGGTGAATAAAAGTTAGTATTGATATAAGGGAATTTATATGTGACTCAAGGTTATTTTTTATAGGAATATTTCATTATCACCAATCAATTCAATGTTGAGGTGATTAAAGTGGATAATAATGTGTCCGATAGAGGTATGTTCTCAATTATTATCATGAATGCTGATTTTCTGATGGAATTATTTTTCTATTGACTAATAATATTTATATGCTTTATTAGAGTAACTCCACCTTAGAGCTCATAAGTCCCAGACCATTCCACTTTTTATCTCCCCCACGATAATAACTATGGAATAAGTCTTTCATTTTTCAAGCACATAAAGGGATGTGAGAATGAGTCCCTCACTTAGAAACTTGGTCCTGGAGTATATTCCTATTTCTAGACTATTCTAGAGTTGAGTTTCGGAACAAACAACATTTCATTAATAGTATCAGTGGCAAGTGTGGGGGATATTTGGAATATAACCATGGAGGGAACCTTCAAAGAGCTAAAATACTAGTTTGGACACCTTCGGTACATGTTCGCCACCCTTGGTTATAGTGAGTTATATTATCAATAACTCCATACTAGTGTGAAGGAGGTGGTCACCATGAGGAAGAAAAATAGGTTCATCGAGTTGAGAGTATTGATAGTGGAGGCATAAAATTCAAACATTCAACATCATAATGAGGACTTGAATGAAGCATCCATGTGTATAATAGAAGTTGATGCTCATAAAAATTTAGGCATTGATGCGAGGTATGAGATAGAAATATTCTAACATGAATTGTGTCACCTATAATAAATGATCAATGTTGTATAGAAAATAGTGATAGAGCAACATAATCTTATCAGTGTGGTAGAAAAGTCCATATTTTATGCTTCTAGCAGGGAAGAGGCACTAAAAAAAGGTGTAGATGTGGAAAGTAAATCAGTTGATCATTTCTACTAATCTATAGCCTACTCTGGAGCATTGGATAATAGAGGTCAAGGGGGTATTCTGAGCGCATACTATTTTGAGTATTCTAACTTTATCCTACCCCCATATTTGGGGAGTTATGGGAGAGGCTCTAGACTGTGGAGATTCCTCCTTTTGTTATTGTCAATAAATGAAACCTTTTGGATTCCATGTTGTTGTTGACATTTCTTTCTCTTCTTTTCTCATCCATGTAATCTTAAAAAAATAATACTTATAAGTCAATGAATCATGTTGATCCTATTCTAAAATATTAATTCAATCCATGGAAATATGGACATGTAAAGGCTATAATAGGTAACAATTGACATTTTATTAATGCATTATTTCAAATTAATGCTTAATTTATTTCATTATTGTATTACTAAAATAAAATTTATTTTATTATATAGGTGGGTTTTTTTTCTTCTGGAGTTTGGATGCTTCGTTCAGTAACTAATAACATAGATGAAATTTTTTTAGAGGGGATCATAGATGAAAAAAAGGATGAAACACTAATGTTTTTAATTTTTTATTGGATAATTATAATTGTAACCATATAAAACATTGTTTGAAATGTATATAGAAGTGTGTTTTTTTATTCATGATTTCAAGTAAATGTATATAGCTTTGTTTGTGAAACTCTTATGCATGCTGTTTTGTTCTTCTATGCTTTGTTTATGTGTAGGTATTGTTTTGTGCAGAAATTTTGTGTTGTGTGTGCAGGTGTTGTCTTAGGTGTGCAGGTTCTATGTAGGTACTGTGTTTTCTCAGGAAACATGTCCTTTATCAGTGCTAATTAAGCGCTGATAAAGGGGGGCCTTTATCAACGCTCAAAATAACACTAATAAATGTGGACCTTTATCTGTGCTAAACAAGTGCTAATAAAGGGGGACCTGTATCAGTGATTTTTTTAACACAAATAAAGGGGACCCCCTTTATCTTTTCTGTGATTGAAAGTTCTTTTCTAGAACAGTTAAAGGAAATTTTTCGTGATTTTAAAATCCCTATTTGTAGTAGTGTCTTCCTTGGAATTCTAAGCTCCCTCATATATCCTCTCCTTTGTTTAAAGTTTCAATCATCACATGGGTCCTCCATTTTTTGGATCAAAATTGGATAAGATAGAATCATTTAGTGAGAAATCCCTCTTACACACTAGTTAAGAAGTATTTACCATGTCACAAAAATTTATATTTGGTTCTATCGTCTTACCTGCATGTGGGTGTTTTATTTAAATTGATAATGTTTAATTTTAGGTATCAATTGGTCTGGATAGTCTAGATAGATGTGGTTAATCCATTCAAGGATAAATATGGTTAATTTTTATTAGGTTCATTAAAACCACACAATTTGGTATGGTTGGGTGTAGGGCTATCTTCTAGGGTAAATTGGTCATAGGGTTATCTATTCAAGTTTAGTTAGGGCATTGGTGTCCAAATTAGTTTGAATATGGGTTTAGGTGGTGAATCCTTTAATTTTCTTGGTGTCAAGTGCAAGAATATAAATAGTATGGGTAACCTAGGTGTGTTGGATTAGGGGATTCCTATAGGTTATCCTTAAGGTTTTATTGTTCTTGGGATATTCTGTTGGGCAGTATGATATTGTTTTATTTTTTTTCTTTCCTCTTGTTTATTTGCATATTGAAACTAATGGTTTTGACCCCATACCGAGTGATAGGTTTATGGGTCGTGATGTGATGGCATGAGATCTTGGATATCAGGGCCTCCATGAGTGGGAGGGTTGGACCCGAAATAATGGTGTATGACCCCCCTTGAGTTAGAGGGGATGGATTAGACATAATATATGACTGACCCTAATTGAGAGTGAATGGTAGGTGATGTGTTATTTTATCACACTATTTCACATCTTATTGAGGAAAATGGTTTTTAAGATAAAATTAGGCTTATAACGTGGAATCATTAAATCTGGCATAAATCATGTCGGATTTTGTGTTTTTTTGAGTTTTTTAATCAAATTTTCAATTTTTGGGTGCTCAACTGATCAAAGTTCATAGTGTTAGTTTTTAAAAAAAAATTTAGGGCGAAAGCCTCATTTATTATTTAAATCAAAGACCTCTTTTAATCTGGGTAGAGGGAGACCCATTACATAGCCTGAAGTTCCAAGACCATGTGATCTGAATACAAGGATCGAAAACCCATTTTTTTCCCAAAGATCCCATTAGTGAATAGTACCGGTATAATACCTGGGCTACTATAGTACCGCAACCACTATAGTTCCTACTACTATGCCTCTACTAATGCTAAAGTACTACTACAGGGACCTACTACAGTTATTCTATAGTACCCAAAAATTAGTCCTTGTATGGATTTGATCTTGGGTCTTTTGGATGTCAAGAAAGAACCGTTACCACTTGGGTATAGGCTGGTTGGACTAGTGTTATTTATTTCTGAATGGTTTAGTATTTTTATTAAAAAAAATTCGAGTGTTTCAGTTATTTTTAATTTGATAGAAACTCTGCATTTTTAGTTGATACTCTAATAATTTAAAAAAAGTGAGTAAAGATGAAAGTGAACATAAATAAAACAAAAGAAAAAGATGATTAAGATAACCACATTACCTCACACTAGATCACCATTATCTTCCACATTCTGGTGTTAAACTAGGAGAAATTAAAAATGGATGTTTGACACCATGATGTGCCTACAGTTGAAGGTTTTTGATGCTATCATTCTCCACCGAATTAAACACGGGGAGGATCGATACCATGATCGATATTACGAGACCCACCAATGTAGAAGAAAACAAAGCCGATGTCTCCCCTATTGAAGCCACGCTCCCCACTTGAAGATTGTTGTAAACTGAACAGAACCTTAGGTGTATGAAGTTGATGTAGCTACCAACATTGAAATATGAGTTAAGTTTCTATTGAAAATTTGATGGTAACACCCCTATTTAAACATGATGTTTTACCTCCCATGGCAACCAAGCATTCCATTTTTGATGAATGGAAGATTCTTTTTAAATAATAAATCATGTAGGTCATGATATCTAGGAAAGAGTTAAACAAGCTCACTCGAGAAATCATCCTTCCTAGTCATGTAGTTCCTCTATCACTTTAAAATTCAAATTTGATAGTGAGATAAAGTAGGGAAAATTCTAATAAGCTGACACCTATGCACGAAAAAATGACTATGAAAAAAATCGGCTACATGGGAAATCAAATACGTGATGAAAATCACCTACATGGATGAAATAACTATATAGAAAATTTTTTATGTGGTAAAAAAAATATATGTGAGAATATTTAGGTGGAGGTTTTTTATATAGGATAGATGGAATTCCAACCATATTCAACTACATGTGGCAGTTATCCAAAAAGTTCCACAGGGCTCAAAATTCCATCATTCAAGTAGGGGTATAGGGTAGGTGCAGTACTTTTAGGGACAAGGTATTTTCAGGAAAGTTATTTGGAAAGATATAAATTTTATCTTTATATGGAAAGAGGCATAACAGAAAGGGGAGGTTGGAAACACCCTACAGAGGTGGAATAAACACCTAGTCAAGGTAGAGTAGGAGAAGAAAACATAGAAACATCATGCCAAACTGAACGATCTAGCAGTTTACATAAGAATTTTTTGAATCCCTTTGTGGGGATTTCTTATTTTCTATTTTTTATTTATTTCCCCTATATTTAAATAAAATTTTAGATATATTAAATACTTTTGTGATTATGTTTGTCTAAAATCAAGTTGGGGAATGAAATTATGTGGGTAAGCATATTTCTTTCACTTAAGTGTCAAGTGCACCTGGGATTTACCCCTTTTTTCTCACCAATAAAGGAATATCTATCCTTTAATTTCCTTAATACAGTGAAATATGTTTTTTATTAAATGGTATCTATTAATTTTTCATCTGGATGTACATATAAAAAGAGAACAGTTCATGAAAGGGGTAAACATAAATAACTACTGATAAATTATTCTTGACTATGTCTGGTTACTTTATTAAGTAGGATAGTGAGAATATAGTTAAGAAACTGAATAATAATTTACTTATAGGATAAAAATTTGACATATTTGGCTCTCCAATTTCCACCAGACCTAGTAACACTTGTACTTTATTAAAGAAAAAATATATGTATAAAAAATAAGAAAAATATCTAATCAAATTCCCAAAATTTATCCCTTGAATCTTTATACTGATATGTGATCCAATTCCTCTTTTTTTTCTTTTTTTTTCTTTAAACCATTTTCACTCCATCAAATTCATCACCATAATTTAACTCTTATTGTTTGTTTCAAATTTTCTTCTTATTTTCAATTTTACTTGGTCTCACTCAACACAACTTCTATAGAAGTATTTTCCTATGGATTAACCCCTAATCACTACTACACTAGTCTAAAGTAGGGTATATAAATATTTATTATTTATTGAACCTATTAATGACCTAGTGTGATTCCAAATTTTGGATTCGTGTTTGGGGAAGGGCGCTCATGAACAAGTTAAAGTAATTAATAAAAAAATCAATCAAAACAATAATGATTTTTTTCAAAGGAAGTGAATATAAATAGGTTCATCATCTAACAGCCTAGATGATTTCACCCCTAAAATTAAAAAACATCATAAATAATTAAAAATAAATAAGAAGAATGTAATGGAATGTATTGATGAATATCCAAACAATAAAAAAACAAAACATTAATCAATCTAAAAACAACAATCCCCCACAAACTGGAAATGATATAATTGAGAGAGTGAGGATTAGGGAGGTTCTGGTTCCTATAGTATCAAAAAAACCATCATTTATTAGGAATACTCCCATGTTTATAAATTATGAGAAAATGAAATATCACTTGTATATGCTACTATATTACCATGGATGACCAAATGAAGATTCATTGGATTTCATAAGCTATTTCTATGGAATAATGAAACAACTATAACATTGTGTATTGAGTGATGAAGAATTAAAACTGATAGTTCCCCCATTATGTGTTAAAGGAAATGGAAAATTTTGGTTCCAGCAAATGAATGAATAAAATTTTGATTCATGGGACCAACTGTAAAATGATTTTTTATGAAATTTTACCCAAGGTGAATGATTTATGAGATTAAGAACAAAATTACTAGATTTTTATAATATGGGCGAGGATTGTTTCATGATGATCGGGAAAGATTTAACGGGATACTGAGGTAGGGATCCAATAAATAATTTACACCTCAAATTCTCAAGGATACATTATACAACAGTCTCTCACCATATCATCAAACCCTGGTAGATTAATCCTATGGAGGGGATTCTCTAATAATAATGTTGATGAACTTAGAAAGATTGTCAACATTTTGAAACAAAATTCAAAACATAAATATTCTATAAGGAGAACCATTATTATAAAAGAAACCAAACCCACTCCCCAATATTTAGTATAATCTATTGTATTTTATAGTGAAAATACTCAAAAACTCTAAGGGAGTAATGTCACCAATATGGGACGTTTGGAAATTCACAATCTCATCATCTAAACTTTGAAATGCCTACCCATGTTCCTACAAATAAAAATTTTGCGGGTATGGACCTAGAATGAAATTGAGAGCTGAAACTTTTTCTAATAACTATAAACAAGGATACCATAACCACCAAAAACTTTCCTAGAGAGAGTATAGAGTGTTTAGACATGCTACTAGATTTTCTTTTTAACAAAACATGAATCAATTTCTACCCCAAACATGGGATGAAGATTCTAGATCGCAAGATGAATTTAAAGGTATTTTTCAATAAATTATGGTTTGTTTCGATGATAAAAAAAAGAAAATTATTTTGATAAAGAACAACAAGAAGAGAAATTTAAAAATTTATAGTTATATGTAGGCCAATTAGTTCTAAATATTGAAGGTAGAGATAAATTGAAACTACCTGACACCACTAGGGAAAATACTAGGTAGAATTCCATGGTATTCATTACTAGGAGTGGTATCCAAACACAATAAGAAGCTAGTAAAAACCCTTAATCTACCCTAAATACCAATATTTATGAACTAAAAACCAAAATCTTTAAGATGATGAATCTGGAAATCCAAATAACACCACTAACAACCCTATAAAACCTTTATACCTACTATAAAAACAAATGGAAAATACCAAAAAAACAAAGATAATAAATGAAAGAAAAGTATTCTAAAAGAATTTGAGGGGATACCTATAGTTATTAAGAACTTTCCCTGAACTATTACCTTTCCAAAAAGAATCAAGAATGAGAACCAGGATTCTGAATTGTTAAAATTTCTAAAAGTTTTAAAGAAACTAAACATCGATATTCCCTTCCTAGAGGCTTTAATCTAAATCCCTTATTATTTTAAATCACTCAAGAAAATATTTTATAATAAAAAACCTTTTAATAATTTTCAACTTATAACCTCATAGAGGAGTGTGGTTCTTTCTTGAAAAATATGATACCCCCAAGATTCAAGATCCAAGTAGCTTTGTGATCCCTTGAACTTTTAGTAATAGAATTGACCAATTTTATTATATTTGTGATCTTGGTTCCTACATTAATTTTATTCCCTTATACCTATTTCAACACACAAGATTAAGAGTTCTACAACCCACTACTTAAGTTTTACAACTTGCAGATTGATCTATTACCCACCCAGTCGGTAGGGTAAATAGCTTGTTATTAGGAGTATGGAACCTATTTTTTCTTATTGTTTTTTTATTTTTTATATAGAATGTGATAATGAAGTTTTCTGGAGTTATAATTTTCACACACATATATATATATTTATATATATTGTATAAAACATAATTATTTACACTGTAATTGACATAAAATATTTTGGAAATTAGGGGCCCAGTCCCCCACATTACACATCATGAATATCACTAACATGATGTGAAACCATTTAATGAGACCAAGAACAAGTAGTTTTGAAGGAAATTTATTATAGGATACCCTTTTACAATTTGATCCCACAAAGTCCCATTTATGGTGCCATTTATATCATACTGAGCACTTGGAAGACCTATAAATACATTTCTAGGTCAGATGAGAAGGAATAATATCCTGAAGATCTGCCACTATGATACAATATTCGAGGATTACACCTTTATAGTTTTATTTTATTTTTATTTTCAATTGTTTTTGTAATGTAATGCATCTGCATATTTTTAATTCAAGTGTTCCCATTATATTCTTCCATCCCAATTTCTATTCTAACTCTAATATCATTCTCTCTCTCTTATCTCTTCCCACTGTAATCTCTATTCACTTCACAATGGAATGTTACTAACTCATGGATTGGACCTAGGGGAGGATTCATGGTGTTTTTTATTATTGTACTTTAAAGTCATTAATTATATGATTATTTTTGCAGTGGATAAGAGTGAAATGAATGGGTGCAGCAAACATCCACCATGAGATGAATCTTAAATTCATTCCGACTTCTTGTTGAGGGAGGTGAACTTTTGTTATGTAAAATTGGTTTCCTAGGTAGGAAAAAGACCCAATCAAGGTATAGTATAATAATACATTTATTATGTAATAGGATGGTCAAATTGAGTTAAAAAAAATAAATAATGAATGAAACCATATATCCAACTCTAGGATCAATACCTTTCTTCCCTAATTTCATTTTATTTGAATATTCATGTTAGGATAGTGTTATTTTATTGCATTACATTTATTTTCCAAAACCCAAAACTCAAAATAATATTTTTAATAAATAAAGAAAATATTTAGAGTATATAGAATAAAATTATTGGATGAATTGAATACGATGTTCCTCAAGTGAGATGACCCTGATCAATCTATGTGTTGCATTAGGAAAAATAAAATTTGATTTCTCCATACCCCATGATAGGAATCCGTTAAGGTCCTTATTATTCTTGGAAGGCCCTTTATTACAATGGGGGGTGGGGCTTCCATTGACATTTCAAAAGGAAAACTGATGTGAACAAAGGGAAGAATTAAATTTTCAAAAAGATTAAAGAAATCACCCAAGATTACCCTTTAATGAAAGATGAGTTGTTAGAATTTTATGAATATTTTTATGATGAGGAATAGATTTTTTTAATAATGATAGAATAAACCATTATTAAACCTAAGTTAAATGCAGAAAACAACATGAGAATTGGTTTTACAAAGGACATCAACCCTTTAGATGACTTTGAAGGTGAATTTATAGACAAATAAGAAGAATTTAAATTTAGATATGATGAGTTCTTGTTTGAAGACAATGGAGATGAAGAGAAACAATTTTTTACTACATTATTTAAGATACAACATGAGTATCTTAGACCACATAGACCTAAGTGTCTCCACTTGATCCAAGTATCTCCCATCATGGAACTCAAACCCCTTCCATTTCATTTGAAATATTCATTTTTAGGAGATGAATCAACTTGACCATTCATTATTTCATCTAAGATAGAAGAAATTCAAAAGAATAACTAACTTGGTATCTTGTGAATGTTTAAGTCCGTTATTGGATGGTCTATTTATTATATTAAAGGTATAAGTTCATCGTTATACATACATAAAATTACTATGGAATCTAAGTGTAAACCAAGAGTGGAAGCTCATAGAAGACTTAACCCAATCATGAAGGAAGTGGACCTAGAAAAATTATTTATACTACTTGATGATGGAATAATATTTCCCATTTTAGATGTCCTAAGGGTAATTCATGATCGGGTAGTCCCTAAGAAGAGTAGGGTGATTGTGATAACCAATGAAAATAATGAACAAATTAAAAATAAAACTATGAATCAAGTGGAGGGTCTTTATAGACAATAGTAAACTTAACAATACCACAATAAAAGGTCATTTTTTAATACCTTTCCTTGATAAAATTATTGAAAGGTTAATGGGGAATCAATTTTTCTATTTTCTAGATAGTTTTTACAGTCACGATCTGATTCCCATCACCCATGAGGATCAAGTGAAAACCACATTCACTTATCTATTTGGGACCTTTACTTATAGATTGATTCCCTTTTGTTTATGAGGTTCCCTTAACACCTTTAATAGGTGTGTGATGGATTTTTTTTGATATTATTGAGAGACTTGTTGAATTATTCATGGAATAATTTTCTATATTTGGTTCATATTCAGATAGTTATTTGAAAAATTCAGAAACTTCTTTGAAAATGTGTGAAGATAAAAAAATTTCATGGAATTAAGATAAATTTTATTTCATGTTTATAAAAGGAATTTTGTTGGGTCAAAAGGTTTATATGTTTGGATTAGAAGTCGTCACAACTAAAATTGATGTTATTTAGAAAATAACTCCTAAAACTGTTAAGGGAATTAAGATATTTTTATGATATAATTAATTTTAGAGTAGGTTCATCAAGTATTTTCCTAAAATAACTAAGATATTTTATTCCATAATTGTTAAGGATACACCATTTTTTTGAGAAATGTTTAGATGCATTTAAATTCCTTATAGAAAATCTCATTTCTTCGCCCATTATCACAACCCCAGACTATGAACTCCATTTTAAAATTATGTGTGATGCTAGTGATATTATAGTAGGAGTTATTATATTCTAAATAAAGGATTCTAATTTTCATGTAGTGTATTATGCTAGAAGATAGCTTGATGAGGCTCAAAGGAGTTACACTATAGTGGAAAAGAAACTTTTGGCAGTAGTTTCTACTTTAGAAAAGTTCAGGTAGTTTTTTTAGGATCAAAGGTCATTTTCTTTATAGACCTTTCTGATATAAAGTATCTATTTTCGAAGAAATAAACTAAAACACATAATGATTATATGGGTCCTATTATTTCAAGAATTTGACTTGGTGATCAAGGATATGCATGATGCTGAGAATGTTGTGGCTGATCATCTATCTAAGATTCCCAATACTTAAAATAAATACCTAATGGAAATTAATTATACTTTTCTAGATGAAATGATTCTGGATGTTTACAATAGGCCTATTCTATGGTTTCATAATGTCTTTAACTTTCTTTATGATGGTATTTTGACTAAGTAATTCTCTCAGAACCTGAGGAAGAAGTTTATCATTGAACTTACTTTTTATTTTTTGGATGATCCTTTATTGTTCAGAAGGTGTTATGATGGAAATATGAGGTGATATTTACCTGAGTAAGAAAATTTTCTTATTTTGGAGATTTTTCATTCATCCTCTTGGAGAGGACATCATGGTAGTGATAGAACTGGTCAAAAGGTTTTGATACTAGGTTTCTACTAGGCCGTATAATTCAAGGATGCTTTAATCCAAGTTGTAGGATATGAAAAATATCAAAGACATGGTAATGTGGGTAGAAAACAAGAGTTAACCCAAAAGGGAATTTTGAGGTTGAATTTTTTGATGTTTTGGGAATGGAATCTATTATCCCCTTTCATTCATGTCATGGAAATGAATACATTTTGGTTGTAGTCGGCTATGTATCTAAGTGGGTTAAGGTGGTAGTACTTCCAAACAACCATGCTAGTAGTGTTATTAAATTCATCAAGAATAACATTTTCTAAAGGTTCTATATACCCAAGGATTTCATTACCTATAATGGCTATCACTTTAAAAACTCCAACTTCAAAGAATTGATGGGAAAATATGGTTATGTGCACAAAATTGGTACAAACTATTATCCAAAGTATAGTGGACTAGATGAATTCTCTAATAGAGAATTAAAATAAATTTTATAGAAAAATATTAGTAACTCTAGGAAATATTGGTCCTCAATCTTGGATGATGCATTACGTGTCTATATTACTACCATTAAAACCCCAATTGTAATGTCACTATATAAGGTGATTTTTTGGAAAGTAATTTTATTGTACTATTGAGAACCAACATAAGTCTTTTTGGGTAGTAAAGGATTTGAATTTTGATTTTAAATCTATTATATATAGAATATTAATTTAATTATGTGAATTGGATGAAATTAGTATAAAATATAATTAAAATTCAAGGATTTATAAGTAAAGGATAAAATATTTTCATGATTCTATTATCCAAAATAGAAACTAACAAGTGGGTCAAAAAGTGATTCTGTTTAACTCAAGGATTAAGTTATTTCCTGGTAAACTCATATCCAAGTGGTCTATCCCATTCAAAATTCTGAGGTTGTTAGTAAATGAGGATATATATCTTGTTGGGGATGATAAAATTCCATTTCTAGTGAATGGACAAAAAGTTAAGTGTTACTTTTAATGGAACCAAAGGGTTTTTCTGCCATCTTTATCCCTTATTATTAAGCCATTTGGAGGTCTCAATGATGAATCTAAACTTAGAGCTTTATGGGAGTCAACCCATTATTCATTGTTTTTTTCTTATATATTTTCAGTTGTTTTTTTCTTTTTTCTTGACTGTGTTCTTAGGATTTTTTGTCTCATTTTTGTATTAAGATAACCATGACATACAAGTGATTATTTTTCAAAAGGGACTTGGATGTATATTGTGACTTAAAAAATATGATCTAATTCAACATTGATGGGAGTCTTGATCATAATTTCAACAATTTTAAATTCTATCCCTCTATTTATTCTATAATATTTAAGCCTAAGTGTGGGGGAATATACCTATTTTTATTTTTTAAAATGTAGTATCTAATTTCTTGTATTGATATTTAATATGATACTATCTAAAGTGGTGAAAATTCATTTAATATGAAAATATGGTTAGCACCCCCAACATGACTTTTTATTCACTATACTATTACCTAATTTGTTTATCATTCTTTTTTGGAGGTAAATTATTCATTATTTTCTCTATGTGAAATATAGTGCACAGAATTTTAAAAAAATATATTTTTGAAATTTGATTGGTTGTGTGTCAATTGTGTTGTTTTAAAATTTCATGCAACCCCCTCAAATTTTTCTGAACTACTGCATTGTGAATTTTTTTGTATGACACTTCTCCCACATTATGATTCAACACTGGAGACAATGTTAGGTTTTAACTATGTGGGAGGGGGATAATATCTATTCCTTAGTGGTGCTTTAATTCTTCTGCATCAAAACACACTCAATTTTTTAAGATACCTCCATTTTTTCTAAATTTAATCATTGTTTTTTCTATAAATAAAGGTTTTTTGTCTCTAGGATAGGAAAATAAAAATTCATTGTGTCCTACCCAGGGGAAAATGTTGATCGCATTGTCAAGAAAATCTAATTAGTTGTTTACTTTTTTAATATAACTTCTGCAGTATAGTTGGAAGCCTAGGTCATCTCTCGATAGAGCCTTAGATCATTAATTCCTAGAGAAGGTTTTGATTATGAAAATAAAAGGGGAATGATATTTTGGAATACTTGGGGTGTTTATGATTTAAAATCTGAAATTGAAACTATATGCCAAAGTGAGAAAAATAAGTTGGGGAAATCGTGATCAACTTGGGTGAGTATCCCTTGATGCTCAATCTGTCGTATCTATCATGGTAATGGGGAGGATCATTGATTAATTGATTTATACATACTAAAACTAGTATGGTATGTGATTTATTACTGGGTTACAACCTAATATTTGATCGATCAATGGTATTGATTATCAGTGACTACTTAAACTCAATAAACTTGAATCGATGTAAAAATAGAATTCTATCAAGGCATCAAATCAACAACGTGATGAGATGAACAGATTTCTGTTAATGATAATATTTCCACAAGAAAATAACATTAAAATTCATGGTTTCAAGATTCTGTATTTTATAAACCGATATAATTTTTTCGCACACTCATGAAAGGAAAAGGTGATAAGAGGCAACCCCACACAAATCATCACAAGATCTGATTTATGCATGAAACCATGAGGATTATTGTTACTTTTTTTATTATATCAAACTATAATAAACACAAAATAAAAATGAATAAATGAAGAACAATATAATACAAACCTAGAAATTCAACTACCTTCCAATGGTTATAAGCATGGAGCTCAATATTACAACATGGAACACCCCCAAATTGATCACTAGAAGTTTAGAAGTACATGATGGATAATAGAAATCAAATTGGTGAAGAGAGATCTCCAATTAGACTCAACCTTACCCATGATCGTTCAACATGATATAATGAGGGTTATGGGTGACTTTATGGATAAATAAATCACATTTTCCAAAAAATAAGTCAAGTGTGTAAGGGACTAGGACACTATTCATGACATAATTTTTACTCCATCATCCGACTAGTATACTAAACAAAATGCGTTAAATTATCATGAAATTTGGTGGAGAATTTGGTATTCTAGTTATCTATCCATTGGAGGTGGAATCGGCCCAATTAGAGGTTTTATTCCCTAGTTATGACCCAAATATAGAAGGGTGGTCCAATCTGGACCGCCCAAATTTTCTTCACATTGTGAGCCTATTTTGGGCCTCCAAAGAGACAAATTGGGCTCCATGGTCTTGTATAAAAATATATCCCACAAGTTTTTTCATTAATAATCCCATTTATTTTCATGAATCGTACCATAGGGTCCCGTGCTGTGACTACCCCAAGCCCTGCTTCAGTAGGCTAGGGGCTAGTAACTAGCCCCGAGTTGGAATATCCCACAAATGGGAGGAATTATCCTAATGTACATGTATGTATGCACTCATATCCCAGCCAAAAATGCTGAAATCTAAAATCACGAAGTAAAAAATGCATGCAATCCACTATATCCCACAACAAGGGTACAACAGTGAAAGTAATGGAAAGTAAACCGGGCCAAATACAAGCTCACTAAAAAGAGTTTGTATCCACAAATCCAACCTGTAAGAAAAGAGGTAATGAGGATGTTGTCTGAAAAGTTGTCGGAATATAACTCGATCCGTTCAGTCTCATAAAGCACCACATAGTCCTGCTCTACCTAGGAATCCATATAAAGTTCGATATTTTTCATAAGACATGACACATGAGAGCAAAGCCTGTGCAGGGGTGAGTATAACAATACTCAGTAGGACACCCTGAAACCATAAAGGAATACCAAAAAGAAATACCACAAAGTAAAGTAAAATCATCTCTACACAGGTATATGTCTACAACACATATATCAAGAACGTCTATATGTACTCAATCCAAGACACAAAGTCTATAGGTAAGACACAACCAATTACCAGCCACATGATTATGCTCAAAGAATCCTCATTCTAGGAGAACTTACTCCTCGAGCCATGATATCATCGGACACACTCATGAAGAGATCTAGCTTATTTGGGTCCCACACAAAGAGAACACATTGGTCAAGGAAGACTATGATACACAGAGAGGGGATCCTTCTCATACACACTGGGGAATACCACATACCCAATCTGGATCAACTCGCAACGTAGAGGATCCTACCTAGAAACACTAGGGAATTCCACTGATCCTACTGATGCAACTCATTAGATGGAGGAACAATGAACTGTTCTCAGTGGTTACATCAATTCCACAATACTCCACTATGGGTGATAGAGGATCATACTCTAGTCCCATGGAGGAATATCAAACTCTATCTAGGACTCAACCTCTAGAGGGGATTACAATCCAGTGATATGGATGTAATGTCACACTGAACCCTTGAGGATAGGACCAAGGGAGTGTTATCAACATATAATAGTCCAAACAAAAAACTCCTTAATTTTCTCAAAATTACCATCCCAACATTAGGGTCTCAACACCATAGATGGATCGTCGATTGGATTCTATGTTTAGAAGTTATGATCATTTGAAGTTTTAAAGGGGGTCACTGGGCCTGTGGACCAACTGTGGTGGTCCACCGCCCCATGGAACAGACGTTGTGGAATGACCGTGGTGGTGGGTCCACCTACTGTGGATGATTGGTTGGGGCGGCCATGTTTGTGGATGATCATGTATCCGTAGCACCCAAGATTACTAGAGTTGCCACAGATCATGGTCGACCATCACGGTTGGTCATGGAACAACTCCATCCCGATTACCCCAAGTCTAGTATGGGTCTAACCTATCCTTCTTGGCCCAGTCCCACTCAGCTCTTTTTCCTGGGTTCCTGCACAAATCCCACCTAACTACATCATGCATGGCCTCTCACATCCTCTACATTTCCACGACCTCTGACTATGCGGCCACCGACCAGATCCCACTTGAACGCTACCACAATCTGCTTCCTCTAGCCCTGCCGACTCCCACGTGGCCACCACCACTTCCACATAGCTTCACTTCCCACAACACCAACCTCCTGTACCGATCCCACCACACAACTGTGCACCGCCACCTATGCTGGTCATCACTACCTCCTCTTCTGCAAGCCTCAAATCCTCCTTTGATACCCAAAATCTGAAAAGGTCATAAATTTGGGTTTTTTGTTTCCCGATATACACTAATCCACCATCTTTCTTCAATTTTACTCCAATATGGGGGTCCAATTGCATTCGTAGACACTCATAAAGGTTGAGTAATGACCACATGGATCCAACGATGAAGAACACAAGGAACAAAGGGAGAAAATCACAAAGAGAAACCCTGAGGAACAAACCTCATCCTTTTTTCATGTCAACCTCAATACTTTTCCATTATAACAACAAACAAATAGGAATAAAGATCAATCACTTGATGATCCTATAGATAATATCCCATCCTAAAACAGGGATTGATCCACAGACCAATATATTTTTTGATTGGGCTGCGTTCATCATAGAATTAATGAAGCTGGAAAACAACTCAAAACAACATGCCCTACCTCGATTCATTTTGATCACTGATGAAGAACTAAATGTCATTGTTATTGTCAGTAAGGTTTTTCGAATCCAAGGTGGATTGTTCGATCAATCTATCACCATCTTCCAATGGTTTCTATAGAGGTTCTTTCTCCATAACTCCAACGAAATTCCAGGATTATGATGTTAACCTTGAATTTTAGAAAAATACTTAATAAAAATAAATTCACTATGTCAAAATAATTTCTTTATTAAAATATTTTATTTATGGTTATTTCCTCTGTGACATGTTTTATAGAATACTTGTCCCAATTAAAGTTAAGTCATTACTAGGGTAAAGATTATAGTTTTAGCTCAACAATACCCTTATATTTCTAATCCAGACAACTATTTAATAGTTATTCCTCTTTTTTAGGAAAACCACACATTAATGCTATTAAAAAGTTTAATATTTTAAAAAATTTATTCTGAGCACACCGAGTCTCAGAATCGCACATTGTTTCAATTCCTGGTCTTGAAATAAATCCGTATAATATCTAAAAATAATATATGGAAAATCCGAGACATTATATTTTTATCCCAATTTTATGTAAGGATTATCCACAATATATATTTTTGTCCACATGCATTCTTGTGATCTCATGTAGTTTGGCATGTTTTTCATGAACTCCATCACTAGCTTTCCAAATCACCTCCTCCTACAATGTAAATAGTGAAACAAGTAAAATTTTCCTATTAAACAGTGATAAATATTAATTAATTGAATCAAACATGAACTGAAATTTATTATTATATTTGTAATTTTCAATAAAAAACTAGTTTAAAATAGTTGTTTAAGGGTGTAAATGAATAGTTAATCGCTATGCGATCACACCCCCATATATAAAAATTTTCACTCCTGGGAAAAGTATTATATCCTAATAAAGTCCCAATCCTAAATAAAAGGTAAAAAACATACAATATTCTTTTGAAATTAAATTCATCATGTATATTTTATGAAATAAATTTTCCTATCATTTTTCTTCTCTACCATTCCAATTTTTTCAACTTCAATTGTTTAGCTATGCAACATGTTGCAACCTACCTCACCTAGAAATTTTCCTGCTTCACCCAAAGAACATAAGAAAGTGGAGTTATAATATTTTTCCAAAGTTCATATGATATTAACATTTTATTTCTAAGATTCCAAGTTCTATACGAGTATAAAATAGTGTTCTACTCAAGAGGACTTCCAACAGGTTTTTCTGATGTTCAAGGGTTTATAGGATTTAATGTTTAAAAATATGAGTCAGAAGAGGAGTGTTTAATCTCTCACATAAAAAAAATATAAAAATTATGAAAGTATTCAAAATGAATGTTCACACTCAACCCCACACAAAGTGCATCACCTCCAACTCACTATCCTCATTTTCCATTTGTGTGGTTCAAAACCAAGAAGTGAGTAATAATGAGTAAACATCACATTTTCTTTATTTTTTTCTTTTGTTCTGTTTTTTTACTTACAAAAAAGATTTTTTATATACAATTTTTTTGGTGATAAAAAGGGAAACATTCATAAAATAATGATGCAATATGGATTATGAACCCAATACTAAAGGAAAATGTATGAACCCTTTATATCAACCCATAACAATGATTCTCTCCCTATAATTCCCCTGGAAACACCATCTCCCCCACACTTACTAAAAATAAAACAACAATATACATAAGATACGGGTAGGTAGGGAAAATTATATTGTAATTTGGCTACCTAATAGGCATTTAATGGTCTCTAATACATAATAAGGGCACAATTTCAAGGTGGATGAAAATAGAGGTTAATCGTACAAATGGATTTTCAATAAATGATATCCTCTATCATTAATATAGCATACTTGAATCTTATGGATTCAAATATAATCAATGAAATTTTTATTTTCTCTACATGAACTAAGACTCTAAAGAATGTGATTAAAAATAAGAATATTCAATAAAGGGATTAGAATGTCACTCAAGGGATTAAAATTTTTGTCAGTGCTAATGAGGCTTGCGTTTTAAAAATCCATTAAACACTTAATAATGATTTTAAAATACAAATTATTGAAAAATATTCTATATCAAAATTAATTTTAAAAATAATTTTCCAAAAATAATTTAATTTTCTAGACAATCAACTCAAGCCTAAAAAATTATTTTAAATATTCTTTTTAAGGTCAATGTTTATATCAAAACAAAAAATAAAGAAAAATAAATCAAAAAATAAAATTCATTTTTTTATTTGTTGTTTTTTTATTTTTTAAATCCAAAATATTATATGTCACGCTCCCTCACACCTAAAAATTATATTGTCTTCAATGAACGTATTTTAAATAAATAGACAATTAAATAAAGGTAGGGAGAAGGGAAAACCTGATAAGTGGTGTCATATGTGGAATCCATTAGTTAAATTTCCTACACAAGATGCTTTTGAAAAACCTTATTTATGTTTTTGAGCCTCTTCCCATTGACAGTAAACCTATTTCCATTATTCTCATGAAAAACTTGTATAGAATCAAAAGGTTAAACATCAGTAACAATATAAGGACCGAGCCATCAAGAAAAAAGATTACCTGGGTAAAGATTTAACCTGGAAGTATACATGAGGACCTTATCACCAATTTGAAACTTCCACTGATGAATCATCCCATAATGGATATCCTTTTTCTTCTCTTTATAGATTTAGGAGTTCTCATATGCATCATGCCAAATTTTTTCCATCTCCTGAATTTTCAACTTCTTATGCTCACCTGCATTCGAGAGATTCATATTACATTGTTTGAAAGTCCAATATGCAAGGGGATATACCTAAACCAAGAGGTGAAAATACTTTCCAAACACAATCCTATATGGTGAAATTCCAATTGAGGTTTTAAAAGATTCACAAAATGCCCAATGTGCATCATCCACGTGAAAACTCTAATCTTTCCTATTGGGTTATACCATCTTTTCCAATATTCACTTAACTTCCTGATTTGAGATTTTTGATTTTCCATTTGTGTGTGGGTTATATTAAGTAGAGTCTTTATGAACAAAACTATACTTATAAAGAAACTTTTTCATGTTTCGATTGAAAAAGTGTGAATTATGGTCACTAATGATGAATCTCAGCAAACCAAATCTACTAAAATTTTTAGACCTCACAAAATCAATAACAACTCAAGAGTCATAAATACTAGTGGCCTTTAATTCCACCCATTTAGAGACATATTAAATATCCAATAAGATGTACAAAAATAAAAATAAATTTGGGAAAGGTCCCATGAAGTCAAGGCCCTATACATCGAAGATATCAAAAAATAACATGGGTTATTGGGGAATTTCATTCCTATTATAGATATTCCATGTAAATTTATGTCGAGTACATGACTTAAGAAATTAATGTGAATATCTATAAAATGTTTTCCAATAAATCCTCAAGTTAAGGACCTTTAGAGTTATATGTTGAGAGCCAAAGTGGACCCCATAAGCCAAAATGTGGAAGAAGGTGAAAACAAAGGTGAAACCATGGCCATGAACACACTAACGGACAACTTGGTCACTCAAAATTCTCCACAAATATGGGTAATCCCGAATATACCATCAAGAATCATGATTAAGTCTATGATATTTTGAAGTGAAGAAATTAGTGGGGACCCTAGATGTTTCTAGAAAATTCACAGTGTCTGTATACCAGGGGGTAAGGCCCACAATATAAAAAATGTTCTCATAAGGAAAGAATTGTCCAATAGAGAGGGGTGAGTCAATATAATGGTCCAGTGGTAGGGAAATACTACTAATGTGGTAAAATAGAACATTTTCCACTTCTATCTTATCTTTACAATCATGTTCAAACTCTTAGAGGAGGAACATCCGTCGAATGAGGTGAGGTTTAGATTCAGTTTTCTTTAGGAGATGACTAAGGGTAGCATGATCATAAAAGGTAATTAATTTTATCCCAATAAGATATGATAGTAATTTTTAAAAGGAAAAAACAATATGAAGAAGTTATTTTTTAGTGGTGTTGTATTTTTCCTAGGCATGGTCATGGGTATACGGGGCATAAACAATGACATGAGGAGACTTCTTACCCATTTGTGATAAAACTGCCCATCTACAAAGTTATAGGAATCAGACATAAGTTCAAAGGGGGAGATCTCACCTTGGTGGTTGGATGATGATAGGTCATGTGAGACTCATTTTTAGTTAATTGAATGCATTATCACAATTTTTATCAAAAACAAATTCAAAATCCTTTTACAACAATCAAGATAAGGGAAGTGAGATCTTACTAAAATATTTAATGAATTAGCGGTAAAAACCCACATTACCTAAGAAATATTTCACCTAATGAACACATTTTGGATATGGAAGGGTTGGAATTAATTCAATTTTTGATTTATCCACTTGAATTACCTCATCTAAAATAACATGCCCATGAACTATCATTCACTCAACCATGAAATGGAATTTTTCATAATTTAATACAAGACCATTTTCAATGCGACAATGAAGGACATAACTTAGGTTTGACAAAAATTCATCAAAGTAAGATCCAGAAATTATGAAAATCACCCATAAATACTTCCATACAATTCACAAGGTACTTCGAAAAAATAATCAACACACATCCCAAAAAAGTACTGGGAGCATTACATAGACCAAAAGGCATCCTTTTGTATAAAAATGTGCCAAATGGAGAGGTAAATATTGTCTTTTCATAATCCTAAAGGGATATATGTATTTGAAAATAACCCAAATAGCCATCAAGGAAACAATAATCGGACTTACCTTACAACATTTTTAATATTTTTTCAATGAAAGGTTGAGGAAAGTGGTCCTTTCACATGTCTTGATTCAATCCATGGTCATTAATACAGACTCACCAACTATTTTTCACACATATTGGAACCAATTTGTTCCTTTAATTTAACAAAACCGTTATTCCAGTTTTTTAGCCACAATTTTCATTGGGTAACCCATTTACTATAAGATATAGGATAAATGATCCCAAAAACAAGTAATTTTATGAATTCAAATTTTACCACTTAAAGGACAGTGGGATTCAACTGGAGTTGAGCTAGCCTTATGAGCTTAGCCTCATCATCAGTAAGTATATAGTGTATAAAAATAGATGGGATAATCCTAGAAATATCAGTCAATGTCCATCATATTTCCTTTTTTACACTCTCTCAAAGGATCATGAGGTTTTGATTCCTACTGTGGAGAAAGGTTATTAGTAATAATAATGAACTATTAGTCAATACTCTCAAGATAGGAAAATTTTAAATTAAATGGAAGTGGTTTTACTTCCAACACTAGTGGATTTATGATTGAGGGAGAGGATTTAGGGAGAGTGAGGTCCATGAAACCATCTATATGCTAATGTTTATTATATAAGGATAGATAATCTATTGAAATGAGATTTATAGAATCATCAGTGGTCATGGGTACCTCATAATTAACAAACTCATCAATTAAAGCAAAAAATATATGATTTTCTAAACCCACACAACTTTTAAAATATGAATAGAAACTCAAATAATACAAGGGTGAAGAAGAGGAGAATGAATCAGAGTGTGGGTCAAGGAGAGAATTGTGTGTGTGTGTTAGTTGAGATTACTTCATTGAATATACAAGAATAGTGGATCACTCTTCTACAAGGTGTTTCATAACTTCAAGGATATTAAAAAAAATATTTTCTCCACTGAACTCTATAATCAACATATCATTGTTAACATTGATGATAGTCCTTGCTGTTTTAAAGAATGACCACCCAAGTATGAGAGGATCATGTCCTTGGGTTTGGGTATCCTTCTTATAAAAAATGTAGAAGACTGTAGGAAAGATAAGATCATTCAATTTTATAAGGATTTCCTCAACCACTCTTGATTGGCGTGTTATGCTCCAGTTGGCATGTTGAACGATGATTACTATTGGTTGAAGTTATCCCACCTTCAGAAAAGTGTACACATATTAAGGCATCACATTAATTTAATCACCCAAATATATAATTACATCAGAAAATTAGTCCTACACTATATTTAAAGGTATTGTGAAAGTTACTAGATTCTTGCATTTGGTTGGAATTTCAGGTTGAATCAAGGAGAAGACATTCCATCCAAGGTTAAATCTCATTCCCCTTTATCCATCATCTATGGGTGTAAAGTTATGTAAGAAATTTAGCATAATAAGGAATATATTTAATTTTATCCAATAAAGGAATGTTAACTTGAATATTTTTAAATGTATCCATTATTTATTTATCAATATAATTATCAATATTTTTCTTATATTTTGAGATTCTTAAAGGGAAAGGAAGAGGAATGGATTGTTCATGGGAATCCTCAATGATAATATGATTATACTTTTTTTCTTGTTTTTATTTACTTGAAACATTTTAGGGTTGGGAAAGAGAGTTTTCAAGAGGTGGATATACCTATTGGTTAGAATCATTGGATGAAGAAACTTTTTTAACACTATGAAGTGTTATTGAACAAATATTACCTTTTTTATTGGAAATATGTTGGGATGGTATTTTTCCATAACCTTGCATCTTAATCTCATCGATGATGTTTTCTAATTGTCCCACTTGAGTATGTAGGCCCTGAATTAATGATTGTGTGGTCTGTTGGAACTAGATGTTTTGGGTTTCCATTTTCTTCACCATGTCCTCAAGGGTTGGTTCAGATTTGGAAGGAGGAGGCTTGTTCTGAGAAGTTAAAGTATAAGAAGGTTGCATACCCTTTCCTTGTTGATAACAATTCTTCTTGGGGTAGCTTGAGTTTATCCTTGTCTGTATTGTAGTTGTGATTACCTCCCATGGTTTGGATTTAGCCTAAAAGGTTCTTTCTAGAAGGGTTATTGTTGTTGAAATGGACACCCAAGGAATATTTTTGCATAAGATTTAGATGAATCATGAAGTTATGGGAACTGATTAGAAAATTGAGTGTTATCATAACAAATACCATAATGTAATGGAACAAGAGGAGAGTTTGAATTACCTTATGATTTAGATAATTGAATTAAAAGGGTTTTCATCTCATCAATTTTATTATCTACCTTTTGTTATAGAGATGAATGTATTACCTCATAAACTTTTTGAGTGGGTGAAATTTCTTATGTACCAAATTGTTATTCATTTTGAGCCATGTTGGCTATTAAGTCACGTGTAGTGGAAGGATTTTTATCAACTAGGGAGCCACTAGATGTATCATTGATCATACCATGATCCATGGGAAAACGTACCTCATAGAATTATTGAATTATCATTTTTTTACAAATTTGGTGTTGGGGGAAACTTTAGAAAAATCTTTTGAATCTCTCATATCATTCATGAAGGGTCTCTCCTTGTGAATTACTAATTCCATTGATTTGTTTTCCAGTTGATGTAGTTTTGTTGGAAGGGAATAAATTATCTATAAAGAGACATTTATGGTCATTTTATCCCCCAATTGTGGTAGGAATATAATATAGCAAGTATTGGGCTACACCGTCAAGGGAAAAAGAGAAGATCCTAAATGTAATGAGGTCCTTAAACACATTTTGGGGTTTTATGGTAGAGACAAATATGTCAAAATTTTTGAGATTCTTGTGAGAGGCCTCATTAGGGAGACCATATAATTTAGGAAGGATTTGGATGAGGCCTGATCTCAGATCAAAGTTGGTTGGTTCCTCATAATATTGGATATATGCGGGTTAATACTCCACATATGGGGTGGCCAGTTATTTTAAGGTTTTATTATTTAAAACCATGATTTATAGGATATGATTTGGTTAAATTTTGATTGGTTTGGGACTACTTGAGGTTCCAAAATGGGTTCCTAAATGTTACTTGATTTTCATTCTCTAGATGACCTACTTTTTGAGTGAAGTGTCTTTTCAATTTCTAGGTCAAATTCAAACAATTTTTCTTTTTCTGATCGAGTAATGCAAATAAGTTTTGAAGTTTATTTATTTTTATTTTTCTATCAATAAAGATGGATAAAATAAAATAACTTAATAAGTTTTAAATGAGAAAATAAAAGATGGAATTTTATACTATATAATTAGATAGATATAGGGGGAAGAGAGAGAGAGAGAGAATAAGAAACACACAAAAATCAAACAAAATCAAAAAACTACAACAAAACAATCAAAAGGGATGGGGGAATATTGAAATTAATACTAATTAATAACTAAAATAAATAAATAAATGTAAATAAAGAGAAAAAAGTGATATTGGATCCCCAAAAATGGCACCAAAATTTGACCGTGTTGTCGAACATGTTAAATTAGCTGTTTATATTTTTCTAGAATTTTTATAGTATAATAGGAACCCTAGGTTATCTCTCGATGAAGACTTAGATCATTAATTTAAAGAGAAGTTTCTCATTATGAAAATAAAAGGGTAATGGTATTTTTGAAAACTTGGGGTTTTATTATTTAAAATCCTAAATTGAAACTATATGACAAATTGAGAGAAATATGTTGGAGATATCATGATCAACCAAGGTGAGTGTCCCTTGATGCTCAATCTATCATTGATATCAAGGTAATTGAAACGATCATCGATTACTTGATTTATAAATACTGAAATTAATATGGTATGTGATTTATTACTAGGATATCACCAAGTAATTTATCAATCAATGATATTGATTATTGGAAACCATTTAAAATCAACAAACTTGAATCGATGTAAATACAGAACTCAATCAAGGCATCAAATCAAAAACATGATGAAATGAACAGATTTGTGTCAATGATAATATTTAAACAAGAAAATAACATGAATATTTATGGGTTCAACCTTTTATATTTTATCAAATGACATAATACATTCGCACAATCTTGAAAGGAAAAGGTGTGAAAAGCGGCAACCACACTCAAATCATCACAAGATCCGATTTATGCATGAAAGCATGAGGAATCTTGTTCCTTTGATATTTATTATATAAAACAATAATAAAAAATAATAAAAAGTAATAAATGAATAGAAATAAACTAAAAATATATAAATTCAACTTCCTTCCAATGGTTACAATCATGGAGCTCGAGATTACAATAAGGAACACCCGCTAAATTGATCACTAAATATTTATAAGTACATAATGGAGAATAGTAATAAAATGGGTGAATAGAGCTTTCAAACGTGAATCACCCTTACCCATGGTTGTGAAATTTGATAGAATTAGGGTTAATGGTGATTTTATGGACAAATACATCACACTTTATACAAAATAAGCCAAGTGGATAAGGGACTAGGTCACTATTCATGATAGAATTTGTACTCCTTTTTCCAGATATTTGACTGCCCAAAATAGGTTTAATTGTCATTAAATTATATTGAGAGGTGGTAATTATAGATAACTATCCAATTTAGGTGGAATAAGCCCAATTTGAGGTTTGAGGACCTAGTTATGGCCCAAATATAGAAGGGTGATCCAATCTGGACCGCCCAGAATTTCTCTACATTGTGGGCCTCCAAATAGACAAATTGGGCTCCATGGGCTTTTAGATAAATATATCACACTTGGTTTTTCATTCATACACCCGTTTTAGACCAATTTTAGGAATGTATTATATATAATACATATTTATGTCCACATGCATTCTTAGAATATTGCACATTTTGGTCCATTTTGCATAAATTCCATCATGAGATCTCCAAATCACCTCCTCCTAAAACAAGTCAAATTTTAATATTAAAAAGTGATAAAAATTAATTCATTGAATAAAATATGAAGTGAAATTTATTATTATATTTTTAATTTTCAATAAAAAACAATTTTAAAATAGTGGTGTAATGTTGGAAATGAATAGTTAATCACTATGTGATCAAATGTGATGACCTGTTTTGATGGATATCATTAAATTTCAAGTTGTTAGGACTAAGTTATTATTGAGTGGGTTTTTTTCTCTTTCTTATAGAGATATCTTTTAAAAACTAGGAAAATTATGTTTCATAGGTTATACTTTTGTGGAATCATAACTATAATTTGAGGAAGCTTGAGTTTACACTAGAGCCTAGCTACTTAGCCTAGGCAAGAGAGAACACCTTACGAGTTCAAAGAAATCTAATGTAATATAAATCCTTTGAACTCAAAGTAAAATATAATATTTGGATCCCATGGTGAGTAACTGAGATAAGATAACTGGGTGTTTTTCTTTAAATAAATCCAAAATTAGTAAGTATGTTGCACAATGCAATGCAAAAATTTATGGTTGGGATAAATTTAAATAAAGGGCCTTTCCAATAGTGATCTCATTATAATGATGGGAATATTTAACCAAAATTAAAAATGGGACAATTTATTTATAAGAAAAACTTTTTAGTTGTATCAATAAAGTGGGAAGTGGATCTCTGGTATGAGTAACCAAGGAGAGAGTGAAAACTTTTTTTCATTCTGTTATAGATTTCATTCACTTGGGTCTCTCTCATATGTACTCTTGGAAATGGGATTTGTGCTAGTATAGAAGTATATTAGTATGAAAATTCTCATAAGAGGCATGAGATTCTTTTAAAAGTTAGATTTGATGATATTTTTTAACTCGGGCATATGCAGAAATGCTAAGAATGGAATAAATTTTCCTTATGAGTTCATAAATAAATAAACATGCATTTAATTTCCCAAGGGTGAAATTTATTAAGTTTGAGGGAGTTTTATGTGGAATTATTTTATCAAACATTTCAACATCTATTTGGGGAAATAAATGAGTATTTAAGATAAAATTGGGATTATGATAGAGAATCATTAAATATGGAATAAATGGAGATGGATTTGATGTTTGTTGAGTGTTGTAATAAAAATTATTGTTTTTTGTGCTCAACTGAGAAATGTAATTAGTGTTAGTTCTACATGATTTTTTGTGTTTTTATTAAGTTATGATTAAGAGTTTTAGTGATTTTTAATTTTATCGAAACACTATATTTTTAGGTGTTGTGATGATAATTTACAGAAATTACAAAAAATTTGGAAGTGCACGTACAAAAAACGAGTAGCAAGAACATCTACATTCCCTCCTATTCATAATCGATCACCACAACTGAACACATTATAGAATTGACCTAGGATAAATTTTAAATAGAATCTTAACACCATTATGAACCTATGGTTGAAGGTTTTCAATGCTACCATCCTCCACAAGATCAAACCTAGGGATGATTTCTTCCATGACAGATATTTAGAGACCCACAAGTGAAAAAGAAAAAGAAGTTGATGTCACCTCTATTAACACTGGGATCCCCACATAAAGAGGGAAATAATCTTAATAGAACCCCAGGTTTATGAATTTGACACTACTACCAAAATTTATATCCAAGATAGTTTTTGTTGAAAATTTTGGGGCATCACCCCTAATTGAAACTTGATTCTACCCCTCCCATGGTTTCAAAGAATTCCATTTTTACAGATTGGAGGATATTGTTTAAATAATTTATCATGTAGGGTGTGATATCTAGGTGTGATTTAATAAATCTCACTTGAGAAATAATCTTTACCAATACTATAGTGCCTTTGTCACTTGACAGTTTGAATTTAGTTGTGGGATAAACTAGGAAATATTATGAGAAGCTAATTCCTGTGCATGAAGATACAACTACACAGAAAATCACTTACATAGGAAATAATATATAGGATGACAATCTCCTATATGAAAGAAAAATCTATATTAGAAAATCAGCTATGTGGTATAAAATGAATATTTGATAAAAAATCCTATGTGAAATTTCTACATAAATGGAATCGACTATTTGGATAATAATATATGTAGACAAAACAACTACGTGGTGTCAATCACCTGCATGAGAAAATTAACTACATCAAAATCATCTATGTCAATTTCAATACATGAAAAAATTTAGTTAAATTTTATTTCAGGTGGAGTTCTTTTATGATGGTGTTGGCACCAAAATATGTGAAGAGGAAAAGTAAATGCAAAGAGGAAACCACCTCCATAGAGGCTGCCTCACGAATCCTGTTCATGGAGCCCCACAGCACCATGGCTAGCACGAAGCTGCCTCCTTTTTGAATCTTCAATGGAGAAAAGAGGTGGGAGGATCCACAATCTGAAAGATGTTTGTGAAGAATCGGTGGAGTAAAGAGGTGGGGGGATCTGTGATCCAAAAGTCATTTTCGATGCAGCTACAGAGTAAATAGGCTGGAGGCTCCACAGTTATGACAAAGCGCCACGTGGCTTCGCGTCATGAGATCCCTACTTCACACCACCTCTTGCTTATAAATACTAGGCTTCCCCCGATCCCAAAGGATGGATCCTCTAAACCTTCACCTTCTCATCTCTCAAATCACAAATCACTTTCTGCTCTATGAAAAATGAGCTCTTCGAGGTACTTAAGCGTCACAAAGTGTCTTTACCTTGGCATAAACTCAATCACTCTTCATGTAGGGATTCCCTTTGTGAAGCCCAAGGGCATTTGAAAAGGAAGGAGATCCCCAATGGGACTCGGGTATTCAAAAATCACTCATGCTTCAAAAAGTACCTTTCATGCACTTGTGAACCACATGCTAAGGCATGGTCATTGTGCTTCACGAGGCACATTGCTTTTCAGTACTATGCTTTGCAAGGCACCCTTACTTTGAGAAGCCCTACTCCGTGAGATCATTTCTGCTTTGAGAGGAACAATCCATGTGAACCTATGCCCTATTCCTCATCTAGGACACCCCACTTTTGGATGCATGCCCCTTCGCGAAGCCCCTCCACTACATGAAGCGCCAGAGATTCACAAGGCCTCTTCCTATGAACCCCTTTTCTCTGCAAACCCTTTTCCCATATGACCCTCTAGGTTTGTACGAAGTTATTTCAAGGTCCCTTGTGTGGTTCTTCATTTTTTGTTGATTAGTTCATTCTTCTTTTCATAGGCACGCTAATGGATATTGCTTCTTCGCATATCCACGCTAATGTGGACCCCTTAGTGGATCACTCCACAACACCCCCTCACCATGACATTACTGATGCCTTCCCTTCCCCAAGGATGGATAGGTATCAGTCATGTATGTCCTAGGGGTGCGGAGTGAACCTGCCTCATCCGAGATACATGACGTTAAAATTCCAAACACCATTGTCCTCAGTACATGACATTAAATTGTGGCCTCACCTCATGCATCACACGTGGGGTGCCCCATCTCAGACATTCTCTATTCCCGCTCATCCCCACAAGAGTGAGATCATCCTCACATGGAATGAGATCCTATTTATTGGAGTGGAGTCTATCAATGGGGAAGGTAAACCATCTTGGTGTAATCTCCTAGCCTTTTTTCAGGAGGCAACATCCCTACCCCCCTCCTCTCTTTTGTGAAAAAGACCATAGGAGAGATTGGCATCAAGACATTCGTTATCCTATCCCTATCCCCCAGGGCTTTGTTTCCATCGGGCCTCCATCATGGAGTATGTCCCAATCTTCATCTCCCTAGGATGATAACCACACATAAGCCCCTGTTTCCTCTTTGGTTTGTTAACCATGTGTAAGCCCCATTCCACTTCCCATGGACACACCTTTCATGATGTGATCCTTAGGTCTTTGCTGCCTCTTGTTTCCCACACTAAGTAGGAATCACGTAGGATTAGAGTAAGCATCAACCATGACATCCTGTTTGGGCCGCTAACCACATGTAAGCCCCATTCCACTTCCCACAAACACACCTTTCATGACATGATCGTCAGGCCTTTGCTGCCTCTTGTTTCTTACACCGGGCATGATTCACATGGGATTAGAGTAAGCATTGACCTTGACATCCTCTCTGGGCCTCCTTAGCATGTAATCCCAAACCCATTCCGAACTACATGGACTTTGATCCTTGCTAAGGTAAGGTACGTAGGAAGCCTCCCTGTGGTTCAAGCCCAGCACCTACTAGTCCTGACTCCTTCACATCGGTTCACCAAACCATTCTGAAGTACGTGGACTTTGAACTTTTCCACGGAAAGGTATATAAGAAGCATCCTAGAGGTTTGATCCCAACACCCATCGGTCTTGACCACTTCATGTTGGTCCATCCTCATCCTCCATGACATTAAAATTAACTCCCCTTTTTTGTCATATTAGATATTAAACTATACTCGTTCGAACTATGCAGGCTTTGATCATTGTCTCCTAGACATGGTATATAGGAAGCCTCCATGAGGTTTATGCCCATCCAAAAATAATCCACTATGTATCCCATCAAGCGGTAAGATGTTTTGAATCCCATACATTGGTAAGATTTTGTGATCCCCATCTGACGGTAAGCTGTTGTGATCCCCATATGACGGTAAGCCGTTATGATCCCCATACATTGGTAAGCCATTGTGATCCCCATCTGATGGTAAGCCGTTGTGATCTCCATCAGACGGTAAGCCATTGTGATCCCCATACAGCTGTATGTCATTGTGATCCCCATCCGATAGTAAGCTGTTATGATTCCCATTCGATGGTAAGACATTGTTATCCCCATCTAGTGGTAAGCCATTATGATCCCCAACCAGTGGTAAGCCGTTGTAACCGTGATCAGCAGTAAGATGTTGTCAACCCCAACCAGTGGTAAGACATTGTATTTCTTAATCAACGGTAATCGATTGTATTCCCCTTTTTAGGGACCCAAATCTCTGGTCCACCTCTATGGCTTCACACCAACCTGGGCTTCAAACCATGCTTAAACCCCAATATATCGTCAGATCATTGTCCTATGCGTGAACCCAAATTCTATACCCCATCCCAAACTATGTAAACTTTGATTCCCTGCCACAGGGATATGTAGGAAGACTCTCTGAGGTTCAATACCATTACCCATGTCTCATACTAGTCTTTCCCTCAAGCCAATGTGTTTTGGAAAGGTCATTCCCCAACCTAGAGGTTCCAATTCAGCTGTGTCCCATCCATATGAGTCACCTTCTTAGGTATCCCATCACCCCACTGAACTACATGGACTTGATTCCTTGCCATAGGGATACATATGAAGTCTCTTCAAGGCTCAATCCCAACATCACCATCACCCTCATGTAGGATCCATCTCCCTATCCATCCACTCTCAACCATCCATATCGATCTTGAATCTTACTTGGGCCACCACATCCCAGTGATATCATTTCACCCACTTTCTCACTGCTCCTAGCAGTAATTGAGTAACTTACCATGCATTACCCCCATCATCTGTGATCCCTCCACGGGTTTCACCCATATGATCCACTCCTATTAGTTTTCTAATTAGTTTGGTCTATCTCAGATAGATGTTCAACCCATGGTATACCCTATGTTAAACATGAGAATATGAGGAAAACCTCAGAGACATGCCTATGGAATAAAATTACCCTCATTCAATGTGGGATTCCTCAGGCTTCCATGCCCTCGAGAAGCACTATCATAAGGGGAAGAAAACTAGATACATCAGTGTTTCAGTGTCTAGACATGCCAGTGATGTTGAACATGACTACTCCCTCGACCAAAGTTTTTTGCACTGATCGGACCCTTTGGAATGTCCTGACAGAAGTGGTTTAATTAACCGACGTCTATGATAACATGGAACTGGGAAGAGTTTCAAGAACTTCGTCTTAAGTCTATGAGGGAGACCCGAACTAAGAAACGAGTTCAGAGGAGGAATCCATGGAAATAGGAACTGACATCCCATTATACTGTCTCAATCAAGGAGCAAACGTCCCTGAATAAGCAATGGATATTGCTCACCATTGGAAAGCTAGAATGCAGGGCAACAGTTGTGTGTCCTCTTAATAAGAGACAGATACGTGCCCCAAAGAAAAAATTATAAATAGAAATGGTGAACCTGATGTGAAGTTATTCTCCTTAATGTGGAGATTAGTATCATTCAGGATATCAGTGGAGTAGTGTGTCACCAGATCCATGTATTCGGCTCCAGGTCCCACCAAGGAAATAATGGGATTTGCGAGAAACTCACCATAAATTGGTGCAATTGAACATCGAACATCCCGGTCTTTTATGTTGTTAGTGTGGATTCTTCTTACCAACCATGGAAGACAAAATGGTGCTGGGGAATTGGAAGTCGCTTTCCTTTTTTCAGTACAAATGGTTAAATCTCACTATTTTGTAGGACCCAGGCTATCATCGTAGGAAACAAATCACCACCCACCCACCGATGTAGGGGAAGGGGAAATGTCAACACGGAAACCTTGTGCAGCCTCAACCCTCCCATAGAATCCTATGTGTACATAGCTTCTGGGAATCCACACCCCATCTCCACTTCTGAAATTGTTCAGAGAAGGGTGATAAATGACCTCATTCTATGATACGAGGAGGAGGGTATTTTCGCAACCTGGGATATGGACCAAAACGACTTAGAGGCTTCTGCACCTCATCACCACCACCACCCCCGAGGGACAAATAGGGATCCACTGATCCTCACTTCGATGCACAACCATTTCAGGAGCCTCTCCCCAGAATGCTTTGATGACTCCCTCCCCTATGCCAATGAGGTGGGGGATGTCCAATCTAGCCTGACCTGGATCCTATTCTAGGGAATCCTAAGGAGGGCTCCCACTAGGCCGTGTCAATTCCACCACCTGGCCCCATGGGATGAGGAGCAGGTAAGTTATGCGCTTGCACCACCATCCCTAGTCCAGTTAACCCAATGGTAATGTCAGGCACATGCTGAGGAGGATGCCCGTAGAGTGGAATCAACGTCAATGACTACCATGGATTGTTCCATTTATGAAATATAACATCCATACCATGTTCATGATGATAAGGGTTACTCATACACCCAGCCCAGATCGAGGCCCCGACTACCCCATGGGTAGGCAGGGTCAAATCTCATGGTCGCTGACACAGGTAGTGCCCACTGTGGGCCGACACGTGGCAATGAAACCCCGTACGGAGGTCCACCATGTACCATCACCAATGAGAGCGCATGTCCATACCACTCCCAAGCTCGTTGTGGAGGTCCTCCCCATGCCAACTTCAATATGAATGAGGGTCCTCCCCACTGTAGTGATGCTCAGTACAAAAGCCTCCTTCGCACCCATAACCTCAGATATGGAATCGTTCTTCCTGTCACAAGTTTTTGGTGTGACGATGCAACACATCCAATCAACCGTCAGTGTGGGGGTCTTCCCCATGTCCTTAAAGTAGCTGACGAGGGTCCTCCTCATCCCAACAACCAGAGAAGTGGAGGTATTCCTCACTTCATAAACACCCAGAGTGGAGGTCCTACTTGCATTCTTCTTGATAAGTAAAATGACCATCCTTGCACTGACATTGCTAGAGGAAATAAGCATGGAGGCCCTACCCAAGCTCCCATCAGCTCTAGTGGAGTTCCTAGCTACTCCAACACTTCTCTCAGTGATTCCATTCACACTTCAGTCAGTGGACATAGAGGTCCTCCCTATATTACCTTTGACATCTGTCCAGGTGCTCCTCGCACCCCAGCTCACCCAAGTGGAAGTCATCTCCGCCCCAACACTAGTTCATCCCAAGGTCCTCCTTGAGCCATACCAGGGTAGGAGGGAAGGTCACCGCCACCATAAAAATAATTACAGGAATATTCAAACCAATATTAAGCCTATTTTCTTCTCAGATTATAAGGTAGAATATGATTCAGTAATGGAACTCTCACCTCAATCCTCTGTGTCGGGGGCTGGAGCAGGGATGAGGCATATCAGGCTCATTCATCCAGAATGTAATGTTAATTGGATCCCTTCCTCTCTCTGTAGATACATCCAAGAGGACGAAGATCTGGCATCTCCCCAGGTCATGTCCATGCAATCTCCAGCATCATCTCCAGGAGCACTCTCAACCTTAACCAGAGATCACTGAATGTTACTGATGACAGATGAGTAACAGCCTGGCCCCCTTCTCATAGCCATAGTCCCTATGCCGAAAATTGTGGTTGACATATTATCTTATCAAGATGTGGTGGATAAGTCACTACAATCTTTAGAGGATATCCCGATATATGGTATCTTGTCCGCTCTGTCCCTGTATTCTCTAACATCCAGCCTATCTTCTCAGTAGTCTGTGTCAGTATCGATACTGTTTCCCCAGCTGCCTCTAGTTGATGAGTGGTGTAGCCAAGTGCCAGACCTCAATTCAGATGTGAGGAGCTTGTGGGAAATTCTTGTGATAGACCATTTCCTGAAGATGTTTTGGCAAGTTGCAGCACTGAATTTTAGTGCACCAGAATCACTCACCCAGGAATATGTCGAGTGTTTTCTCCAAAATCTCTAGGAAATTTACTTTCTTCTTCATCATTGGTGAATGGATTACCCCGACATTCAGTCACACTTTGAAGAAATTGGCCAATAGTATCATTTTTTTGACTTGGCCACACTCCCAGTGGCCCAATGCCCTGAGTCATCAGGCCGCCATCGGACCCTCCAACAGTGATGCATCTGGAGATTTAAAGTGATCTACAGAATAATCAAGGAGGATTCCCTCCATGTTCAAGTCCATGTTTGGGGCCAGTATGATGCCCCTCATTTCAGTTCTATCCAACACCATCCCAGTTTTCCAGGTGATATTGAGGATATGACTCCAGGAAGAGTCATAGTTAACATGACTAACCTACCAAAGGACAGAACGAGTTAGAGCTACTCTGAGAGGAAATACCCCCTAAGGGAGTATCACACCTATTGTATCCATTGAGAAGGATCAAATGTCAGTAAATAGATTTATTGGGACTTCCTGTACCTATCGAGTTATTAGTCCTTGGATGGAATCCCAATAAGGGTAAGGAGCATCTTGGGTCGTCAAACCCTCTAACCCATCTGGATCAGTGATAAAGATGGTGGATGATACCGAAAAAGATATATTGCATCATCATCTCATAGAGCACAAGAAGATGGTTAATGACATTCTTACTGAACATTTTATGGAGCGGTGGCCAAACTACAATGATCCTTGGCTAGGGCAGCATGGACAGACACAAATTACCCCCAACAAATTTTCTCCAGGATACCCTGACCATCCTTCCCAAATATACAAGGTAGAGGCAGAAACTTATGGAAATAGGGTGTGGTATGTGTCTCCAAATCCACCTGAGCGGCGTGATAATCCTTAGGACCCTACTCAGGTTCCCCCAGCTACTCTTCAGGCCATCCCACAATCTACTCCATGAGCCTCCAGGAATGCTTATCATGTTGAAGAACCCATCAACACACTAGTGTTTAGGGATCCTTGTCAAAATAAGAACCCCCACATAGATGATCCGATGGCGGAACTCATTGCTCGACTCAAGGCATTGAAAACTCGATAGGAGAAAATCCTGCCTGATGGAAATCCATATCTAGTGTGGGTCGATGATATGCCAGCACCCCCAAGTTTCGGAAACCCCACCTTCACCCCCTTAAATTGGATGGGCGATCCACTGAAGCATTTGAACCACTTCATGTTGAGGTGCAAACCCATGATAGGAACTCCAACACAACAAGAAGCTGCCAAACTTTGATGTTTCGTACAGACATTGGAAGGGCCTACATTTGTCTTATACAACCAGCTACCCATCATGCCAGTTGCCAGTTGGGAAGATCTTCGTAGGCAGTTTCTCTACCAATTCAGCTCCACCACTAGGAAGATGGGTATTGTACACCTCTTCAAGTTTAAGTAGAGGCCTAATGAACACATTGCAAACTTCATCGCCTGGTGGAAGGGCCCTCCTTGAATATGCAGCTAACATAGGAACAACTACTGAAAATGTGTGTAGGAAATATCAAGAACGAAATGGTCTCCTCTCTCATTACTCCTAATTACCCTGAGGGATTCCAAGACTTATCTAACAATGACCATCATCTAGAGGATTCCTTGTAGCAGGCCAAGCAGGCATGACCGTTGTCTCCTACAATTCCCACAAGTAGGGCCATTAAGGATGAGCCCACTGTTATGGCCCAAATAGAGGCCCCCAGGCAACTGGAGATATTACCAAAGGATCCACTTGTATATCCCCACAGGGGCCCTCTACCCCAGGTGTAGCCTATGACCTAGAAGTTACCACATTAGAATTGGCAGGCACCCCCACGTAACGCGATGCCACCACCCATGTGAGATAATCAGGTCCCACCTCCTTGATAGGCTCCTCCAAAATCTCTTCAGGGACAGGATCCTAGAGCCCCCTTCCTAGATAGATGAAATCATACCTACTCATTCAATAAGGCTGAGGTCCCCAATTTTTTCCTAAGTTCCTTGGAACAGGGAATTGTACGGTTTCCCGATTGTAGGAGGCAAGAAGAGGCAGATCTCACTGGTCATCCCAATTACCACACCTATCACCAGAATCTGAGGAACATCATTAAATAGTTCTATGTGTTTAAATATTGGATTCAAGACCATGTTGATAACAACATAGTAAGGTTAAGCCCAGCTCCGGCACATATGGAATGTGTATTCGTGAATCCAAGCCGTGGTAGTGACAACGAAGGTGAGTGACATCATGTTTCTAATTATAGGTCCCAGAAGTATTATGACTGGATGGATTGTAAGGAAGTATTCCACGAACATGGTATTATCCATGCACATCTAAATTAACCCAAGCCTTTAGAATACGCCACGTCACCCGCAACAAGTACCTCTATGTAAATGGCTCAGACTTCTTCTTCTCAGAAGAGAAGGCATTAACAACAAAAGGGAAAATAAAGTCCCCCCATCGATGTCGTCATCGTATAATATTCTCGGTGAATTCATGCCCCCAGAGATGGATATTCCCCCAAAAATCTATCCAGTGGTGGAGGATTATTCAAGTGATAGTTAAGGGTATGCCATGGTTAACACCATAGAGCTGGTAAAACCCTACAAGATTTATGATGGTGAAGAACGTCAGAAAAATTACCCCAAAGTCCGCATTTGTTTCCATAATTTATGGGGATATGGATATATAGGTTGTCAAAGTTCCTCAGTTAGCTCTTTTAACTAGGCTGTTCATTCCACTAAAACTAGACAACATGCCCAGTGCAGAGCTCAACATGTGCAGCCTTCTCATCTTGTGTCATCAGATCTGCCTTTGCCGTCATTTTTATTACATGACCAGGCGAAGACACCATGACCTCACCAGAATCAAATGGATTCTGTTACGGATCGACCTCAGTCATCTGGCCCATATCTGGTAGTCACTCAACACACTTCGACTAGTGAGCAGCAAGATATTCCCAGCACCAGTCAGCCACTGGTTCAGCCAGCAGGGCCCGTCCTGCCACCTGCCACAAGAATACCTCCTGTAAGAAGTATTTCATGATTGGCATGGAATTATGATGAACTCAATCATATTTATATCATTACGGAAAGTATCTATATCCTTTATGCTCTTCTTCTATTAGCGGATATGTGTGAAGCTCTCATTGAGGCTTTAAGAAGACCCTCCAGTTTTAGAAAGAGGTAGCAATCGTAGAAGCCTTCTATGATGAGTTAATCAAGAATGATGAATTCTAGGACATTATACCTTTCTATGGGGAAGATGAATTATATTTTATATAGGGGAAAATCTACCCATTGTACATAACGAGCCATTTCAATGTCATGGATGTTTGTCACTACCTTGTTAATATAGGCCCTGGGGTCAACCTAATCCCACCCCAGGCACTTAGGAATACAGGGCTATTTGAAGATGATATCTAAGTCCCTCTGACATGAAAATAAAAGGTTATGATAGGATGAAATAGACACCATTCGACAATATCTTCTTGAAGACCTAGTTCTATGGCCTAGTTTTTAGCACCAAGTTCATGGTTGTCTCCCATGACACCAGCTATAATGCGCTGATGGTCAGACCATGGCTTCACTTGTATGAAACGTTCCTTTCATCGTATCACTAGTGCCTTAAGTACTCCCTTAATGGTCGATTGGGTGTAATTCAAGGTGACACGTCTCCCTTTTCATATTGTGAATCCCACTATCTAGATGTTGACTATTACAAGGGAAAATAAAAGCATATTCTAGCAAATGAGGTCGAACATGCTATGACTACAACTGACCCATGGATAGTCCTCGATGATGCCAAAATTTTTCTAATCCATCAATTGGAGGCTATGATCCCAGATATGGGGAAATGATTTGTTGTTTTTGGAATGATGGGGAAGAACATTCCCAATTATAAGAAATTTCAGAAGATCACCTCATATTCCTACATGAATCATGAACGAGGGATCCCAGAGCCCCCTACTCCCATAAGATATCAGGATGTACGCCCCATGGAAACAAAAATATGCCATACTTTCTTGTTTCTTCAGGATGGGATAAACTGGATCAAGCAGACTTGACACTATTACTTTGATATCATCAAGCATGGACCCTTGGGTTTAAGACCAGATGGGATTGGATCAACATCTATAATTGTTATGGTTTTGACTACACATGAGTCCCCTGATGCAGTTTCCACCATCACTCAGGCCAGTACCAGCTTCCCATCAGAATCTTTTGACTCATAAGAAACTCCTCCCACTGAGGATCTCTCCTCCATAATTGAAGAAGAGGATTTATAAGATACACCTTCTGTATTCGAAGAGGGTGTCTCCACCATATTCAATGAATTGGTATAGGTGAACCTCAGTAGTGAGACAGATCCGAAAGCCACATTGATCAGTTCAATTATGCCTATTGAATAGCAAGAGCAGTACATGGACTTCCTGAAACAACATTTTGATATATTTTCTAGGCGTTATGATGAGATATCGAGACTAGATCCCTAAGTAGTCATCCACTGCCTTGGTCTCCCAAAAAATCACCACGAGTTTAAGAAGACTCCCAAAAAGATGCACCCTTCTCACGATGCCATGGTTGAGGCTAAAGTTGATAATCTCATCAGATCCAATTTCATCAAGGAGGTCCAGTACCCCAGATGGTTAGCCAATATTATACCCATCAGGAATAAGAACAGACAGATCAGAGTCTGCATCGACTTCCAAGATCTGAACCTTCACTGTCCGAAGGGTGATTTTCCCCTTCCTATGATGAAACTGTTGATTGACACCATAGTTGGGTTCCAGGATCTATCTTTCATGGATGGGTATTCTAGTTATAATAAGATCCGAATGGCCCCTATGGATGAGGATTCTAGAGCCTTCAGGAAATCATAAGGTATTTTTTGTTACCAGGTCATCAACATTGGTCTAAAGAATGAAGGTGACACTTATCAGCATTCCATGCATCATATATTTAAGACACTCCTCAGGAAATCAGTGTAATTCTATGTGGATAATATGGTGGTCAAATCTTACCAGCGTTAAGAACATCTCAAAGACCTTGAGAAAGTGTTCTAATTTCTCCATTCTCTCCATATTAAGATGAACCCATTGAAGTGTACCTTTAGGGTCACCTCCATGAAGTTTCTTGGCTTCATTGTCAGATATAGAGACATCAAGATTGATCAGGAGAAGATTAAGGCTATCATTTAGATGTATCCAATAAACAAAATTCAGGAGATATGATGTTTTCAAGGCCAATAGACCTACATACACTGATTCATCGTGAATTTATCCGGACAGGGCAGTCCCTTTTCTTAGCTCATGAAGGAAGACACTGTATATAAGTGGGACAAGGAATGTCAAAATGCTTTCAAGAAAATCAAGAAATATCTGCTCCATCCTCTAGTCATGACGCCACCTATTTTTTGAAAGCCATTATTTCTTTATGTGACCAACCTGGAATGATCACTCGGCACCCTCCTCTCCCAGAATAACAACGAGGGAATGGATAACATTTTCTACTATCTCAGTCACATGATCCTTGATACGGAGACTAGATAATCCCCTATATAGAAGAGCTTCCTTGAACTGGTATTCGTAGTATATAAATTACAACATTACTTACAGAACCCTAAGGTACAGTTGGTGTCCCGAGTGGATCTGCTGAATTACATCCTGAATTTCCCCATGTTTACAATCCATTTAACTCGGTGGGCAATGATCCTCCAGCATTTTGACATCGGATTTTCCCTCATAAATCTATAAAGGGGAAAGAATTGGTAGATTTCCTTTCAGCCCATATATCTCCCGCAGACCAGTCTCTAGACCTTGATTTTCTTGATGAGATAATCCTTTTGGTAGACCAAGATATTCTGTGTTATAAAATTCACTTCCATGAAGCTTCCTGGATCCCTACCGACAGAAGGCTCAGTGACCCCGGACTCAATAGAATAGGCCTGAGTATCATCTTCATCACTCCAGCACAAGATGTTTTGCCGTATTTATTCCTACTATCAGAGGGTTGTACCAATAATGAGGCAGAGTACCACGTTATCATCACTGGCCTCGATATGGCCCTTGATATTGATTTTCCCCACTTTCATGTGAAAGGGGACTCCAAACTAGTCATCAAGAAGATCAACATTGAAAATTTTGTCAGAAATCCAAAGCTCGTTCCACTGTTGGAATGCACCCTCCAATTGACGGCCAAATTACCATATTATCCAGAAGTTACCCAGGTCCCTCAGTACTATAATGGTCAAGCTGACGCCTTGTCCAGCCTAGCTACATCTCTTGCAGAGCCTGATCAAGATGATTTGATTATCCATGTGGCACACCGGAGAGTCATCACCACTATCACTTTAGATGATGATGATAGCCTGTAGGTAAGCCACCTTATCACCGGTGCCCCCATGTCAAGACCGTCATGTCCCCCTGATGCATTGTTAGAAGTAACTCTCGATTGGAGGACCCCCTTTATCGAGTACCTCCATCATGGTAATATCCATGAATATTGAGCCGAGTGCGAGAGAATATGTCGCCATATGTTTCATTTTACCATCTAGAGTGGTCCTGACCTTGAGAAGATCCTCTAGCAGTGTGATATTGATGGGGTTATCCTCCTTTTCATTCAAGGAGTTGAGATTTCTCAAGTTATGTAGGAGATTCATGCCGGTTCCTCTAGGGCTCATCATACCTAGTTGAAATTATCTCACTAGATACACAGGTTGGAAAATTTTTGGCCCTCCATGATATGTGACTACATCAAGTTTTCCAAGAGGTGTCATGCATGCTAAATTCATGGCATCTTTGTGCATCAGCTGCCAGAGACTCTCCAAACCACCAAGTACTCTTGGCCCTTTGTGGTCTAGGGACTCGACATCGTGGGACCATATCCACCGATGATAGCTCTCCATTGTAGGTTCATCCTGACCGCTATGGATTTATTTTGCAAATGGGAAAAGGAGATTACTCTCAAAGAGGTAAAGGCCTATTCTATCTTTGAATTTTTGATCTCCAATATCATCTACTGATTTGGAGTTTCTCATGCCATTCTCACTGATAATGTCATGAAATTCCAGACACTCGATTTGAAGAAATTGTATATAATGTACAACATCCATTCTAACCATACATCCTGCTATCACGCACATGAAAATGAGAAGATCGAGGCATTCAACAAAACCCTCTATAAAATTCTATAGATGTTGGTTCTTCAAAACAAGAATAGTTGGCTATAAAATATCCCCAACACCCTATGGGGTTACTGGACGATGACTTGCAATTCCACACAAGTGACCCCATACTCTCTGCTGTATGGAAAGGAGGTTATCCTGCCCATCGAGATTCAGTTGTCTTCATTATAGATAGATATCAATAATCATCATGTTCTAGATAATGTAGCTGAAATATGTCTTGATAAATTGGAAGCACTCGACGAGAATATGATTTGTGCCCTACACAGTCTAGAAAGGCATCAGAACAAGATAGCCATAGCTTTCAACAAGAAATTTCACCTCTGATATTTCTTTCAAGGTAACCTGGTGTTGGCACTGATAACACTAATGATACCTAGTAGGAGACCTCCAAATATGGAGCCCAAATGGGAGGGACCACATTTCATTCATAAGGTTTACCCTAATAGCGCGTACTCTCTGGTTACCTTGGATGGCGAGCGTATAACTCCTCCCAGCAATGCCAAATTCCTTAAGAAATACTTTTCTTGAGTAACCTAGTCCTACATGAACTTAAAATGTTATTTCCTTCATGACATTAAACTACTTGGTCATTCCACAAGACGTTAAACTGCATCTGAAGAAATACGCATGTCTTTATTCCCATCCTCATGGGATACATAGGAATGCTCAGACACCTCGTCTTGAGTCCATCCCCCAAACTCTTCTCTTTGACTAACCCCTAGGTGTAGTTCTTTTAGAGGGTCCCACATGGTGTAGTGTAGGCTTCTTTATCCCCACTCATTTTGAGATTACGATGATTTCACAATGTGCCCTTCCTCTTTCTTCTATCCTCCCACGTCCTTACTGCACAACGTTAAACTGCATGGCCGTTTTCAGAACTATGTATGGATTGATTCTCATTCTTATGGGATACGTAGAAATGCCCAGAAATTTTTTACATAAGCCCAAACCCAACTTCACTATCTACCCTTAGATTGAAACACATGGTGTGGTGTAGGATTTTTCCCTCATTCACATCAATTTCATGATGACCTCACCATGTGTCCCTCTCCCTAGAGATCCCTACCTCTTTCGTCGCCCTTCTTGATATTAAATTGAACGGGCACATTCATTCTTCACAAAATCCCTTTATTTGGGACTTCATTATTTTTTACATCCAAAATCCCCCCCAAATGGTAGGAATATATATCCCAAGGGATCTCCTATTATTTCGAGCCAATGTCCTCGAGTACCTCGAACGAAAAAATTATACAAGTCATGCATTGTGAACATGGTCAGTGGTCGAAACTCATTTGTTATTTCCATTTTAGGTCACATGATATGGATTCTGTGTTTCAATCATGGGCAACAATTATCCTTCATCACTGTCACCACCCCCATATGTCCCAAATATTTGGTGTAATGGTTCATTCTTTCCCGTTATCCCTTCAAATGTCAGCCTTCCTCAGGCAGGAGTGTGAGTCCAGTTTTCATACCATTATATGTTAGAGAGTGGCTTGTCCTATTCCTTATTTCCCAAACTAAACATCACTCATGTGGTATCAGGATATTTCGTAAGGAAATACCACGCAAAGGGTTATGTATCTACGGTCTGAGCTCTATGACCTTAAACTAAGATCACCATCATCCTCACCACAAGATGTTAAACTCTAAACTGGCCGGGAATTCTTGTCTCAGATCCCTCAACCTTTTTGTCCCCCTGGACCAAGTTCTCAATTGTTATTGTATGGTGTGTTATGGTCTTATGTTTTCATTCACGTTTTGTTACTCGCCATGCTGTACACATCATCCATTGAGACACCTTAACCCTATATGTGTCCTTACTGCATGACGTAAAACTGCACATCATCCTCCAGAACTATGTGTGGCTTGATTCCCATCATTATGGGATACATAGGGTGGCCCGAACATTTAGCCTTCAGGTCCAAAAACATTTCTTAGTAACATCCTAGTCTCCTGGCCCCCTGGCCCAAGCTCTCCCAGGAGAGGGGCATGCAACATCGTATGTGCTTATGTGGTCATTCACGTCAGGTTTATAACAACCATGCCACATACCTCTCTTAATCGATATCTCTTCACCCCACTTGTTCCAAATTTTTCTTCTCAAGTCAGCTGCTTTTATGTTGGGCCCCTCGACCCTCTTTGTAATCTTACCAATGTGAACATGAGCACTTTGGTTCAACACCTAGAGTGTTGAATCCTACACAGACATCTTATCACCCATTATTAGGCTTCATTCTCCAATTCATTTGGGATTCCATCATCTTTCAAATCCAAAAGGTCCCCTGAATGGTAAAGATGAGCAGCCAAAGGGTTGTCCTACCATTTTGGGCCAATGTCCTTGAGGACCTCAAACAAAAAGTCGATACAAGACACATGTTGCGAATATGATTAGCGGTTGGCACTCATTTATTGTTTACATTTTAGGTCACATGATACGGATGTTGTGTTTCAAACACAATCAATAGTTATCCTCCATCATCTAACCACCCCAATAAAGCCCTAAATATTGGTTGCATGATTCACATCATTTCCACTCTATCATGTCCAAGTCAAATTTTTACATTCTTGGTGTTATCCCCCAGTGCATGTTTGAGCGTTAGGAGTAAAAATCCACAATGAGGTGTCATTTAGGGATCCACACCAATTTCCCATTTTCATTCATTCCATGTGTTTCAAATACCTTCTCCACCCTTGTTTCCCACATCGATCATAGTTTACGTGGTCTTAGGGATTCAATCAAGTTATGCACCTATTTGGAAGAGTCCCGTTTCCCTATGGTCTGAGGTCTAAGACCTTAAACTAAGATCTCTCTATATCCTTTTCGAAAGATGTAAAACTGAATGACATTACTAGAATTACATACAGCTTGCTTTCCATCCTCATGGGATACATAGGAACACCCGTGAATCTCATCTTCATGTCCATCTCAGTTTCCACTAATCACTTATCCTATTCGTCCTTTGGGTCCTAAATTTCATGGGATTACGTGTCATGGCATGGTATGTGCTTACATCCTTATTCACATTGGGTTTGCAAAATCCAAACCACATACTCCCTTCCAGGAGCTAGTCCCTTTTCCTGCATGATGCTAAACTACACCCTCATAATTATGCATGTCTTGATTCCCATCCTCATGGGATATGTAGGAACACCTAGTAATCTCACCTTTAGGCCTAGGCCCATATTCTTGGACCTTTGATGGACCCTAGGCCCAAGGTTTATTCCCCAAAATTTTATGTGGTGTGGTACATACCTCATCCTCATTCATGTTGAGTATGCTTTATCACGCCATGCACATCCCCCTATGTCCAAGACATATGACATTAAACTATGTTGCCCAGTCCCACATGACTTTATACTATTGTGTATTTGTTGCATGATGTTAAAACACATTTTTTGGTCCTATCATAGGACCCTAAACTATGAGATTATTGTCCTAGCCGCACGATGAAAAACGACATTGCATTGTGATGACCTCACTCGAGCATACATCATGTTTGGTAGCGGTTATCCACCATACCATTTTTCAATGCCTTCATATGGTTTGATTCCAATAGTGACACATGGATTCCCCATCCTAGGTTTATCTCTTCCAAAAAACACACACATCCATCCTAAAGAACAAACATGATCTATCAAATTCCGCTTCTTTTGGTGCGTGGGAAAGACCCACACAACAATATTGTCCCTAGAATTGGTACCATACCATGCCACTTCTAGAACTACATATGGATTGATCCCCATTATAATATGTTATGTAGGAACACCTGAGCAATTTTCTTTGGGCCCAACCCAACTTTTATTCTCAGTCCCTTGACCTAATACCTCCTTAGGGAGTACATGGTGTGATATGGACTCCTACCATCCTCATTCACATCAGGTTTCTCAATTACCTCACTAAGTTTATCCCTCCCTCCTTTCTATCTATGGTCTGAGATCTAAGCCCCTTAAACTAAGACCCGACAATCCTTGTCACAAGACACCAAACTACGCGACATTATCCAGAACTACATATGGCTTGATTCCCATATTCATGGGATACGTAGAAACACCCAAGCATTCCATCTTTGGGTCTAGAACCAGGAATCTTAAATAATTCCCCCTATTTTACCCTCACCTCGGAATCCTTTGGAAGTATGTGGTGTGGTGAGCACCTCTTGGGTTCTAATTCGCATCAGGTTTTGCGATAATCACACCATGTTTCTTCCTTGTCTCTTCTTAGCCTAGTCTGAGTTCTATGACCCTAAACTAAGATATCCCTATGGGAACTACACATCGGATTCAATACATCACCACCCTGTGAGAATTTAAATAAATCAGGTCCCCTCAAAATGGTCCACTCTATGACCTTATGCTAGAAGTCTACGACCCTAGGACCCTTGTCCTTAGAAATGGATTTGACTCCCTCTATCTGATATGTATTATTGTCATACTCAAAAACATCATGAGAAAGAGACAAAAGTGTGTAATCATTACATGGACATTCCCTTGTTTCATATCCAATCTTCACGATCCCTTTATTTGGATCCCCATCCTCTTCCATGTCTGAAGGGACCCCCTTTATAACTTGGTATCGTGCCACATTGGCTCACCTACCATCTTGGTCCAGTGCCCCTAAAGACCTCAGACAACATTTGAAATAGGTTCTTCATTTCAAACATGGGCAGCAGTCAAACCTCATTTGTTTGTCCCCATGCCAGGATAACGTGAAGTGGATATTGTGTTTCAAACATGGTTAGCAATTATCCACTATCTTCACACCACTATCATTGTGATCCAAATCTCTGGCATCATGATTCACATCTTTCCACCCCCTTATGTTCAAGTGGAATCCCAACACACTTAGTTCTATTCCCCCACACATGTAAGTGCGTTAAGAAGGAGGGTCGGTAATAGTGAAACGTCACTCACCTATTGGCGTGTTTCCCCGAATGTGTGCCATCTGATACCAAGAAATCTCACTAAAACTCCTTGTTTCCCACATCGAGCATGAATCATGTGGGATTATTAGTATTGGTGGAGAGTGTACTGGTTAAACTATGCCACACAAGCCCTTCATCTCTCATGATGTTAAGCTGTGATTCCAGAACTATGTGCGGCTTGATTCCAATATTATTGAGATATGTAGGAATTCTTGGGAACTTTTCCCTAGGCCCATCATAACATTAATGTTTAGTACCTTGTCCTAAAAATCTTCCTCTAGGGATACGTGGTGTGTTGTAGACTCCTTATGTCCTCATTCACATCGGGTTTATAGCTACTGCATCACGTACTCTATTATTGGGAGATCCCCTTTCACTCCCAGTCCTATTGTATGATGTTAAAGTGCACGAATCTACATTTCCTCAATGCATGACATTAAACTGCGGTTCTACCATGAACTAGTTCAGGATACCCCATGTTAACTATGGGATGTGTTAGCTTCTTCTCCAGAGAGGATTCCCCTACCAGCATTGGTCTCTTACCACGTCGTGCTTAAAGAACTACTTTTGGATTGATTTTCATCCATATGAGATATGTAGAGACATCTGATTCTTTCTCCTTGGGACCATCCTCATGGTCATTAACCCTTCCAACCCCTCGACCCCAATCTTGGTCAAGGTAGTATGACCTTAAAACTATGTGCACCGTCAACACTGTAAAACATTAAACTACATGTCTATCATCCTCCTTGGTATGACATAAAACCACAAGGCATTATAGGTCCCCTCTAGAGAGGTCCTTTCTATAAGTACTTATGATCCCTGATCAGACTGATGCCACCACCTAATGTGTTACCATCATGGTGGTGTAATTTCAAGAGCATCAAACTCTATTCAAACAATCCATCACTCCACACTCCACGCTTTGCATACCCCTTATTCGGGACCTTTTCCTCTTTCACTTATGAAGGAACCCCCTAACAGTATGGATGCTCGGCCTATGGATCACCTACTATTCTGATCCAACGTTTTGGAAGAATAATGGATGACATTTTGAGTCAGGCCCAATGTTTTGAACATGGTCAGTGGTCGGCCTTTATTTCTCATCCCTATTTTAGGCTAACATAATAGGGATACAATGTTTCAAACACGGTCAAAAATTATCCTTCATTGTCATTCCATACCTATAGTGCTCTAAATTTTGTGTATTGTGATTCACACTTTCCACTTAACTATGTTTGAATTTATTCTAATGCCTAGAATGTTAACCCGCTCATACACTAGAGCGCATTGGGAAAATGGAAACTCGAATGTTCTGAGAACTTAATCCTCTAGTCAAGCCCCCCAATTTATTCCCGAGAATCTGGAATGGTTGTTCAAACACTGGATGCACAAATATTGGCCAACACTCTAATATTTGGATGAAATAATGAGGTGGTAATACATTGATTCTCACATTGGGTTTGACCCACGTGAGTTTAGGGATTGACCGCTGGATGTTTTACGAATGTCATGGAACTGTAGTAGACCAAAACAAATAACAGAACCCATGCATGCATCCAAAATAAACAATTAAAGCATGAAAGTATGTTTAAAAGTTTGTACGTGTTACAACAACTGAGGATTGGCCCCACCCATGGATGGGTTAACCTCTTTGATATAGCATTTCAGCTCCGCCACTCTCTGGTTCATGATGTCTAGGATCTACTGTCTCCTATTTACTTCTTGCTCCTCCTTAGTATAGATGGGCCGTAGTTTATCAGCAACGATCTGGTCCTTCTCCTCGTTGATTCGGATGATAGCCGTCTCCTAATAGGCTCACTCCATCCATTCTTCAGCTTCCTATAGTTGGGTCTTTAGGCACGACACAAGCTTCGATTTTTCATTGAGGAAAGTGGAATGCTCGTTCTCCACCATGAGGTCTCAAATCAGTATATGAGGATGCTGGGAATCCACTCCCCCAATACACAAATCTCACAACTGGGAGTGGAGTCTCCACATCTGGTCTATCCATTGTGTTTGAGGAGTCTTCTCAATGAAGCACTTGATCAATTTATATGACAAAAAATGGATGATTTTTTATCTCTTATTCGTCAGAGGCCATCTCATCCCGGTCTTCTAGGTCAGTAGGTTCGTATGTGGGAAATTCCTCCAGGAAATCATCAACAGAGTCTGCATCTAGTGTTTGATTGGGTATCTCAGGACCTGTGTTGTCCAATTGGTCCTCATCATCAGATCCCACCTCAATGATCTCAGGCTTTGTCCTGCTGACAGTCCATCCAGTGATCGGAAGCACTGCATCTTGGTCGGTTCGAACGTCCACTTCCATAACCATTGGTGTTCTCCTAGGAAAGGTGCCACTAGGATCTCCATCCAACCTCGCCAAGGCAGCCTATTCCATTTGAAGAACTGTGAATGAAAGTGGCACATAGATATCAGTTATCCTGATCACTGGATGATAGTTACGTATTCTTTGAAGAATACTTACAGATATCAAACAGTTGGTCTCTCTCCTGAGTTGTTTCCATCAGAACCTCGAGGCGTGGCCCTCCATATATTGTTGGGATGTTTAAAAACCTCGGAAGAACCACCCTGGGTGTCGCAGCCCCACTAAGCATGGCAATCACTGTAGCCATGGGCGCATATCCCAAATTTTCTATAGCTTCATCTACTATTGGATGGGAGTATGTTTTGCATATGAGGCCCTCCTTCACAGTTCAGATTTTAGCTAAGAAATTATAAATGAAATGGATGAATAATCTGGGTAAGTGGTTTAGGATTTTTACTCAAGGTCCTCTACAAACTCTTCTAGCTCCAGGTCTGAATCACTGACTTCTCCCTTCTCTAGAGGGATCCCTACCCCAGCCTCCTACCCCCAGGAGGACTCATTTGATTCTTCCAGAAGAGTGAAATGTTCTCTCAATTCAGCAGCCGACAACTATAGAGGGGTCATTCGATCAAGAAGTACCTTTACTCGATCCATCATCAGGTATGGGACACCTCTGGAGTGCACAAAGTCCTCCATTTAGGCAAGGTACTGCTCCCCCTCTGTCTGGGATATAGAAAATCTGCCCCTAACAGAACCAATCCCCAGCAATTCCACCCCGAGGTGATTCATATGTTTCTACATCTCAGACGAGTTGAGGAATTTCTTATTGACATCCCAGATATCCCAAGCCTCCGAGAAGACAAAATTCTCAGGCATATCTATGTAGTACAACCGCTTCCCCGGATCCTGGGTGGATATCCTACGAAATCCTCTTGGTGGTCTACCCTTTAGATTACTTTGCTCCTCTGAGACTGCCAGGTCCGCTCCCGCTACCTGCCTCTTGACTAGTGCGGGTCTCGCTGCTACTACAGCCCCACCACCACGAGATGTCCTCTCCACCTTCTGGCCCCAACCTCAAGGTTGGGGAGGCACTTTATCACTGGCACAGACAGTTTGCTGCTTCAGCATCTCTCCTAGATAGGCCGCCTCCCAAATCTTGGCACACTCCTTCACCAACCTATAAGCAACTGTGGGTGGAGGAAGCTTGTTCTGAATCCTCCTATCCTCTTATGTGAACATTAGACACATATACCTCATCACAAACGAATGATCCTCATAGTACACCCCAAAGTAAACCCGCGAGGTCAGCCTCTGCATGCACCAAAACTACCTTGGAAAGTGGTGCAGGGTGTACGGCTCACAGAGAGGCTCGTGATTGATCCATGACACCAGAAATCCACCTCGAAAGGACAAGAGGTAGGAAAAATTCTCTTCCTTCCCCTGATGTTCATCATTGAACACACCTGTTGGTGATGTGAATGGGTGTAAGTTTAACTTATCTGCCTTCCAGACCTGGTTCAACACCAAATTCAAGGTTAACTTAGTCGGAAAGATCCCCACCGCATTTATAATGACTGGTCGGAAGCCTGATCTTGGAGGGGAAATGGGGTTCATATATTCATAAACACCCCTAATGTGCGCTGCTATCTAGCCATACAAAAGATGGAATTACCCACGTATCCTCTGCCTCTTCTTCCCCTCATAGATGTGACATAATACCCTTTAAATCTTGGTGAGCATTGGGATCCCGTGGTTGACCCGTCCCCCTGTCATTAACATGGAATCCATGATGAACGTGCTCAATCACATGCCCATATTTGTGTCCCTCACCGGTAGAATCCAGCTGCAGATAAGCACTGAGATGAATGAAGCTAACCTAACCACCAGTTTCTACTCAGTACTAACATTTAATCCTCATATCTTCTACTGGATATCTTCTAAGAGTCACCAATATGAATACTCCTTGTCATGTTGAACCCCCTTCAGGCAGGTTTGAGGCCTCGTGGGAAACTGGTTATCTTCAATAAAATTCAGGAACCACATGAACCACTTATTAAAGTAGACACACCTCACCAAATGCTTTTACTCCCCCAGCACTAGGTCCATAAATGCCTTTTCCAGTAGTTGAATCTGCTCTAGGTATTCCCATTTAGTCATGACAGGGAGAAACTCACTGTACATTTCCCCCAGTATCGGGACCCCTGATATATAGTGAAATTCCCAGAGGCTAATACCAACCCCCCATAGTGAAGATGAAAGGTATTGTCCCTCAATGACCACCAACTCAGAAGCTCTACCATCAACTTCTTTAACTGATAGATGTGAAATTGAGTAGCCCAATCCACTTTTTACATGCCCACTCTCCTCAAATCTACCACAAAATCCTCACACGAGGCGCCTACCCAGTAGGACCATGCCTAGTCGTCCATAACATTTCCACCCTTCCAAAAATTCCACCCATCGGTCCTCCCCTTCTCTGGGTTCCCTTGGGCTGCCTTCAGGATGGTGTGGTACAGGGTAGGGGATGTCTCTAGCTGCAATGCCTTACTATCAATGTTATTAACATGGTTGTATATGAAATCAATATTGATGAGTGTTAAATCCTCCCAAGCATGTCCATAAGCCTCCCAGGACCACTAGCACTAGCACAACATACTCATGAACTAGTAAGCCAACTCATCCCTACTTTCTTTAGGAATTAGGACGTCATCCCTCAGGCCAAAACCATACACAGTAAACATTTTGAATAGGGGTATTTCTTTTGACCCTTTGAAAAAAACTCTACCAGAGACTCATGGTATGAATGGTTCTGTATGTGTTCTATGATTCTCGAGTTATAATCCATTTCTTCTCTATTGGAAACATCTGCCAGGACCCCCTAGAAGCTTCCTAATAAGACATTCGGTCTTTAAGATTTTAAAACATTTCACCAGGATCACGTAGCCCGATCGTGAAGCCAAAATCCCAAATCTTGATCGCGAATCTCAATCACAGATATGGTTCGTGTAACCCTGCCACAGACTTCGCATACATAAGCCGCGAAGTACATACTCACAGAGTCGAAGGAATCACTATACACCGCGATGTAGAAATGCCCAATTAATGGAGAGAAATCACAAAGAGCGTAGAGATTTGTGAATCGAGAGCAGAGTCTCTAAAATAAAGAGATGAGAAAGTAAAAAAGTGATACCATCCTATAATATTTATATGAGATGACCCCATTTTCTTCACAGTGCGCCCGACCATAGTGAGCTTCATGGTGCTCTCAATCGGTGTGCTACCACTCCACATCGTGACCTTTCTTCGTGATCCTTCTTTGAGATAGGACTATTGTTTTTTGTGGTTGACCCTTAAAATTAGAACCTCATTTCCTCCTCAGCTCCATGTCTGAGGGGGGGGGGATTTTTGGTGCCAAAATATGTGAAGAGGAAAAGAAAATGCAAAGAGGAAACCACCTCTGTAGAGGATACCTCGTGAAGCCTGTTCGTGGAGCCCCATAACACCATAGACGCCATGAAGATGCCTCCTTTTTGAAACTACAGTGGAGAAAAGGGGCAGGATTTTCCATGATCTGAAAGACATTTATGAAGCCACTGTAGAGAAAAGGGATGGTAGGATCCATGGTTATGAAAAAGTGCCATGTGGCTTTGCATCCCACGATCCCTGATTTGTGACACCTCTTGCCTATAAATATTGGGATTCCCTTGATCCCAAAGGTTAGATCCTCCAAAATTTCACCTTCTCAACTCTCAAATCACAAAGAACTTTTTTCTCTATAAAAAATGATCACTTCGAGGTACTTGATCATCACAAAGTGCCTTTCCCTTGGATTAGACTCAAACCCTCTTCAAGCAGGGATGACCTTTGTGGAGCCCATGGGACATCGCAAAGGAAGGAGATCCCTAAGGGGACTTGGTTCTTCGCAAATCACTCATGCTTCTTGAAGTAACTTTCATTCACATGTGAACTACATGCTAAGGCAAGGTCACCATGCTTCATGAGGCACACTACTTTGCAGTGCTATGTTTTGCAAGGTACCATTGCTTCGTAAAGCCATACTCTGCGAGAGCCTTTCTACTTCTCGAAAAACCGAATATGTGCACTTATTTCCTATGCCTCAGCTAGGATAATCCAATTCATTAAGAATACCCCTTCGTAAATCCCCTACAGTACATGAATCACTAGAGCTTCATGAGGCATCTTCCTATGAACCCCTTTACTCCAAAAACCATTTTCTCGTACAACCCTCCAGGTTCATACAAAGTGATTTCACGGTCCCTTGAGTGGTGCTTCATGTTGAATTTCTTAGTCTCATGCTTCTTCCCATAGGCACACTAAAGGATATTTCCTTTACGTATAGCCATGCTAATAGGCACCCCTCACCATGAAATTACTGATGCATTCCCTTCCCCAAGGGTAGATAGGTATCAGTCATCTATGTCCTAGGGGTAAGGAGTAAACCTTCCTCATCTGAGCTACAGGGAATTAAACTACCAAGCACCATATTCCTCAGCACATGATGTTAAATTGTGGCCTCACGCCATGCATCACACATAGGGTTCCACATCTCAGACATTCTCTACACCCTCTCACCTTCACGAGAGTGAGATCTTCCACACATGGAATGAGATAATATTTATTGGAGATGCGTTTGTCTACAAGGAAGGGAAACTATCTTGGTGTAATCCCCTAGCCTTTCTTGTGGGAGAAATCATCCCTACTCCACCTTTTGTATTTCGTACCAAAGACCAGAGGAGAGATGGGCACTAAGACCTTCGTTATCCCATCCTTCTCCCCTGGTCTTTGTTGCCATCATGCCTCTATCCTAGAGTATGTTCCAATATTTATCTCCCTAGGATGCTAACCATGTGTAAGCCTCTATTTCATCTTTGGGTCTCTAACCACATGTAAGTCCCATTCCATTTCCCTTGGATGCACCTTTCATAATGTGATCATTAGGTATTTTCTGCCTCTTGTTTCTCACAGTGAGTATGAATCACATGGTCTTAGAGTATGCATCGACCATGACATCATATATAGTCCACCTTAGTGTGTAAGCCCCAACCCATTCTAAACTACATGGACTTTGATCCTTGCCAAGGTAATGTACATAAGAAGCCTCTTTGAGGTTCAATCCCAAAAACTACTGGTCTTGATGCCTTCATGTTAGTTCACAAAACCATTATGAACTACGTGAACTTTGATCTTTGCCAAGGCTAGGTATGTAGAAAGCCTCCCAGAGGTTCAATACCAAAACCCACTGGTCCTGCCCACTTCACGTTGTTCCATCCTCATACTCTATGACGTTAAACTACACGCCCCTTTTTTGTCCTGCAAGATGTTAACCTATACTCCTTCAAAATATGGGGGCTTTGATCCTTGTCTCCTAGACATGGTGTGTAGGAAGCTTGCATGCGGTTCATCCCTATCCGATGATAAGCCGTTGTGTATCCCATCCCATACTAAGACATTGTGTATCCCATCCAGTGGTAAGATATTTTTATCTGTATCCCATATTATGCTATTGTGATCCTTATCCGACGGTAATCTGTTGTAATCCCCATCCAACGATAAGCCGTTGTGATCCCCATCCAATGGTAAGTCATTGTGATCACCATATGAGGGTAAGCCATTATGATACCCATCCAGTAGTAAGCCATTGTGATCCCCATCCGATGGTAAGCTATTGTGATCCCCATCTGATGGTAAGTCATTGTGATCCCCATCTAGTGATATGCCGTTGTGATCCCTAACCAGTGGAAAGCTATTGGAACCCCGATCAACAGTAAGTTGTTAACAACCCCAACCAACGGTAAGCCGTTGTAGTCCACAATCGAGGGTAAGTTTTTGTAGTACCCTTTGTTGGGACCCACCTCTCTGGTCTACCTCTGTGGCATCAGACCAACCCAGGATTCTTACCATGCGTAGACCCTAGTATATCATTGGGTCATTGTTCAATGCGTGCACCTTGATTCTATACCCCAACCCAAACTACGCAAACTTTGATTCTCTTCCATAGGGATACATAGGAAGCCTCCCCGAGGTTTAAACCAATCACCCATTTCTTGTTCTGTTATTTCACTTGAGACTATGTGTTTTGGGAAGGTAATTCCCCAACCCAGATGTTCCACTTCCTCTAGGTCCCATCCATGTGGGTCGCCTCCTTAGGCATCCCATCGCCCCACCAAACTATGTGGAATTTTATTCCATGCCACGGGGATACGTAGGAAGTCTCTTTGAGTCTCAATACTAATATCACCATCACCATCACGTCGGCTCCATCTCACTCTCCACCCACTCTCAACCATCTATATCCATCCTGATTCTTACCTGAGCTGCCACATCATGGTGAGATCATGTCACCCACTTTATCATTGATCCTAGTAGTAATTGGGTAACTAACCAAGCATTACACCCAGTATCTATGATACCTCTAGGGGTTTCACCAATATGATCCACTCCTGTCAGTGTTTTGATCAGTCCATTCTGTCTCCGCTAGAAGTTAAACCTATGGCATACCCTGTGTTAAACATGAGAAGCTGAGGAAAACCTCAGATACATGCCTATAGTATATCATTCCATGTATTTGACGTGGGATGCCTCAGGCTTCTGTGCCCTCAATATGAACTATCATAAGGGGAAGAAACCCAAACTCATCAGTGTTCCAGCATCCAAACAAGCTAGAGATGTCCAAAGTGAGTACTCCCCCAACTAAAGGTTGCTTCCCTGACCGGACCCTTTAGAATGTCCTAACAAAAGCAGCATAATTAACTGGCATCCATGAAGACATGACACTAGGAAGAGTTTCATGAAAAACATCTTAATTCTATGAGGGAGACCCGAACTAGCCAACGAGTTATGAGGAGGAATCCATAGAAGGAAGAACCAACATCCCATCATCCCATTTCGATCAAGGAGAAAATGTTCTTGAAGCGGCGAATGACACCAACCTTTGGAAAGCGGGAATGTGGGGCAACAACTGTGCATCCTCTGAATAAGAGACAGATGCACGCCCCGATGAAATTTCAGAAATAGATGGCTATATTGAATTATGACCATCTTCACCAGTACTTATCGGTCATGTAGGAAGTTCCATTGGGCTCAAAAGTCTACGACTAAAGATAAGGTATAAGGTAGGTGGTTTGGAGTTAGTGTGAAAGTATTTTCAGGGGAGAAATTAGAAAATATATGAATTTTATCTTTATATGGAATTAGTTAGAATATAAAGGGGGAGTTTTTTGACACTTGAAAAAGGTAGAAGACATAACTAGTTGATGTAGAAAATAAGAATCTGGAAAAGGAGAACTGAGCCAATGTGTATGGTCCAACAATTTACAGAAGATGTTTTTAAATCTCTTCCTAGGGGATTTATTGTTTTATCTTGTTTTCTTACTTTCCCCTATAATTCAATCAATTTTTGGATATATTAAATAAATTTGTGATTATGGTCAGATAAACTCAATTTGGGGAATGGGATTGATCTAATAAGCATATTTCCTTCACTTAAGTGTCATGTGCGGCTAGGATTTCACACTTTTTTTCTTATTGATCATGTAATATCTATCCTTTAATTTACTATACATCATGAAAGCTATTTCATATTTATTGGCCTCTTTTAACTTGTAATATGTAATTCTATATGAAAATAAGACATTCCATGCAAGGGGTAAACATCAAGAACTATTGATAAATTATTTCTGACTATTTTTTGTTACTTCATTGAGTAAGATAATGAGACTCCAATTGAGAAACTAGAAAATCATTTACTTCTAGGTTACCCATTATAGATAAAATTCTATCCACTTCCCACTATACCCAACAACATTTATTATTGATTGAAGAGAAAAAAACAAAAACCCATATATAAAATAAGAAAACCAATCAATTAAATCTCCTACCTCATACCTTTAGTTCTCTCTACTTATATTTGTTCTCATTCCTCTTCTCTTGTTCTTTGTTGCTTTCTTTTGTCCATTTTCACTCCATTAACTTCATCCCCACAATTTTAATCTTGTTGTTTCTTTTAGTTTTTCATCTTGTTTTAAATTTTAATTGGTCTCACTCCACACAAATTCTATGGAAGTCCTACCCTATGGATCGACTCCTACATACTACTATAATAGTATAATGTAGGGTATAAAAATATTTAATTTTTCTAGAACCTATTAATAACCTAGAGGTCTACTAGTAGGTAAATAAAAAATATACCTCATCTATGTTAGAGAGGATAGTACTAGACTTGATGTGAGAATATAAATTTAGTAGCAATGCACCATTAACTCTTCAGTATGCATTTTTGTCTTAAGATGAATCTTCCTTCTGGAATTGAGTTCAAGAGGGAAAAATTTGTTTTTGTTGCATCATGGTTAGTGAAAGATGACCCATTAGATATATATTAATGTTTGTTTAATAATTTTTTAGTAAATTAACTCTCATATACCTAGGGAATATATGATATGGATGTGTTGGTTGTGTCCTACTGGGTTTATTACTCACACCCCACATGAACACATTTGCGCACATGTAAATTTTGTTTTTCAAGGTTCTAACCAAGGGAAAGAAACAAATGCCAAGATACAAAGTATGTAGAGTTAGAATAAGAATTTATGTGATTCTGTGATATACTTTGGGATCTTTTGAAGTTGTGACTTAGTTACCTTTGTTCTTTTATTTATAAAATATATCAATCCACCATATACAAGGATCCCTTTTTAATGGTTATATATGACTGAATTGTATTATATTTTGACGTAACATGTTATGATATTTATTATTTGGATCCCATTATGTTATTTTCATATTGTGCAATTATTATTATCATCCCACTATGGGTATTATTATTATTACTAGGGGCTACCTGATATCAAGGGTGTAGCCTCCCCATTACACGATAGATGCTCTCATCACAAGTTAGTGTCCTCTTATATACGGGAGGTCTAGATGAGACCATGAGTCACACTAGACCAGGCCTAACCATTATAGACAGTGTGTTACAATATTGTTTCCTAAATATTCTTAATTTATTTATAAAAAAAGTTATATATTTTTTATTTTTTATTTGTTCTTTTTGGATATTTTTTTATTTTTTTAAACAATAAAGTTTGTATTGTTTTTTTAAGTTCATTTAAAACTAAAATAAAAATATTCAGACTTTCTTATTCTTTTTATTTAATTTTATTATTATATATTAAATATATTTTTTCATTTTAATTCTTAACTAAATAGTGTTTTTTTGATTTGTTGAAAATTTATTAGAATGTAAAATCTTATTTTTTGTTTTTTATTTTTTAAATAAAACTGTTTTATTTATATTTTTCTTAATTTTTTTAGAAATAAAATAAAAAATATATCTATTTTTCTATATTTTCACTTTATTTCTAGTAGTAATATAACAATGTTTTTTTTTCTTATTCTAATAAAATATCAATTTAATTGAATTTTAATATAAGGAATTTTTGATTTATTTGAAATTGAAATATTCTTTAGATTTTTTTCGTATTTTTTTAGTTTTTAAGTGTAAAACGTTTCATGATATTTTCTAGTTTCTATAAGTAAAGTAGAATTTTTTGATTTAGTATTTTAATTTTTTTCAAATAGGATGGGATTTTTCATGATTTGTTTAATTTCTTTAAATGTAAAATAAAATATGTTTAAAATATTACATTTTATTTATTTTTATCTTTTAATTTTATCAATTTTTATACTTTTTTTCCTTTAAAAAGTTTCTTAATTTATTAATTTATTTAAAAGGAAGATATGTTTTAGGTATTTATATTTTTTAGAAATATGATTTGATAAATATTTTTATTTTTTTAAGAGTAAAATATTTTTTTTTATTTTTTTCATTTATTTTATTTTTTCACTAAATAAATATTTACTTAATTTATTAAATTTATTGGAAAGTAATTTGAATTTTCCATATTTTATTTTTTATTTTTGTTATATTTATACTATATTATATTATATCTTTTTTTATTTTTATTTTTGAAGAGAATAAGTTTTTTTGTGATATTATTTTTTAAAATTTATTAGAATGTAAAATTAAATATTATTTTTTTAATTATTCATTTTTTCTTATTTTTTCTATATTTTTTAATTAAAGAAAATTTTACCTAATTTTTTAAATTATTAAAATATAAAATAATATATTGAATTTTATATTTTTGTGTTTTTATTTTATTTTATTTTATTATATTACTATAATAATTTTTTTGGATATTTTTTATCTTAATTTTTATTTTCATGTCTTTTATTTTATCTAAAATAAAATAAAATTGTATGAAAAATTTTCTTTTTTATATTTTTTAGTTGAGTATATTATTTACTTGACATTTTTTAGTTTATTTGAAAGTTAAATAAATTTTTTAGTTTTTTCCTCTTTCTTACTTATTTTTTTTTTGTAAAAAAAACTAGATTTTTTAATTTTTAATTTTTTAATAATTTTAATTTTCAATTTTTAATTTTTTAAAATAATAAAGGTTTTGAGATTTTATTTAACTTATCTAAGATTAAAATATAATAATTATATATATTTTTTATTATTTTCCATTTTTTTCATTTTTTACTAAAACTTAATTATTATTGATATATTTTAATTTATTTAAAACTGAAATATTTTAATTTATTTAAAATTTATATACATCTTTATATTTTTTTAAAGAATAATTTTTTTAGATATTATAATGTCATTTATTTTTTTTTTCAATTTTTATGTCCCCCTTTTTATTTATTCTCATTATATCTTTAAATTGATTAAGTTATTTTTTATTCTATATTTATTTATTTGAAATTAATATATATATTTTTTTAATTTTCTCCCTTTTTTAATTTTCCTTTTTAATTTTTCTTTTTTCAACATTTCTAAAAAGTGATATTTTTATTGATTTTTTAATATTTCTTTGAAAGAAAAATATATTTTTGGATTATTTCATTTTTTAATTTAATATTTTTTATATTTTTATATTTTTATTATTTTTTACCTAATATAGATTTTATCAATTTTTTATTTTTTTGAAAGAAAGATAAAAAAAATATATTTTTCACATTTTTATATTTAATTTATCTTTTTTTTCTTTCTTTTTTTATTTTTTCATTTCATTTTTATTTTTTAACAAAATCATGTTTTCCCTTAATTTATTGAAATGTAAAATAAATATTTTTATCATTTTAATTTTAATTTAATTTTATTTTTTTTTCATAATATTTTTTGTATTTTATTATTTTTTATTAATAAATATTATTATTAAATTAATATGATAAATTTTATCATTTTTTATTTATTTGGAATTAAAAAGCAATTAGGTTATTTTTGAAATTTTAAGTGAATAATTTTTTCCATATTATTTTTAATTTATCTAAAGTTATATATATATATATATATATTCTTTCATTTTATTTTAATATAATGAAGTTATTCTTGATTTTTTAAATTAATTTTAATGCAATATAAAGAAATTATGTTTTCACTTTTTCAAGATAATAGAGTTTTTCATTTTTCTTTTAAAATTAATTTAACATAAATTATAATATTTATTATTTTTATTATATATATATATTATGTATTATTAATAATAAAACATTACTTTTTTAATAAACATGGATTTTGATGATTTTTATTAAATTTAGTTAAAAATAAAATATTTTAATTAAATTTTTATCATATTTTACTTTTATTTCTTAGTAGAACAAAGTTTTAAGTATTTTAAAAAAAAATTCTTTTATATCAAAAGAAATTTTTAGATACCTATACCAAAACTTATTCTAGTAAATATAGGCTAAGGAAGGATTTCTTAAGCACCGAAAGGATGATTGTTACTAAATATTGTGGAATTAATATTAAGGAGAAAAAAATAAAGAGAACCAAAAGGGGGCTCACATAGCTTTAAAACTAGTTTATAATAACCCCACTAAAATAAATAATTCTAAAATTCCCTTAGTGGTAGTTGAGGAATATAAATAATATATTGATGACGATAGTGATAATGATTATTATGTTGAACCAAATTTAACAAATGATTATAGGGTGAAAGATGGTACGTGGAAAGGGATATACTTTTGGATTGATGGTCAAGATACAAATGTATTTATGAAATATAGTGAAGGTGGAATTATTGTTGAGGATTATCATCAGATTATGGAATAAACTATCAATAAATTATAATTATAGTGTGATCATGACACAAATTTTAAGGATATACTTTGGAAATGATTTTTCTTTAGAGTTTTTTGTGTTTGTTCACCATCTGATGTGGATGAACTGATTTTCTGAACTATTTTGAAATATAGAAGAAACAAATTTTTTTTAGTTAGAATTATAGAGTTTTTTTCTTTTAAAGTTTACTGGTTTGTGATGAAATGTTTTCTGATAATGATAGTATTTCTTTCATTTCTTCCTAATATGCATGACCCCATGCACTCAGATCATGAATGGATTTTGGGGAGATTTTTTATGACTGATTTTTTTTACTATGGTGTCATAAGATAATGAAGGATATAAATTCCAATCCCCTCATTATTTCTCTGAGAAATGATAGGATTGATCTAGGAATATATCTCCCCTTTAAAATAAATTCAATATTCTTTAATGGAACCATAATGAAGGATGGATTCTTATAAAGACGATGTTAATGTGAGCTTCTAGATATGGAATATGATGTCTGTGGGGGCCTAGTGAACCAAAATCTCTTAATGGTTTATTATGAAGATGTTGTATAAATATGCAAGGGACTAACCCATTTCAGGGATTATGATTAGTGTATGATATAATTCATGCTAGTATTATCCTTCAATTTATTGATGGCGTAAGATTATTGCACTATATTTGTGTGTCGTAACCCTCATTTTCTTTAATAAATTTCTGAGAGGTATGAGTTAGTCAACAAACTCATTCCTTAGATCACTTCAAATTATTATTTAATATATTTTTTTCTTTTTGAAATTTTATATTTTTATAGAATAATGTTTTTTTAAAATCATATTTTATAGTAAAATGAAATATTTTAAATTTTTATTTTTTTATATTTTCTTTTTTAAAAGAATAACATATTTGGATTTTTTAAATTTATATGAAAGAAAAATTATTATTTTTACATTTTCACCCTTTTTTTAATTTTATAAGGTAATAAAGTTTTCCTTAATTTTTTAGTTTTATCATAAAGTAAATTTTTTATAAGAAAATTTATATTGATTATTTATATTTTTTTATAAAAAATTTATTTTCCCCACCTTTTTATATTATATATTTTTTAACAAATAAATTTTCATCTCCATATTTATAATTAATTTGAAAATATAATAAATTTTTAATTTATTCCTTTTCCTTATTTTATTTTTAATAGAATATAGTTTTTTCATTATTTTTTATTTAACTACTAGTAAAATATATTTTCTATATTTTTTTAATATTTTATTTTTTATTTTTTAACTAAATAGTGTTTTTCTTGATTATTTTAATTAATTTGAAAGATAAATATTTTTATATATTTCACAATTTTTAATTTAATGTATTTTTTCTTCATCTTTATTTCATAATTTTTTAATATAGCCACATTTTCTGTGATTTTATAAATTTTTTTCAAGGGCATGATTTTTTTATTATTTTTTATTTATTCCTCTTTTATTTTTATTTTTTATAAGAAAAAAATGTTTTTATTGATTTTCATTTTACTTTATTTAATAATAAGATAATTTATTGTGAGGGAATATGTATTTTTCTCGTGTCCCATAGCATTCCTATTATTTAATAATCAAATTTATTTTTTATATTTCCACATCATTATTCTTTATTTTTTATTTTCATTATTTAATTTTTTTACCTAGATGAATTTTCATTTATTTTTTCAATTTATTTCAATGTAATCATGTTTTTACTTTTTATTCCTTACTAAGATTAAAATTTTTATTTCCAGAAAGCACTTTCGAGGAAAAGTGGGAAACCATACAAGTCAAGGCCGAAAGCTTAGGCATAGTAAGAAGTCACAAAGTCATTAATTGTAAGACTAAAAAGATTAGAATTGCTTACTTGATATAGCAGCCAATGAAGGGTGTGGGCCTTTGCATCTGAGACATCTTCGACAAGGTCTTTAATGAAATTGACAAGTTTGTCCCATGTTTGGATGTACTCCTCTGTGTTGATTTTCCTTTCATTAAAGCCACATGCTAAAAGAAGGTCTTCTTTCTATATCTAGTCCCTTTGATCTTTGTTGAAATCACATTGAAGGTATCTCTCTATGATTTTATTCTTCTCCTCATCTGAGGCTATGAGCTTAATGGAGTCTTCCTGCATTACTTCATTTGAGGAGATAAGGAGCTATAGATATTCCTTCCCATTTTCCTCGTCCACCTTTCCAGATTCATCCCCCTGGTGTAGTATTTTGGGATCAGAATTCACAATTTTTTGTTTTCCTTTTTGAAGAACCATTCTCTTATTACTACCCAAAACCTGGTCCGCAGTTTCATAAGCCATCACCTTTTCCCTATTGGTCAACCTTGTCTCTATCGGCTTCGATAATTGAGAATAGTCCTTCCGGCCTTAAGATTTCTTACCCTCAACCATAATCCACCCCCTGCCTCATGTGTCCCCTTGCAGCCCTTCTTTTTCCATAGGATATGGAGCCCTCTAACTTGATTTCCCTCCACACATTCTTGACTAGAGAGATCTTCCTCATGATCAGCTTAGATACAAGGGGTGTATTCACTTCCATGTCCACTTGTGGCTCTTGCCCCTGGAATGAGAATGGTTCCTATTTGGACCCTTCCTCATCCAACCCATCAAACTGATTATTTAATTTAAGAGATGGGTTTCTTCACCTAGGAATCCTCCTAGGTTCTGCCTCCTCATACATACAAGACTCTAGAGACTTGCACCCCTTCCTCACAGTTGACACACCCTTCACTGGGATTTGATTCACCACTACGGGAGGATTCACACAACTATACCATTTATTGAAATATTTTAATTTATTTCAAAGTCAAGTATTTTTTATATTTTATTTTTCCTTTATTTTTTTAATTTCATTTTATGATTTTTAAATTTTCTATAAATTAAAATTTTAGGATTTTTTAGATAATTTTGAACAAAATAGAATGTTTTAATTTTTCCCTTTCAAATTTATTTTATTTTTTTATTTATTTTTTTCAAGATTTATTTTTAATTTTTTAATATGATGAAATTTTCTTAATTTTTTTAAATTTATATCAAATTAAAATATTTTTTATGGTTTTTATGCTTTAATTTTTTATTAAAAATAGTTTTTCATTACTCTTTTTAAATTTATTTCAAAGAAAAAATAAAAATGTGTAAACATTAATTATTGTTCTTTTAATACACTAAATTTTTACTTTTTAATTTATTTAAAACTGAAACATTTTTTTTAAATGTTTCCCTTATTATGATTTTCAATATAATATAGTTTTTATGAAATTATTTTAATTAATTTTGGTGTAAAATAAATTTATTTGGATTTTGTATTTTTTTCAACATTAATTTTTATTTTGTGTTTACATTTCTTAAAAGATAAGTGTTTTTTTATTTTTTTTATTTATTAAAATAATAAATAAATTATTTTGTTTTTATCTATTATTATTTATTATTTATTTTATTATTATATATATTTTAATTTATTACTTAAATTGATTTAATTTTCATATCCAATAAAATAAAAGTTTCGCTATTATATTTTATTTTATTTTCTTATAGAATAATTGTTTCATAATTTTTTTTTTATTTTTTTAAAAATACAATAGAAAATATTTTTTTATTTTTTTAAATATATTAAAAGGATTTTTTTATTTTTTATGACTTTTCAAAATTTTAAAACATTTTTATTATTTTAATTTATTTTAAATGGAAGATTTTTCTGGGTTTCCATTTTTATTTGTTTTGTTTTTAATAAAGTATTGTATTTATTCATATTTTAAATTTATTAAACACATTTTGTTATTTTGATTTTTCACCTTTTTAGTTTTTATAGAATGTTTTTTAGGAAGGGTGAGAATATTTCCCACTTTATAAGTAGAAAAACAGGGAGATGAGGATGAGTTCAGAAAAGTAGGAACTACCCTTATTAGAAAAAAGAACCAGAAATATATTATCATTTTTTTCTCTAAACCCCATATAATAAGGATTGCCTCTACTACAGGGAGGACAATATCTTCCTCGCAACTCCTCTCTCAAGCAAGCCTCTTACTTCTCATCTGATGATGTGGAAGTGTCAGCCTCTATATTAGAGATATAACTATATTTTGTAGGTTAATTATTGAACACCTAGTCCCAGATTACAACGAAAATTATCTTCAATATTGAGATATATAAATTTCAAGAAAGTATGGTAGTCGTTATACCCAACAACTCTACGTTCTATTTTTGTAAAAAATAAAATAAAATTGCAAATCAAATTGGTCTTCTATAGCTTCATTGAGGCTCTAAGGTAACCACTCATTCTCAAGATCCTCTAGGTTGATGATGTAGGATTTGTTTATCTTTATTGCCTCACATTCCTCAATTGGGGCATAATTAAAAAATTATAAATGTATTTCATTATGTTAGTGAAGTGATGGGGAAAGATAAATCCAACCTTATCCTCTCTACATGTGAATACATTTTTGTTATCAATGACACTGTTACTCGAGTCATGAGAGCACAAGATCTTATTGTGTGTGGTATCTCGAGTCCCTTTCCAAGACCCATCCCCCGGGGCCTACACCATGACTATCACAAGCCCACTTTCCATAGGCCAGGGGCTGGTGAGAAGCACCAAAACGTGTATTCCCTAAAATAGGAAGGAATTTCCTTTATAAACTATAAACTCAAACATACCAAGAACACAACAAGATACAAGCACAAAATAAACTATATAGTAAACAGAGTGTTTACAGAAAGTAAAGGGGCCAAAATATAATCCCAAATAGAAATTACAAGTAAAACTAAAAACAGCTTCTATGAACACCCACCATGGATCCTACCTGTAGGGTAGGTACAACTATCAAATGGTTGTCTCTATGGTAGGCCTCGTCTAAGGTCCACCTATGAGTAGTCTCTAGTCATGGTACCCTAGTCCTTAGTCAGCGTTGTCCGTCTTCCACACAAGACACAACAAGGTGCAGGATTAGTCTGTGTAGGGGTGAGTATAACAACACTAAGTTGGGACCCCGAGACCCCCAAAGGTCTCTCAATTCCACAAAGGATAAACCAAAAAACATGGAAACAATAGTCAACCCTACTTAGGTATATTCCCATACATAAACATAAGTTATCAAGATATACTCATCTCAAATAAAAGAAAAGAATACCACAAAGGTAACACCACGAAGGTAGAAGTACCACACAGGTAACGCCACAAAGGTAGGAGTACCACATAGGTAACACCATAAAGATATAGTACCACACAGACCATGAATATATAAGACTCATCTCACACATGTATAAGTGAAGTATTGAAGTACAGATGATTAGTCGTGAAGCTAGATCATCTTATTCTGTCAAGAGGTACTACTTCAGATTATATGGAGTCAGAACCATATAGGATTGACAGGTACTAACCCCTGTAATGACCTACACAGGATCTGAACCACACAGGATTGGTATTCACTAACCCACACAGGATCACTGAGCACTGACCCACACAGGACCTGAGCCACACATGATTTGGTAAGTACTGACCCACATAGGATCACTGAGTACTAACCCACATAGGATCTGACCCCCACAGGATCGGTATGTTCTAACCCACATAGGATCAATGAGTGCGGACCCACATTATTGATAGGTACTAACCCATGCAATGACCCACACAAGATCTGAACCACCCCGAGTCGATAGGTAACTAACCTCCGTATTATATGTCTCCAACCTATGCTTCACTGCCAGGCACTGGATTTCTCGTAACGGGTGTGATCGAGTTTCGTAGAATCTGTCCCTTGAGATATTGGTCGTACCTCAATCGCCTCGAAGTCCCATGGATAAGTATCCCAAAGGTCCATCACATCGTAAGTGACACAACACAATAGACGACGCATCAATCAGACGCGCCAGTCTGTAAGTTATTAGCATTTCCGCTCTGAGGGACCAGTTGGATTCGGGGTTCGATCCAACCCTATCATACTACAACGTTATCCAAAAATCGAGTTAATTATATCAAAATTACCATCTCAATCCAATGATTTTGGTGCCGTAGGCGGTTTATCAAACGAACATCCAGATCACAAGTTATAGCCAAAAAGGTGAAACTGGGTCCGGTCTGACCCGGCCTGAGCCGACCCGACCTAGTTCGGGTCAAACAGACCCAGTCCGGTTAGCTTGGGACTTGGTAGGCCCACCCCAATGGGCTGTGTTCTGGCCTGAACCGTGAAGGGGATGGCCCGACCCGACCCTATGGGTGCTACCCGGCCCGCGTTGGGCGCGGCCCACCCGAGCTGGGGCCTAAGGGGATCAGCCCCCTTCCACTCTAAAGGCTAAATGAAATCACCATTAAGCTATGAGAAGTCATCGTGGGACCCAAGTGGGTCTCACATATCTACCACGGCCGGCCCGGTGCTCCGGTCGGTCCACCTCCAAGCAGCACGGTCACGCGCCGCTACTCCACCATGGTTTGTCGGGTTTCAACCACTCTTTGGCCACTACCATGGCCAAGAGGCTGCGGTCTCTTTCTCATCTGGCGGTATGGACGCGTGATGCCCTACCTTCATACGTCCAGCCGGTGTGTCGACCCTCCTCTTCTTCCGCGGGTCACCGCATCTCTATTATTAGCTCGAAAAAAACTATCACATATCCGCGATCCTGGGGCCGAGGGCTCTACATCTATATGTCACACTCAATAAAATATTGAATTCCTTGCATCATTAATTATTTGGCATTGATTAATGCAGAATAATGCACAGAGAATCAAAAGTTAATAGGCAAGGTTTATGTGTGATATGATGGCTATGTTTGTTTGGCCATCATCGTTGTGAAACTAGAATATGAAGAATCGATAAATAAATTAAATCATATATAAATACCCTACCTTGATTTTCTGTTGGAGGTGGTGCGAGGAAGAAGACAAAGTCATTGGAGATTGACGTCGGTGTTCTTCACTCCCACAAGACGCTCCTAGGTCGGTTCCTTGTTCTTCTATTTCAGAAGTTGTTCTTCGTTAGAGGATCTCTTTTGTTGGAGAAAGATCTTTCCAACTCTCCAAATCTCTCCCCTACTTTTCCAATTCCTTTTCCCGTGAGAGGTGGGGTTCCAAATTAGACAAGCTTAAGAAATAATTTTATTAATGTTTGTACATTAATTAAATTAATTTAGAACATTTAATTTAGATAGAGGAAAGAGTTTCCTCCCCTTAAAATAGGGGTTCAGGTTCCCCCCCCACTAAAAATTCAAATGGGAGGTTTTAAAAATAAAATAAAAGTTGTTCTTTATTTTATTTTTATTCTTTTAACTCCCCTATGAAATTTTAGGAAACTAACTTTCACCCTTGACCTATTGAGGTCGAGGTGAAGCTCTCCTTAAGTGAATATCGGTGCTGTGAGTTCAACGGTGCCCCCGTATTTCAATTCCAAGCACCGGTTGAAAAGTTACAAAAACCCACTTGCACATTATCTAAACGTACCTAAAAAAAATGTTCAAAAATTCTATTTCGGGGACTCCAGGCCTCAAGATCACGCACCATCAATTTTCATGGACTTCTAATATTTTTATATAATTAAAAACATTTACATTGAAAATTTGGGTCTTTACATTCTCATCACCTCTAGGATTTGTGTCCTCGAATGCCACAACAAAAACTATGGAAACAATTGGGGTTATTGATCGTGAATATGAGCCTCCCGCTCCCATGTTCTATCTTGGAGGTTCCCATGCTGCCAACGAATGCACACTCGAGGTATCGATCGCCCATAAAGTACTCTATCCTATCGATCCTCAATCTCAACTAGAACCTCGAAAAATTTCACCCCATCGTCAATGTCTAGCTCGTCGTGATTGATGACGTGAGATGATTTGTGCACATATCTTATCAGCTAGGATATATGGAAGATTTCGTGCACCTTATCTAACTACAGTCGAAGGGCTAGGTTGTATGCCACCTTGCCAACTCTGCTGAGGACCTGAAAGAGTCCAATAAACCTCAGAGATAAATTGCGGCCCCAACCAAATCCTCCCTAACCTCATCGAGGTGAGACCCGTAGAATGACATGGTCACCATCCTTGAACTCTAAAGGTCTCTGTCTCCTATCAGCGTAAGACTTGTGCCAGGTCTATGCACTCTTCATCCAGTCCTAGATAATTTGCACTTTCTCTGTGGTATCTTGTACCATCTCTGGTCCCATGAGAGTTGGCTCCCCTGTGTTAGTCCAACACAGAGGTGATTTACAAGTTCATCCATACAATTCCTCAAATGGTGCCATACCGATAGTGGAGTAATAGTTGTTGTTGTATGCGAACTCCACTAAGGGAAAGTGATCCTCCCATATGTGGCCAAAATCTAGAACGCATGCACACAACATGTCCTCAATGGTGTATATGGTCCAATCTGTCTGACCATCCATATGAGGATGGAAGGAGGTGCTCAACCAAAGCTATTTCCCGAATGCTTCCTACAAACCCTTCCATAGATGGAAAGTAAAACATGAATCATGATCGAAGACAATTGTAGATGTCACTCCATTAATCTGTAAAATATCCTATACGTAGAGGCATCCCAAGCCCTCTACTAATCCATGCTCTCTAATAGGTAGGAAGTGGGCCGACTTGGGGATTTGTTCAAAGATCACCCAGATAGAGTCATGCCATTTGGAAGTGCATGGAAGTCCCATCATGAAGTCCTTGTAAATTCCATCCCACTTCCACTTTGGAACCTCTAATGGATGAAATAAGCCTACTGGAACTTATTGCTCTGCCTTCACTTGCTGACAAGTGAGGCACTATGAAACAAACTCGGCTACTGATTTCTTCATTCCTGGCTACCAGTACTAACACCAAAGGTCCTGGTACATCTTCTCCACTCCTGTATGTACCGCTAGAGGGGATGAATGGAAATCCCTCAACACTTCTTCTCGTAGTGACACTGGTGCCATAGTTCGTCCTCTGAAGATGATGATGTGATATCAACATTCAGAAAATCCAATAGATTTCTGTCCTATGGATATCTGATCACGTTGATCCTCGCAATCAGTGTCCCCAAGATGCACCTCCCTGACTCACTGAAGGAGTGGGGGAGTGACTATCATAGAATGAAGATAAGCTACTCCATCTCGATCCACGTAGGATATCCTCAAAATGGATTATAGCTCTGTCACCTCACTCAATAATTGTATAACAGATCTCTTACTGAGTGCATCTGCTACTACATTTCCCTTCCTAGGAGTATAAACTATCTTAAAGTCATATTCCAAGAGGAACTCAAGCCAAATTTGTTGTCTCAAGTTCAGGTCCTTCCAAGAGAAGATATACTTGATATTCTTGTGATCAAAGTAGACTGTAAAACGTTCACCCATCAAGTAATGTTACCACATCTTCAAGGCGTAGACCACTACTGCTAACTCCAAGTCATGGGTAGCATAGTTCTACTCATGTTGTCTTATCTATCAAGAACCATAGGTGATCAATGCTCGCTCCTGCATCATGACACATTCAAGCCCGATCCTTGATGCGTCGTAGTAGACTACATACCCAACACCCTCCTCTAGTAGCATTAAAATGGGGGAACTCGTCAGTATATGACTTAGCTCCTAGAAACTCTTCTAGCATCCCTTCAACCACAAAAAGTGTTTCCCCTTATTCTTCAATGGTGATAAGGGTGCCACAACTTTGGAAAAGTCTGGCACAAACCTCTGGTAGTAATCGACCAAACCCAAAAAACTTCTCACCTCCATCACACTCCTGGGTGGCTCCCAAGAAAGCACAACTTCAATCTTTGCTGGATACACCAAAACTCCAGACTCCGAGATAATGTGTCCTAGGAAGTGGACCTCTCGTATCCAGAACTGGAACTTTGAGAGCTTAACATAAAGCTGGTGATCTCAGAGTGCGTCCAGAACTATCTGCAGATGATAGGCATGATCCTCCTCCGTCGCTGAGTATATCAGGGTGTCATCGATGAAGACTTCCAAAAAGCGATTGAGGTATGGTAGGAAGATCCTATTCATGAGTCCCATAAAAACTTCTTGGGAGTTGGTTACACTAAATGGAATAACCCAGAACTCATAATGGTCATACCGGCATCATAAGTTTGTCTTCTACACATCCTCATCTCGTACCCATAGCTGGTGATATCCTGATCTTAGGTCTATCTTCGAAAACCATCATGATCACTTCAGTTGGTCAACAAGATATTCAATCCTCAGGAGTGGGTACTTGTTCTTCATGGTCACCTTGTTCAGGTGCCAATAGTACACACAGAGTCTCAAACTCCCATCCGCCTTCTTGGGGAACAAAATCGGGGCTGCCCAAGGAGAAAAACTGGGCCTAATGAACCCCTTGGTTTGCAATTCCTCCAACTATACCCGAATATATCAAATCTCTGCAAGAGACATCTGATATGATGGTGACAATATCAGTGTCATCCCAGGGTACACTTCGATATAAAATTCCACCTCTCTGTGAAGAGGTATACTCGAAACATCTTCTAGAAAAACATTAGCGTACTGGTCCACCACTACAGGATAGATCAGACTCTCAATCTCAATCGCTTCAAGGGTGTGTCTTGCCAACTGATATGTGATCAGTTGCACCATCATCTAGGAAATTCCATCATGTTCTTCAAAGGTTCCCTTCTCACTGGTGAAGGAAAACCTGGTCCCGTCCATGGGGACACACAACACTTTGCGCCTAATACAATCGATCTGAGCATGGGCTGTGGATAACCATTATATACCCAAGATGATGTCACAAGGACTTGATGCTGCTAAAAAAATATCCAAGCCAATGATTTCACCTCCTAGAGTAATCTCACACTATTGGAACCAGTGTGTAATTGCTGAATATGCTCCCGTAGGAGTCTCTAGCTGTAAGGATCAATCCAACGAGTCCATCATTTTCTCTAAGCTTCGAATGAGGGCCATGGAAATAAAATAATGACTGGAACATGGGTATATAAGTACTGCAACTAAGGTGGATTAGACACAGATCATACCTAGAATCATCTCCAGAGTGTCGTGATCATAGGCCTCAGCTTCCTAGAGCTCAGCTCGTCCCTATCCACCTGCTCCCTATGGTCGGGGAGGACCGCCTGGAAGTTATAGCGGTAGAACCTTGAATCACCACCCACCGCCTGCTACACGGCCTGCTCCTCTGCACGTTTTCCTCTTTCATGCGGACCTCCTTGATCAAATCTTCACCTCTTACCAGGAGGTCCTTATACTGTCTACTGGTCATCTGTACGGAGGGTCGGACAATCGTGAGCCATGTGACCCTACCCGCCACACATGTAACACTACCTATTCGTCACCCATCCTGCTCTGTCTTGAGAGCCCCGCACCACTGACCCTGTATCCTGTGGTTTTCTAGCCAAAGGTCTGGTCCTCTTAGACCTCTATGTCATTTGTCTGATACTCACTGCATATGACTCTTCTTTGTGATGTCTGGTGGTGTGTCTCGATGCAGGTGACTGCTCAGCAAGGAAACTCCCCACTAAGAGTGCTCGCTCTAACACCCCCACCCACGTCGAGATGTTGAGAGAAATAATTAAAGCTCTAATCTCTTGTCTGAGCCCCTACTCGAAGGTTTGGACACTGAAGAAAGGGTCCCACACCATGTTAGTGGAGTAGTTCGAGAGGTCGGTGAACCTCATAGAATACTGAGCTACAATCATGCTGCCCTATTGTAAGTGGAGAAGCTCTTGTATACGCATAGAGCATAGAGTCTCTTAGACTAACTCTACCCTGAAAAGGCTCTCAAATTATGCCCAAATGAGAGTCACCTTGTCATGGACCTGGAGCATTAGGATACACCTTCTACCTACTGCTTCCTAAAGAAGACTGGAGGCAAGGATCACCCTGAGATCTGCTGGTGTCCCTACCAGTCGAAAGACCCTAACCGTGACCTCCAGCCATTGCTCAACTACCTGTGGGTCTGTCTCACCCAAGAATATCAGTGGCCTCTGGAATTGGAAATCATGCAATGTGATCAAGTGGCATGCACCCTCTACTACTGGGGCTGGTGGAATTGGATTCTCAATGGGTAGTGGTGCTACTGGTACACCACCCGATGGTACAACTGCCATAAAGGGGCCCGACATTGAAGCCTTGTCACTTGGTGGTCTATCATCATGTACTCTACCCAGAACCTTGGATTGATATCTGTGTGAAGGAATAATGAAAAGAAACATGTGTTACATGGTCAATAAATTATACCTGGTGAGATGACTTAAAGAGATCACAAAGAAAACTTTTCCAAAACACATATGTAATCCGTGTTTTCACGCACTGATTCATAAATCAGAAGTCAGAGTCAGGGTGTATGGATACATCAGCCACTACACCAACACTGGATTCCCCAAACTGAAAACTAAACTCATCAAACTTAACAATATTGGAACATAGAAAAGACCAAATTTCTAGTTCTTCAGTAGAACCGAACTGCTATAATACCAAATTTTCACAACCCATCCCCGGGGCTCAGGCCGCGACTACCTCAAGCCTGCCTTCCATAGGCCAGGGTCTAAAGACATGCACCAAAAGGCATATTACATAAATGGGAAGGAATTGCCTTTATAAATATAAACTCACTCATACCAAGCACATAACAAGATAAAAGCACAAAGTAAACATTATAGTAAATAGGGTGTGTATAGAAAGTAAAGGGGCCGAAATACAAGCCCAACTAGAAAGTACAAGTAAAACTGGAAATTACAAGTAAAAATGAAAACATCTCATGTGAACACTCACCAAGGATCCTACCTAAAGGGTAGGTATGACTCTCAAACTGTCGTCTCGGCAGTATGCCCCATCTAAGGTCCACCTATGACCAGTCTCCAATCCTGGTACCCTCGTCTTCAGTCAACGTTGTCTGTCGTCTATACAAGACACAACAAGGTGCGGGCGTAACTCGTGCAGGGGTGAGTATAACAACACTCATTAGAGACCACGATACCTGTAAAGGTCTCTCAAATCCAAAAAAGATAAACCAAAAAACACAGAAACAATAGTCAACCCTACTTAGGTATATGCCCATACATATACCTATGCTATTAAGATATACTTATCTCACACAGGATAAAATAATACCACAAAGGTAACACCACGAAGGTAGAAGTACCACACATGTAACACCATGAAGGTAGGAGTACCACACAGGTAACACCACAAAGATATATTACCACACAGGTACACCATGAAGATTTAAGACTCAACTCACACATATATAAGAGAAGTATATAAGTTCTGAAGATTAGTCATGAAGCTAGATAATCTTATTCAGTCAAGAGGAACTGGTACTAATTATATGAAGTCTGAACCACATATGATCAATAGGTACTAATCCCCACAATGACCCACATAGGATTTGACCTTCCCATAGTCGATAGGTAACTAACCTTCATATTATCCGTCTCCAACCTCTACCTCACTGCCAGCCACTGGATTCCTTGCACCCGGTGCACTCGAGTTCCATAGAATATATCCCTTGAGATATTGGTTGTACCTAGAAAACCACAAAGTCCCATGGAGAAGTATCCCAAAGGTCCAACATGTCATAAGGGACCCAACGTAATAGACAACACGTCAATCGGATGCCTAGTCTGTAAGTTATTAGCATTTTCGTTCCGAGGGCACGGTTGGATTCAGGGTGTGATCCAACCAATCCATACTCCAACTTTATTGAAAACTCATGTGGAGTATACCAAAAGTAAAATCTCTATCCAAGTATTCTAGTGCCGCAAACGGTTTATCAAATGGGCGTTCGGATCACAATTTATGGCCAAAAAGGTGAAACTGGGTCTAAATGGGCCTGGGTCCAGTTCGACCTGGTCAAACCACCCTGACCCAGGCCGAACCGACCCAGTCTGGGTCCGGTTCAGTTGTCCTAGGCCTCAGCGAGCCCAGGATAGCCCACAAAGGGGATAGCCTGGCCCGACCCGATGGGCGTGGCCTGGCCCGTGTTGGGTGCGGCTCGCTGGGCAGGGCCTGGTGGCATGGCCCATCGGGCAGTGCGGTCCGCCTGAGTTGGCGCTGAAAGGGAGCATCCCCCTTCCTCTTGGAAGACCAAACATCAATGCCATTAGGCACTACCAACTCACCGCGGGACCGAAGCGGGACCTGCTGATCCGCTACGTTCAGTCAGGTGCTCCGGCTGGTCCTCCTCCCAACGACGCGGTTGCGCACTGCTACTCCACCATGGCTAGCCAGGTGTCAGATGCACTTTTTCCTCCTCCGCGGCCAAGAAGTCACGGTCTCCTAATCATCTGATGGTGCGGACATGAACCACCCTACCTTCATGCAGCCGACCGGTGTGCTTCTCCTCTTCCTCTTCCGCAGGTCACCACATCTCCGTTCTTAGCTAAAAAACAATCCCATATTCGCGATCCTCGGGTTGAGGGATCCACGTACATATGTCGCACTCAACAAAATATTGCGTCTCTAGAATCATCTATTCTTTTTCATTGATGAATTCATGAAGAACACACATAGAATGAAAAGGGAATAGGCAAGGTATAAGTGTGAGATGATGTCCATGTTTGTTTGGCCATCGTCATTGTGATACCAGAATATGAAGAATCAATAAATAAATTCAATCAGATTTAAATCCCTTACCTAGATTTTCTATTGGGGGTGGTGTGAGGAGGAAGATGAAGTCGTTAAAGATTGATGTCATCATTCTTCACTCCCGCAAGATGCACCATGGTCGTTCCCTCATTCTTTGATTCCAGAAGTCATTCTTCATTTTAGGATCTCCTTTGTTGGAGAAAGATCTTTCTAACTCTCCAAATCTCCCCCCTCCATTTTCAATTCCATTTCCCATGAGTGGTGAGGTTCCAACTTAAATAATCTTCAGCAATAATTTAATTAAAGATTGTACATTAATTAAATTAAGTTATCACATTTAATTTGGAGAAATCCAAGAGTTTCCTCTCATTAAAATAGGGGTTTGGGTGGTCCCCACAACTAAACATTCAAATGGGAGGTTTTAAAAATAAAATAAATGTTTTTCTTTATTTTATTTTTATTCTTTTAACTCTATGAAGAAATTACAAGAAACTAGCTTTCACCCTCAACCTACTGCGGTTGAGGTGAAGGTATCCTTAAGATAATATCAGTGCCGTGTGTTAAACAGTGCCCTCAGATTTCAATTCTGAGTACTGGTTCAAAAGTTACAAAAACCTGCTCGCATGTTTGCTGAACGTACCTAAGAAAAGTTTATAAATTCATTTTTGGCACTCTGGGCATTAGAATAATGCACTGTCAATTTTTGTAGACTCGTAATATTTCAATATAATTAAAAAAAATTACATAGAAAATATGGGTTTTACATCCCTCTTCCAAGGGGTCACTATCCTCATCTCTTGTCATTCACCTTTTTCTAAGTATAGCCTTTAGAGCCTCTTATATGGAAAGTGATATCCATGACGTGATGAAATAAATCCATAGCCTCAATTATATTTTCCTCATGAGGAAAAAACAAATGTTCTAAACATGAAGGTCAAATGAGTTATGAGTGATTACCTAAGAAGTTTATCCCATGAAATCTTTCCTATGCCTAATTTCTTTAACTTTTCATTTTTTTCTACCATCAATGTAAGTAGAAATTATTTCCACTGGAGTCCCCTCAAAATGTGCATCCCTATAAGTAACAGTAACCACCAAAAAATAATTCCCAATCTTAATACTCACTTAATATGTATTTACACCCATAAGGGAGTGGTCTGATGTGAGAGGGGAATAAACAATTTGATCCAAGATCTACTGTAACGCATTGACCCTAGTTACCTAGATTCGGTATTTTATTACATAGAATTGGCATGGTACAAGGAATCATGTCCCAAAAGACCAATTAGTTTATTAGCCTTGGAAGTACTAGATACATTCATAAGTTTTACATTACAATATAAAATGAAAAACAACAATAACATTGTCTCCATTGACCACATTCATATCCCTTAGACTATATCTATAGGTTAGTCATAATATACTTCTTCACATCCTTGAAAAAATAAGACATATAAAGGGGTGATCTCAGATTCTCAGTAAGGATAAAAATATAGAGGAAACATTAATAAATAAGAATTAACATTTATTAAAATATATAAGACTCAAACATAAGCCTTTTAAACATTAACTCTTTCATAATAAGGCCAATATAAATCAAATAATGCCATTTTAATATTCACATGGATATTCTATTAGTCTAATAATCACATGTAATATCAATAGACAATTTCATAATGATGGAATACATAATGTCGGAATTGATAACCACATAGTCAAGGAATGTTTCCAAGAATACAAATAATATTTTTTCAAGGACTTGTGATAAGACAGTAGTTTGTCTCATGAGACCTACCGATGCATCGAGGTGCAATAACGGGCTCCACCCATCACTTACTAAGTCTAATGCATTTTTCATATGAAAATATTTAAACATAATAAAAACATTCATATTAAAAATAGCATACAAAATGTCAATACTTTATCCATAAATTATGAATTGTGTAAAAATAACACATCCACAGTAAAACATATCACAAAACCTTCAATACAATGTTGAAGTTTTGTATCATAATAAATCAACTTCAAACAAGCTTAAAATCCATCAATGGATGTTGATATAGATGAAATGAAATCTATTTTAAAGAAACATCTCATTCTATTTTAAAATCATTTAAGAGATATATAATTATAAAATAAAAAATTTATTTTGAAAATATTCTCATAAGCTTGTATGGGATGCTTTGATGATGGTATAACGGTGGAAAATATCCTCACCCACCGTATAAGATAAAAAAAGTCATTCTTACCTTAATTTTATCGAAAAGATCATAAAGTACCTTGTTTGGAAAATGACGGAAAGATTCATTTCAAAATATATATGGTCAAATAAGGATATAAATGAATTTAACCCATAGTATAGTAAATAGTAAAAAAGAATTGAATTATATTTTTAAGAAAACACGAATGTGGATGATAAAGAGGTTCTAGTAGATACTTACGTATTAACAACCTCAGATAAGTAAAGAGATTTTAGAATTAACCCTTACCTTGTACTTTTCTGTGGTCGAGGGTAAATTAACCTCCTATATAATAGCTAAATCATTGTTATTAAATTATACAAGAACTATATTCAAAAATATGATATCATATATGATCCTCTAATATTGCTTTGTTAATAATATTTCAGTAGTATCATCATTTCAGGTGTCAACTGATTTGATTTCATTTATATGATTGGTTACATAAGAAATGTTTTCTATGGATAGGATGTAATTGATTCATATAAAAAATGATATTATATTACTAAACATTATTTTTAGTCATCAAATGAAAATTATTCTATAATGGTTATGATGGGGAAGTGAATCTCATCGCGTTCGTGGAGATGGTAATCCGTACGTACGGATGAGGGAAAATATCATTATATTGATGGAGAAATCGTATGTAATTGGATGGTATATCATATATATAGAATCATTAAAATTTTATATTTATTATTTACATCAGTTAAACTCATTATTATACCCATCTAAATAATTAAGTGTTTTAATAACAAACTACACCATATCGTGGAGATGGTAAGTCATATGTACGCACGTATGGTGACATTGTCATTCATATGATAGATAGCATAATGAATATGGTTGTAACATTTTTATAATAACATAACAGTATATATAATATACTAGTGTTATGATTTTATAATGGAAACCACAAAGAAAGAGGAAGTGGAAGAAGAAAAGAACTTGAAGGAGGTGATGAAATATTTACATCTTCTTCAGGTTCTTCCTTTTGATTTGATCAAAAGGGCTCCATAGGTAGGATTTATGACCAATGTAAGGCATCTGGGATTAATGGAGGAGATATTTGAGGATATTTGGGTAGGTTTTGACTAAGCCAAGTGGCTTTGGAGGTGTGAAATTAAGAGAAGGTTAAGTGCGCTTTTATAAGAGAGGTGAGGCTCACTTTAAGAAAATATTGAAATATTATTTTATAATAAAATCATTTTCAATTTAAAATGGATCCAAAATGATTTATTTATAGTATAAGGTGGGGATGTGTCGAAAAAATCTCAACCAATATGTTTTAGACAAGTTTAGGTCACCATATTAACATTATCTTTTAGATTTAACTCTTAGATAATTAGTTTTACATTTACCATGTCTCTTCGTATTTTTTAATTATATGGTTAATAAAATTACTATAAACTGTGAAGTGAACCCCAAGTGGTTAATTATTAATATATATAGTCTTATATTAGTCTTTTGGTAGAAACTTATATTTTTATGAATATTATATCAATTAATAATATAGTATTTGTTTTAAAAACTCAATTATGTCAATTTTGACACTATTTAGTATTTGATTTTTTTAAGCCATTAAAAAATTATCACTTTGAATAAAATTTATTTAACCAACCCTAACATGTCATATTAACCTATAAAATTAGTTTAATTTATCATAAGTCTAAAATTACATTTATTTGGATATTTAAAATAGCAATTATTTTAATATTTCATTAATATGGTAATTACCGCATCATCATTGTGTCAAAAATAAATTTAATTATTCAATGTCTAAAAATTATAATTAAAATACCATTATATAGGAAATATTTTTACCTTTATAATAAATATTTACAGTCAAATTTATATTATATATAACCCTATATAAAAAAATGGTTTAGTTATTGAACTTGGAATTTAACACTTTTAACTCTTTTTTAAATAAAATAATAACAAATATCCTGATCTAATACAAGTGGATAAAAGGGGATCATATTTTATTCCTAATATTTGTTTGGTTGAACTACACTTATCCAAAAGAATTAGGACATGTGTTAGTGTAATTATAATATTTTTTTTACCCTTAATTACCCTATTTAACTTTAAGTGTGGTAAATAAAAGTCAAAATATACTATTCACCAAAAAATATTTTCATCTTATTAAACCAAATTTTACTTACTGATATTAAACATGTCTCTCAGATTTTTTAAATTCAACACACAGAATCATTAAAATTAAGTTTTATGCAAATTTTCAAATGAACCTAGGAGGTGGGTAAAAGATGATAAAAAGTTTAATAAAATTTTTATATATAAAAAATTATTATAAAATGACTCCAATGAATTAAATTAAACTTATATAAGTATTATGTATTATTTTTGACCTAAAATAAATTTAAATAAAATAAATAATTATTTATATAAAAAGTTGGTTTTAACCAATAACGCAGTGTTTTTCACTATTCATCGAAAATTGAATGTTTTCAAAAAAATACCAAAAAATCACCCTTAGATAATTTTGATATTCTGAATTCAAAAATGAAGTTCACTTTGAAACATAAAATTTATATAATATCAAAAAGTGGGTTATACTATTCATAATGGCTAGTTTTATTGGTCGAAATGTGTTAGAATCTCGAAGTTGTGTACAATGCAATCTATTGAATTATTCAAAGGGAAACATACTGTGGAATCCTAGGGTGTTACATTCTTCCCTCCTTTAAATAATTTCATCCTTGAAATTTCAATAATACTACCACATAAAAAGATTCAGGTGGTTCTTCATCATAAGTTTCTATGGTTCCCACGTTGTCACTTCTATCTTATGGTTTCTCCATAGAACATTTACCAGATGAGTCATTCGGTTTCTCAGCACTTATTCCTTGGTATCAATAATTTTTACAAGCTCTTCACAATAAGACATATTAGCTTCCAGTTCAATTTCCTGATAGGTGAGTACATGCATTGGGCCAGGCATTCATTTTCTCAATAGTGATAGGTGGAACACATCATGATCTTTAGTGAGACTTGGTGGCATTTCCAAATGATAAGCTACAACTCCAATTTGTTATAGAATTTAGAAAGGTCCGATGTACCTAGGAATCAATTTACCCTTCTTACAGAAACATATAACACCCTTCCATGGAGATACCTTCAAGAAAACATGGTCTCCAACTTGAAATTCCAAATCCTTCCTTCGGCAATCGGCATATCTCTTTTGACTACTTTGGTCTATTTTGATGTGGGTTTGGATAATATTCACTTTTTCCATTTTTTCTATAGCGACCCAAGCCTTTTACATATAGAAATACACGATTTTAATCATAGTTAATCATCAAAGTACAAGCCAAGAATCGTTAACTCTAGTGTCTTGAAAGACTGGGTACATATAACAGAAAACATGAGTCTTAAAAAAAACTTCTTTATTTAATCTCCATAAAGAGCTCCTAACTACCTTTGAGCCCTTACATCTACATAGGGTACCCTGGGGAACACATGAATAAAGGGGTGAGCTGAAAATCCCAGTAAGGGAATGAACATAAGGATACATCTTAAGAACATGAGTTAGGAGGCATGACATAATGATACCAAAGCATGGAAATTATAAAATCATATAATATAAGCATGGGTTAATATAAACATGAAATCATATAAATGTGGCAGAATCATAAAACATTTCTTTAGTACGGGTCAATGCTAACCGCCAATCCCGTTTCCCATTTTAGTACGGGTCAAGCATAACCACCAATCCTGTTTCACATCACATCTCATGAGACCTAACTTTACCCAATGAATTAGAGTGCTATTTTGGTGCACCCATCTCAAAATTTTCATGAATATTATTTCCACTTAAATATTCTTACCACATAAATAATCATACACAATCAATTGTTCATAAACATAATGTTACCCATGGTGAGAATTGGGTACCACTATCATAACATAAAGAATAACCAATGAGTGTATCATGAAAGTGTCAATGAAAGAAAGTTATTAGAACATACATGGACCTTCATAAGGTAATATAGTCATATAACATGGTAATTGGTAACAAATATATGTGACATCATATAAGAAATGATTTTGAGAAACATTTTAATTAAAACATTTTTGTGCGGTTTTAAAGAAAATACTATAGATATTTTAAAATAGTGAAGAGGACATTCTTTTATATAAAACTATAATTTAACCAAGAAGGTTTTAATAATAAAAATAATTATTTTATAAATACAATGGTTTCTTAAAATAGAGGATAGAGTGCACGTGAAATTGGGTAAAAGTTCTGGAAGTGCCCTTAAAATGAGTGTGCTTATTGGGATGTATCAAGGAGGGATTCACTTAAAAGAATGTATATCCCCAAAAGATAATGAGAGATGTATCTTGGAACATAATTTTGTATTATATAAACAGAATGTATAAGTTTTACATAAAATGAAAATACAACTACATTTTGGTAAAAAGAAAGATAGAGAAACCCGAAGGAATAAAGGAAGTTCGGGTAGAATCCATTAAGGTTTATCGACATGGTATCAGGTGTAACTAAGAGGGCTTGATGAAAGATATAAGGGGTTTATCATCACTTATAAAACATTTGGGAAGTATGGGGGAGGCGAGAAAATATACCCCATCACATGGTATAACTCTAAAAAACATATCATAGAGAACAATCTTGATTAAGAGTGAAAAGGAGACGATCCCTTACCTTAAATCTGTTGGTGTTCTCCACTTGTTATTAAAGACCTGAATAAAAAAATTATGCTTATTAATTAATAAATCCATAAACTATTATATATTCAATTTATTTATTATAACCCTTTTTAGTTCATTGAAGGCCTTCTTGATTAGTTACAAGGATTAATTTGTTTGTTCGGGCTCGTTTGTTTGCTTGGTTTTAGAAGATCTGTTCACTTATATTCAAGTTCGGATAAACATGCAAGATGGAAGTGGTTGTCCAGAAATTAAGTTATATGATATTAGTGAACATCCAGGAAATGACATGGTTGTATATTTAATTTGGTTACTTAGAGTGTAGTCGAATTATTATATAAAACCAAAGTGACAACCGATTTTGTTAATTGGTTGGTATGATTACAAAGAACAAATTTTGATTTATAAATTAATACCATTTGTAAAAAAAAGATTAAAGAATAAAAATAGGATATATTAAATATATATTCTTGTTAAAACATAATAAAAATGGTTTCATGAACATATTTGATGATGATAATAGAAATTGATAAATCATTGTCCTTGAATGTGCTAAATTAGCACATCTCAAACGGTGCTTGCATTTCTTTCAAATAAAAGGTGAGGAAAGGAGAGAAGATAAAGAAGTATCCCATTAGCATAATATCATTCCAGTAAATGTATGCTACTGGAGTTATCATACCATTTTGGATAAGGGAGGTGAGGAAAGAAAAAAAATAAAAGAACTTAAGAGAAATGAAGGAATCGGAAAGAGGAATTTACCTCTTGAGACTTCCTCCTTTGAGAACCTCATAAAGGGAGAGGTTTTGGTATTTTGTGGAGAATGGGAGATTTAGGGCATGGGGTAGGACCTTGGAGAGATATTTTGTCAGAATATTGGAAAGTAAAAAGGTTTGAGAGGAGTGAAGAGAAGAGGGAGTGAAGGAGGGTTTTTATAGTGGAGGAGAGAGGAAATTTCACAATAAAAAATTCATAAATTTATTATTTCCCAACAAGACAAGGAATAGTGAGTCTTCCTTGACCAAGAATAGTATTTTTATCATATGATCCTAAACCAAGTTGTCTTACATTATCATAACATCATTAATGATTCAATTAATCCATTATTTAGCATTTATTGTGAATTATCGGATTCTACAATTAATAAAAAATTCACGTATTTCAGAAAAAAACCCAACAATTCAATCTAACCATTTTTCGATGTTCAGAATCCAAAAATGAAGTCCATTTTTCAAAAATAATTTTATAAATATGATTAATTTAATATTTAATTTAAATAATAATTTATTATTAAAAACCATTTTTAAAGCATTCATTTACTTATTCTAAAATATTGGTACATCATAATTTCACTTAAATATTATTTTATGACTATCATAGGAATGTTTACTATTCATTGGGGTATTTAAATATTCATAATGGTATATTAATATTCATAAGGGTAGTTTACTATTCACCAAAAATAATAAGTTTTTCTTATCGGACCCAAAAATAAATTATTGATTGAAATCTTATATGTTAGATTTTCATAATTCCAAACACAGAAGTGAATTTTTTTTGTTTAAATGCCACATAGCACTTAGTAATTCATTATGTTGTGTTATCATGTTATTTTATGACATTTTTATAATAAGGGAAATTTCAATTGAAATCTTTGGGTCGTTACATTCTTCCCCCTTATGAAATTTCACCCTTGAAATTTCGTTTTACATTCTAGGACATAAATAAGTGAGGGTACTTATCCTTCATATCCACCTCTGGTTCCCAAGTAGCTTCTTCAAACTTTTGGTTCCTCCACAACACTTTGACAAGGTGGGTTATCTTGTTGCTTAGAACCTTATCTCTTTGGTCCAGAATCTTCATTGGCTTCTCCTCATAAGAGAGACCGTCTTCCAACTGTACAACCTCTGAGTTTAGTAAATGTGAGGGATCGAGTATGTACTTCCTCAGGAGTGATATGTGAAACACATCATGAACTCGAGTCATATTCAGAGGAAGTGCAAGCCGATAGGCCCCGACTCCTATGTGGTCAAGGATCTAAACGGGTCCAACATACCTTTGCCTTAACTTCATTTTCTTTCAAAACCACATGACTCTCTTCCATGGTGATATTAGAAGGAAGACTTTATCCCCAACGTCGAACTCCATGTCCCTTTGACGATTGTCAGTGTAGCTCTTTTGTTGACTCTGAGTAGCTTTGATGTTTTTATGGATGAATTGAACCTTCTCTGTCATATCTTGCACAAGATCAGGTCCAAGTAGATTTTTTTCTCCAACTTCATCCAAATAGGTTGGAGTTCTACATCGGTTTCTATACAGAGCTTCATACAGAGCCATCTGAATACTCAAGTGGAAGCTATTGTTGTATTAGAACTCACCAACGGGAGATGTTGATCCCATCCACCGTTGAATTCTAGAGAGCAGGCTCTTAGCAAATCTTCAAGTGTCTGAATAGTCCTTTTAGATTGGCCATTATTTTGGGGGTGATAGGCCATGCTAAAATTTAATTTAGTACTCAAATCTTGTTGAAGACTCTTCTAGAATTTAGATGTAAACCTTGGATCACGATCAAAGACAATTGAGATTGGAACACCATGAAGTCTCCCCACATTCTTCACATATATTTTTGAAATTTGTTCAAGCAAGAGGTCTTCCCGAATAGCGATAAAATGGGCTGTCTTGGTGAGTCAATCGAACACAACCCATATCACATTATTTCCTTTCGACATCTTCGGGAGACCTGTGACAAATCCCATTGTGACATTCTCCCATTTGGTCATGGGTATAGGCAATGGTTTCATCATCCCTTTTGAGTTTTTCCTCTCTGCTTTAACTTTCTGACATACCAAGCACCTTGATATACTTTCCAAAATCCCCTTCTTCATGATATCCCAACAAAAGTGTTCTCAGAGATCACGATACATCTTGGTTCTCCCAGTATGGATAGAGAATGTTAATATATGTGCATTATACAATATCCCTTTCTTTATCCTGTGTGATGAAGTAACACAAAGCCACATTTCAAACCTAATCACACCATCATCATTGATATGGAACTCTTGCAGCTTCCCTTAATTTACTGCATTGACCCTCTTTTGTAACTCCACTTCATCCCTTTGTGCTTCCTGAGTCTTCTCTTGAATGGATGGTTGCACAATCATTTGGGAAAGTTAGGTTGTATCCCCTTCCCTTATTATCTCTTAATCCATCCTTTCATATCCAAGAAGATAGGGTCTTTCTAAATCTGTAAGATGGATAGAGTAGCAGGTTATTTTATACTTAGAGCATCAACTACCTTGTTTGCCTTTTGAGGATGATAGTTAATTGAGGAATCGTAATCCTAGATTAGCTCTAACTATCTACTCTGATTCATGTTGATCTCCTTTTGTGTGAATATATACTTTAAGCTCTTATGGTCGGTGTATATGTCATACTTCTCACCATAAAAGTAGTGCCACCGGTTTTTCAAGGAAAACATCATGGTTTCCAATTGTAGATCATGCATCGGGTAGTTCTCCTCATGGATCCTCAACTGCCGTGAGGCATAGACTATCACATTACCATTTTTCATGAGTACACAACCGAAGCGTTTCTTTGAAGTATCACTGTATATCACAAAACGTTCTCTACTTTTCGGTAATGTGAGTACAGGTGCAGTGATCAGCCTTCTCTTTATCTCCTTGAAGCTTACCTCACATTCTTCCATCTAGAAAAACATTACCCCCTTCTATGTCATCTTGGTCATTGGGTTTGAAAATCGTAAAAATTTATTCACGAATTGTCGATAATACCTAGCTAGACCCAAAAAGATACGGATCTGTGTAACAGATGTTGGCCTGGGCCACTCTTCAATTGCCTTCATCTTTGAAGGGTCCATAGATATCCCATTGTTGGTGATAACATTCCCTTGGAATGATAATTACTCCATCCAGAAGCCACATTTACTATACTTTGCATAAAAATTCTCCCCTCATAAAGTATTTAATACAGTTTTTAAATTCTCCTCATTTTTCTCCTTTCTCTTGGAGCATATCATAATATCATCAATAAATAATACCACAAATTTGTCAAGGAAATCACAAAAGACTATATTAATTAAATCCATGAAAATTTCTGGAGAATTAGTGAGTCCGAAGGGCATAACTATGAGCTCATAGTGTCTATACCTTGATTGAAAGGAATTCTTTGGTATATATTCCTTCCTCACCTTTAGTTGGTGATATCCTAACCGAAGGTACAACTTAGAGAAATAACTGGCCCCATGAAGCTAATCAAACAAGTCATATATCCGTGGAAGGGGATACTTGTTCTTTATTGTGATTTTATTGAGCCCACAATAATCAATGCAGAGGTGCATTGATCCATCCTTCTTCTTGATGAATAAGACTGGAGCACCCCACAGTGAAGCACTCAGGCGTATAAAACCCTTTTCCATATTCTCCTGTAATTGCTTCTTCAGCTCTTCCAGCTCTATGGTGGACATTCTGTAAGGTTTCTTTGAGATAGGTAGAGATCTAGGGATAAGTTCAATTGAGAACTCAACATCTTGGTCAGGAGGAAGACCAGGCAACTCTTCAGGGAATACATCAGTGTAACCCCTCATGATGGCATGTCTTCAAGAATGATTCTCTCCTTTATTCCAATCATTTGAGCTAGATATGATTGCTCATAAGGCAAAAATATCCACACTTTAGAAAAAGATTCTAAAGGAGACTCATGTTCCTCCTTATACATGTAAAGAATCAGAGGATACTTCAGGATGTAAAAAGTGATCTCCCTTTCCCGACAGTTGATGTTAGCTTTGTAAAAAGATATCCAATCCATGCCCAAGATTGTGTAAAACTCCACTAAAGGAAGTATGACGAGATTTTCTGGGAGGTTCAGTCGAGAAACTTTAATTGGTTTGGAGTTATAAACCATGGATGAAGCGATTAACCCATTTTATGTTCTCACAGATAAATTTTCCTCCAAATTTTGAGGTGGTTTTTGAATAGTTCTACTAATCTCTAAAGATATGAAAGAATGCATAGAATTAGAATAAAAAAGTACGTCTTCTATTATTGATTTAATAACCAACATACTTGTCACCATGTCATTGTATAGTTCCACCTTATAAGTAGTGATAACATAAGCCCTTCCTTGTTTCCTTGGAGGTTGTTGTTGATTTCCTCTGAAAACCCTCATCTTAGGGAAATTTTTCACATAATGACCATGATCCTTGTAGTTTTAAAACTTCACTATAGGCTGAGTGTTGATATAAACCTTCCTTTCTTCTTCCAAATTAGTGGGATTTTTCATATCCCTTTGACAGTTCTTGGCTAGATGACCAAACTTTCCACATTTGAAGCAATTCTTAGTTCCTTTTAGATAGTAACCAGGATGCTTCTTCCCAAAGGTTTTGCAAAGGGTAAAGTGAGGCTTTTTTCTATCATGGGATTTGTTTGATGAACCACCCATGTTGATCTCCATTTTCTGCTTCTTGTCACTAGTCCTATGAGACCATTGAGAGTCTCCAATCTCCATTTCAACCTTGAGGGCACACCGAACAATATCCTAATAACTTTTGATGTCTCGAATTGCCAAAATTTTTCATAGAATCAGCTTTAGTCCACTAAATAATCGATCCACCTTACTTTTGGTGTTAATGAAAAAGCCAGAGGTATACCTTGAAAGCCTTGTAAAGTTTTCTTCATATGCCCTGATGGACTCATCTTCCTTATTCTTGAGTATGAGAAACTCTCTCTCCATTTTGAGATGTAGGGTTTGAGGAAAATATTTGTTGAAAAACATCCTCTTAAATTCCTCCCAATCCAAGGAATCAATTTCCTCTTAGGACTTTGTATTCTTGATCAGTGTCCACCACTGATCAGATTCCCCATAAAAATGATAGACTGCCAGTTCAACCTTCTCTTCTTTTAAGCACTGGAGAATGGAGAATATCTTTTCAATGATGTTAATCCATTGTTCCGTGAGGAGGGGATCAGAAGATCTGCTAAACATGGGAGGCCTTTCCGCATGAAGGATTAGATGGAAACTTTCTCTTTTATTGGAGGAGGAGGTAATTCCACATGATTCAAGTTATTATTCATAACTCCAGCCAACTGAGCAAGTACTATCATGTAGTTGTGATCACCCGCTCTCGTCATATCAGGAATATCATTAAGACAATCTTCACATTGCCTATAAAATTTGTTGTTGGAACATGTTCTTCTATTTCCCACTATTAACTAATAAAATGAACGTATAATTGGAGGTCTTGAATACATAGCCTGTGAGCATAAAAAGGAAAATCTAAACATAAAAGGGTAAACTTATAAAGAATAAGTACATCCTAACTTTTAATTCCTTAGATTAAAACCTATGTTATCCTTGATATATTTCTTGACTTATATTCTTATGGTCTTTTTTGTCCCTTAATAATGGTTTGTACTAAGCTCATAAATCTACCAAGGCATATCCCCCAGGAGTGTCATAACCAAGAGTGTATAAAGGCCCATTCTCATGTACTAGGATACCCCGAGTCGAGCCCAAAACTCCTTGTCGGATTTTCCACTCCTAGTTACATCTGTTCCAGAGCCACCTCTACCTACTCGTATCCTGACAAGGATGTATTTTCTTGATAAACCACTTACTCTATACTTTCCAAAATTTAGGGATTTTTTATTATACTTCATATAATACTTAATGTTCTCAATAAGGATCTCTATTCTAAATATCCAAAAATAACTAGACCATCCTCTGATACCACCTATAGTGACCCAAGCCTTTTACATATAACATTACATGATTTTAAGCATAGTTACTCATCAGAGAACAATCCAAGGATCGTTAATCTAGTGTCTTGGAAAACTAGGTACATATAACATAAAACATTGGGAAAAACAATTCTTTATTTAATCTCCATAAAGATCACATAACTTCCTTTGAGCACTTACATCTTCATAGGGTACCCTGGGGAACACATGAATAAAGGGGTGAGCTGAAAAGCCCCGCAAGGTAATGAACATAAGGATACATCTTAGGAACATGAGTTAGGAGACATGACATAAAGATAGCCAAATCATGGAACTTATGAAATCATATCATATAATCATGGGTTTATATAAACATGGAATCCTATAAATGTGGATGAATCATAAAACATTTCTTTAGTACGGGTCAAGGCTAACCGCCAATCCCGTTTCCCATTTTAGTATGAGTCAAGGCTAACCGCCAATCCCATTTCACATCACATCTCATGCGACCTAACTTTACCCAATGAATTGGATCTCTATCTGGGTTCACCCATCTCAAAATTTTCATGAATATTCTTTCCACATAAATATTCTTACCACATAAATAATCATACATAATCAATTGTTCATAAACATAAGGTTACCCATGGAGAGAATTTGGTACCACAATCATGACATAAAGCATAACCAATGAGTGTATCATGAAAATGTCCATGAAAGAAAGATATTAGAAAATATATAGACTTAATAAGGTAATATAGGCATATAACATGGTAGGTGGTAAAAAATATAAGTGACATCATATAAGAGATGTATTGGAGAAACATTAGCATTAAAAACTTTTTGTGCGGTTTTAAGAAAAATACTACAGAGATATTAAAATAGTAATGTGGACATTTTTTATATAAAACCATAATTTAACAAAGAATTTTTTCATAATAAAATACTGATTTTATAAATATAGTGCTATCTTAAAACAGAGGATATAGTGCACTTGAAATCGGGTAAAAGTTCAGAAAGTTCCTTTAAAACGAGTGTGCTTATTAGGAAGTATCGAGGAGGGATTCAATTAAAAGCATGTATATCCCTAAAAGATAATGAGATATGGATCTTGGAACATGATTTTGGAGTATATAAATAGAATGTAGATGTTTTACATAAAAATAAAATATAACAACATTTTGGTAAAAATAAAGATAGAGCAACCTGAAGGAATAACATAAGTTCGGGTATAATCCATTACGGTTTATCAGCATGGTATCGAGTGTAATTAAGAGGGATTGATGATAGATATAACGGGTTTATCATCACTTATAAAACATTAGGGTAGTATGTGGGAGGTGAGAAAATATACCCCATCACTTGGTATTACTAAAAAAACATATCATAGAGAACAATCTTGATTAAGAGTGAAAAGGAGATGATCCCTTACCTTAAATCCATTGGTGTTCTCCACTTGTTATTAAAGACCTGAATAAAAAAATTAGGCATAATAATTAATAATTCCAGAACCTATTCTATATTTTATTGATTTATTATAACCCTTTTTAGTTCATCAAAGGCCTTTATGATTAGTTATAAGGATTAATTTCTTTGTTTGGGATTGTTTGTTTACTTGGTTTTAAAAGATCGGTTTACTTATATTCATGATCAGATTAACATGAAAGATGGAATTGGTTGTATAGAAATGAATTTATATGATATTATTGAACATTACAAATAATAAATGGTTTTATATTTAATTTTTTTACATATAGTGAAGTCGAATTGTTATATAAAACCAAAGTGACAACCGTTTTTGTTAATTGTTTGGTTTCATTACAAAGAACATATTTTTCTTTATAACTTAATACCATTTGTACAAAAGATTAAAGAATAAAAATAAGATATATGACATATATATATTATGGTTAAACCATAACAAAAATGGTTTCATAACCAGATTTGATGATGATAATAGAAATTGATAAACCGTTATCCTTGAATGTGCTAAATTAGCACATCTCAAACGGTGCTTTCATTTCTTTCAAATAAAAGGTGAGGAATGGATAGAAGATAAAGAAGTATCCAATTAGAATAATAGAATTCTAGTACATGTATGATACTGGAGTTATCATACCATATGGCTGAAGGGAGGTGAGGAAAGAAAAAAAAATAAAAGAACTAAAAAGAAATGAAGGAATTGGAAAGAGGAATTTACCTCTTGAGACTTCCTCCTTTGAGAACCTCTTAAGGGGAGAGGTTTTGGTATTTTGAGGAGTATGGGAGATTTTGGACGTGGGGAAGGACCTTGGGGAGAAATTTGAGAAGAATATTGGTAAGGAAAAAGGCTTTAGAGGAGTGAAGATAAGAGGAAGTGAAGGGGAGTTTTTATAGTGGAGGAGGGAATTTCACAATATAAAATTCATTAATTTATTATTTCCCCACAAGACAAGTAATAATGAGTTTTCCTTGACTAGTAATAGTATTTTTATCATGTGATCCCAAAAAAAGCGTTCTTAAATCATCAAAACATCATCAATGACTCAATTAATCCATTATTTTGCATTTATTGTGAATTATCAGATTCTACTATTCATAAAAAATTCAAGTATTTTAGAAAAAACCCAAAAATTAACTCTATCCATTTTTTGACGTGTAGAATCCAAAAATGAATTCCATTTTTCAAAAATAATTTTCTAAATATGATTAATTTAGTATTTAATTAAAATCATAATTTATTATTTAAAACTAGTTTTAAAACATTCATTTACTAATTCTAAAATATAGGTACATCATAAATTCACTTGAATATTATTATAAGACTGTTATAGGTAAGGATACTATTCAGTAAGGTATTTAACTATTCATAAGGGTATGTTACTATTCACAAGGGTATGTTACTATTTTCCAAAGAAAATAAGTTTTTCTTATCAGACCCAAAATAACTTACTGATTGCAATCTTGTATATCAGATTTTTGAAATTCCAAACACAGAAGTGACAAAATTATGTTTAAATTCCACTTATAACTTAGTAGTTAATTATGTTGTGTTTTCATGTTATTTTATGACATATTTATAAGAAGGGAAATTTCTATTGAAAACTTTGGGTCATTATATTTTCCTCAACAAGTTCTGGGCCAATGAGTTTTCTTTCACCCATATCATCCCAACAAGTTGGGTGCGATATCTCTTTCCATATAATGCTTCATATGGTGCCATCTGAATACTTGAATGGAAGCTATTTTTATAGGAAAATTACACCATAGGTAAATATTGATCCCACATACCTTGAAATTCAAGTGAGAAAGATCTCAACATGTATTCTAAGGCTTGAATATTCCGTTTTGATTTTCCATCAGTTTCAGGGTGGTAGAAAGTGCTCAAAAGAAGTTTAGTATCTAGGGATTTATGAAGACTTTTCCAGAATCGTGATGTAAAATGGGGATAAGGATCATAAACAATCGATAGGGATACTCCCTGAAGTCTTACAAAATCATTAATATATAGTCTTTCCATACATTCAAGTGTTAAATCTTCTCTTTTAGCAAGAAAATGTGCTGACTTGGTAAGATGATCAACAATGACCCATATTGCATCATTCCTTCTATGAGTCTTTTGTAGCCCCATGAAAAAGTCCATTGTAATATTATCTGATTTCCATTCAGGTATGGGAAGAGGTTTCATGAATCTTCCAGGTTGTTTCCTTACAGCTTTCACTTGTTGAAAAACCATACATCTTGACACAAAATAAGAAATCTCTCTCTTCATGTGGTCCCACCAATGTTTTTTCAAAACATTATACATATTGGTAATCCCAGGGTGTATAGGGAAATTGGAGCAATGCGCATTATCTAAAAACTTCCATTTTAGATCAGGTAAGTTAGGAACACAAAGTCTCTTCCCAAATTTCAAAATTTCATCTTCATATATGAAATCACTCAATCTCCCATCATTTACAGCTTTAATAATATTTTTAAACTCCTTATAATCAGTTTGAGAAATATTTATCCTTTTATAGTAAATATATTTTGGTAACCATTTGGAAAAGTATTGATGTTTCACCTTCCATGGTTATTTCCATATCCATCATTACAAGATCCATGAAAATAGGATCCCTTTCAACTCTCATCTTGTTCAAAACTTCATGATCCTTTCTACTCAAATCATCTACCACCTTATTTGCCTTCCCCTGGTGGCAGTGTATAGTGAAATAATAATCCTTGAGTAGTTTAAAACATTTTCTTTGACTCAGGTTGAGTTATTTATATGAGAAAATATACTTTAAACTCTTGTGATCAGTATAAATATCACATTTCTACCATAGAGATAGCGTCCTTATATATTCAGAGAAAATATTACAGCTGCTAACTCAAAACCACGGGTGAGATAGTTTTTCTCATGAAATTTTAGCTGTCGTGATGCATAGGTAATAAATATATCATTCTATATAGGGTCACAACCAAGTCCTTTCTCTGAATCATCATTATAAATAACGAACTCATCATTCCATGATGGTAGAGTCAAGATAGAAGCATTGACTAATCTTCTCTTAAGTTCTTCAAAACATTATTCACACTATTTTTTCCATAAAAATTTAACCCCTTTACATGTGAGCTTGGTTAATGGGTTAGCCAACTGGTCAAAATTTTGGACGAAATGATGATAATAACCTGCTAAACCATTAAAACTAAGCACCTCAGTTATACTCTTCGGTGCTATCCATTCTTGGATTGCCTTGGTTTTTGAAGGATCAACATATATTATATCCTTAGAGACAATATATCCAAGAAAAGAAATATCTTGAAGCCAGAATTCACACTTTCTAAACTTTCCATATAATTCATTTCTTCCAAGAGTCTTTAGAATAATGTGTATGTAATTTTCATGATCTTTGTAGCTTTTGGAGCATACCATGATATCATCAATAAATACCACTACAAAATCATCAATATATTCCTTGAAAACTTTATTCATTATATCCATGAAGATAGAGGGTACATTAGTCAATCCAAAAGGCATTATTATAAACTCTAAATGCCCATACCTGGTTCAAAATGCTATTTTCAGAATGTCTTCCTTCTTCACACACAACTGATGATATCCAAATCAAAGGTCAATCTTTGAAAAATATTGAGCTCCATGAAGTTGGTCGAATAAATCATCAATGTGGGGTAGGGGATACTTGTTCTTTATTGTTATAGCATTGATCTCACTGTAGTCAATGCACAAGCTCATATATCCATATTTTTTCTTAAAAAACAGATAGGGGCTCCCCATGGGGAAACACTAGGGAGAATAAATCCCTTATTACTTAATTACTCTAGTTTTTCTTTATTTACACTAATTCCACAGTGGCCATTCTATAAGGGGTCTTCGATATGGGCCTTAAACAAGGAATTAAATAAATGGAAAACTTAATTTCTAATTCTAGAGGATGTCTAGGTAAATCCTTAGAAAACACATCGCCATATTATTTCACAATAGGTATGTCTTCTATTTGTACATTATTTTCCTCACCCATAATTATTTCATTCTCATCCTCCCAAATAATTTAATCTAGAAGAGCTATTGGGGGTGGATCTAGATAAGAATCCGATGGTGACATTTCTACTCTAAAGATAAGGTACTCCTTATCATCACCGAGAATTGTAACCTCCTTCTTACAATAAAATTTCACCTCATTGTCAGAAATCCAATTCATACCGAATATTATAAAAAAATCAATCATGGGTATGATGATTGGATCAGTAGATAAATATCATTTATATGACTTAATGGGTACTGATTCACAAAACTTTGTTGCAATGATACTTATCTTAGGTGTTTTGACTGACAACTCCCTTGTTCAATCAAATTGGAAATATCTAATTTTCTTCACAAACTGGGAAGATATGAAAAAATGCGATAATCTAGAATCAAATAAAGCATTGGATAAACATGAGGAAACCATTAAATTACCTACCACCGTGTATTTCTGAGCATCAACCTCTACAGTAGTGATTGCATAATATTGTCCTTGATCCCTTGGATTTTATGAGGTACGTTTCCTTGGAACTTAAGACATTTATTTGAATAATTCCTCTTTTCTCTATAATTATAGCATTCAACATTGACAGCCTCTTTCTTCCTCTTGTAATCACGAGCTTGGTGGCCTTTTTCACCACACCTGTAATAGACTCTCACTCCCTTCAAGAAAGTATGGGGGTGTTTCTTCCCACATTTACTATAGTATGGATATTCAAATTTTCACTTATTCCCCTAATTTCCATTTCTATAGTGTTCAATAGATCTCTTATTCTCCTAATTTTCTTTAAAGTTGTAAGACTTAGAAAATTATTCTTCTATCTTGATAGCACTTGAGATAATATATCCGTATGATAAGAATTATTGTGAGACTAATGGTCCCTAAGGAGAAATGGTTTTAACCCATGAAATAATCGATCAATCTTACTCCTTCAGTTACGTATATAATCTGCAACATAACATGTTAACCTTGGTAAATTTAGCCATGTATTTTGCGACATTCTCATCCTCCTTTTTCCTGAGACTCCAAAATTACCTTTCTATATCCGCTCGATGGTCACGAGGAAAATATTTTTATAAGAAAATATCTTTAAAATCACTCCATTCCATATTTGATACTTCATCATCTTCCTTTGTGTTTTGAATTAATGCCTACCATTGATCTGCATCTTCCGTGAGGTGATAAACTACCATGAGAACTTTTTCCCTTTCGCAACTCCTCAAGGAATGAAATATTTTCTCTAAGGAACTTATCCATTGCTCGACTACAAATGGATTTTTAGTCCCATTGAATTTTTGAAGTTTTTTCCTCATGAATCAGTCTAACATGAATCCTGCATGCAGTGGATCAGAGATCTCCATACGGGTAAGGTTGTTACTGAAAACATGAGTGGGTTGTCCTAGTATAGTGATAAGCTAATCAGCACCAGTTACATCACCAACTACACTATAATTATATTGAGTAGGAGGGAAATCCCTACATGTATCATGTACATTGATACAGTTTCCATTCCTTCCACTAGGAACCATTTGTAAATAATGGCATACAATAGATTAGTTTATGAATCGCATTACAAAATTCCGAACATGTAAAACACTTAACATAAATTGAATAGTTTATAGATATAATCCATAATCATAAAAATGTTTTCTTTGAGGAGGTATATAATCATAAATCCATCATAATTGTTTGTAAAGAAAATGAGAAATATTCTAAGTATTTCTCCCGGGAGTGTCATAACCAAGAGTGCAGCAAGGTCCATTGTCGTGCACCAGTTCCCATTTGAGTCTAGCTCAAAGTGGTGTTTTCAAGTTTTACCCCTAGGTACATCTATGTTAGATCCACCTCTACTTGATCATATCCAGACAGGGATGTATTTCTAGGAAAATTCACAAAATCTCAATAGTACCAAAATTCTTGGAAGTTCTTATATACTAATCCTCAAAATCAATCTTAGGGTAACATTCTCTAATCAGAGTTTTTTTTCTAAATCTAGTTTCCAATGTTTGTACTAAACTTTTACTGATACCAACTATAATTCTCCAACCCTAGTTACCCTGAGTTGATTCTTTATTATATAACATTTTTATGATATAAGGAATCATGTCCCGAAAGACCAATCAGTTTAGTATCCTTGGAAGTACTAGATACATTCATAAGTTTTACATTACATTATAAAATGAAAAACAACAACAACATTGTATCCATTAATAGAATTCATATCCCTTAGAATATCTTTGCAGGCTAGTCATAATATACTTCTTTGAATCCTGGAAAAAATAAAACATATAAAGGGGTGAGATCAGATGCTCAAAAAGGATAACAATATAGCTAAAACTTTCATAAATAAGCATAAAAATTTAAGGAAATGTCTAAGACTAAAACATAAGCCTTTAAAACATAAAATTCTGCATAATATGGCCAATATAAATCAAATAATTCCATTTACTTATTCACATAGATATTCTACTAGTCGAATAATCACATGCAATATCAATATCCAATTTCTTAATGATAGAATGCATAATGTCGGACTTCATAACCACATATTCAAGGCCTTATGCCAATACTACACATAAGATTTTTTTTCAAGGCCTCATTCCAAGACACTTGTTTGTTTCATGAGACCTATTGATGCATTGAGGAGCTATATCGGGCTCCACCCATCACCTATTAAGTCCAGTGCATTATCCTAATGAAAAGATTTAAACATTACATAAAAATTTATATTAAAACTAGCTTATGAAGTGTCAAAACTTTTTCCATAAACTATGAATTGTGTAAAAATAACACATCCATAGTAAAACAAATCACAAAACTTTCAATACTATATTGAAGTTTTGTATCATAATAAATCAACTTCAAACAAGCTTAAAATCCATCAAAGGATGTTGACATAGATGAAATCAAAACTTTTTTTTAGAGAAATATCTCTTTCAATTTTGAAACAATTTAAAAGTTATATAATTATAAAATAAAACATTTATTATGAAAATATTCTTATAATCTTGTATGGGAAGCTTCGACAATGACATAATGGCAGAAAATATCCACACCCATCGTATAAGTTAAAAAAAGACATTCTTACCTTAATTTTGTCGAAAAGGTCATAAAGTACCTTCTTTGGAAAACGACGGAAAGATTCCTTTAAAAACATATATATGGTCAAATAAGGGTATAAATTACTTTAACAAATATTATAGTTAATATTAAAAATCTATTGAATTAAATTTTAAAGAAAACATGGATGTGGGTCATAAAGAGTTCCCATTAGATACTTACGTATTAACAACCTCAAATAAGTAAAGAGATTGTAGAATTAAGCCTTACCTTTACTTTTCCTTGGTAAAGGGTATGTTAACCTCTTATATAAAAGTTAAATAATGTTTATTAAATTATAAAATAACTATATACATAAATATGATATCATATATGATCCTCTAATATTGATCTGTTAATAATATTTCAGTAGTATCATCATTCCGGGTGTTAAATGATTTGTTTTAATTTATATGATTGGATACGTAAGACTTTTGTGTTATGGATAATATGTATTTGATTCATATAAATAATATTATTATGTTCATAAAAATTATTTTTATTCATCAAATGAAAATTATTCTTGAATGGTTATGATGGGGAAATGAATCTCATCTCGTTCGTGGAGACAATAATTCACATGTACGGACGAGCGACAATATCATTATATTGATAGAGAAATCATATGTAATTGGATGATATATCATAAATATAGAATCATTATAATGTTATATATTTAATTTACCTTAGTTATACTCATTATTATACCCATCCAAATAATGAAGTGTTTGAATAACCAACTACACCATGATGCGAAGACGGTAAGCCGTACGTGCGCATGTATGGTGACTTTGTCATTCATATAATGGATAGAATAATGAATATGGTTGTACCATTTTTATAATAACATTAAAGTATATAGAATATACTGGATTTATTATTTTAGAATGGAAACCACAAAGAAAGAGGAAGCGGAAGAATAAAATAACTTGAAAGAGGTGATGAAATATTTACCTCTTCTTCGGGTTATTCCTTGTGATTTGATCAAAAGGGATCTTTAGGTTGAATGTATGACTAAATAAAGGACTATAAAATGAAGGGAGGAAAGTTGGGAGGATATTTGGGAAGGTTTTGTCCTTGCCAAATGGATTTGGAGGTGTGAAATTAAGAGAATGAGAAGTGCCCTTTTACAAGAGAGGTGAGGGTCACTTTAGGAAAATGCTTGAAATATTATTTTATAATAAAATAATTTTCAATTTATAATGGATCAAAAATGATTTATTTAGAGGATAAGGTGGGGATGGGTTGAAAACCTCTCAGAAAAAGGTTTTATATAGTTTTAGGTCACCATATTAACATTATATTTTCGATTTAACTCTTAGTTAAATAGTTTGACATTTACCATATCTCTTTGTATTTTTATATTATATAGTAAATAAACTTACTATAAACTACCAAGAGAACCCCAAGTGGTTCATTATTAATATATATGACCTTATATAAGTCTTTTGGCCTATCCTTAGATTTTTATGAATATTATATTGATTAATAATATAGTATTTGTTTTAAAATCTCAACTATGTCAATTTTGACACTATTTAGTATTTGATTTTTTTTGATAGCCATTAAAAATTTATCACTAAGAATAAAATTTATTTAACCAACTATATCATGTCATATTAACCTAGAAAATTTTTGTAATTCATCATAAGTCTCAAATTATATTTATTTTGATATTTATAATATCAATTATTTTAATCTTCCATTAATAAGGCAATTACCGCATCATCATTGTGTCATAAATAAATTTAATTATTTAATATATAAAAATTATAAATAAAATACCGTTATGTAGGAAATATTTTTATCTTTATAATATATATTTACAGTCTAATTTATATTATGTATAACCCTAATTTAAAAATGGTTTAGTTATTAAACTTTGAATTTAACACTTTTAACTCTTCTTTAAATAGAATAATAATAAATATCATAATCTAATCCAAGTGGACTAAATGGGGTCATATTTTATTATTAAGTTTGTTTTTGGTTTAATTAAACTTATCCAATATAACTAGGACATGTTCTAGGGTAATTATAATATCATTTTTACCCTTAATTACCCAATTTACCTTTAAGCGTGGTAAATAAAAGTCAAAAGTTACTATTCACCAAAAATTATTTTCATCTTATTGAACAAAATTTTACTTACTAATATGAACTGTGTCTCTAGGATTTTTGAAATTAAACTCACAGATGCAGTAAAATTAAGTTTTATACAAATTTATAAATGCGCCTAGGAGGTGGGCAAAAGACAATAAAAAGTTTAATAAAATTATTATATATCTAAAATTATTATAAAATGAATCCAATGAATTACATTGAACTTATATAGGTATTATGTATCTATTTTGATCAAAAATAAATTTAAATAAAATAAATAATTATTTAAATAAAATATAGGTTTTAACCAATAACGCAATGTTTTTCACTATTCATCAAAAATTGAATGTTTTCATAAAAATACCAAAAATTTACTATAAGATAATTTTCTATATTCTAAAATCAAAAATGAAGTTCATTTTGGAAAATAAAATTTATAAAATTTCAAAAAGTGGGTATTACTATTCATAACGGCTAGTTTGATTGGTCACAGTGTGTTAGAATCTTGAAATTGCGTAAAATGCAAGCTATTGCATTATTCTAAGGGAAAGGTATTGTGGAAGCTTGTGGTTTTACATTCTTCCCTCCTTCAAATAATTTAGTCCTAAAAAATTTCAAGAACAATACTGCACAAAAAAAATATGGGTGTTTTTTCATCATAAGTTCCTTTGGTTCTCACGTTGTCTCTTCCATCTTATATCTTCTCCATTGAACTTTTAATAGATGAGTCGTATGATTTATCAGCACTAGTTCCCTGGTATCAAGAATTTTTATAAGATCTTCATAATAAGACAGATTAGTTTATAGTTCAATTTCCTCATAGGTGAGTACATGTGTTGGGTCAAGCATGTATTTTCTCAACAATGATACATGGAACACATCATGATATTTGGAGATATGTGGAGGCTTTTCCAAATGATAAGATACAACTCCAATTCGTTCTATAATTTCGAAAGGTCTGATGTAACTGGGACTCAATTTACTCTTCTTACCAAAATGTATAACACTCTTCCATGAAGATACCTTCAAGAAAACATGGTCTCTTACTTGAAATTCTAAATCCTTCCTTCAGTTATCGACATAGATCTTTTTCTTAATTTGGGCTTCTTTGTAGTGGGGTTGGATAATATTCACTTTTTCCATTATTTCCTCAATAAGTTCTGGGCCTACAAGTTTTCTTTCACCAACATCATCTCAACAAGTTGGTGTGCAACATCCCTTTCTATATAATGCTTCATATATGGAGCCATCTGAATACTTGAATGGAAGCTATTATTATAGGAAAATTCTCTGAGTGGTAAATATTGATCCCACATACCTTGAAAGTAAAATGAGAAATATCTCAACATGTCTTCTAAGGTTTGAATAGTCCTTTCTAATTTTCCATCAGTTTGAGGGTGGTAGGCAGTGCTCAAACGAAGTTTAGTATCCAGGGCTTTCTGAAGACTTTTCCAAAATCTTAATGTAAAACAGTAATCACGATCAGAAAAAATAAATAGCGGTACTCTATGAAGTCTTTCAACTTCATTAATATATATTCTTTCTATACGTTCAAGTGTTAAATCATCTGTTATAACAATAAAATGTGATGACTTGGTAAGATGATCAACAATGACCCTTATTACATCATTCCTTCTAGGAGTCTTTGTTATCCCCATGAAAAAGTCCATCTTAATATTATCTGATTTCCACTCAGGTATGGGAATAGGTTGAATAACTCTTCGAGGTTGTTTCATTACAACTTTCACTTATTAAAAAACCATACATCTTAACACAAAATAAGAAATACCCCTCTTTATATTATCCCACCAAAAATGTTTTTTCAAATCTCTATACATCTTGGTTCTCCCAGGGTGTATAGAAAAATTGGAGCGGTAAGCATCATCCAACAATTCCCTTTTTAGATTTGGTATGTTAGGAACACAAATTATCTTCCCAAATTTCAAAATTCCATCTTTATATATGAATTCATTCAATATCCCATAATTCACAGCATTAATCTTCTTTTGAAACTCCTCATCATCAGTCTAAGCACTCTTTATCCTTTCTAGTAAATATGGTTTGGTAAGAATTTGAAAAATTATTGATGTTCCACCTTCCATGGTTATTCCCATATACGTATTTACTATATCCATGAAAATAGGATCCCTTTCAACTCTCATCTTGTTTAAAACCCCATGATCCTTTCTAATCAAAGAATCTGACACCCTATTTTCCTTCCCTAGGTGGTAGTGTATAGTGCAATCCTAATATTTTAGTAGTTCAAGCCATCATCTTTTGCTTATGTTGAGTTATTTCTGTGAGAAAATATACTTCAAACTCTTGTGATCAATATAAATATCACATTTTTCACCATAGAGATATTTTCTCTATATCTTCAGATAAAATATTAAAATTGCTAATTCAAGATCATGAGTTGAATATTTTTTCTCATGAATTTTTAGATATCGTGATGTATAGGCAATAACTCTATCATTCTGCATAAGGACACAACCAAGTCCTTTCTTTGAAGCATCACTATAAATAACAAACCCATTGTTCAATGATGGTAGAGTCAAGATAGGAGTGTTGATTAATATTCTCTTCAAATATTTGAAACATTCTTCACACTCTTATTTCTATACAAATTTGACCCCTTTACGTGGGAGCTTGGTTAATGGGTTAGCCAACCGGGAAAAATTATGGATGAAACATCGATAATAACCTGCTAAACCAATAAAACTGCGTACCTTAGTTATAATCGTTGGTGCTAGCCATTCTTGGATTTCCTTGGTCTTTGAAGGATCAATAGATATTCCATCCTTAGAGACAATATGGCCAAGAAAAAAATATCTTGAATTTAGAATTCACATTTTCTAAACTTCCCATATAATTCATTTCCTCTAAGAGTCTTTAGAATAATGCACTAGTGATTTTAATGATCTTTGTAGCTTTTGGAGTATACCAAGATAACATCAATAAATACCACTATAAAGTCATCAATATATTCCTTGAAAAATACATTCATTAGATCCATGAAGGCAGAGGGTGTAATGGTAAATCCAAACGACATTACTATAAACTCGTAATGCCCGTACCTGGTTCAAAATGCTATTTTTGGAATTTCTTCTGTCTTCACACACAAATGATGATATCTAAATCTAAGGTCAATATTTGAAAAATATTGTGCTCCATGATGTTGGTTGAATAAATCATCAATGTGAGTTAGGGGATACTTTTTCTTTATTGTTATATCATTGATCTCCCTATAGTCAATGCACAACCTCATAGATCCGTCTTTCTTCTTAACAAAAAGGATAGGGGCTCCCCATGGAGAAACACTATGGAGAATAAATCACTTATAACTTAATTCATCAACTTGTTTCTTTAGTTCCAATAATCCTATTGTGGACATTCTATAAGGGGTCTTTGATATGGGCCTTGAACCAAGAATTAAATCAATGGAAAACTCAATTTCTCGTTCTGGAGGATGTCCATGTAAATCCTTTGAAAAGACATCAACATATTCTTTCACAATAGGTACATCCTCTATTCAAACATTTTTTTACTCACCCATAATTATTTCATTTTCATCCTCCTCAATAATTGAATTTAGTAGAGCTATTGGGTGTGGATCTAGATAAGAATCAAATGGTGACATTTCTCCTCTAAAGATAAGGTACTCCTTATCATCATCAAGAATAGTATCCTCATTCTTCTTAGAATAAATTTTCACATCATGGATCAAAATAAAATCCATACTAAGGATTATATAAAATTAAATCATGGTTATGATGATTAGATCAGCAGATAAATATCATTTATATAACTTAATGGGGACTCATTCACAAAACTTTATTACAGCGATACTTCCCTTAGGAGTTTTGACAAACAACTCCCTTGTTAAATCAAATTGAAAATATCTAATTTTCTTAAAACTCTGGGAAGATATGAAGTAATGCAATGATCTAGAATCAAATAAAGCATTGGATAATCATGAGGAAACCATTAAATTACCTGCCACCATGTCTTTTGGAGATTCAACCTCTATAGTAGTGATTACATAAGATTTTCCTCGATCCCTTGGCCTTTTATGGGGCAAGATTCCTTGGTGCTTATGACATTAATTTGTATAATTACCCTTTTCTATATAGTTATAACATTAAACATTGACAACCTCTTTCTTCCCCTTATAATCATGAGCTTGGTGGCCTTTTTCACCACACTTGTAATAGACTACCATTACCTTCAGGCAAGTACCAGTGTGTTTCTTACCAAATTTACCACAGGATGGATATTCAAATTTTCCCTTCTTCCCCTTATTTCTATTTCTAGAGTGTTCAGTATATCACTTCTTCTCCTGCTTTGGTTTAAATTCGTAAGAATTATAGAATTATTTTTATGTCTTGGTAGCACATGAGACAATATCTTCGTATGATAAGAATGATTTTGAGACAAATGGTCACTAGAGAAATGGTTTTAACCCATAAAAGAATAAAAACTTCTTACTCCATGGGTTACATATATAATCTGCAATATACCTTTCTAATCTTGTAAAGTTAGCCTCGTATTTTTTGACATTATCATCCTCCTTTCGTCTCAGACTCAAAAAATTTCGTTCTATATCTGCTCAATGGCCATGACGAAAATATTTTTATAAGAAAATATCTTTAAACTCACTCCATTATCTATTTTATACTTCATCATATTCCTCTGTGTTTTGAATCAATGACCAGCCTTGATCTGCATCTCCCGTGAGGTGATAAACTGCCATGAAATTTTTTCCCCTTTCGATACTCCCCACAACATGAAATATTTTCCCTAAGGAACTTATAAATTGCTTGGATAAAAGTGTATTTGTAGTCCCATTGAATGTTTGTGGTTGTTTCCCCATGAATTGGTCTGATATTGATCCTCCATATTGTGGATCAGGGTGCTCCATACGGGTAAGGTTATTATTCATAACCTGAGTGAGTTGTCCCAGAATGGTGATAAGCTGGTCAGAACCAGTTGCATCACCAACTCCACTATAATTATCTTGAGTATGAGGGAAATAACTACATGGATTACATATTTTTATATGGTTTCCATTCTTTCCACTAGGAACCATTTCTAAACAATGACATATAATAGATTAGTTTATGAATTGAAAAATATAATTCCGAACTTGTGAAACAGTTAACATAAATTGAATAGTTTATGGATATAAACTATAATAATAAAAATGTTTTCTTTGAGGAGTAATATATTCATAAATCCTTTGTAATGGTTTGTAAAGAAAATGAGAATCATCCTAAGAATATCCTTCGGGAGTGTCGTAACCAAGAGTGCTGCAAGGCCCGTTGTCGTGCAACAGTTCTCGTTCGAGTCTTTCTCAAAGCAGTGTTTTCAGGTTTTACCCCTAGGTAAATCTATGCCATATCAACTTATACCTAGTTGTATCCATACATGGATGTATTTCTTGTAAAACTCACAAAATATCTATAGCACCAAAATTATAGGAAGTACTTCTATACTAATCCTCAAAATGTATCTTAGGGTAACGTTCTCTAATAAAATATTTTTTTAAATCTAATTTCCAAGGTTTGTATTAAACTTACACTAATACCAAATGTAACACCATTACCCCATTTACCTAGAATCAGTGCTTTATTACATAACATTAGCCTGATAAAATGAATCATGTCCGGAAAGATAGATTAATTTAGTAGCCTTGGAAGTACTAGATACATTCATAAGTTGTACATTACATTATAAAATGAAAGAAACAACAACATTGTCTCCATTGACCACATTGATATCCCTTAAACTATCTTGGTAGGTTATTTTTAATATACTTCTTCGCATCCTGGAAAAAATAAAACATAGAAAGGGGTGAGCTCAGATGCTCAGTAAGGATAACAATATAGCAAAAACTTTCATAAATTAGCATAAACATTTAAGGAAATGTATAAGACTAAAACATAATCCTTTTAAACATAAAATTATGCATAATATGGAAAATATAAATCAAATAATTCCATTTAATTATTCACATGGATATTCTACTAGTAGAATAATCACATGCAATATAAATATCCAATTTCATAATGATGGAATGTATAATGCCATACTTCATAACCACATAGTCAAGGACTTGTGCCAATACTACAAATAAGATTTTTTCAAGGCCTTTTTCCAAGAAACTAGTTTTTATCCTGAGACCTACTGATGCATCGAGGAGATATAGCGGGCTCAAACCATCACTTACTAAGTCCAATGCATTCCTCATATGAAAAGGTTTAAAAATAACAGAAACATTTGTATTAAAATTAGAATAAAAAATGTCAATACTTTATCTTTAAACCAAGAATGGTGTAAACATAACACATCCACAATCAAGCATATCACAAAACCATCAATACAATGTAGAATTTTTGTATCATAGTAAATAAACTTCAGATAAGCTTAAAATCCATCAAAGGATGTTGACATAGATGAAATCAAAACTTTTTTTATAGAAATATCTCTTTATATTTTGAAATAATTTCAAATTCATATAATTATAAAATACAAAATTTATTTTTAAAATATTATTAAAAGCTTGTATGGGAAAATTCGACGATGATATAAAGACGGAAAATATCCACACCTGCCGTATAATTTTAAAAAAGACATTCTTAACTTAATTTTGTTGAAAAGGTAATAAAGTACCTTGATTGGAAAATGACGGAAAGATTCATTTTAAAACATATATGGTAAAATAAGGGTATAAATGAATTTAAAACATAGTATAGTAAATAATAAAAATGTTTTTAATTACATTTTTAAGAAAACATGGATGTGGATGATAAAGAGGTCCCATTAGATACTTTACATATTAACAACCTTAGATAAGTAAAGAGATTATTGAATTAACCTTTACATTGTACTTTTTCTTGGTGGAGGGTATGTTAAACTCCTGTATAATAGTTAAATAAATGTTATTAAATTATAAAATAACTATATAAATAAATATGATATCATATATGATCCTCTAATATTGTTTTGTAAATAATATTTCTGTAGTATCATCGTTTCAGGTGTTAACTGATTTGTTTTCCTTTTTATGATTGGTTACAGAAGTCATGTTTGTTTTGGATAGGATGTATTTGATTCATATACAAAATAATATTATGTTCATAAACATTATTTTTAGTCATCAAATGAAAATTGTTCTTGAATGGTTATAATGGGAAAAGGAATCTCCTCGCGTTCGTGGAGACGGTAATCCATACGTACGGATGAGCGACAATATCATTATATTGATGAAGAAATAGTATGTAACTTGATTGTATATCATATATATAGAGTAATTAAAATGTTATATTTATCATTTACATCAGTTATACCCATTATTAAACCCATCCAAATAATGACGTGTTTGAATAACAAACTACACCATGACGTGTAGACTGTAAGCTGTACGTACGCACGTATGGTGACTTTGTCATTAATATGATGGATAGAATAATGAATATGGTTGTAATATTTTTATAATAACAACACAATATATAGAATATACTGGATTTGTTATTTTATAATGGAAACCACAAAGAAAGAGGAAGTGGAAGAAGAAAGAACTTGAAAGAGGTAATGAAATATTTACTTCTTCTTCGGGTTCGTCCTTTTGATTTGATCAAAAGGTATCCTTAGGTTGGATTTATGAACAAAATAAGGCCTATAAGATTAAGGGAGGAAAGTTGAGAGTATATTTGGGCAGGTTTTGGCCGATCCAAATGGCCTGGGAGGTGTGAAATTAAGAGATGGGGAAGTTCCCTTTTATAAGAGAGGTGAGGGCCACTTTAGGAAAAGCTTGAAATATTATTTTATAATAAAATAATTTTCAGTTTATAATGACTCAAAAATAATTTATTTAGAGGATAAGGTGGGGATGGGTCTAAAACCTCTCAACCAATAGGTTTTAGACAGGTTTAGGTCACCATATTAACATTATATTTTAGATTTAACTCTTTGTTAAATACTTCGGCATTTTCCATGTCTCTTTGTATTTATATATTATAGGGTAAATAAACATACTATAAACTACCAAGATAACCCCAAGTGGTTCATTATTAATATATATAACCTTATAAAAGTTTTTTGGATGAGCCTTAGGTTTTTAAGAATATTATATCAATTAATAATATAGTATTTATTTTAAAAACTCAATTATGTCAATTTTGAAACTATTTAGTATTTGATTTTTTTAAATCCATTAAGACTTCATCATTTCAAATAAAATTTATTTAAACAACCCTAAAATGTCATATTAACTTATAAAATTGTTTTAATTCATCAGAAGTCTCAAATTATATTTATTTTTATATTTATAATTTCAATTATTTTAATATTTCATTAATTAGGTAATTACCACATCATCATAGTGTTATAAATAAATTTAATTATTTAATGTCTAAAAATTATAAATAAAATACCATTATGTAGGAATTTTTTTTATCTTTCTAGTAAATATTTATAGTCGAATTTATCTATTGTATAACACTATATTAAAAGTGTTTTAGTTATTAAACTTTGAATTTAACACTTTTAAATATTTTTTAAAGAAAATAATAATAAATGTTCTAATCTAATAAAAGTGAACCAAAGGGGGTCATATTTTATTACTAAGGTTTATTTTGGTCGAATTAAACTTATCAAATAGAATTAGTACATGTTTTAGGGTAATTATAATATCATTTTTACCCTTAATTACCCTATTTACCATTAATTGTGGTAAATAAAAGTCCAAAGTTACTATTCAACGAAAAATTATTTTCATCTTGTTGAACCAAATTTTACTTACTAATATTAACCATTTTTCTCGGATTTTTTATATTCAACTCACAGAAGTGGTAAAGTTACATTTTATACAAATTTGCAAATGCTCCTAGGAGGTGGTTAAAAGACGGTAAAAAGTTCAATAAAATTTTTATATATCTAAACTTATTATAAAATGACTCCAATGAATTACATTGAACTTATATAGGTATTATGTATCTATTTTTACCTAAAATAAGTTTTAAAAAACTAAATAATTATTTAAATAAAAAGTCGGTTTTAACCACTAACGTAGTGTTTTTCACTATTCATCAAAAATTGATTTTTTTCATAAAAATACCAAAAATTCAGCCTAAGACAATTTCATTATTCTGAATTAAAAAATGAAGTCCTTTTTGAAAATAAAATTTATAAAATTTCAAAAAGTGGGTATTGCAATTCATAACGGCTAGTTTGATTGGTTGCAGTGTGTTAGAATCTCGAAGTTGCGTACAATGCAAGCTATTGCATTATTCAAAAGGAAACATATCATGGAAGCTTGGGGTATTACATCTACTACTATAGAGAGGGTGTATATGAAAGTAAGATAATAGATTTACAACCAATTATTTAAGAGGAGAACTGCAAATCAATCTGTACCCTATTCTATTTTTATATAGAAAATACAGTTGTAGAATTTCAATCCCTTACATTATTCCTCAATGGGTTGGATGAAATCATATATTTTTTTCCTTTATGATCCTTTAATGAAACTTATTTGTGGTACCACGAAAAATTAAAATTGGCTTCCACTTGCACCTTAACCTCACAAACTATCTGATCACCACCACTAAGTTCTACACCCCCATTTACAATATCATCCCATGACAAAATCTTGTTATCCCTAGATAAAATTTTCACCCTCTCTTGGTAAACCACATTAGAATAATGTTTTTCTAATTTTAAAAATTTATTTGAACGTAAAATAAAATATTTTCATATTTTCTTTATTTCTAAATATTTTTATTATTTTTATTTTATTCCTATAAAAAATATAGTTAATCATAATATTTTTTAATTTATTTAAAAGAAAAAAAGGCTTTAATTATTTTTTCCTTTTTAATTTTTTTTAAATTTATAGGTTTTTTATTATATATATTTTTTTGGTTATTTTTAGTTTCTTTTAAAGTAAAATAAATTATTTTAAAATTTTCTATATGTTATTTTTGAAATTTAATATTTTCCTAGATTTTTAAATTTATTTAAAAGTGAACTATAATTTTTGGATTTTTTCCCTTTTTATATAACTAATATTTTTTTGGGTTTTTTAAATTTATTTGAATGTAAAATATATGTTTTAAATGTTTTTATTATTTTTCATTTTATTTTTTAAATGTTTTTAAACTTAAAAGGAATAAGTGAGCTTCTAACAACATAATAAAACACCAAAAAATAAATTATTTTCTTTGAAAGATGACATCAAAAAAGATGAGTAGAAGATTCTTCTCTTCTAGAGTAATTTAGTGAACCTTGATACCCCCTTAAATGAATAAAATAGGTTGAAAACTAAATTGGAGGATCTTATCACTCGTATGGAAATAATTCTTTAGGAGAAATGCATATTAGATGGATCAATAAAGGTGATAATAATTCTAAATTCCTTCATTTACTATTAAGATAAAATAAGTTTAATAATAAAATACATTCCATTTATGGTTAATGGGAAGAACTTATTGAATGATATGGGTATTTTTGATGAATTAGTTGGATATTTTAATTATCTCTTCAACCCTATTTGCTTGGATGAGGAGTATCAGGTGCTTATGGGTGTTATTCCTCAGTCTATTACATGAATTGAATGTTAATTTCTTATTTCTATGACTATGGAGTATGAAATTATTTAGGATATCTTCTCTCTGTATATAGATAGTGATTTTAGGTATGATGGATTTTCTAAAAATGTTTTATGAGTTTTTGGGATATGATACATGATGATATTGTTTGTTCATTTAAATATTTATTCTGGTTAGTTTTCTATATTCCATAGGCCAATTCATAGTTCATTACCTTGATACCTAAAGTTAAGGACACCTTATAGAAAAATGACTACAAAACTATTTTCATAGGTAACAATATTCTTATGATTATTAATACGGTGTTAGCCATCATACTGAAGAATGTTATGAATATTATCCTCACCTATAATAAATTTGGGTTCATCCCAAAGAGGAAGGTTCAATAGTGCCTCTATACTACATATTAATGTATTAATATGATCCAATTAAAAAGAAATAATCAATACATTTCTTTTAAGTAGGATATTTCCAAATATTTTTATGCATTGACATGAAATTTTAATTTCAAGGTTCTTGGTAAATTTGGGTTCTCTCCAAGGTTCATTAAAATTATTAAGGCCACCATTTGGAGTACCATGATTTCTATTATTTTCAATGGTTCTTCTAAAGGATACTTTTGCTGATTTAGAGGGTTTATAAAAGGTGATCCATTCTCTCCTATCTAATTTAGAATTATGGAATATTACCTTAGAAGATGCCTTTTGAAAGATGTGGAGGAAGGACTTCTCTCACCTCTTAAAGTTTCTTACAATTTATGTAATCTAACTCAATTTATGTATGATGATGACATACTGTTATTTTTTTTAAGGTGATGGTAATTATATAGAAACTATCAAAAAAAATTTCAGCATGAGGAGGCTATATTCTGTCCTTCTGTTAGTTGGGAGAAATAATTTTTTTTTGAAAAGAACTTGACTTCCAACAAATTAAACTGGATGGTAGTTTTTTGGGAGTGAAATAAGGGTATATTACTTTAATTTTTTTAATAATTACATTATTTTATAGGTGATTTAGAGCCTCCCACATGGCACAGATTTCATCTAATATTACCAATCAATTGGGGAGTTTGAAAAGTAATCCCCTCACACTTGCTTGTCGGTTATTCCTTGACAATTAAGTTATTACTTATATGTTTCAATATTCTTTCCATATTTATAAATGACATAGATGCATAACAAAGAGTATTTAGAAATATATTCTCAATTTTATTTGGAATGGATATACTTATGAAAAGAACTTGGTCATTTTTATGTGGAGAAAATAAATCAAGCCTATGGGTCTTGGTTGTATGGGAATCTAGAATTTTGGATTTTTTTAATGATTTTCTTATTTCTAGTTTTCTATTGAACCATATTCAATATAAGGATGCTTAAGAATTTATTAAGAATATATTTATTGATAGGTTGTAGTAGGGTGTGTCTTTTATTTGGGTATCTCTATTTTATATTAACTTAGGGGATATTTCATTACATTCCTCCAAAAATTAAATGGGTTCCTTCTAGGCACCATTCTTTTAATATTTGGACTATGTTTTGGAACCTGGATCATGAAAGTATTAGTATTGACGACACCATTAATAAACTAGATCATATTACAAATTTTTTTTCAGATAAGTTTGTTGACCAGATTAGGAATTACAGATTCAATTAATGGGACAATTTGATAGTGGTTTACAGATTCCCACAACCATTTTCAAAGGTGGTGTACCAACCTCACCTACCTTAGAATTTCATACATGCTACTTCATATAGTATAGGTGCAATAACTATTTATTTGGTAGCCATGGGAGTTTTAAAATGTATTTTTGGATTCCATTTTTGAAGTCCATGGTTGGTGGGGGATTGTTGGGAGTTATGTAAAATATGAGATCCTCCCACCTTGGTTATAAAAGGAGAGTGTGAGGAGGCTTCTAGGGTCATCAATTTGAGCCAAGATGTATCCATTGTATCTTGTGAGAGATCCAAGAGAGCTTCATGTGAGATAGATGGGTGTATAAAATAGTTTTTGAAATCTTTATTCATGGTGAGATAAAGGCCACTTTAATCCTCTATTCATCTCTCATCATGATTAGAAAAACAAAAGTAGTGGTATTAGAGAAATTTGTGGTGAAACAGAAGTGATCAATGGGATTGTTTCATTGATCAAAAACTTCAAGTTTCCTAGAATCATGTTTGTAAGGAATATTCTAAAATTTTGTGTCAATGTGATTCTAATCGCATAAAAAACATAAAAAAGGTGCTAAAATAATCCCCCTAGGCTTAGTTAAAGTTTATTCAATGTTCAGGTACTGTATTACGCCTTTTCTAGATTATATTGTTGCATCACTAGTTAAATTTTTGATGATATCCTTATAGCTTACCCAATGTGAAACATCAGTGACACATCATTACTACATCATCATTATATCTCAGATGTTGACACTAATTTTCTCATATCTTTTTCAATCAGTTTTTGTTTTTGATGATCCAGGTGTCAATTCCACCATATTAAACTACTCTAAATACAATGATACACTTTGTTTGTATAGATTCTAAACCATTTTTTATTGAATTTAAATTCAATGGAGGGACCCTCCATAGGAGGTATTATCATGTTGAATTCTTTAAAATAATCCATTTAAAATTCTCTAATATAAAATATCCTTAATTCTAAAGATATTTGACCCCATTAAGAATAAAGGAGTCAACCCTGGTGCCACCAAGGTGGTAGAGTGGAAGAAGAAAAATAAGAAGATGATTAGTCAAACCCACCAATAGATCAATCATAGTATGTACCACCATGTTTCTCAAGAGACTGTAATGTATGAACTTTGGATGAAGTCGGAAAATATAGACCAGTAAAAGGCTGATCAAAACAAGACCCTCTTATTAAAGTAGTTTATAAATCATCTATTAAAAAATAGAAACTCTAAATCCAAACACACCAGTGAGTTCCAAAACACGGTGAATGAATTGGTGGCTATGGGTAAGACTTTGAATGATGAAGATTAGGAGAACCACCTTCTATGAACACTTACCAATGACTGGGTTACTCTTGTTGTCTCACTTAGCAACTTGGCTCCCAGAGGAAAACATACCCTGGAAATGGTAAAGGATACATTGTTCAATAAGGAGACCCAATGGAAGGATGCATGTTACAACTAGACACAAGATCTATTCTCGAAGAAGAGATGCTGAAAACAAAGAGGAGGTCAAGGGGATATAAGTAGAGGCTGCAACAAAAGTAGAGAAAGGTCCATATATGGAAGGATCCCACATAAAAATGTTACCCCTGTGTAACATAGGGACATATGAAGATGAATTTTCAAAATTTTATATAATAAAATGGTAAAAGTATAAACCAACAAAGAATAAAAAAATTTTTGCATGTAAGAATCACTATATAAGTTGTTATTTTCTCCAAAGATGATGAAGATACATTCTCTCTCACATCAAGCCAAGAAAAAAAATGATTGGTCGATATTGCAGCATCATAACATGTCACTCTACATCATGAATATTTATTGGCTTATCGAACTGGTGAATTTGGTGCAGTAAATATGGGGAATACCAGTTAGTGGAGATTATTTTCTTAGGTGATATCCAATTCAAGATAAATGTTGGATACATAATCACCTTAAAGGTTGTTCGACATGATCTAAGCCTCTATCTCAACATTTTTCCAGAAATATACTATGATCGATAAGGATATGACAACATCTCCATAAATGGATCATGAAAGAGGAAAAAAGTATCCATCTTCATTTCTTGAGGACACATATGTTGTACATTTTAAAAAAATAATGTAAATATATGTTCAGACAACCTCAATAGGGTGGAAGGAGAGACATCATTCAATATGTGGCATAGGAGACTCGAAAAAGTGAGTAAAATAGGTTTATCTACCTTGATTAATAAGTAAATTAGTTTTGAAAAGGAAGAATAACTTGATCCTTGAAAACACTACTTATATGGGAAGTAGTATAGAGTCTCATTCATTAATTCTTCATCAAAGAGATTGGAGTTGTTGAATCTGGTTCACTCTGATGTATGTGATCCCATAGAGTTGGATTCCCTTGGAGGTATCAAATATTTACTATCCTTTATTGATGATTCATCTTAAAGGGTGTGGGCATTATTATTTCAGATGAAGGACCATTTATTAGACTATTTGAAAATGTTCCATGCCATAGTGGAGTGTAAAACTATAAGGAAGATGAAGTGTCTTAATTCATACAATAGAGGAGAGTATGCATCTAGGGAATTTGATGACTATTATAGGATTTAGGGCATCTAATATGAGAGCATGGTCCCATACACCTGAAAACACAATAGAGTTATTTAAAGGATGAGAAAAACCATCATGGAGAAGGTTAGAAGCATAGTGATTTTCGCTATGATGTCTAAGACATTATGGAGAGAAGCTGTTTAGGTTTTATGCTACCTCATCACCAGATCACCACTAATCCTTCTAAATTTTGATATTACATAGAAGATATGGTATGATAAATATCCCTCTCACTCCCATTTATGATTATTTGGATTATTTTCATTTTCAATTGTATCTAAGGAGGTCAGGAATAAGCTATATGAGAGATCTACTCCATGCATCTTTATCAACTATGGAGATGAGGAGTTCAAATTCAAGCTTTGGGACCTAAAGGAAAATAAGGTGATCAGAAGCTAAGATATCATGTTTCATTAGAACTAGGTGACCGAGGAAATTCAAAATCCTATAATTTCATGAAGTTAAAGTTTTGAGGAATCAATACATGACATAACACTTGTACCATCACCACCTGTCAATAAAGAGGATGAGGTGAAAGAGGACTCATTGTAAATGGACTAGGAGTAAGTGGAGGAGGATATTGAGCAGGGGAGACTCAATACTCGCCATAAGAAGATTTAGAACCATAATAGGATCTAGATGATGTTATGACACCCAGGCCTAAAATTTCATAGGTTTAAATCTCTTCATGAGGAAGGATTTTGTCAACAAAATATTCTGATTCAGAGTACCTATTACTGATTGATGAGAGGGATCTTGAAATATACTAGTAATTAGTGTATCATCAGGAAAAATTAAAGTGGATGCATGAAATGGAGGATGATATGGAGTCTTTGACAAATAATTAGACCTATTATTTGGTGGAAAAACTTAATAGTTAAGAAGTATTTAATGAGAAAATGGGTGTTTAGGTTAAAGAAGAATGACAGAAAAAAGGAGTTCAATCATAAAGCTCAGTTAGTAGTCAAGGGATTCCTTTAAAAGAAAGAATTTTACTTTGATGAGATCTTTTCACCCATGGAAAATATGGATTCAATCAGAGTCATTTAAATATTGGTGGTTATCTTGGACTTGGATCTTGAATAAATGGAAAAAGAAGGAATATTTTTTTCATGGTGACCTCTTCATGGAGATCTATATGAAGCATCCTTTTGGTTTTGAGGTTAATGGATAAGAAAACCCCATATATAAATTTAATAAAAGTTTTTATAGACTGAAAAAAGATCCTAGAAAGTGGTAGAAGAAGTTTGACTCATTCATAGTGAGTCATGGATACAAGAAGACATAGGAGGGATATTTGGTCTACTTATATATATTTAAGGATGATAACTATATTGCTCTTAAAATTTATGTTGATGACATTTTGATCATTAGGAAGGATGAAACAAAGATCATCCAGTTAATGAAAGAGCTACCCAAGTCTTTGGATATGAAGAATTTGAAAACAACTCAATTTATTTTGGGGATACAAATCATTTGTGACATAAATAGGAGGTTTTTATAGCTATCTCAGGATAATTATTCTGAATGTGTTCTAAAACGTTTCAACATGAACAAATCCAAACTAGTGGGCATTCCTCTTCTTGATCATTTGATGTTAATAAAGAGTTTATTTCCTTTTTCAAAGGAATAAATTAATGAAATGGAGAATATAACATAATACTTAGCAGTTGGAATATAGATGTATGATATAGTGAGTACGAGATTATAAATTTCCCTTGTAGTGGCGATCATGATCTGGTTTCTCTTCAATCTTGAAAAGTATCATTGGGATGTAGTCAAATTGATTTTGAGGTATATTATGGGTACTTAAAATCTATATTTGTGCTATGGGAGATATGACTCTATTTTGGAGGGATATACATATGTAAATTTGTCTAGAGATCTTGATTATAAGAAGTATACACCATGATACATCTATAAATTTATAGGATGAGCTGTATCATGGATGTCAAGGTTGCATAAGTGCATCACTTTACAATGACATAAGTAGAGTACATTGCTATTTCAGAAGTTGGAAATGATATTTTTCAGATAAAGTAATTTTTCTAAGATCATGGACTCAGCTAAAATGAGTACAATGTTAATTGTGATAATCAAAGTGCATTGGACTTGAGGAAGAACTCCATGTACCATTATCAGATTAAGAACATCAACATTCACTATCATTGGATACACGAGGTAATGGATTGAAAACTGTTGAGACTTGTGAAGATCCACATGAAGGATAACACACATAATATATTGAAAAATGTGGTTTCTTGGTAGAAGCAAGATCTTTATAGATTCTATAGTATATAGAAGTCAGAAGGGGAGAATTGATAGAGTTTTCCAGGTACCCAAAACTATTTTCAATGGTGGTGCACCAAACTTACATACCTTATAATTCCAAACTAGATACTTCACATTTTATATGTGCAATAACTATTATTCTTTCATCCATAAGAGTATTCAAATGTGTAGGTGATTACCATGTTTGAAGTCTAAGATTGATGGGGGGATTAGACGGAATTGTGTCAAATATGAAATCCTCCCACCTTGGTTATAAAAGGATGTCATGGGGAGCCTTATAAGAACATCAATTCAAGCCAAGAGAGCTCCATTGTATCTAGTGATGGAGACAATAAAGATCCATGTGAGAGAGAGAGAGAGGTTTATAGAAGAGTTTTTGTAAGATTTATTCATGGTTATATGATGTTAATTTTCTTAATATATTTATCTCTCTTCATGATCAGATAATCACAACACCGTTTCCTTTAGATGTCTAATAGTCTTGGTTTTCCCACTACTAAGCTATTCTACTCTCATAATTGTGGTTTCTTAAGCCTCCCCCATTCCTAGATTCCTAAGTGCAGAATGTACATTATTCCCCTTCCAGGTTCTTCTATTTATAGAGAATCTAAGAGAACATAATTTCTATTAATGACCACCTTATTGTTATGGGCCTTAATATTACTTCTATTTATCATTTATGTATGTATAGAAAAGGTATTTGTGTTCATGTTTTATTCTCTTGTGTTTTTTATAAAATGGTTTGGACCTTTATTTTTGGTAGGTTTCTTTGTGAACCACCACTTGGGGGAAGCATTGAATCATTTAGGGTTACATTCAAGGTCTTCACTTTTAGTCAAGAAATATATAACAATCTCTTTTATCTGGAGGATTTTATGTTATTTTATATCTTGGAGGCCCAAAACACTATTTGTTTTAATAAAAAACATTTATGTTCTCAGGAGATTATTATTCTCACTTTTTTTAATGTTTTAACATAAAATAATTTTTATTTGGTGATTTTCATTAATTTTGAAGTAAATTTTTTATATTTATTTTACTGATTTTGGTTTATTTTTTTGGTATTTTATTTATATTGGAGACTATTATTTACTTATCTTTTACAATATGTTTTAGGGTTTTGGAGGTTTTAAAGAGATATTTTGGAGGTGGTTTAGAGGGGAGGAGATTAGTTTTAGTATTTTGATGGTCATTCCAGAGTGGTTTAGTAATCATTATGTCATAGAAAATCTAAAGTAGGTTGTGTTATGATTTCATGCTTGGTGGCATAGACAAGTTTTTTAGATTTTGGAAATCTTGTGTTGTGGTCAGGTTATGTAGTGATAAGATGGTAGTTTTAGTATAGATAAACTTTTGTAAACTCCATTCCTTGCATGAGTATGGTTAAAACACATGTTTTAGAGGTCATTTTAGATTTATTCCATATTCAAGAGAACTTTTCTCTATGGACTTTGCATGCGTGATTTGGGGAAATGATGGGGCTGAATGAAATTTTTATATAATGGATAAGGGTTCGAGTTAAGATTTTTTTGGGAAATACAGGAAGTGAAAAAGGTGCAAACAACAACAAATAAACACATGGAAGAAATAAATTTCCTTCACTTCAAATAAGCTAAAAAAATAAAGAGGATGAATAGTGACCAAATAAATGTGAGTAGAAAAATAAATGTTGACACCAAATGTTTTTAAAATAGAAAACAAAATGAGGGAAAAACCATGAGACCAAGTAAATAAATTATATCTTATATAATTATCACGAATATGATAGAGAATCCCAAATATGAAAGGTATATAAAAATTAATTCTCAAAAAACAGAGGATTAAATATATCTACATATAAGAGAGGCTAAAAGAATATTTGACAAAATAATATCATCTAATAAATAAGAGAAAATAATAAATATGACCATACGTATCTGAATAAAATTGATTAGAGAACTGGGTGCTAAAAAATAACCAATATTAGAATAAAATTAGTCATCGATCAAATATGATCACAAAAATGAAAATTTATCCACATATTGACTCCACACAATAAAAACTAGAAACCGCCTCTTTTTAAAATAAAATCATCCTCATATCCAAAATGATACTCATAAAAAAACATGTATATGATTTTTCTTTTTCTTCTTCTTTTAATATTATTTTAAGTGGAACGTATTGTAGGCCAGATGTGTAGGCACCCAAAACATCTCCCCCTCAACTCAGATGTGGATCATTAAAAACCCTAATATTTGTTAGAAACTCTGAAAATTTACCTCTAGGTAACTCTTATTTAATGCAATTGAACCATTTTCATCAGTATGGATCTTTTTAAGATCCAATTATGTTGAATCAAGTACATCACAGATCCAATGAGACTGAACATTGATATGTTTGGACCTTCCATGAAAATTGGTATTCTTTCCCAAAAAAATATCACTATTACTACCACAAAATAAAACGTATATGTACTAATTAAAACTGAGATATCAAATAAATGTTTTGATATAAAAAATTATTTACATGCCTTTATAGCTATAATAAGCTTTGGCTCCGTGGTAGATAAAGTAACCAACCTCTTGAATCTAGACTGCCAAGATACAACTCCCCCAGTTAAATAGATCAAATATAATGAAGTAGTATTTATTGAATCTATATATCCTTACATATCTAAGTCTATAAAGACACAAATCATAGGTTCCCCTTTGCTAAAAAATAATACCATATCAGAAATACCATTAAGATAATGAAATATATACTTCACTGCTCTATAATTCTCATTATTGGGATTAGATAAGAAATGACTGACCACACAAGCTACATGAGATATATCAGGTCTTGTACGTACCATCACATACATCAAACTGCCAACAATATATGAATAAGGTATCTATTGTATCTCATCTCTTTCTTCATCAGTAGAAGGATAACGAATAGTAATGAGATTGAAATATAGAGAAAGAAGAGTACTAACCACTTTCCCTATGTCATTATAAAATATATAAATAACCTTATCAATATATCTCTCCTAAGATAACCAAAATTTCTTGGCCTTCATGACATGATAAATAGACATTCCATGAAACTTTCGTGTTGTCCCCAAGTCTTTCATAAAAAAATATTGACAAAGATCCTTATTCAGTCATCCAATTATAGAAGAATCATGGCCAAAACTGAGCATATCATTAGTAAAAGGTAATAGTATAAAAAAATCATCATCAATTAATATGTTATGTCCAAAATTGTCTTAGATACCATAGGGGGGTGAATCAAGGTATGAATATTTCTTAATAAATTCTTCTTTCCCTATTAGATATTTTTCTCTTTATTATAAGGGTCACTTTGTTTGTACTTAAGTGTTAATAGTGATTGTAATCTTTCCTTCTTTATATGTTGATGATTCTTTAAATGTAACACAGGAAAGCAAGCACAATGATGTAATGATTTTTACTTGGTTCACCCTCATTGGGATACATCCTAGGAGAATAAAATGACATTGTGCTGATTATACTAAATTCAATAAGTATCACTACCAATAATGATGGTTCAAGATAGATCTTTTCAATACCCTGGCTCACTACCTTTACAAGGTTTAGGGTCTGCTCACTACATTCCCAAGGGTCACTTCTTATGTCTCTTTTTCTATCTCACTATCATTGGAATGGATCACCATATTCCTCTTCCTTTTATCACTTCTCTTGGAAGAGATCTACTCATAGTTTAAAAACTTTTAGGTCCCTTCATTATCACTAATGAATACATACTTAGCTATAGATGGATGCCCTATTGAAGTTCTAATTTCATCAAATTGATGAATACTCCTTTAATATAGTACTATTGGTAAACTTCAATCTTTATCACAACCTTTTAGGGTCATTTTTTTCAACTTTAATTCCTTCTACGCAACATTTAAGTTTTTTATGGAAAAATTATTGCATGCAACTCCTTTCTTATGTACAATTCCATTATTACGTGAAACTACCTTTGCACACAATTATTACATGATTAAGAGCCTCAAATTCCTCTAAGTGTTGAGTTGAAGAAATAATAGGGTATCCATCTATTTATCGGCTCGACTGACACTGTGTGTAAGATCCACTTTGAGTGAGTAAAACCACTTTTGATGTCGCAATGGGCACATAAGTCTCTTTTTCGCAACCCCATATTTCCCAAATATCCAAATCATTCTCACACTTCATTATTTTTCTATATTTTGATGTGGCAATCCCAAAACATGTATTGTGAAAAAATTTATAAATCACCTTCAATTTTGTGCACAACTACCTTATCCAAAACACCTTTCCCCATTTTCTTGATTTTGAGGCCCAAAAATTTGGAAAACAATAGGAAATGATTCTACCTTGTATACGATCTTTTTTTACCACCTCTTGATCATCCATTACTTTATCATAAATCCTTTTCTAATTTTTAAAAAAAAATATATATGGAACTCCACAACTATCCATAGAAACCCGCATTGTCAGCAAACACAATCAAACCAAAAATGAATCAATGTTACCTTGAGGGATTTTTTCCAACAAAATATCTAAAAAAACACAAATATCAGAAAATTTATTACTAAAATAATGATGAAAAATAAAAGATTCAAACTTCTTATACCATTTCCTCAGATCATGCTTCAAACCATTAAAAATCTTCTTTAACTTACAGAAATGATTCTTTTTACCTATTTCAACAAAACCCTCTAGTTTCTATATATAAATCTCCACCTCTAAATATATATTGAGAAAATACGTCTTCACATACATTTGATCAATTTTTATATTAAAACTAGAATCCAAATTGATAAAAACACAAATGGAAGGAATTTTGACAACAGGTGAAAAAATCTCATCAATTTCAATAAATTTCTTCTGATGAAAGCCTTTAATAACCAACCCTTCCCTGTATTACAGAATAAAATTATATTCTTAATTTTTCTTATGATAAATCCATTGATTTTTTAAAGCTCTCTAACCTTTAGGTAAATTCACCAGCTCCAAATTATGGTGTTTGTGCAATTATCTCATATAATCATCTATAGCCATAACCCATCTCTCATTCTGATCACATTTCATCACCTCATTAAAATATTTTGGTTCCCCCCTTTCAGTAAGGAGAACATACACATCAGGTGAATACAAAGTAGAAATAATGAAAAACAGAGATAACATCTAGAGTGGAAATTTAGGTTCATTAATAACCCTTGGAACTAAATCATAAAAAAAGTGTGTATTAGAAACATAAACTCTAACTTGTTGACCCTAAATATCATTTTTCACATAAACACAATTATTAAAATTGAAAATACGAAGTAAATTTGAAAAAAAAACTGTCTCCAGATTAAATAATCCATCAGAATTTTGAGAAATAGGTTTTTATCTCTTATCAATATCTACAATAGTTTGATCCTATTTAAACACTACTTCACAACTTATGAAAAGTTTATTCAAAGGACCATAGAACCTATATACAAACTCATCATTTCTATAACCAACAAAAATACACTATTGTGACTTACCATCTAGTTTGGACCTCTAATTTCTTGGAACATGAAAAAAGATCCTTGTAACCAAAAAAAAATGATCATACGTGATATTTTTTCCATGCCAAAACTTTTTTGGAGTGTTTATATACAAAATAATCATAGGTGATAAATTGATATTATAAGAAGCATTAAATAAATACTCACCCCAAAAAAGTTCAGGAAACTTTTCATTATAAAGAAAATAATGAAATCTTTATAAATAAGTATAGTTCATCCACTCGGATACACCATTTAGCCGAGGTGTCTTAGCAGGTGTATTCTAATATTGAATATATTTCTTCCTTTAATAATGATAAAATGGACCACAATAATCACCCCTATTTTTGATGTGAGTACATTTCAACTTCATACCAGATTCCATGTCAACTAAAACATTAAATTGCTTATAGACACTGAGTACTTGAATTTTTTCATTAAAAACATAACCCCAAAGCTTAGATGAGTAGTCATTAATAAATGTCAAAAAATATAGACCAACACTAAAGTTCTTAGATTTCAAAGGACCAAAAACATCAGAATGTACTAGTTCAAGTATATGTGACTTTCTGTGTAAATGATGGACATTAAAACTCACCTTGATTTTTTTTCTAGCCAGAATATGATCACACATGTCTAATTTGACACTCTTAAATTTTATAAGTAAAATTATCTTGTCCAAAAAACAATCCCTTGCTCACTAATGTGGTTGAGCCTCTTATTCCCTATCTTAGACAAAACATTACACTCAAAAAAATTGTATCACAAGAAATAGAATCTATAGTCTAGTACAAACCTAAGTGCATCTTCCCTCAAGACATAATCAAAGAACCCTCTAAACAATTCCATTTACCATCACTAAATCATTGATAAAAACTCAATCATCAAGGAAACTAGTATAAATAAGATTGGGATGAGCCTCAAGCGCATGTAAAATATTCTTCAAAATCATCTTACATTCTATGAATAAATCCAAACAAAAATTCCTGATACCTACAACTTTAGAATGACCATAATTACCCAGCTTTAAAATCCCAAAATTACCTGAGCTATAATATGTAAAAATATCCTTCCTTGATGTCACATGAAAACTTTCACCACTCTCACAACTCAATAAGAATAATCACAAGAAATGTTAATGGATTCATAAATAATAACAAGATCAACCCTGTAGTTCCAGAGACGCAATCATATCCATCGCCATTATTTTTCTCTTGGTTTTACTTAATCAGTTTTTCTCTTTTTAGCTGATGTAAAAACTTCTTAATATGTCATTTATTACCAAAATGATTCCATTCAAACTCTGTCTGGTTTGAACAGGATTTGATTATGCCTTTTCTCTTACCTAGAAGGCTATGCACTTAAATATTTTCTAGAATTATATCTATGTTATTTGTGACTAAAATATCTGAAGAAGATTTATCCTGAATATATCTCCAGACTGATTTTTTCAAAATAAAACACTTAAAAAAACTGAATGCCAGAACACCATTTGTAGGGGAAATTGTTAAAGTTACATGAAAATTCTCCCAAAAATTAGGTAAATTGATATGAAACATAAGTTCTAAAATCACATATTAAAAATTCATATCCATAGATGAAAATGTATCAAAACATCCCAGATATTCACTCAAATAGTCAGAAAGAGATACACCTTCTTTTTTCCTCAAATTCATCACTTGTTTTAGGACAAACAGTTTTTTCGTATGTTGGAAGAATATGTAATCTAAAGATTCTAACAAAAACTTATGTAATTTTAGATGATGAAAATATGGTTCATCACATTATCTTCGATCTATTGTAAAGTGAATCCATAAACCATATCTTGATAATATTCCCATTATTCACCAAACATTCTTTTTGGATTATGAGTACTGAACACATGAAGATGAATTATCTTGACAAAAAAACACTTCATTTTTAATTTCCCAATATGGTAGTTGCTACCATTAAAAAAAATCAATTGACTATAATTGGATTCAAAAAAATTTATAAATAAAACCAAACCCTATGATACTAGATGTTAGGGAAGACAAAAAGTGATGAACGTACAAAAAAAGAATATGCAGCAGAAACAAATTTATTTCTATTTAAACAAGTAAAAAAAATTAAAGTAGATGCACATTGACTAAATAAATATGAGAAAAAAAAAGTTTACACTAGAAATTTTTAACCTGAAAACCCAATGAGGGAAAAACCATGAGACTTAAACCAGAAGGTAAATAAAAAATAATTAGTGAGTACGTGGTAGAGACTCCCAAAATGGAAATGGATCTGAAAATTAATTCTTATTAAAATAGAAGATCAAAGATACCAGAATAAAAGAGAGGTAGAGGGAATATTTGATAAAAGAATATTGTTCAAGAAATAATATAAAATAATAAATCCGACTGTATGGATTTGAATATTTTTAACTAAATAAATGAGTGAAGAAAAATAATCAAGATAAAAATAAAATAAATCATCATTCAAAGTTGATCAAAAAATGGAACTTTCTCCATATATTGACATTACACACCAAAAACTATCCACTATTAGTTTTTAAAAGAAATCCATCTACATATCCAAAACATAACTCTTCAAAAAACATTTATCTTATTTTTTTTTCATTTTACGTGGCATGTGGTTGGGGCCCAATGAGGAGGCACCCCAACATAAAAAAAGACTCCAGATTACTATGGATACAAAAAATATATGGTGGTAGTCAAATCATGAAACTATAACAAAAAAATGACAAAAAATAGGGGATAATAGTGTTTTAAAGGCTAAACTACTTAGATTTCCTTTTACCAAGATTCACAATGACATGATCAGTCTCTCTCTATTTTATGGTGAAATTATTTTTATTTTATTTTAAATTTGTTCATCCATATTATCTTGTTTGATATCATTCATCTTCTCTTTAACCTTTCATACTCTTTAGTTTTTTCCCTCTTGGTTATTCCTAGGTGGATCTTAAACATTAGTTTATTTTGATTGACCTCTTATGAATTAAGGCATCATATTATTTTATTTCTCTCATTCTTACTCAATTGTGCTTCTTATATGAGTATAATAGGGGAATTTTGTTTAGTTATTTTATAGTTGGTCATAGGATTTACATGTACATGATTAATGGGGTATTTTTAAGAGTTTTGTGGTGTCTTATCAATGGTTTCTTCTCAACAATGTATTGTGATAACATGCGATTTGATTTTAGAAAGGGGAATTAAAATATCTCTCTTTAATTTATTGTTAAATATTTAATTACCATGATTTTATTTTCTTTATGAAATGATTTGGAATTAACCTAATGAAGATAAAAAATAGATAAAAAATTAGGATTTTTGAAGTTACACAAGAATGTTTTATATACTCCCTTGTTATTATTTATTACCTTCATGAGATTTGTTATTCTGTCTTAATGTTTTGATTTATATTTTTGTTTATTTATATATCATGTTGAAATTGATTAGATAACTTAATTATTCATGTGTAATGAGGAATTGGAATCTAAACACTACTACAAAACAGATTTTTAACACCTCTAAAAATGATTTTTTAGTTCTTAAAACATTAACAATCTAAGAGATATTAAAACCCCGTAGCATTTTTAGTACTAGAAAAAGAACCGAGAAAGGTTCCCTTTTATCAGTGCTACATGAAGCACTAATAAAGGCCCCCTTTATCAATTCTAGATGAAGTGTTTATAAAGGGTTACATTTTCATCACTAGATGAAGCACTGATAAGGGGACCCTTTATCAGTGCTTCGTCTAGCACTGATAAACACCATTTTAGTTGCTACATAGTTTTATCCCTACAACAGCCATGAAACAACCCTATAAAATCAAACCAAATCAGAATACATAAAAGAAAAATAAATATAATTTAAACTAGATTGGAATAAAAATAACACATTGCACTATAATTTCAATTAAAAATTTACATACAAAATATTTTAATTAATTTCATATTTTTAATTAACAAAAAAAATACAACCCATGTAAAAAATAAAAACTGGTAGACTCTTTCCAAGGACCGACATCTATATAAAAGCGTGTCCTTGAAATAAAATCAATTTTTATTTTAGTAACATTAAATAAAAAATAGACAAATTATAAATTTAATTATATATAATCCATATGATAAATTATATTTTTAATTACTACGTACATTAATGATATTATTAATTAATCATGTTTCAGATTGACATGCGGTCAATTCCTACACATCTAAAATATATTATGGATTGTTTTCATAAAATTTGAAAACATTTTGAGCATGTTTTCTCATTTTTAGATATGTGAGGTGCGTTTTAAACATAAATTACACCAATATTGAAGACACACACTTTAATACATACCAACCACGTCGTTTATTAGATTTATGGATGGTCAATTACTATATGTGTCAAATTAATTATTAATTATGAATAATTTTTTTAATGCAAGACCGTTTGATCAGTTTTGGATACGTGAGGAGTGTTTTAAACTAAAATGGAACTTATATTGAATACATGTACCTTGAGTCATACCGACCACATTATGTGACATATTTATGTGAGATCAATTCATATACATCACAAATTAATTGTGGATAATTTTCCTAATGTTTAAAAATAATCTATTCTCATTTTCGTAATTTTTTTCTAAGTGAGATACATTTTAAACACTCAATTTGAGTTATACCGACTACATCGTGTATTATATTGATGTACTATTCATTCATAGACATCATGAATATATTATGGATAATTTTTTTGATTTTTGAAAATAGTAAGATATTTTTTTATCATTTTTGGCTATGTGAGGCACATTTTAAAGTAAAATGGAACTTATATTGAAAACACATACTTTGAGTCATACTAACCACATCAGGCGTTATATTGACGTGTGGTTAATTCCTAAACATAAAAATATAATATGGATTGTTTTAAAAAAATTTGAAAACAATCCATGTTTTTTTCATGGTTTTGAAAATATGATACATGTTTTAAAGTAAAATGACACTTTTATATTGAAAACACATGCTTTGAGTCATACCGACCAAATATTCAGTCAGATTGATGTGTGGTCAATTCCTACATGTATAAAATGAATTGTGGATATTTTTAATAATTTTTAAAAACAATATAAGTTATTTTTATTAGTTTTGGCTATGTGCGGTGTGTTTTAATCTAAAATGAAACTTATATTGAAAACACACACTTTGAATCATACTGACCACATCATGTATCAGATTTATGTGTAGTTGATTCCTACAAATCATAAATACATTATGGATCATTTTACTATTGTTTTAAAAAAATATAAGCCTATTTTATCAGTTATATCTACATGATTTGTGTTTTAAACCAAAAGGACAATTCTATAATGAAAACACACACTTCAAGTTATACCGATGACATCATTTGTCAAAATGAAATGTGGTCAATCACAACATGTAAAAACTGAATTATGGATCAATATCCTAGTTTTTTAAAATAATCTAAGTTCATTTGATTGTTATTGGGTAAATAATGAATGTTTTAAACTAAAATGACACTTTAATATTAAAAACATGCCTTTCGAGTCACACCGACCACATTGTCAGACCATGAATTTTTAAATTAATTTTTATTTTTATTAATTCTTTGCTCTGAGTTCTCGCTCCAATGTCTGAGTTGGGTCTCAGATTAAATTTTTTATCGTTTAATATTTTACTAGGTTTCAGACCTGTATGCGGTCACCGCACGATTGGCGGTAGCCACGCAGCCAGCCCACGTGTTATTCAATTGCTCGTTATTATTATTATTATTATTATTATTAATATTATTTATATTATTATTTCATTACTTTCATTTTTTTATTATTACTTTTGGTTTCATTATTATTATTATTAGTATGATTATTGTTGTTATTATTATTATTTGTATTATTATTATTATTATTATTATTTGTATTAATATTATTATTATTATTCTTATATTATAATTAAAATTGAAAAATGGAAACCTAGTTCTACATGGTTCCCCCTTCCCCCTAACCCTTGCGTGCAACGACAACTTCACCCCCTCCACCTTCACCCTCTCCACCACCATGTAATAAGCCCACCACCCCTGCCTCTGGCCCTCTGCGTGCATACGACCTGCCCTCATCCTCTGACTTTTCCCCTCACCCTACGCCCTTTCCCAACTCCATCGTTCACTGCCCATACCCTCATCGCATGCCTCTAGCCTGCCGACCAGCCCTAACTGACTCCAACCTTTCCCATCACCTACCTTCACCCACAGAACCCTGCCTCCCCTGCTCTCGCCTAGCCTCACGCCAGAATTTCCCTGGACCAACATCCTAGCCTCCGGTATTTCGCGTTTCATCATTCCACCGAGCCTCGACCATCTAGCTCTAACCTCTGCCCTCTGCACCATGGGAAAGGCCACCTATGGCCTCTCGAGTTCTCACTAGGCCATCTCATCCCACAACTCTCCTTCGCTCCGGCTACAACCACACCCCCATCGCCCTCCTTTTGTACTTCCAGCTAGCACGACTGACCTTTGGAGAACCGAACCTCACTTATGATAGTTTCTTCTGATTTCTTGTGTTTTTATTTAATTAGAAAAATTATAATGTCTCGGGTTTCAGTTTGGGGATTTGTGATGGTTTTCCAGGTCATGTAATTGGTTCATGGATATTTTTCATCTTTCTGCAGAAACATCTTTGCATCTAAAATTGATTTGAGGTAAGAGAATCAGTGTTTTCCTTTCAGATTAAGACCACTTAATACATTAGTGTTTTTAATTAAATTTTTGACTTAGTTAACACCTTCTAAATGAACTTAGTTAACTTTATATAGTGTTATAATTTTATTTGGTTTTGATAAAAATAGTTTTGAAGTACTCTCTCAAGTCATATTTACATGTGCTTATGAAAAAAGTGTTCGATGGATGTCAAATGTTTTCTTGATGATGTTTTAAGCATGACATGAACCTTCTATATACACTACAATAGGTTGTGAAAGTGTTTCTAATTTGAAAGAATTTTTTAAAATTTATTCAGTCTATTTATTGACTTTTTTATAAATTTTTTCATCTGTTTATAAAAGATTTCAATAAATTGATTGGTTCATTATAAAATTGTTTATGAATTATGTGGTCTGTTTATTAAATTTTTTAGTTATTATTCCACCGGTTTATAAAATTTTAAATAAACTGCTTGACATTGAAAATGAAAAAGTGGGTTTTCCATGATATTTTGGGTAATGTTTTAGCTATGTGAAGTTAAAGGTACAATTGGTAACACTAGGGTTTTCAATGATTGATTTTATTGTTTAAGCAATGTGATGTCCCGTTTGGTTCCTTCAACTCAAATTATGATGTGTGTATGAACTATTATAAATTATTTTGTTTAAAAATTGTGTACCTACTTGACAACATTATTGTTTGTGTTAAATTGTTTTGGAAAGGTTTCGTGATTACAAGGCAATGGTTTTTTGGTTTTAAAGTAATGAGTTGTGATTCTAAAACAATTTTTTCTTTAAAGCATGGTCTTTTTCCTTTGAAATGTGTTTTTACAGGAGTTTTAAAATGGTAAAGGCTTGTGTGGTAGTTGTAAAATGATTTAGTGTGCGTTTGAGAACTCAAGGGCCCGTTTGGCACTTTTGACCACAGGGAAGTGTTTATTCTAATTTTTAATTGAGATTGTGTTTTGGCTAAGTGTATGTGTAATTGGAAACTTTTAAAATTTTATAAAATGGTTTAAATGTTAAATGGTGTGATGGACTGGTTGGAACTTTTTTAATGTGAAATGATTGAATTGGTATTTGTGGGTGATCCTGTCAGGGGTAACCCTTTATGGGTGAATGCATAGGAAGGATCTGTGTTTGTGGAAGGAAAGTGTTTTGAGATGAGTCACATGTGAAAGGGAATTCCTACATACAAAATATTAATATAACCACCAAGGGTTCTTGGGTTTCTTTTAGATGATCTAGAGACGATGGCTAGTCAACCCCAATTAGATGGGTTGGTACCCCCTGGGTTTGTTGTTAGGATATGCAGGCTTTGCCACTGTATTGGTTAGTTTAGGGCAGCCAATTGGTTAAAGAATTAGGAGCTACACCATCTGCTGATAGGTGGTTCTGAAACCGATTACATCTAGGGGTATTCTAGGGATGTTTAATATCACCCATGGTTTTCCTTTGCTTGGATTTTTTTACTTTCAGGTATACTTGTTTTTCCATCTTGTACTATCACCTATTTCTTTTAGCACTACCTTGTTTTCCTTGTTTGTATTTTGTTTTCGAAATTATAATATGTTTTAAAAATGGTACGTGGTGTGTGTTGGGTTTTTAAAATGTCTAAATGACATTGTTTTTTTAAAATATAGAAAACCTACTTTTATAATTGTATTTCAAACTTGTGTTAATGAATTGTTTTAGGAAAGGATACATTGGATTCTGTGGTTTATCATGGAAACACTATTGATCATTTTAATGCTCATTCTTATTTTTATCATTTTAGTTGTAGGTTCCCCTTTTCCCAGGTTCTCTTGGCTGATTTTCACATTATTGTACGAAGGTCGACCTTTGGTTGGGTGGTAACCTAGAGGGTCACATGGAGGTATGTTAAGTTGCTCTGTTTATTTATTTTTTCCACTATTAGAGTTTAGTTTTTTTTGTTTTATTTATTATTTGTTATTTATTTATTTTTTAGTGGAAAATCATTCCTAGAAATTAAATCTTTATGCCCGACACAGGTTTCCAGCCTGTGGGGATCGTGAATGCCCTTCGAGCCATGTCGCGGATCGACTCGGGTGGCCGGTTCAGGGGTCAACCAGGGTTGGTTCATGAAAAAATGGTTTCAAAGGAGGCCCTTGTTATTTGTGGTGTCCAGTATATGGAGATTAGGACTTTTGGGACCCGATAGGTAGGTATGGGAAGGCCGTCATGAACCCTCGTTTGTTCCGAACCTTGAGTCTCCAAGGGTAGTCTGGGAATTGATTCCTTGTTTTTTTGGTTTGTTTTAGATTGAGGGATGAAAACAGAGGCAAGGAAATGTTACATCATGATTTCACATGGATTAGTGACCCATTTGGAACACAAGTACTTTGTTTAAGTTCCTCCTAGTTGTTAATGCTTACTTGGGGCATGACCCACTACCATGTCACCAGGTTAAGCATGATTACTTGTCCCTCACTCATTTAGTTTGATGCAGGTTGAGCATCATCTTGGTTTTGGTTGATGTAAGTGTGATTTTTAAAATGAAAAAGGGTTTTTGAAATGAGAATTATTTAATTTAAATGGATTTAAATTCAGTAAATTAATTTTAAATCTAAAATCTTTTGGTCTAAACATTTGGTGTTTTCTTGGAAATAGTAGAGAAATGGTTTGGGTACAACCTTAGGTACTCCTTATGAATGTTTTCATATGTGAGGAAATGCATGATAACTGCATTTTGTTGCATATGGATGAAATCAGATGAAGAAATGTGCAAAAATTCATGGGATTACTAGGGTGTGTACTTGGAATTAAAAGCATGACCTTTTTTTTCTAAAGTGTTTTATTTTAAAAAGGGGAAATGACTTTGGAAATTGAATTTTGTTTGAAAGGTGGGTTTGGTATTTGAAAAGTTACCTTGATAGAAGAAATTTTTGAACTCTAAAATGAAAAAGGGAATTTTGTGTTGTGTTTGTATTTTTTTGGTTTTTGAGATAGTTATTTTTTGGATGAAATTGCTTTCAATGAAATTGCTTTGGCTTGATATTGGTTTTGTGGCTGTGTTTTATATGTTGTTTAGAAAATTCCACCCAAAAAGGTCCCTAGGGTTTCAGATAAGTCATTCTCATTTTTTGGTCCTTCTCGTACGTTGCTTATCCTTCACTGTGATTCAGGTCTATTAGAGGCTGTAGAGTGGCTTGAAGAGGTCGAGTGTGTCTTCAAGGTATTGGTAACTCCCAAAGATGATAGAGTGCATGCCATTTTGGGTCTGTTTGAAGGCCCAACTTTGGATGAATGGGAGTTATTTTCCTTCCCATCACTACAAGTTGGTATGATGTGGGATTTATTTAAATTTGTCTTCATCTGATGGTTCAAACATGAAGAGGTGAAGAAGAATAAAAGGGAAGAGATCGTGCATATTCGACAAGGCCAATAGACTGTGAAAGTATATGTTGACCATTTCAAGGAACTTGTGTCCTTTTTACCAGAGGTAGCATCACATGATTTGATGAATAATTCTCTCTTCATTGGGGGTATTTTTCTAGAGATCAAGGAGTGGGTCCTCCCTTATAGGGACCATCGTTTTGAGAATCCGGTGGATGAGGTGTTCTTAGATGAGTTGGTCTCTGAAGCGCAGATGATAAAAAAATATAGCATATCTAGTTGTTCGTGAAGGTTCCCTATCTGGTGAGTAGGGTGTTCCAGAGGGACCTATTTCTAATGATTCTTTTAAAGTAGTTTTGGGTTCCAGTTTTTCGTACCATTTAGTGGTGTGCCACCAGTGTGGATGGTTCAGGCATGTGAAGTTGTCATGTCGCATCCCTCTGAAGATGTGTCATAGTTGCGGCTGTCCGGGTCACTTGGAGAAGTATTTCTGGAAGCATCACCCGAGGAAGACGCTATGACCGGATTAATTCTAGTGCCTGAATATGTGGCAGTAGATGCTTCGACCATTATATCCCTAACCATAGGTCTTTGGGTGAAGCTCGCGCATAGTCAAGAGTTGCTGGGGGTGTGAAGCCTCAGTTCATGATTTATGTTCTGTGTTGGTGGGGTAAATGTTTTAAGTTGTTTTTCATTCTTATTTTATACTATTAAAGTTTTGACATGGTTGTGAGTTAATTGTTTTATCGTGAAGTTATGATGTAATTTTTCTATTGTAATCCATGAAATTTCATTGTCTGATCATGTTTTTCCAAATCTTGTTTTTTTTAAAGGGGTGTCTGGCCCCTGTATGAGTTGTTCTTGGTTTAGCAGTGTTTATTTAGAGATGTAAGTTCCTGCGAAGGAGTAAAGGTTTGAAGTTATGCTTAGGTTTAATTCTGGTATTATGTTCTTCTCATAGGATCTTCTCTCGTGTTTGGGGTTTTTGGTCTGGGTTGGGAGTTCCAAGTTTCAATGGAGGGGTTGTTTCACTCGTGCTATAGAAGTTAGTTTGGATTGGTGGAGAGTTCCTGCATTGCCCACCCTCCCTTCCCGGGGTGGTATTTTTGGGTGTTACATTTCTTCTCTAGTTGAGTTATTATAGTGGGGATAACCCACTCGTGTTCTCTCCTTCTCTTATATTGTGGTTTATTTCAGTTTCAACCGGGTATGAATTCTAGTTTGGTCTATTATTCGGCTGTGTGACATTCTGGGGGAAGAAAGTGTATGTGGTGGGGAGAATTGTCACACCGCAACGTTTTATGTTAATTTTAATTTTTATTAATTATTGGATCTAGTTTCTCACGCCAAGGTCTGGGTTGGGTCACAGATTAAAAATTTTATCGTTTAATATTTTACTGTGTTTCAGACCTGTTCACGATCACCACGCGATTAGCAGTAGCTGTGCAGCTAGCCCACGTGTCATACAATTGCTCGTTATTCTAATTATAATTATTATTTATATTATTATTATTATTATTATTTAATTATTTACATTTTTATTATTATTATTTTGGGTTTTATTATTATTATTATTAATATTTGTATGATTAATATTATTATTATTATTATTATTATTATTATTATTTGTATTATTATTATAATTATTAATATTATTATTAATAATATTACATTATAATTAAAATGTAAAATATGGAAACCTAGCTCTACCCACCCCTTTCCCCCCTGACCCTAGCATGCAGTGGCGCCTTCACCCCCTCCACCTTTTCTTGGTTCTCCACCCTGTGCTATTACCCTCACCCCTGCCTCCTGCCCTTCGCCTTCATCCGACCCTCCCTCGACCTCCGCCTTCGCCCCTCCCCTAGAGCCCTATCCCATCACCCTTATCTAGTTCCCATGCCCTCATCCCGCGCCTCTGGTCTATCGAATAGCCCCAGCTGACCCTGACCTCACCCAGTACTCGCCTTCACCCGCAGGACCCCTCCTACCTCGCTCTTTACTCGCCTCACTCCAACCTCACCCTCACCCATTAGTCCAACATCCGACCTTCCGCATTCTAGTAGGACACCGCACCGTAACCATCCAACTCCATCCTCCGCCCTCTGCACCACCGACAAGGCCACCTCTGGTGTCTCCGGTTCTCACCAGGCCATATTATCCCCCCCAGCTCTCCACTACTCCAGTAGCAGATTCACCCCCCTCGCCCTCTTTTTTACTTCCAGCTAGCACGAACGACCTTCAGTAAACCCAACCTAACATGTGGATGTTTCTTCATATTTTCAGTGTTTTTATTTAAGTGTCCAAATTATAATGTCCCACATTTTGGTTTGGTGAGTTTTTATGTTTTTATAGTGCGTGCAAATGGTCCATAGTTTTTTTTTCATATTTCTGCAGAAACGTCACTGTATACACACTTGATTTGAGGTAGGCGAATCCACATTTTCATTTCTGATTAAGTCCACTTAATACATGAGTGTTTTTAATTAAATTTTTGATTTAGTTCTCACCTTAAAAATGCACATAGTTAACTTCATATAGTGTTTTCAAGTTAGTCAATTTTGATAAAAATTGTTTTGAAGTACTTTATGTAGTCATATTTATGTGTTCTTATGAAAAATGTGTTTTTTAGATGTCAAATTTTGTCTTGATGATATTTTTAGCATGACACACACCTTTGGTATACTCTGAAATAGGTTGTGAATGTGTTTCTAGTTTGAATGAATTGTTTAAATTTATTCATTCTATTTATTGAATTGTTTATAAATTATTTCGTCTATTTATAAATGTTTTTAATAAGTTGTTTGGTTTGTTATAAAATTGTTTATAAATTATTTGGTATATTTATTAAATTTTTTATATATTTTTATACCTATTTATAAAATTTTAAATAAAATTTTTGACATTGAAAATGAAAAAGTGGGTTTTGCGTGATATTTTGGGTAATGTTTTGGCTATGTGAAGTTAAAAGTCCGATTGGTAACACTTTTGTTTTCCAGGAGTGATTTGATTTTTTAAGTAATGTGACAGCCCGTTTGGTATCATCAAATCAAATGATGATTTTTGTAATAACCTTTAGAAATGATTATGTTTAAAAACTATTTACCTGCTTTACAACCTTATTGTTTGTGTTAAATGGTTTTGGAAAGGTTTTGTGATTATAAGGCAATGGTTTTGTGGTTTTAAAGTAATGAGTTATTCTTTATAAATAATTTTTTATTTAAAGAATGTTTGTTTTCCTTTGAAATGTGTTATGACATGAGTTTGAAAATGGTAAAGGATTGTTTGGTAATGGTAAAATGATTTGGTGTGCATTTTTGAATTCAAGGTCCCATTTGGCACTTTTGACCCAAGGGAAGTGTTTATAATAAATTTTAAAGAAGATTGTGCTTTGAAAAATTAATATTTCTGATTGGAAACTTTTAACATTTATAAATTGGTTTAAATGTTAAATGGTGAAATACAATGGGTGGAACTTTCTTAATGTGAAATTATTGAAGGTGTATTTGGGGGCGCTCCTATCTAGGGAAACCCTTTATGGGTGAATGCATAGGAAGCATACTTGTTTGGGGAAGCCAAGTGTGGTGAGATAAGTCACATGTGTGACGAACTTCCTACTTACAGAGTTTTAATATAACCACCATGGGTTCCTGGAAATCTTTTAGATGATGGAGTGATGGTTTTTAATCAACCCTGATTAGATGGGTTAATACCCCTAGATTTGTTATTAAGCCAGGTGGTCTTTGCCATTGGATTGGTCAATTTTGGGTGTCTAGTTGGTTATAGACTCAAAAGCCTCACCATACGCCGATAGGTGGTTCTGAAACCGAGTAAATATAGGGAAATTCTAGGGATGTTTAGGATCACACATGGTTTTCCTTTTCTTTTTCTTGTTTACTTTCATATATACTTGTTTTTACAGCTTATATAGTCACCTGTTTCTTTTTTACACTGCCTTGTTTTCCTAGTTTGGATTTTGTTTACAAAATTGAAATTTGTTACAGAAATGGTACGTGGTGTGCATTGGGTTTTTGAAATGGGTAAATGATATTATTTTATTAAAATATGGAAAACCTACATTTATAATTGTATTTCAAACTTATGTTAATGAATTGTTTTGGGAAAGGAGATGTTGGATTCTGTGGTTTATCTTGGAAAACCTATTGAGAATTTTAATTCTCATGCCTATTTTTATCATTGTAGTCACATGTTCACCTTTGCTCAGGTTCTCTTGGATGAGTTACTCATTATTGGAGCAAGTTAGGCCTTTGGTTGGGTGGTGACCTAGAGGGTCACATGTAGGTATGTTGAGCTACTCTATTTATTTCTTTTTCCATTGTTAGAGCTTAGGTTTATTATTTTATTTATTCATGGTTATTTATTTATCTTTCACGGGACAAATAATTCCAAGTGATTAAATATTTATGTCCGACATAGGTTACTAGCCCGTGGGGATTGGGAACACCCTTCGGGCCATGTCGCAGACAGGCTCAGGTGACCGGTTTAGAGTTGACCCAGGTTGGTTCGTGACACACATCATTTTTAATATTGACATAAAATTTATTCTCACACATAATAAACAAATTATAGATCATTTTAATCAATTTTTAAAACAATAAAATATTATTTTATTAGTTTTGGATACATGATCACTATTTTAAACTAAAATTTAACTTACATTAAAAACACACACCTCAATTTATACAGACCATATCATCTATTGAATTGAAGTAAGAATGATTAATATATGTAAAAATGAATTTTGGACAATTTTACTGATGTTTTAAAAGAATATAAGCTCGTCTTCAATGTTTTGAGAAGGTGACACACATTCTTATTCAAAATGACACATTTATATTGAATACACATACTTATAGTTATACTGTCTAAATCATGTGTTAGATTGAAGTGTGTTCAATTTATACTTGTCAAAAATAAATTATGGATCATTTTCGTAAAGTTTGAAAACAATATGATATCATTTTCTCATTTTTGGGGATGCAACACATGATTTAAACTAAAATGACACTTTTGTAGTGAAAACACATACTTTGTGTCACACTGACCAAATAGGGTGTTAGATTGGAATGCAGTCAATTATTACATTTAAAACATAAATTATGAACAATTTTATTAAATTTTAAAAATAACGAGAGATCATTTTATTAGTTTTGTGTATGTGAAATGCATTTTAAAATAAAATGACACTTTTATATTAAAAAAACACTTTGAATTTTAATAACCAAATCGTATGTCAAAATGACATGTGGTCAATTTCTATATATACCAAATGAATTATGGATCACTATCCCAATGTTTGAAAGTAAAATGAGATCTCTTCATTAGTTTTGGTAGTGTGATGTGCATTTTAAACTAAAATGACACTTTTATATTGAAAGCATGCACTTTGAGTCATACCAACCACATTGAGATTCATATTGATTTGTGTTCAATTCCTATTAATAAAAAATTAATTATTTACCATTTTATTAAATTATCAAAACAATATGTTTTTTTGGGTTGGTTTTGATCTTGTGAGGTTTTTTTCACTAATGTGTAAATTTAATAAAATAAGCATTATATAAAAATGATAAGGAAATTAAATAAAAAAAGTTGATAAAATGATAAAATTAACTAAATAAGTATTAAGAAGTCACATGTTCATAATGTCTATATACATTATGACACCATATATTCTTTTTATTCATTTCTAAACAAATTGATTTCCTCTATTATGCTTCTCCTTGTGAAACAGATCAAAAATCACTAATGTAAAAATTCCCTATACCAACTGTTTAGAACCATTGGTATAGGTCCCCAAACCATTGGTATAGCCCATACCGATAGTTTAGGAAGCCATTGGGTGATTTTTCATGGGGAAAGACCCATCCCAATGGTTTGGAGAAAACCATTGGGAAAGACCTATCCCAACGGTTTAAAAACTATTGGTATAGGTGTGGGGAAATACCTATCCCAGTGGTTTGGAGAAAACCATTGGGAAAGGATTATCCCAAAGGTTTTAAAAACTTTTTGTATAAGTCTTTCCCAATGGTCTTCCCAAAACCGTTGATATATATATATATATATATATATAAAGTTTTAATGGAGGTTTGAACCCAAAAATTCAATGTTATATATCAATTAATTTACCATAATCCTATGGTTTCCTTTGTAAAAATATTTGGATAAATATACATACTTATTTATATATAATTTATATATTGATTTATTTTATAATATTAGATAAATTTACTCATAAAAAACAAGGGTGCATATCCCAACGGTTCTCAAAACTATTAGGATATGCCTTTCTCAACAGTTTTAAGAACCGTTGGGATAGGTACCCACCCTTTCCCAATGGTTTTCCCAAACTGTTGGGAAAGGTGGTCTCAATGTACCCTTTCCCAACAGTTTTCAAAAACCATTGGGAAAATTGGACCCTTTCTGAATGGTTTCGGAAAAATATTCGGAAAAGTGGCCTCAAAGTACCCTTTCCTAATGGTTTTGGAAAAACATTTGGGAAAAGTGGAACCTTTATTATTTTTTTGGGAAAACTATTGGGAAAGGTGTCCTCAAAGTAACATTTCCAAATGGTTTTGGAAAAACCATTGGGAAAAGTGGACCCTCTCCTAATGGTTTGGGAAAACTGTTGGAAAAAGTGGTATCAATGTACTCTTTACTAATGGTTTTGTCAAAATAGTTGGGAAAAGTGGACCCTTTTCCAATGGTTTTCCCAAACTGTTGGGAAAAGTGGTGTAAAATTACCCTTTCCCAATGGTTGTAGAAAAAAAATTGGGAAAGGGGACCTATAACAGCGGTTTTTATAAATCATTTTTATAGATGTGTTAGTATAGGTAGGATTTCTAGTAGTGAATAATATATACTAATTATGATAAAAATGTTTCACATCTCAAGTGTATCTCTAAGGTCACAGCCCATACTAGATCAAAAATATTATAGGTAATCACCTAAATTTTATATCATAAAACATTATAAAACCATGCACTCATCTCTAAACAAATTTACCTATTCTCTTGAGTATGTAGATTGTTGTAAATCTTGGTAGTACTGAGAAAATATAAACAAATAAATTATTAATAATTTTTTTAATGAAATTTTAATTACCTTTGGAAATTACCTATTTGAAAATGATATTATTTTGATGGTATATGATATATTTTATAAATGTTCAAACATAATATCCACAATCATTGATATTATCGTACTTCAAACACTACATAAACATTGACCAAAATAAGTTAATTGTTTTGAAATATATTTTTATAGATAAATATTTCTTTATATACCTTAATATGTTTCCATTTTTAGTAATCTATAGGCTTTTTATTTTTTATCACCAAACTCATACCATGATTTAGCATATATTTACAGATCACCCTATCGTAAAAACATCTTTTTAAAAAATAATCCAAAAAATATAATTAAATTTTTTTCTCTAAAATGTTGATTTTAGTGCATTAAAAATTCACAATGCACATTTTGTGTGGTTGTTTTGATATAAATCCATGTATTTGATCCAAAAAATAAATATTTGGGGTATCCAAATTGATTGTGATCAGCATCCAATTATTTCTAAAAAAATAAAAAATAATCAATGAAAAAATATATTTTATATGATTAGATTATAGATCATTACCCCTATATTGTAGGAATAAAAAATATTCTATCACCATTCATTTTATTCTTAAATTCTTCGTTTATATAATCTTCTTTCTTATCAATTTATTTCAACCATAAAAAAAATTCATTCATAGAAATAACAGAGAGATTAATGAATCAAAACTGTGGTTTTTAGGGTGTTAACTTTATATAGTAAGTAATATAAGATCCTATATAAAATATTAATAATTATTAGCTTTAATGAGCACGTTAGTTCATTTTTTGGACAAATATATTATGAAAATGTACCTTATGTATGTATTTACAATTGAGACTCCTAACCATTAACATATGAGAATCTCATTTATACACATGAGACCAACCACGTCTATAATAATTTTTCCAAATATTTATTTTTGATATTGAATGTAGGACACATCTCCATATTTGAGTTTGGTTTCTGCATGAAGTTATAGTGATAATATATGTTATAATGGAATTGGTAGGGAGAAGTTACTCCTAGAAGAACATATTTTATTCTAGGTTTATTCACTTGATTATCTTGACATAAAATTTAGTTTCCCCATCATTTATTCATATGTAATACCATACCTCACTTTAAAACTTTTCATATACTATTATAGGTTTTACCTTTGAAATTTTTTGTTAAGTACATACCTCAAGTATATTTATAAGATTAAATAACCAAGCTATGAATGTTCCAATAGTATTAGTGAACACTGTAACATCCAAATGATTAAGTAAAAAATGAAACTGATTGATCAGATCTAGATATACTTCAATCCCCACTCTCATGTGACCTTTTGGGTGTTCTATTTTGTATAGAATGTCTCTCGGGATATTATACACCATGCCCATTACAACATGTTTTTGCATGGGTGTTGATAGATATAAATAACATACAACATAACCTATAAAATTTTAGTAATATAAAGTTATCAGAGGTTATTTGATTCAAATTTAGGGGAAATAGTAACAAAAAATTAATTACATTGAGTAAGGTATGTGATTGAAGGGAATGACTAGCCTCAAATCTAGCAGGGTTATTTGGTTGTTCCTGTACTGATTTTTGTTCCAATACCAGTTTAATTTAATCATTTCACATATATTGGTCTCCCAAGCTGTATCAGGCAATAATAAATTTCAAAGATTTTATTTTGATCCATAATTATTTCATCATATGATATGTATCTTCTTGAAGTTTTTCCTTCTCTAAATATGTTTGAGGAGACACTCTAAAACCTACACCTCTAACATGACCATATTATTCTAGCCACTTCAAATTTACTGAAAGAAGTTTTTCTTCTAGTATAGTCACTGATGATTCTTGTGTCCAAACCATATAAAAACATATATACGTAAATATATATTTTATGTAATTTTTTTACAAATAATATATAATTTTTATTATTTCATAATTACACATGTTTCCCATACTACTTTTATGTTTTCATCAACTAGTTTAACCTCCTTATTTATGGAGGCCTCATTCTATAGAACATCACATGGGATAGAAGTGGATTCATATTTTTATTCATCAATGTTTATATAAATAAATGAATTTATGTTTATTCATATCAGATAAAACATTTATAATTGATTTAAAAAAACATACCATTTTATTCTCTAGTAAAGCATACCACATCCTCGATTTGCGACAGGGGTACATTGATTTTGATGAATATTTTTTATTTCCATCACTCCATTAATATTTCATAAATATATAAATTTGAATCAAATTTGTTTAAATAAATAATATAAAATAATATATTATTGACTATAATGCACCTAAAATTATTTCTAATCATGAAGACTAATGAAATCATGACATGTTTCCTACTTTATAATATGTACATAAGTAATTGGTGGGTGAGGATTTACATTACCCTCATAATCCTGAAGGTGAAATATGGTAAGAAGATTTTTGAATCCTCTATGGTATTTTTCAGTGGAAATTAAGACATATTACTTACAGAAATCATCTAAAATAAACAAACTCTACATAGAATAAAGAAAATTAAATCAATGTTTCATTATATATGTAAAGACCCAAGTTTTATTAATAGAAATCCATCTTGATCTAATTAAATGTATCTTTATGTAAAATTTTTATATAAAATGTCAACTTCTTTGGTTTTATTTTAAGATTTGTGACCGTTGAAAAAATATCCTTTGAAAAGTGATCACATGGTTAGTATAAATATAGGGCTTTAACAATCTAATTTACTCAGAAAAAGGAAGCGATAGCCTCATCTAGTAGAATTGTTCTATATGATGCCCTTTTTTCAAAGATTAAAAAAGAGGTGGCATCATTGGACTTTGCTCGTGACCAAGCCCAAGCCGAGATTTATCATTTCAATATCGAATGGAACCTTCTACGGGAGATGTGGAAGTTGATAGAGATCACCACGCGTGCAATCTTATCCGAGCCACCCCAAGAGTCTGTCACCATTGCGTACCTTATCCTTAGGTATTATACGGCTGTTTTAGGGATTTATGTAACAAATCCCTAGTAATATGGTTATGTACATTATTTTTTTTATAATAATGAATATACTTTCATTTTATTATTGTTACCTTGTAAATAGTTTTAAAAGAAAAAATAATATTTTTATTTAATATTCAACTAAGAAATATATTTTTATAAATTAATGGATTTTTGAACTAAATAATATTTTAATAAAATATTAATATTATTAAATTAATTTTTATTAAATATAAATGATCATATAATTTTATGAATGCAATTGTAATTTTTATTAAGGGTTGAAAGCCATTTTTGTCAAAACCCATGAATTTTTGATAAATATCTGTATTTATTTTAAAAGTAAAAATTAAAATATTTAGAAAATTATTTAGATAAAATGAATATTATTTTTCGAATTAGGACGTCGAAATTATCCAACGGTGAATTTTTCATAATTTTTTGAGACAATCAAATTTTTGTGTAAAAACTAAATACCTTTTAAATACCTAATGTGTTTTATGACATCATAATGACCCAATAGTGATGTAATAAATTGATTTAAACCATATATTTGGCCAATATAGTTTCTACAATTAATATAATGTGATTTTGGGTTTGTTGTATTTATTTTATAAAGCATTATTGGACCCTTCAAAACTTATTAAACATTTTGTCTTTTTAAATTGTTTTCCTTGGGAGTGTGACTCACCTCCACATAAAAAAACCCATTATTTTAAGGTGTTAAGAATTTTTCCTTATAAAATATAGTTTTCCACTTTTTTTTCAAAACCGTGGGCAAAAACCATGGGCTAGTTTGTGGTTTGGATTAGTTTAATGTGAGGGTCTCAAACCTAAATAATAAAGAATTACATCACCTTTCCTATATAAAATAACCCAAGATCCCACTTTATCCTCAATCAAAGCCTTTTGAGTTCGTCCAAACTCTCCCCTACTCTCTCTATAATCTTCCCAAGGTTCCCCAAGCTCCCAATAAGCCTTTCTCAAGCCTCTCTCAAGCCTTTGGAAGCATACTTCCAAGTATGGGTTTTTTTTCTTCCTTTCTCATTTTTGTCCAATTTTATTAATGTTGTTATGACCTTTTAATTTAATTTATAAATGATGGGGTATGGTTTCACACCACCTCCATACTTCCCTATTTATGTTTGAATTATTGGAAACCCCTTTCTATCTCATTAAATGCCTCCCCTGTACACCTGTTACTATGCCGAAATTCCGAAAGGAATTTCTCTCTCCTCATTTTCATTCAAGAAATTCTTTTGTATCAGGAATCTAATTTCCATTACATCTGTTGGGACATGTATCTATATTACCCCCTACATTCCAAGTCATGTAAATATTATGATACATACCTTTCTCTCTCATAAACCATTTTTTTAATTCTTACATCACGCTGTTACAATGCCGAAATTGCACCGATTTTCCAAGCCAATACCATTGTGTAGTGAATACCATGACCATTTATCTATCAAGGGTATTCATCTTTATGAACATTTACTTATTGATTATAAATCTTAATGTATTAATTCCACATTCCTTTATCGTGGAATAAATGACGATGCTTTATGAATCCATGTTATATGATCCATGTGGCACACTTATGCATGAAATGAAAGGTTTAAGAAGGGTGCGCCCTTATATCGCTCCAACGTTTTGGTTAAAGTATATTATCATGATATATCATGTGAAATGGGTGTTGACTCAAGATAATTCATATAAAATGAGATTTTACTCATGCTTCATGTGAAATGAGTATTTACTCATGCTCTATGTTCAATGAGCCTTGACTCATGCAAATTCCATGTTAAGTGTTGTTGCCACATTTCCACATTATGATTATCATGATTTTTCATGACTTTATGTTTATGATTCTCTTGTACTCTATTGATATTCCTATTGTATAACATATATTTTATTCCTCATGTTATTCCATGATTATTCCCTTACTGGGATTTATAGATCACCCTTTTTATGCATGTCCTCAGGTTATCCCATGCAATGCTAAGTACAAGGGAATGTAGTGGTCATGTAAATGAATTTTTCAATAAAGATATTATTTTACATGTTTTAAGTGGTTATGTAATGATCCTAATCTCGAAATAAACTAAACCTTTCTATCTTCTATGTTGTATCAAGTTAATTTTATGTAATAAATTTTGTTTAATTGTGTAATAAAAGAGAAGGGTTGTTATAAATGGCATCAGAGGACAGTTTTTTTGGGATTAGGATTAGGAAACCCTAGTAAATCCTTAGAGACAAGACTGAGTATAATAAAAACATCCCAATGTTTTGGTGAGTATTGATTAAGTGGTTTATCAAGTAAATACATCCCTATCTATATACGAACAGGTAGAGGCGGCTGTGGCACAAATGTATTCTAGGGGTAAAACACGAAAACACTTCCTTGAGATAGACTCGAATGGGAACTGGTGCACGACAATGGGCCTTGCTAAACTCTTGGTTACGACACTCTCGGGGGATATTCTTTGGTAAATTCACTAGCTTAGTATGAACTATTATTATGGGACAAAAACTCCCTAAGAATATATGTTATAAAGTAGATCATGGATAACATAGACTAAAGCCAATAGATTCATATGCTATGGAAATAAAAGTTATTTATAAGTAATCAGTTTTGTTCTTGTATTACCCTTTATGTGTTACCCCTTACTTTCCTTTTATTCTATCCAATGGCCGGTAATAGGAGGACTCAAACTAACAACCGATGTGAAGATCGATATGATGACTGTACTAATGAGATGGCCAATCCAATGGGAGTGGGAATCACGAAATATTTCATTCTTCTCTCTCAGCTAACTCAAGCTTTGAATAGAAACATGGGTCAAGAGGAATGCTCAATCCACCCTATGAAAGAACAATTCTCTATCGAGAGCTTCATGCGATAGAGAACTACTACTTTTACTGGATCATCTGATCCTTTAATCACTGAACAATCGATCAAATCCATTGAAAAGATCTTCTCCATCCTTAAATGTTCTGAACAAGAGAAGGTTCTCCTAGATGCTTATCGTATGGAGGGTTTAGCTGATCAGTGGTGGACGTTGATCAAAAATATGAAGCATGAGGAGTAGATCAAGGCATTGGAATGGAAGGATTTACAGAAGATGTTTTTCGATAAATATTTTCCACCCACCCTCCAGCTTAATATGGAAAGGGACTTCCTTTACCTCGAGAATAAAGACGATGAATCTGTTAGAGTGTATGAGGAAAAGGTCACAAGTCTTGCACGATATACTTTCGACTTTTTCGTTACCCCTGAGTGTAAGGTTTATCGCTTCTTTGGTGGGATGAAACCTATCCTTCGAAAAACACTGGTGATCCGTGACTTCGACAACTAGGATGAAATTGTCCGATGTTTCCTCAAGGTCGAAATAGAGATTGTAGAATATCAAGGGTTTCATGGGGATAAGAAGCATAATGTGGAATTCAATTCTGGCCATCTGATGGGTAAATCCAACAGTGCTAAGAAGATCCATCACCCCACTTGCCAAAGGTGTGAAAAGAAACACCTTAGAAATTTATTGAAGGCTACGAGGAAATACTTTAGGTGTGAAAGAGAAGGAAACCTAGCTGTTAACTGTTGGAAAGAAATAACCACGACTGTGATACATGATAGGAACACTCCATTTGAACCTCAATGCATGGTTCATTGCTACAACTGCAAAGAACCAGAGCATCTTTCAAATCAATGACCTAAGACAAGGGTCTTCGGAAGTATCCAACAACCTCCAAGGCCGCAAGGGTGAGCTTTTTACATCACTACTGCCAATGTGATCCCTGACAATGAAGAGGTGACAGGTACACTAGTTATTCATTCAAGAATAGTGAATGTAGTTTTTGATTTAGGTTCTATGCATTCTTTTATGTCTCAAAAGTTTAGTAGAACAATCCCAGAACCTCCAAAAATCATGAAAGTGAAGATTTCAGTGAGTACAGTAAATGGGGAAATCATTTCATCCCATGAATATAACTCCTCCCATATCATAATTTGTTGCTTGAACTTTCCGGAGAACCTCTTCATACTCCCCCTAGTGGAATTTGATGAAATTATTGGCATGTATTGGCTTTCCTTATATAGAGCCAACATAAATTGCTGTGAGAGGGAAATCACTCTCCATGTGGAGAATCGACCCCCGATTATTTACAAGTGCAAGGAGGAAGATGAACCTTCTTTATCTCCATCATCTGAAGAATGGATATTACTACCATATGAGCACGCGTATCTGGCTCAAATGATTGAGTCTAAGGAGGTAACCATCCTATAAGACATGCCTATTGTGAGGGAATTTGCTGAAGTGTTTCCTAAGGAATTTCATGGTCTTCATTCTAGAAGAGATGTTGAATTCTAAATTGATCTTATACCTAGGGAATTGATAATATCCAAGAATCCATATAGAATGACTGTTGTGGAGCTTGAGGAGCTGAAGAAACAACTACAGGAGAATCTATATAAAGGGTTTATATGCCCAAGTGCTTCACCATAGGGTGGACCGATCCTCTTCATCAAGAAGAAGGATGGATGAATATGCCTTTGCATCGATAATTGTGAGCTTAAAAAATCATGATAAAGAAAAAGTATCCTCTCCTGAGAATTGATGAATTGTTCGATCAACTGCATGAAGCACAAAAATTCTCCAAGGTGGATTTGCGGTCGAGATATTATCATTTAAGGGTGAAGAAGGAAGATATTCCCAAGAATTATTTTTGTACAAGATACGGGCACTATGAATTCATAGTAATGCATTTTGGAATCACTAATGCTCTAGGAATATTCATGGACTTGATGAATAGAGTTTTAGAGATTAACTTGAAAAATTTGTGGTAGTCTTTATAGATGATATTATGATATACTCCAAAACCAAGGAGGATCATAAGGAGCATCTAAAAAATGTAATAGAGACCTTGAAGATGGATAAGCTCTATGAAAAGTACATAAAGTGTGAGTTCTGGTTGAATGAGGTCTCATTCTTGGGCCATATCATCACAAGCAATGGGATATCTGTTGATCCCTCCAATGCAGATGCAATTGAGGGATGAACGAGGCCAACATCGGTAATGGATATCTGTAGCTTCTTTGGGTTAGCTGGATATTATCAACAATTTGTGATAACTTTCTCATGGTTTTCCAACCCTCTGACAAAGATAACTTAGAAGGGAGTAAAGTTTTCTTGGACTGATGAATGCAAAGAAAGCTTCAAGGAGTTAAAAAAGAGGCTTATCACTGCACCCGTGATCACTTTACCCACAAGTGGAGAACTTTTTTTGGTATTCAGTGATGCTTTGATGAAGAGAATAGGATGTGTATTGATGCTAAATGACAAAGTCATTTCTTATGATTAAAGTCAATTAAATTTTCATGAACAGAACAATCCAACACATGACCTCGAGTTGGTAGCAGTGATCTTTGCTTTGAAAATTTGGTGGCATTATCTCTTTGGGTAGAAGTGTGAAATATATACAGACCAAAAAATACTCAATTATATATTCACATAGAAAGAGTTGAACATGTGCCAATGATGATGGTTATATATGATCCAAGACTATGACTGCTCAATCCATTACCACACTGGGAAAGAGAACAAAGTGGCGGATTCCCTAAATAGAAAAGACCTAGAGATTTTATCATTGATGAGAATTGAAAAGGATCCAATCTTCTTATATTTGATGAATATAGACATGGGAATCATAATGAATGGAACATCATCAATCCTTTCATAAATGATTGCTCAAACACCACTTTTGGAAAGGTTAATGGATGCTCAAAAGGTTGATGTGGGAATTCAAGAAAAATTAGAAGCTATTGGAAAAGGGAAATCCTCGGAGTTTAATATTAATGAAGAATTAATTGTGAGATTTGGGAAAATACTATCTATTCCATCAAGTTTGGAGCTAAAGAAGAAACTTTAGGATGATGTATATAGTTTAAATTTCTCTATTCACCAAGGAAACACAAAGATGTATCGATATCTCCGAGAGCATTATTGGTGGGATAATATGAAGAAATAGATCATTGAATATACATCAAAGTGCCTGGTGTGTCAGAAAGTGAAGGTAGAGAGGCAGAAGTCTAAAGAGATGATGAAACCATTGCCCATACTAGAATGGAAATGGGAGAACATCACCATGGAATTTGTCACTAGAATTCCAAAGGCATCCAAAGGCAACAATGCAATCTGGGTTATTCTGGATCATCTTACAAAGGATGCACACTTCATTTCTATTTGTGAGGATTTCTCATTAGATCAACTAGCACGAATATATACGAGACTCTAACATCAGTTCCTATAGTATATATACTATAACCAAAATGTGGTCATGAATACATATAATTTCATCCTCTAAAATTATCAAACCTAGTTGCAAGTCCTCACCTTCCATTCTCCCCCTTAGGATTAATGTAACAACACGAGATTTTAGGAGAATTATTCTTTTTAATTTCTTCAATGTATTTTTTTGTACTCTACACCAAGATTATCTTGCTCTATATGCAACACTGTATTAGCTTGTAGTACATGAAACACTATTCTTGGATCGTGTTACACTCAATTTCAAGTTTGTTTGATAGTAGGTATTCTACGTAACATTAAGTATTGATTTTGTTTAATGTATAAATTAAAAGGTTTTTATTATGTTATATTCAATACCAAAGGGATCTTCCACTATATTCATCCCTGATTTGGCTTGCATTACATGCAATCACGACCTTCCTCGATAGCATTTGTAGTACGCAATACCGGGTTTCACTAAACAATGATATATTATTATAATATTATGAACTAGCTGTTATGAATATTATTAACTAAATTTTTAATTTTATAACATTAATATTCATCATACACATATTATAAATCATGGTATGTGAACAAAATAATTTTTTTGGGTAAAATAGGTATTTTTCAAAAAATGCAGTTTTGCCGCCTTTTGATGGCGCACCTACATTAAATCTAGTTTTGACAGGTTTATAAGTTAAATTTGATAAAATAAAATTATTTTTTGGAATCAGGATATAAAAATTTACTTTGGATAATTTTTTCATATTATTCTGATAACTTTCATATTTTAATGAATAGTAAAAAACTGAATATTTTAATTAAAAACAACTTTTTTCATCGCAATAATTTATATGGTTAAATTATAATATTTAATGGTTTTAAAGTATAAATATAATATATTTTTACCATTTAATATAATATAATTCATTACTATTAATTTTATATTGAATTCATAGGTAAAAACATATCAATCTTTGGCAATGTTTTAACTTTTAAAATCTGTTTTCTTAACAATGGGATTGATTTTAATTAATTACTGCAACTTCTGTGTTTTGAATTTTGAAAAATGGATTCCATATTTGAATTTAGTGGATCCAAATTATGTTAATATTTTACTTTTTTTTTTGATATTATGAATAGTTACTACGGTAATTTTTATTTACTGGAGTTAAAGGTAAATCGTGTAATTTAGGGTAAAAATAAGATTATAAAATTACCCTAACTCCTACCAAAATTCTATTGGATGACTAAAAGTAGACCCATATCACCTAAGAGTCATAATATATTAATTTTATGGAATTTTGACCATGAAAATAATTTAATTATTATTAAAACAAAAGAAAGTGACAACATGTCACTCTCTTAAATCTTATAAGTATAATAATTTTAATTTAGTGATAAACTTCATAAAACATTGAATATAAATAGTCTCAAGAAATATAATAAAATTTTATATATCATGAGAATTTATTTAGAATTTTTAGGGATTAAAAAATTGTCATTAATGGTGAAACAATAGTGATGCAAAAATTGTTTATTTAGTTAAAAATCAATAATATAGTTTCTATTAAACTAATAGTGACCATAAAAAGAATAGAAAATCTGACAAAAAATTATTGGCCATGTACATGTAAACCATAATCATCTAAGAGTCGAATATTTGACCATTTGAAGCCTTATAAAAGTGATTATGACACTTATATTATTTTATTTTAAATGATGTCAAAGTTGTCACCTTCATAATTTAATAAAGATAAAATTTTAAAAGTGGGATGTTTTTGAAGATAAATTCAACTGAAAGTATTATTATGAAATATATTATATTTATATTCATCATAGTATTTTATTTTTAATTTTTATACAACAAATAAGTATATTAAATATACAAAAATGTTGTATTAATTATTTTATTAAGAGAAATATCAAATAAATGATTTTAAAAGTATTAAAATAAATATTATATGAACTAATTAATTTACTACACTAATTTTATAGATTTATATAAATTTTTATTAATCTATTAAATAGGTTTTTTATAAAATATATTCTTTGTGTAATTTATATAAATTCAAATAAATGAATTGTGTCAAAATTGACACTATTGATATTTTATATTATTAAATTGTTTAAAAATCACAAAAATATTTAAAAATTACAAATTAAAATTTATATGATCTATAATGTCATAGGATATATAATTATCTATAATTAACAACACATAAGTAAGTATTTATAACCATATAAAATTTATAACATTATTACCACAAATAAAATTAAATAGATTAAATAAGGATAAATCAAAATAATAAGGTTTAAAATAAAATACAAAAATGTCAAAATTTAATTGGATGATGAGATTACAACCCTATATTATCTAATACTCTAATTTGAGTCACTTTATAAGTTTTTATGTGGGGTTTGGGTTTATTATAAATTAATATTTTAGAGGTTTCCAAAGGTGCCCCTCTCCTCCCTTATAAAAGGGCACCCCTTCCCTCTTCTCTTCACACCCTTTTGAGCCTTGAATCTCGGCCAACCCCTGACTATTCCTATTCTAAACCTCTATAGTTATATCATATAGGTTCTGGTATTCTAAAAATACCAACTCTAGTTATCTAAGATGAATTTTAAAGGAGGTGCGTCGAGGAAGAGGTAATCTCTTCTACCGACTCTTTCGAGTTTCTTTCTTCTTATACTTCCTATTAATTAGTTGTTTCATTATAAAGTAATAACATGAGTATTAATTATATACTTATATGTTATTATAAATATTAAAAAACCATATTTTACCTTCTATCCATCCTAAGGAAAACGAAATCACCGCGCGTGCGTACGTACAGAATACTGTCTCCACATCGTGGTGTAATCAGCTTTTCCACCACCACCTTACTTGGATGGGTATAATGGTGTAAAGAATAACTATATATGATTATTATAACATCGTACTAACTCTATGATATTATATCATACACTACAATTCCATTCAATAAATATGGGAACGATATCATCGCTCGTGCGTACGTATGGATTACCGTCTCCACGACGCAATGAGATTCGTTTTCCATGTTAACAATTCAAGAATGATTATAAAGTATATATAATATGTAACCATGAAATATATGACATAATAATGCTACTGGATTTATGTATATATATATATATTTATTTCATCTACTTAATTCCATTCAATTCAATAAGGAAACGAAAACAACGTTCATGTGTACATACGACCTACCGTCTCCATGAACAATGTATTTCTTTCCATTTATCGATCTATTATATATATGTATATTATGAATATATATTATATATAAATCATGTTTTATATTCTGGAATTAAGTAATCCTGATCTAAGTAATCATATTAAAAATTACAAGTCAAAACACAGATGATAAATGAAATGATTTTACCCAAAACGTTGTTTTAACATGGAATTGACAAATGAACGAATAATATAAAGTAGTAAGTGAATCATATATGATATCATAAATAATATTATGGTTCTGTTACAAGTTAATAATATGTTTAAACCCACTATACAGAAGTCTCAGATACATACGGAAGAAATTGGACGTATGGTAAGGGATAATTATTCCAATCCCATTCTTATCTTAGATTGTTTATTCATAAGTATTTATTGGGGTTGTGTTTATCATCCATGTCCATGTTTTCTACAAAATTATCATATAATGTTTAGTATTCTTCCATTTATGATTAAAGTCATTTTAACATTTTTTGACATTTACTACATTATATGGAAGAATCTTTCTTCTTTTACCAAACAAGGTACTTTTTGACTTTTCTGGAAAAAGTATGAGAAGAATGTTTTTTAACTTATACGGCATAGACAGATTTTTACGGTTTCATAACACCTTATTTATATAAAGATTCCTCTACATGATTTCATTATTATTTTCAACAAAATCATTTTCTTTTAAAATTACATGGCATTTTGTGATGGAAAATTATTTTGAATAAGAAAGAATATTTTCCTCAAGAATTCAATTCAAGTGTTTTATCAAAATCATTTTCTATCTAAGATGAAATTATTTCATATGTGTATGTTTCAAGTATAATGTCTCTATGATTTACATGGTTTCACTTTTCTTATGATGAAATGATATCCATTTGTTTTATATGGATTATGTTATGATGGGATGATGTTTATAAAACCCATTTTATTCCTTGAATTATAATGAATGATTTATGTTTATGTTGTGGTACAAGTGAGAATGATTTCATTATGAGATGGGTGGGACCTATATCTCCTTCTAATGAATTGGGAAAATATTTATATCTCATGAGATAGACATGGATGGAACAGAAAGTTAATCTGGTTTAGTGATACAGGACTAGAACGAGGAGTGAACTCGATTCAAAAAGGGAATTTGTCCACTAAGATGGTCTTGGCAGTAATGCCTTGGCTACTATGGAAATAATAGCATGTGCTTAATGGTTTCCACAATTACTTGTTTTATTCCCATGCTATTTTATCATGATTAAGGTTTCTATATAATCTACGGCTTACGTATTGTCATGTTTTATGTCATTACTCAAGATTTTGATGTTTAAACATTATGTTCATGTTTTTAAGTTCAAATGTATATGATTTGTTTTATTTTCTCTATGATTACCCTTACTGATCATTTTATCTCACCCTTTATATGTTTTCTTTTCCTTAGGATTTAAAGAAAATTTTTATGTAAGAAAACAAAAGGGGAAGATCTTTATGGGAGATGTTGAAGATCTTTCACAACGATTAGAAGATTATGTTCCGAGTTTCCAAAGACACTAAACTATTACGGTCATTGAGTGTTGGTTTTTGTTATGTATTTTGTATTCCACAAAAGTAATGTAATGTCCATGTACTTCAAGTTTGGGGTCTCTACAGTTGGTATCAGAGTAAAGGTTTAGTTAATAGTTGGAAACTAGGATGTGAAAACATTAGTGAGATCTCTAGAGATATTTCTATGGTTTTTCTAGGATGTTCCTAAGGTTATTTATAAGTATAGGTTACAATCCTAGAATTATGATAACGATTGTGAATAATATATGATTAAACCTAAGATATTAGAGATTGAAATTACTCCCCTTTATTATGTTGTTTTCCCTGCATGATATTTTCCTCTCATGCTATTATTTTTGGGTTTTAGAAAATGGCTGGAAACAGGAAGATTCACGATAATAGAGGATATGATGGAAAATTGAATGATATTATTCATGAGGAACCAAATTAAATAGTATTTGTAAGTTCAGACATCATTATTATGCCTAATCAGAAATCTCATAATATAATCAATCATATCAAATTTGGTAAGTTTCCAGACTCGAATAATAAGAGAAAGATGGAGTTTCATGATGATCATAGAGGAATGAATGTTCAATTTCTCTCATGTAAATCTTGTGGGAAGAGGCATCAAGGAAAATGTTTCAAAGGAACTGGAAGATGCTTTGGGTGTGGAAAAGATGGACACAAAGCCAGTAAGTGTAAAGGAAAAGGTTCAGTTAACACCATGGACAAGGTTAATTGTATTTTTATGACATTAACAACGATTTAATGTTTTAAATGTGGAATGAATGGGCATTATGCAAACCAACTCCCTAAGTAAATGTCTCACGAAGAGAATCAGCATGGTCGTATGGGTAGTATTTTTGTTGGTGATGATTAAGAGACAACAAATGATATGTGAGATGAAATAATTATTCAAGCTCAGTCAATGGTTTAAAAAGGTAGTGGAATGATTTATTTTTATCAAGAGTTATGTTATATAGGTAATGATACTATGGAATAAAGAAACGTCTAAGGATTGTTACACTATTGTTTTTTTCTAAAGTATTTGAAAGTATATGTTGAATGGTACTGGTAACCATGAAAGGTTATTCAGATATTTTTGGAAAGTATATGACATGCACATAATGAAGGGATAAAGAGATAATGAGATGTTTGATAGTATTACTGAGCTCATGACTGATGTAAGGACAATGTGATATCATAGTTTAAGTATATAGAATTTTTTGGAATTTTAGCATGTGGAAAGAGTTATCTTTTGATAGCATTCATGTTTTCACTAAGGTTCTATGGTAATTTATGTTTCAAGAGAATACAAGATTAAGGAATTCACATGTTATGAATGTGAACAAAAACAACATATATCTTATGATATATGGGGGAAAAATGAAGGAATTCACATGCTCGGTAGATGAAATTTCTAGTAATACGACATAAGTATTTTCAATAAGCCTAAAGGTTGGAATTGACATCATATAGTATTGCTCAAGGATATAACTTTTTTGTTTTATTTCTGAAATGTTATGATAGTATAGTTTAGAAAAAAGGACAACCCGCAGGATGTGAGAAAACCCGCCACGTCGGACAAGGTTGCGGGAATCGAACCCACAACCAAAGTAAGACAAGACTTCATCGCCTACCACTGGCCTACAGGATGTCCCTGGTCAGTAGGAAGTAGTTTTATTTTATTAATCGGTATGATATATGAAGTATAAGTCTATTTTAGGAATCATATAAGATTAATCTCACCATAGATAGACTTATGTATATTTGATAACTTTTGATAACCTTTTGTTTAAGATAGATGGAATGGCCCATCATTATATCACATGATCTGCTAACAATTCAAGAATTACAAATTCAACTTCATTTCTTTAAGTGATGAAGTGGAAATTGTTCAAGGAACGAGCAATGGTGAGATTGTACAAAAATAAAGTAAATATTTCTTCTAATTCAAATTCTTCAACTTTAGGGAAATGATATTGAAAACCAAAAATGTTGTCCTAGTGCCCTTATATCTGAGGAATCAGATGGTACCTTAGATCATCACAAATTTATGGCTTTGTGATTGTTGGCTTTTTCATATCCATGTTCTTTACCACTCTCCATCAGAACATGATGGTTAGGTTTCTCTTCCATATCTATATTTTCACCTATGTTATACTATGTGGAAACCCAGGGGTTAGTTAATTTGGGTAACTGTTATGTTTCATACTTTAGTTTTTAAAGTTATGTTTTGGTATTTCTTTTTACGATGTGGGTTTCTATGAAATAAACTCTCATGTAATAAACCATTTAAAACCCCAACAAATTTCGAGGGCGAAAATCATTTTAAGAGGGGTAGAATGTAACAACCAGGGATTTTATGAGAATTGTTCTTTTTAATTTCTTTTATGTATTTTATTGTACGCTACACCAATATTATCTTGTGTTATAAGAAACACTGTATTAGCTTGTAGTACACGCAACACTATTCTTGGATTGTGTTACATACAATTTCAAGTTTGTTTGATAGTAGTTATTCTATGAAACATTAAGTATAGATTTTGTTTAATGTATAAATGAAATAAGTTTTGATTATGTTATATTCAACACCAAAGTTATATTTCACTACACGCATCCCTAACTTGGCTTGTATTACATGCAATCGCGACCTTCCTCGATAGCGTGTGTAGTACGCAATATCGGGTTTCACTAAACAATGATATATTATTATAATATTATGAACTATCCATTATTAATAGTATTAACTAAATTTTGAATTTTATAACATTAATATTCATCTTAAACATTTTCTAAAACATGGTATGTGAAAAAAATAAATATTTCGATTTAAATAAGTATTTATCAAAAAATGCAGTTTTGCAGCCTTTTGATGGCACACCTACTTTAAATCTAGTTTTTGATAGTTTTATAACTTCATTTTGACAAAATAAAATTCTTTTTTGGAATCCGGATATAAAAATTAACTTTGAAAAAAAATTCATATTATTCTGATAACTTTCATATTTTAATGAATAGTAAAACGCGCTATATTTTAATTAAAAACAACTTTTTTCATAACAATAATTTATATGATTAAATTATAATATTAAATGTCTTTAAAGTATAAATATAATATATTTTTACCATTTAATATAATATAAGTCATTACATTTAATTTTATATTGAATTCATAGGTGAAAACATTTCAATCTTTGGCAATGTTTTAACTTTTCAAACCCCTTTTTTTAACAACAGGATTAATTTTAAATTATTTACAACAACTTATGTGATTTTAATTTTCAAAAATGGATTCCATATTTAAATTAATTGGGTCCAAATTATGTTAATAGGTTGATTTTTTTTATATTATGAATAGTAACGTCGGTAATTTTTATTTACTGCTGTTAAAGGTAAATCGGGCAATTAAGGGTAAACATAAGATTATAAAATTACCCTAACACATGAAAAATTATATTGGATGACTAAAAGTAAACCCATATCACCTAAGGGTCGGAATAGATTAATTTTATGGACTTTTTGCCATGAACATAATTTAATTATTATTAAAACCAAAGAAAGTGACAACAAGTCACTCTCTTAAATCTTATAAGTATAATAATTTTAATTTTCTGATAAAATTCATAAAACCTAGAATATAAATATTCTCCAGAAATATAATAAAATTATATACATCATGAGAAATTATTTAGAATTTTTAGGGATTAAATAATTATCATTAATGGTGACACAATAGTGATGCAGAAATTGTTTATTTAGTGAAAATTAAATAATATAGTTTTTATTAAACTAATAATGACCATGTAAGGAACAAAACACCTGACCAAAACATATTTTTCATATACATGTAAACCATAAGCATCCAATGGTATAATATTTGACTATTTGGAGCCTTATAAAAGCGATTATGGAACTTATATTAATTTATTTTAAATGATGTCAAAGTTGTCACCTTCATAATTTAATAAAGATAAAATTTTAAATGTGGGCTGTTTTAGAACATAAATTAGAATAAAAGTATTATTATGAAATATATTATATTTATATTCTTTATAGTATTTTATTTTTAATTTTTATACAGCAAATTAGTATATTAAATAATTATACAAAAATGTTGTATTAATTATTTTATTAAGAGAAATATGAAATAAATTATTTTAAAAGTATTAAAATAAATATTATATGAACTAATTAATGTAATACACTAATTTTATAGATTACTATGACTTTTTATTAATCTATTAAATAGGTTTTTTCGAAAATATATTCTCTTTAGAATTTATTTAAATTCAAATAAATGAATTATGTCAAAATTGACACTATTGATATATTATATTATTAAAATGTTTAAAATCACAAAAATATTTAAAAATTAAAAATTAAAAATTATATGATCTAACAAGTCATATGATATCAAATTATGTATAATTAATAACACATAAGTAAGTATTTATAACTATATAAAATTTATAACATTATTACCACAAATAAAATTAAATAGATTAAAAAAGGATAAATCAAAATGATAAGTTTTAAAATAAAATCTAAACATGTATAAATTTAATTGGATGATGATATTACAACCCTATCTTATCTAATATCCTAATTTGAGTCACTTTGGAAGTTTTTAAGCGGGGTTTGGGGTTTTATAAATTAATATTTTTGAGGTTTCCAAAGGTGCCCCTCTCCTCCCTTATAAAAATGGCACCCCTTCCCTCTTCTCTTCACACCCTTTTGGTCCTTGAATTTCAGACAACCCATGAAAATTACTCTTCTAAACCTCTATATTTATATCATAGAGGTTCTGGTATTCTCAAAATACCAACGCTAGTTCCCTAAGAAGAAGTTTAAAAGAGGTACATCGAGGAATATGTAATCTCTTCTCCCGACTCTTTCAAGTTTCATTCTTCTTCTACTTCCTATTATTTAGTTGTTTAATTATAAAGTAATAACATAGGTATTAATTATATACTGATATTTTATTATAAATATGAAAAAACCCTATTTCACCTTCTATCCATCCAACGGAAAATGAAATCACCGCGTGTGTGTACGTACGGAATATCGTCTCCATGTCGTGGTGTAATCAATTTTTCCACAACCACCTTACTTGGATGGGTATAATGGTGTAAATAATAAATATATATGATTATTATAACATAATACTGATTGGAATATATTATATCATCCACTTCAATTTCATTCAATAAATTTGGGAACGATATCATCGCTCGTGCGTACGTACGGATTACCGTCTCCATGACGCGATGAGATTCATTTTCCATGTTAACAATTCAAGAATGATTATAAAGTATATATAATAAGTGATCATGAAATATATGAAATAATAATTCTGCTGGATTTATTTATATTTATATATGTATATCATCTACTTAATTCCATTCAATTCAATAACGAAACGAAAACAGTGTTCAGGCATACGTACGACCTACCGTATCCATGAACGGTGTATTTATTAACATTTATCGATCTATTATATATATGTATATTCTGAATATATATTATATATAAATCAAGTTTTATATTCTGGAATTAAGTAATCATGATCTATGAAATCATATTAATAATTACAATTCAAAACACAGATGATAAATGAAACGATTTTACCCAAAACGCTGCTTTAACATGGAATTGACAAATGAATGGATAATTTAAAGTCATAAGTGAATCATATATGATATAATAAATATTATTATGGTTCTCTTACAAGTTAATAATATTTTTAAACCCACTATACAAGAGTCTTAGATACATATGGAAGAAATTGAACTTAAGGTAAGGTATAATTATTCCAATCTCGTTCTTATCTGAGATGGTTTATTCGTAAGAATTTACTAGGGTTATGTTTATCATCCAAGTCGATGTTTTCTAAAAAAAATTCATAAAATGTTTAGTATTCTTCCTTGTATGTTTAAAGTCGTTTTAAATTTTTTTAATTTTACCACACTGTATGGAAGTAATCTTTCATTTTTTACCAAACAAGGTACTTTTTCACTTTTTCGAAAAAAGTACTTGAAGAATGTTTTTTTAACTTATACGACATGAATGGATTTTTACGATTTCATAACACATTATTTATATAAAGCTTACTCTACATGATTTCATGATTATTTTCAACAAAATACTTTTCTTTTAAAATTACATGGCCTTTTGTGAAAGAAAATGATTTTGAAGAAGAAATGATATTTTCCTCAAGAATTCATTTCAAGTGTTTTATCAAAACCATTTTCCATCTAAGATGAAATTATTTAATATGTGTATGTTTCAAGTATAATGTCTCTATGATTTACATGGTTTCACTTTTCTTATGATGAAATGATATCCATTTGTTTTATATGGATTATGTTATGATGGTATGATGTTTGTGAAACCCATTTTATTCTTTGGGTTATGATGTATGATTTATGTTTATGTTATCGCATATGTAAGAATGATTTCATTATGAGATGGGTGAGACCTATATCTCCCTCCAATGAATTGGGTAAAGATTTATATCTCATGAGATAGACATGACTAGAATGAAAATTTAATCCGGTTTAGTGATACAGGACTGGAACGAGGAGTGAACTTGATTCAGAAAGGGAATTTGTCCACTAAGATGGTCCTGGCAGCAATGCCTTGGCTACTATGGAAATCATAACATGTCCTTAATGGTTTCCACAATTACATGTTTTATCCCCATACAATTTTATCATGATTAAGGTTTCTTTATGATCTATACCTTATGTATTTCCATTTTTATGTCATTGCTCATGATTTTGATTTTTAAACATTGTGTTCATGTTTTTAAGTTCAAATGTATATGATTTGTTTTATTTTCTCCAAGATTACCCTTACTGAGAATTTGAGATCACCCTTTATATGTTTTCTTTTCACCATGATTTAAATAAAATTTTTAGGTAAGAAAACAAAAGGGGAAGATCTTTATGGGGGATGTTGAAGATCTTTTACCACAATTAGAAGATTATGTTTTATGTTCCCAAAGACACTAAAATATTACGGTCTTTGAGTGTTGGTTTTTGTTATGTATTACGTATTCTGTAGAATTAATGTAATGTCCATGTACATCATGTTTGGGTTCTCTACAATTAATCTCCCAGGATTTGATAATTGTCTTATCATTTCCATATCTAGAAGTGTGTAATTCACTACGAAGGATTAGAGATAGGTATGCATGTGACAATAATTCACCTCCAAGTTCATATTAGAGTGAAAGGCCATTAATTTCCATTCACTACTGGATTTACATCCTTCTTGGGTTTGAGTCTTCCGACATAGAGCATCGGCTACCACATTGCCTTTTCTAGGAATTTAGGCAAGATCAAAATCAAATGACTAGAGATAATCAACCCAAATTATCTATCTAAGGTTATATTCACAGTGTATAAATATATATTTTTGTTTTTTTGGTATGTGTACACCACAAAACTCTCTCTCAGCAAATAGTGCCACAGACAACCCAAGGTGTGCACTATGAATGCCAACTTGAGATTATAAATGAGGTAATTTAAATCAAGATGCCTTAATTGGAGAGACCCATATGTCATGACTCTATCTCCCTACATTAGGAAATCTCCCAAACTGATATGAGATATTTCATAATAAACTGTATAGTTTCTACCAACACAAATAAAAAATATACCTTTAATAGCGCTATAATGTGCCTTTAGTAGTGAAAAAAATAACTGATTATAAAAACACCATTTAAAGGCCTTTGTTTTTATCAAATCTAAAAAATCACTGATAAAAGATTCTATTTACTAGCACATTTATTTAACGATGATAAAGGAGAATACTGCAGTGTGTTGTTATATCACACTACAATACAAAAAATAAGGCATACTATAGTGTGTTGTAACAGTACACTGCAACACCAGAAACAACACCAGAAATTATAAAAATCATATACAAATATATAATTTAAATGAAATAAAATTTACAACACAAATAAAAAAACACTATTATAGAGAAAAATAATGCACCTATATAAATAAAAATACACCTATGCTTGAAAAAATGAATGTTCCTATATAAGGAAAAAATCTTATGGTATTAATAATATAAAGAAATAAATTAAATATAAAGATTAAATTTTACACTAAACATTGAGTCATACGAGGAACACTATGTAATGGATTGCATTGCGGTTCATTTTTCCACATCACATTCCATTTATTGTTCATGTTAAAGCATTATATCTATTAAAATTATGTAAATAAGTATAATATAAAAATAAAATTAATTAAGTAATAGCAGATCAAATGATGCGAAAACAATCTAGGATCATTTTCTTGGTTTTGGCGATTTGATGCGCGTTTTCAACTAAAATAACACTTATATATTGAAAAGACACACATAGTGTCATACTAGTCACACTATACATCATATTGATATTATTATGATTTCAACATGTACCAAATTACTTATAGATCATTTTTGTAGTGTATCAAAACAAAATGACTGTGTTTCTTAAGTTTTGAGTACTCCACTTGTGTTTTTTTACCAAAATGTCATTTTAAACTAGAAACATAAACTTTGTGTCATATAGGTTCCATCGTGTGTAGGTTTTATGCGAGACTAATTCATACACATCACCAATTAATTATGAATATTTTTCCTAAATTATCAAGAAAATTTGAGTGTTTTTTCTTAGTTTTCAATGATTGACACTTTTTGTATTAAAAATGTAAATTTTAAAATAATAACAAACACTTTGAGTCATACTTGGAAGATCATTTACCCGATTAAGGTGAGGCTAATTCATACATGTCAAAAATTTCTTATGGATAATTTTTATAATTTATAAAAATAATATGAATGTGTTTTATTGATTTTTAGTGTGTTAGTTTTCTTTTTTATTAAAATTAATGTCAATTCTGAATAAAAAGTGCACTTGGAGTAATGTTGGTCACATTGTATGTCAGATTGAGGTGAAATCAATTCCTACACATCCCAAATTACTTATGGATAACTATCAAAAATTATAAAAACAATATGAATTTGTTTCCATAGTTTTGAGTAATCTATTTGTGTTTCTTACTAAAATGCCTTTTTAAATTGGAAACACACACTTTAGTTCATATAGGTCACATCATTTGGGGATTTTACATTAGAATGATTCCCAAATAACACAAATGAATTACGAATCATTTTCCTAAATTATCATGAAAATATTAGTATATTTTTCTTAGTTTTCAGTGAGTGACACATTTTTGTATTAAAATGTCAGTTTTAAACTACTAATGGAAACTTTGAGTCATATCGGGAACATCATGAATCAGATTCAGGTTTGGTTGGTTCCTACAAGTCAAAAATGACTTATGGATAATTTCCCTAAAACCCAAAACAATATTAATTCATTTTCTTGGTTTTGAGTAAGTCAGTTGTATTTCTTACTAAAATTAATGTCAATTTTGAATAAAAAGACACACTTTGAGTCATATCAGTCACACCATGTGTCAAATTGGGGTGCAGATGATTCCTACATGTCTCAAATGACTTATGGTTAATTTTTATAAATTATCAAAATAATTATTATTTTTTTATTAAATTTTTTGTACGCCACCTGTGTTTTTTATTAAAATATCACTTAAAAGTATAAACTTGCACTTTGAGTCATGTATGTTGAATCATGTGTGGGTTATATGCAAGACTAATTAATTTATGTCAAAAATGAATTATCAATCATTTCCCAAAATTATCATGACAAACTGGGTGTGTTTTCTCAATTTTTAGTGAGTGACACCTTTTTGTATCAAAATTTCAAATGACTTATAGACCATTTTTCTAAATTATTTAAACAATCCTAATGCGTTTAATCAATTTTGAGTACACCACCTGTGTTTTCCACAAAAATGTCATTTAAAACTGGAAACACACACTTTGATCCATACAGGTTGCATCATATGTGGGTTTTATGTAAGACTAATTACTATATGTAAAAAAATAATTATCAATATTTTCCCATAAGTATCAAGAAATTATGTGTGTGTTTTTGGGTTTTTAGTGAGTGGCACCTTTTTTGTATCAAAATGTCAGTCTTAAACTGATAAAAGACATTTAGATTCATAAAAGGCACATCGTTTATCGTATTGAGGTGCATCAAATTCCTATAAATCAAAAATGACTTGTGGATCATTTTCCTAAATTACTAAAACAATCTGAATGTGTTTTCTCATTTTTGAGTATGTTAAATATCTTTTTCACAAAAAATAACGTCAATTTTGAATAAAAATATGCAGTTTGATTCATACCAGTTACACCATGGGTTAGATTGAGGGTAATCTCATTCATACACTTTAAAAATGACTTATGTGTCATTTTCTTAAAGTATAAAAACTATCTGATTGTGTTTCCTTAGTTTTGAGTACACCACTTTTGTTTTTTAATAAAATTTCATTTTAAACAAGAAACATGCACATTGAGTCATATAGGTCACAGTGTGTGTGTTTCATGTGATAAGTATTCCTACAAATCATAAATTAATTATGAATCTCTTTATTAAACTATTAAAAAAATATGATCATGTTTTCTCAGTTTTAATTAAGTGAAACTTTTTTTGTATTAAAATGTCAATTTTAAACTCATAACTGACATTTTGAGTGATACCTAAAACATCATGGATCAGATTGAGGTGTGTATAATTACTACACATCAAAATTGAATTATGGATAATTTTCCTAAAGTATCAAAATAATCTAAATGTTTTCTATCAATTTTGTGTATGTCAGTTTTCTTTTTTACTAAAATTAATGTCAATTTCAAAACAATCTGAATACTTTTTTGAGTGATGATAAAATATAACATAATATCATAATTATTTTCTTATCAAAATGGTAATATCTGTATTCTTATTTATTTTTATTAATGATAATTATGAGTTTTTTATTAATGATCCTGTGAACTTTTATCATTTTATGTAATGAATGTGAACATGAATAATGAATTTTACTTGTATGGATTTGAAAAAGAATTTGTGATATTATATCATGGATATAATTGATGATATAATATTCCAAATAATTTCACCACCCAAAATAGTGAAACAACTATATTTTTCTTTTCTCAAAATTCAGTATTTGGTAAATGAAATTTCATATTTATTTTTAGTGGTTTTGGATCAAGCTACTAGCTTATTTTTCAAAGGGGGGTTCATTTAGATTTTCGGTGTTTCAAAATTTAATTTTAAAATGGTTTTTCATTTTCATGGATTTCATGACAAGTTATTTTCTTTTAATTTGATTTTATATTTCCTTTGACACAAACCCTCCTCAATGACTATAAACTCTCAATGTTGTTTGTCCTCCAATAGTTCCCTCATACACCTGAGGGATTTGGTGGTTTATTACACACATATTTATTTAGACATTTAATTTTAATTATATATCTTTTTGATTATTGTATTGGTTTTTTATTAATCTCATGTTACTATTAGATCCACTACTAAAATTGTAACACCCCAAGCTTCCACGATATGCTTCTCTTTGAATAATACAGTAGCCTGTGTTATACACAACTTCAAGTTCTAACACACACCACAACCAATCAAACTAACCATTATAAATATTAATACCCACTTTTTGAAATTTTATAAATTTTATCATTCAAAATGGACTTCATTTTTGTATTCGGAATATTGAAATTATATTAGGGGGAATTTTTGGTACTTTTCTCATAACTTTCATATTTTGATGAATAGTGAAAATTACTAAATTGTAATTAAAAACAACTTTTTTAATCGAAATAAATAATAGTAATAAATTAAGAATTTGAGTGGTTTTAAAGTATAATTAGAATATATTTTTACTATTTAATCCAATTTTGGTCGTTGGATATAATTTCACATTTAAACCAGACATAAACAAGTGTCAATCTTTTGATAGTTATTGTTTCTTAAAAACACGCTTTTTGTTTTGACAGTGGGAATTAATTTTAAATTAATTTCTGCCACTTCTGTGTTTTGAATTTGGGAAAATGGATTTCATATTTGGAGACAAGATTCCCAAATTGTGTAAATAGGTAACTCTAATTTTTAGACATTTTGAATAATTACTTCGGTAAATATTTTATTTATCATGGTTAAAGGGTAAATCCGGTAAATAAGGGTAAAAAAATAATCGTATAATAATATTAAATTGCCGTAAAACATTTACTAACTATATTGGTTGATACATGTCCGACCATGGTCATATTTGGGTCGATTTGGTGACCCCATGGATCCACTTGTAAGTGGTAATGACACATTATATTAATTAAGTTAAAGTAAATACAAAAATGACATAAGCATATATCTTATAGAAAAACAATTTTTACACTGAGATATATATGTTATGTTTTCAACTATAAATATTCATTATAAATCTAAAAATATTTCGTACATAATGGTATTTTATTTATAATTTTTATGAATTTAATAATTAAATTTATTTATGACACAATAATGATGCACTATTTTCCTTATTAATGAAAGAATCAAATAATTGATATTATAAATGTTAAAATAAATATAATTTTAATGTTTTTATTCCATCATCAAAATTTATTCGTTTATATGACATGTTATGATTTCTTAAATTAATTTTTTTTCGAATTAATAAAGTTTTTAAGACTTAAAAAAAATCAATTATTGAATAGTGTCAAAATGGACATAAATGAGTTTTTAAAACAAATATTATATTATTAATTGATATTATATTCCTAAAAATCTATGGTTTAGACAAAGGTCTTATAAAATGATAGGTGTATCATTAAAGTACCACTTTAGGGTCTCTTGGAAGTATATATTATGTTTAATAACCATATAATATAAAAAAACAAGGTGACATGGTAAGTGTCAAACTAATTAACTAAGAGTTAAAACTAAAATATAAGGTTAATAAAGTGAACCAAACCTGTATGAAACCTATTGGTTGAGTTTTTTTCTACCTATATCCACCTTATAGATTGAATAATTCACTTTTTATCCATTATAAATCAAATATGAATTTATTATAAAATAATACTTTAAGTTTTTCCAAAAGAGCCCCTCCTCCCCCTTATAAAAGGACACCACTTCTAACCAATTATGCATACCTTCAAAGTATTTTGGTTTGGCCAAACCCTACCTAATTATCCTCTAAACTTACCTCAATTAAATCTAGAGGCCTTATTTTGATCATAAATCCAATTTATGGAGCCCTTTTGATCAAATCAATAGGAATAACCCGAAGAAGAGGTAATGTTTTCACCACCCTCTTTCATGTTCCTTTCTACTTCCACTTCTTCTTTCTTTGTTATTTCCATTATAAAATAATAACTCTACTATCTTCTATATACTTTGATGTTATTATAAATTAGGTACAACCATATTCAGTATTCTATCCATCCTTTGAATGACATTTCACCATACGTGCATACATACAGCTTACCGTCTCCACATCGTGCTGTAATTGTTATTCAAAACATTATTATTTGGATGGGTATTATGATGATGTGTAATTGATTTAAATAATAAATATATCATGATACGTATTATGTATATATGATATACCATCCAATTATATATTATTTTAATATCAAAATAATGATATTGTCGCTCGTGCGTACGTACGGACTACCGTCTCCACGAACGCGATGAGATTCATTCCCCATCATATCCATTCAAGACTAATTTTAATTTGATGATTAAAAATAATGTTTAGATGCATGATATCATTCTGGATATGAATAATATACATCCCATCCATAACAAATACGACTCACACAATAAAGAATATTAAGAAAAATGAATCTTTTAACACCCGAAACGACATTAATACTAAGATATTATTAACAAATCAATATTAAAAGATCATATATTATATCATATTAATGTATATAATTCTTTTACAATTCAATAAAAATTATTTAACCATTATACAGGACGTAAACCTACCCTCTACTAAGGAACAGTACAAGGTAATGGGTTTTCATCTCACTCCTTATTCCCGTAAGATTCGTGCCATATTGCCACTATTACCTTTTGTGTGGTATATGTACTCTCAGTAATTGTATTATTTCTATAATACACTTTAATTTATGTGTATTTAGATATTCATTGTATGATACTTCTTTCATAGGGTGTGTGATTCATAAGTTACCAAATTGGTAAGGGTTTATTTCACAATCTCTTCATTATCCAAGGTTGTTTATACGTAATTATCTACTAGGACCTCTCATTTATCCATATCCATGTTCTTAAAATTGTATTCAAAACCTTTTTACTATTTACTAGACTATGGGATAAAGTTATTTATATCCTTTTTTGAATTTTTATATAATTGTTTGAAATGAATCTTTTTGTCATTTTCCACACAAGGTCCTTTTTAACCTTTTAGACATAATTATGGTAAGAATGTCTTTTTAACTTATACGGTGGGTGCAGATATTTTTTGCCGTTATAAAATCATAGAATATTCCCTTACAATCTTATAAGAATATTTTTAAAGTAAATGTTTTCTTTGATAATTATGTGACTCTTAAATGATTTCGAAAAAGAGATATTTCTCTCAAATAGTTTTCATTTCATCTATGTCAACATCATTTTAAATGTTTTAAAAATTTATTCTTTTAAACCATTATCATTAATTTCCTTATTTCCAAAATGGTTTTAAGGATTTATTTAAATGCACATGAATGTTTTAAAATTTTAATTACTTTAAAAAGTTTCAAAGTGGTATGGGACACTTTGATTCAAAAATGTATTTAAATGTCTTCCTTTTTAAATTGTGTGACTTTTAAATGTTTTCATGAAAAGGGATATTCTAATAAAAGAGTTTTACAAATCATTTCCATCGATGTCAAATCCTTTAATGGATTTTAAACTTGTTTTGAAGTTGATTTATTATGATAAAAAACTTCCATATTGTATTGAATGTTTTGTGATATGTTTGACTGTGGATGTGTTATTTTTATAAAATTTATGGTTTATGGTTAAAGTATTGACATTTCGTATCCTAGTTATTATACGAATTTTTATGTTATGTTTCAAACTTTTCATATGAGGAATGTATTGGATATAGTAAGTGATGGGTGGAGCCTGCTATAGCTCCTCGATGCATCAGTAGCTCTAATGAGACAACTAGACGTTGAATTGGCCGAGGCCCTTTCCCAATTTGATTTATGGTTTTGGACGAGGCCTTAATCTTTTTTAGACGTCTTGACCGAGGCCTTGAAAAAATGTTTTAGAATGTCTATAATTATAAATTACCTCATTATGGAAATAATATTGATGGTTCATGTGGTCATTCGACTAGAAGAAGACCCATGATTATGTTTTATTATGGAATTATTTACTCAGCTCATATTCTTACCATAAAATTATTCATGTTTATTATTGGTAAAGGCATGCAGTTTCAATTATTCACCATGCTTAATATTTATGTCATTTTCCACTGTATTACTTACCCTTACTGAGCATTTGATCTCACCCCTTTCTGTGTTTTATTTTTCCCAGGATTCCAAGAAGATTATTGTGATTGATATGCAGGGTTAATCCAAGGGAATAATGGTGCTCATAAAGGATTATTTATTTTGGTTTATATGTTATAAAGTGTAATGTAATATTCATGTATGTAATATATTTTCCAAGACTGCTAAACTGATTGGTTCTTCAGGACTTTATTACTTATAATCATGCCAATGTATTAAAATAATGCACTAACTCTAGGTAACTGGGGTCGAGGCATTACAAAAACACTTTCTTAACAGTATAGAAAAGTCATGGGAAAAAAACTGTATATTTTTTTGTTCATATAGTTCTTAGTGAGGGTTTTATTTCATGGTTTAGTAATATTTTATAGTACAAGGAATATTCTAATAGAAATTTTAGCCTATGATAATAAATTTGAAAAAATAAATGGTTTATGTTTTTTTTCTAAAAAAATTCATCCACTTAAATTCCTTTATAAAATCACTTACACAAGTGGTGAAAAAATTCAATAAGACACCTAAAAAACTTGCAAAATGGATCTTATCTTAAGTTTAAAGTGGTATGTGCCCTTTTAAATAACTTTTCTCAAACAAAATATCAATATGATCTTCATTATACTCTATTTTCCTATTTTTTTTTATTATTTTCAAGACAATTATTTATTTCCTCCTCTACCTCAATCTTCACATCTGTCTTCACCTCTACCTCCTCCTCCCTCTCCTCATCCTCCTCCTCGGTCTCCAAATCTGACTCTACCTCCACCTCCACCTTAACCTCTAACTCTGCCTATTCCTCAACCACTGCCTCTACCTCCACCTTCTCCTTCATGTCTACCATTAACCAAAAATTTTATTGTTTATAGATCAGTGTTTATAATCAAATTAATTTCCTCCATTATACTTCCCCTAGAGAAAAAATTCAAAAATAATATATAAACAATATAACACTAATTTTTCACACCCTAAATATATTTCTATGGTAATAACTCATAATAGATCATAAACATAGTAGGTAATCGACTAAATTTATTATCGACATAAATTCTGAAAACGTATAAACTACTCACTCATCTCTAAACAAATTTATTTCTTATTTTGAGAATGAATGTTGTCAGAAATCTTGATAGTACAGAAAAAATAAATAAAACTAGGTTATTATGAAATATATTTAATGAAATTGTAATTTCCTTTAGAAATTACCTATTTGGGGATGTTTTTCTTTTCAAGCTTTATGATCTCTCTCATAAATTTTCAAAAATAATATCCACAATTTATGTCATTATATTACTTCAGAAACTACAGAAACATTTTCCAAAATGAGTAAATTGTTTTGAAATGTTTTAATAGTTAAATATTTCAATGTGTACCCATTTTTTCATTTGAAGTAAGCCACATGCTTTATCACTTCAGACACCGACTTCATGCCAGGATTTAGCCTATATTTAGCGACCTACCTATCATAACAAAATTCTTGTTAAAACATAGACTAAAATATATAATTCAAACTTTATATATAAAATTTTGATTTGAGTGTATTAAAAAATCACAATAAACTTCATGTGTAGTCAATTAGTTGGATATCCTAGAATTGGATCCAAAAAATAAATATTTTGGGTATCCAGATTGACTGCGATCATCGTCTAGTGCTTCCTAAAAAAATAAGTAATTAAAAAATAAAAAATATATTTTATGTGATTGGAGTGTCAAGTTTTACTTCAACATTCTAGGCATCAAAAAGATTCTTTTTTCAGATTTTTTTATCAAAATATTTGAGTAACTCATTTTTTTCTTCTTAATTTCTTCATTATACAAAGTAAGTTTTGTCATAGAAATTCTAAATATATTAATGAATCCAAATCTTTCTTCCCAATATTTTCCCTTTATATAGCAGTACTATAAACATTTTTAGGAAATATGAATAGTTATTAGCTTTAATAAAAATATTAGCTCACTATTTGGATAGAAGTAGTATGAAAATGCATCTTATTTATGTATTCACAACTGAGATTCCCAACTATTCATTCTTCTGAATCTCATTTTTAGTCTTGAGAACAATTATGTCTTTTATGAAGGCTCTATAAATTTATTTTTCATATGTAATGTAAGAAATATTTTCATCTTTAAATGTGGTCTCTGAATTAATTTATAATGACAATAACTGTTTCTCTGCAACTGTTAGGGAGAAGTAATTTCTGAATGATGTTATGATTTCTCAGTCGATTCACTAGATTTTATTGATTCTTCCTTTCATTTACCCACTACATTATCTATTTGTAATATCATAACTCACTTCAGACATTTTATTATCAACCATTATAGGTTTTTCATATGAATTTATTTTAAGGCATACTTCATATATCTTTATGAGAATAAATAGTCATTCTTTGAAAGGTTCAATATCATCATTAACCATTGTAATATCTAAATCATCAAGTGGAATAGAAAAACCAGTTGTTGGATCATGATCTATCTCAATCCCAACACTCATGTGATCTTTTGGGTGGTCTTTATGGTGTGTCTTATCTTCCAATATACTATACATTGTACCCATAACTACAATGTGGATCATGGGTGTTGATAGATACAAATCATATATAATTTTACCCTAGAGAATTATAGAAATATAAATTTATTGGAAGTTTTTTAATTCAAATTTAGGATAATGAGTAATTAAAAAATTAATTAACTTAAGTAAGATATGTTCTTGGGGGAATGAATATCCTCAATGCTAGTCGGATAATTTGGTTCATGTTTGAATCTGTGTTCCATTGTGGGTTTGGTTTAATCCTTTCTTATACATTGGTCTACCAAACTAGAACAAACAATAATATATTGCAGTGAGTCTATTTTTTTTCTTTTATCATCTTTCCATACTACATATCTTCATGTTATTTTATCTTCTTGAAATATGTTCAAGGAGTGAATCCAAAACCCAATCCCCTAACATGACTATATTATTTTGGTTAATTAAAAGTTATTTAAAGTAGCTTTTATTCTGGTGGGATCATTGTAGATCCTTGTGTCTAAAATATACTAAAAAAATGAGAAAATAAATATATATTTTATGTAATAATATTATAGGGAATAAAAAATTTCAATTATTTCATAGTTACACATGGTTCCCATACTTTTTTTGTTCCCATCAACTAGATTACCGTCCTTATTTAAACAAGTATCCTTTCATAGCACATGATGTGGGATAGAAGTGTCTTTAGATTTTGATTCATCAATCTTAATATAATCAAAGAAAAATATATTGTTTAATATCATACAATTAAACATTTATTTTTGATTTAAAATACATACCAAATTATTCTCTAATGAAGCATAACCCATCATTATTTTTTGATAGGGGTACATTGGTTTTGATGCACGTTCTTTATTTTCAGAACTCTTATATTGTTTTATAAATTAATAGTTTTAAATCAAGATTCAAAAAATAAATAATTTCAAATAATATATTATCAATAGTAATGAACTTAAATGATACCTCATTACAACGATTGATAAAAGAAGACCATGCTTTCAACTTTATAATGTGTGCATAACTAACTGGTGGTTGGGGATTTACTTTCCCCTCAACATCCCTAAGATGTGAGTTCATAAGAAGAGTATGGAAGCCTTTATGGGATTTTCTAGTGGCCATTGAGATAAATTTATTCCAGAAATATTATAAAATAAATGAACTCTATAAGGAATAAGGAAAACTAAGTTAACATTTCATTATATAATTTTTTGGTAAAATAGAGAGATCATATCATAACATTACTATTATATCTATCCAAAGGATTTCCTTCGTTACAAGTTGCACATGTAACCATGAATCAATATCAATCATCACATTCATCATCATTATAACCCCCAAGATAACTAATGAATGTTTATTTGTTAGGGTTAATGGGTTGTACAGGTTGATTCCAACAGAATTCAGATTTTATACCCTGACTTCTTACCATGATAATTTTATTCAACAATGTGATGTTACATCGTTGTTTTTTTTCATCAGTATGTTGTTGATACTATAATAATATTATAGTTTCATCATTAAAAGTTTATTCTTCCTTATAATTAGAAACATAATCATGTTCAGAATACATTACCTTCATGATTAGTCAAACAATTAATTTTTCATGAATAAAAAGAACATAAACACAGAGAAAGTATTTTAGAAGGGTCTCATGCATGATTTATTGCAAACATTATGAACACTTTAACTCCATATTTATACTCTTTTTTCAAATTATTAGCATTTATTAATTTTATAGGAAATGGGTAAATTAATTTAAGAAAATAATTACCCTACTATAGTATGTGTTATCCTATGAATTCATCCAAAGGCGAAATTTATAGACGTCTATCATACTCATTAGCTTTATCTCCCAAAAAGTTATTATTGAATTTTTTTTCTTGACACTCATACCCCATATATTGTGGACATCCACCATTGTTTGTTGAAATATTCTAACCAAAATTCATCTCATACTGAGTATTGGTTATCATTCTGGGTGACTACTACTCAGATTAGTTCAAACAACATAAAAGTGATTGGGGATGAGTCTCAAGCAAAAAATGAAATAATAACTATTCAGGAGAGGAAGCTGGTGAGTATGATAGTTGTCTCCTTAAATATTTTTTAAATTACCACATCTTAATTTAAAATTTCAAATCACATCCCATATTTCTAAAAGGACCCTAAAATTACTATGATAACATCAACTCATCCCCACAGAACTACATCAACTCTAATCTATGTTACAAGTCCTTTTTCTTCACTTATATCTCAAATATAAGAGATTTATATCCACTGAGGTTCATGTGTGTGGTTTGAGTATAAAAATGAACAATTAAATACTAATAGGGCCCCTAAAATATACGACACATATATTTTGGGTATATGTTGAAAGTAGTGACACTCAAAATATACATGTAAGTTAAGACGTTGATTACTAACCATGACACCATGATAAGAACATTTATTAACTTCATTTCAAAATAAGGAATTATATTAATCATACTATAAGTTTATTCAATGTTTTTTCTATAACATTCAAATAATTTCACTAATAGATATTAACATTTGAATCATATGAGGAGAAAAAAATTCTCTTTCTGTAAATAACCACTTAACATGTACCATGAGATTTGACCTCAGACCCCTAGAATCCAAGACTATCCCTCAGGGATAACCATCGCATGTACTTATTATATCCTAATCATGAAATGTGTATAATATAGAAATTTTTCTTATGAAGTCCATTTGAAATATGGGGAATTATTAACATAATTGTTTCTATTAGTAAAGAACCACACAATTGGTGCCACAATACATTAGTTAAATTGAACTTCTGAAAAAACCAGAAAAAAGAAAAAATAACAACACAAAAGTCACATCACACTCACCTTAGCCTTTAATTAATCACTAACATTTATATAGTCACTCACATTCTAACATACCATACCTAGCCCTCACATAAAACCTATTACATGTTATTTAAAAAAAATATGTTTATCCCATCTATACTGTAAAACCACTCATATTAAAAAATAACCTAAATGTAATTAGAATTATGGATTATAACATATTACATTTCAAAAATAAATGAATGAAAATTAAAATCAAAATTGAAATAAATTCTCTCCTTTATTCTATAAAATTGGTTATTCCCTGATCCTTTTATTTTTTTAATTATTTTTTTTCTCTCCAAACATAGCCTAAATTCTATCTTATGTTAGCCTTTTCAGAAACCCTATTCATCTGACTATATGTACAAATGACTTCCACTCACAATAATTTACTTCCACTAATAAGCATTTATTGTTTTCCAATTCCTAGAAAAGGTTTCTTTTTTTGGAATTTCCTTCCCATACAAAAGTTTTAGCATGTTTGAACTATTTCAGTGAACCTTGAAGATGATCCCCAGTTTTTTTGGAATGTATTTTTTAATTTATATAAGAGTTGAATAACTTTGTTTAATTTTCAACTGAATTCTCAAGTGATTAAAAAGAAATAAATGAAGAAGATGAAGTTTTTTTCAAGTTGTACAAGAGAAGAATTGAAGAATTAAAATTTGTTTTAAAGTAAATATTATTGAACGATTTATCGAGGCAGATTTACATTCAAAAGAATGATCATATTTAGAAAATGAGGGCGGTATCTATTTATTCATAAGTTTAATTTCAAGTGATACAGATCATTATTTTGGAGAAATAAAGTTCAAGAAATAAGACCCATGAATTGAAATGAAATTCTAAAGAATAATTAATGATTTTAGAATAATCGAGAAGCTTTGAGAAGAGTTGATGAAGTCAAAATTCACCCAATATTTTAGAGGAAATTGATATTAGTGTAAATTTGATTAAGTAGGATTTTTTTTGGATTCCCACCAAATCAACTTGAGGGTCACCTATAAAAGGTGAAAATTACATTGTATTATTCAGATGACTGATGTACTATTCCTAAGAGAGAATATTTGAGTTTATAGATAAAAGAATAGGTTTTATGTATTGAGTATATTTTGAAATTTTTTTGACGGATTTAAGTGAAAGAAAAGATACAAGATCACAATGTTATATTCATATGATGATTTTACTTATAGATTTTTATACTCAGTTGATTTTAATGTTTGGATTAACAATTTTATTCGGCTAATCATCATATCAGGATGGATTAATCTTATTGGTATTTCTGTACTGGGATTAACAGACTGAGGAAGAAACGTACTGAGCCTTTCATACTCAGAATTGAAGTGGTTCTGATTCATCTCTATTATATTCTATAAAATTTTTTTTACTGGGAAGAATCATACCAATAAGATTCGTATTGGGAGAATCCTACTCAAAGGAATCAGACTAAGAAAATCATACCCGGGAAAATTAGACTGAGTTTTTCTTAACAAATTCCAAGAAGTTATAACAAGATTCTACATAAGAAAGTGAAGAATTATTTTTCAATTGAATAAACTTGTGTAATTGAAAATAATCACATGTAACATGTTTTTTACACAATCATTTGAATTACCCTATTTGTGATCAAATGGTGCACATGTACTTTTGGATTGTATTCAAAGTACTACATGAGTGAAAGGTTATATCTTACTCATTATAATCCAAGTATTTTTTTTATAGTGGATTGTATGGTAGTGGATCATCTCCAAACCATACCTAGGATGTAGATATTCTTATTTAATAGTTAACCTAGTAAATACTTGTGTTCCTTTGGATGTGTGGTAGAATTGTTTTCAGTAGGGAATTGAGTCTTTAGCAAGAGGCAAAGGTTATTTCAAGGAAAAATTTAAGAAAAAAGTGTCACTGATTATCCCCCCCTCTCAATGATATAATAATCCTAACTCGGCACTTTTAGGTGGTATCAGAGGACAAGTTTCCCTTCTCTTATTCTTTTCTGAATTATTTAAAGAGTAAGTTAGGATGGATAATCTGAGTTGTGTGAACATCAATGGGATTATGATCTTAAATTTTAGGAATTATCATATCTGGAAAAGAATAATGTTTTCATATCTTTTGTCTCATGGGTATGATGTTTCAAGAGTTGTTATAGATGGTTTACCTCTCTGTATTGATAATTCTCATCTCGTAAAGCATATGAAATAAAATCTTTAGAATGATAGAAAAAATAAGAATGTTTTACTCTCATCACATTCTAAAAGTGATTTTATAAGAGTAAAAGGAGTTTCCAATACCAAAGGAATCTGGGATAAGATGAATATCAATGATCAACTTGATTATGGACTCCTGTTTTTTACATTGGGTTTTCCCAGATAGACTTAGATTTTTTTAGTTAAAGGTTCTTTGTTAAGAAACGCATGTAATAACCATGTTGAAGAAAAATTTCAATATTTAGAAATGAAATGTTACAAGCCCTAGAAATGGGATCATTTGGGAGAAACTTGTATTGATGCCCCCTTTTATTTTTTTGTCAATAAGTGAGGGAGATAATAAAAAGGGGAGAGATAAAATAAATATGGGGAAAGAAAGTAATGGATATAATAAAAAGATACAAAAGAAAAATAATATCACTTATTGTTTTTAAGTGGTTTAAGTGGTTTAAGTGGTTTAAGTGGTTTAAGTGGTTTAAGTGGGTGTTGAAAACAAATACAAAGGGGGAGATTGTTAGGACCAAGTTTTTTTTGTTTTTATTAGTTGTAAATTGATCAATATGTTGAAGAAATAATGTATATTGAGAAATATGATGGATGGAAATCTTATTGATCATTGTTTTTTAAATTAATTAGACAAATTTTTTCAAAAGAATTGAACTCACTCTATCCATAGTAACGAGGTGAATTTGTTTGAAAGAAAAGGTTATGATCATACCTACCATGAGTTGGGAATGGGATAAGATCATAGTGAGGAATTGATCATAATAGAATTCACACTGAGTCAGTAATGAAAGGACCTATCATGTAAATAATTCATCTTTATGGAAGTAAATGGCCATTAGGTTCATTGTGAATTTGATATAAATAATGTGGTGGTTTTGATGAATAATTGGAGTCTTTATGACTAATATTAATTATATTTTACGTTTCTTTACTGAATTTTATTTCACATAAATCATATTTTAATTGATGAAATTATTATGTAATATTTATAGAAGAAAAGAGGATAATGGTTTTGAAAAAAGTGCCTAGATTTATCATATCCATGTGGAATAAAAGGTAGAGGTGTTACCAATTGTTTTCAGAATTAGTAGGTGAAAAGAAATAAGGTAGTTGAAGATCACACCTAGGCACTATAGCATCTGATCAACCATCATATACGTAAAAACGTTTCATACTCAGGAAGATCATACTCAGGTTCAGAAATGAAAAGATCATACCCTGTATGATCATATTCACAATGATTGTATCCAGTCTCATAGTATTCATAAAAGCTCATACTCAGATTGAGTAGAAAAGAAAAAATCTAGAATGAATGGAAAGTTATGATACTTTCTAATTCATGTATTATTTTGTTTAATCTATTCACAAATTAATTTAAAATTCATTAAATAATTCAAGATATAGGAATAGTTTTGTGAATGAAGTTAGTTTCTAAAGATGTTCCCCTATTTGTTTTGAAATATCATCATCAAGTGGGATAAGATTTGAAAAAATATGTTGAATTTTCAAGTGAATTTTCAAGTCATTTAAATTGAATAAATGAATTAGATGATGTTTTTTTCAAGTGGTTCAAGAGAAAAAGTGAAAAATTATAAGTGGTTTGAAATCAGAGATTGTTAAATGATTTGTTTAGGGGGAGATTGAATATAAAAATAATAATCATGTTTACAAAATCAATGTTGTATCCATTTATTCATAAGTTTGTTTTCAAGTGATACGGAGCTATCTTTTTTAAGAAATCAGGTTTAAGAAATCAGAATAATGAATTGAAATGAAAGTATGAAGAAGAAGTGAATATTATAGAAGAATCACTATCTTTGAGAAATGTTAACAATGTAAAAATTCAACTGATATCTTAAGGGAAATTAATATTGGAGTTAATTTTATTAAGAGGGAAATTTTTGGGATTCCTTCCAAATTATCTCCAGGGTCACCTATATAAGGCTAAAAGTTCATTTTACTTTTCAGATGATCATTGTATTATTCCTGAAAGAGAATCTCGGAGTTTTCATAGAGAATAAGAAGATTCATTTATTTATTTATTGTTGAATTTTTTTTAAGGATTAAAGTGAAAGATAAGATTCAAGATCACAATTTCGTATTCATTTGACCATCATACGCAATTATTTTATTACTTATTTTATTATCATATTCAACTTTTAAATTATAATTGGTTGATCATCATACCAGGATGGATTAATCAGATTAGGATTTTCATACTGGGATTTCTAGACTGAGGAAGAATCATACATCGTTTTCTATAATTATAATTGAAGTTGTGTCGATTTATCTCTACTGTATTCTATTAAATCCATATTTTGTTTTCTGAGAAGAATCTTACTAAGAATAATTGTATTGGGAGAATCGTACTCAGAGGATTCAGACTGGGAAAATTGTACCTAGTAAAATTGGATTGAGTTTTTATTAACAAATTACAGGGAGTTTTTACCAACTTCTGGGTAAGAAACTAAATAATTTTGTATATTTGAATACACTTGTAGAATTGAAAAGAAGCTCATGTAACATGTTTTTTACACAATCATTTGAATTATACTATTTGTGCTAAAATGGTTCACTCATACTTTTAGATTTTCATCAAAGTACTACATGATTTAAAGGTTATATCCTACTCATTGTAATCTAAGGATTTTTTTCTAGAGGATTGTATGGTATTAGATCATTTCCAGACCATACCAAAGACATAACTATTCTTACAAAATAGTGAGCCTTGTAAATACTTGTTTTCGTTTTTTTGTGTGATTGAATTGTTTTTAGTAGGGAATTGAATATTTAACATGAGGTGAAGGTTGGTTTAAGGAAATATAAAAGAAAAAAATATCACTGATTCACACCCCCTAGTGATACAATCATCCTAACAGGGAACTTTCAATATAGACAAGATAGTATCAAGACAAAGCTCAGTAGCATGGGTCCACTATCCCCAAAGAAAGTTAATGGGTGCTACTATTGTAACTCACATTTTTACTCTTCCATAGTCAAGGTAAGATATAGGGATCCCTAAATAGTCTTCATAAATCATTGGAAACCCTCTCAAAATTGGGCATCAGAACCCATATCAGGTATAACTATTAGTGCCATAAGTGGCAATACTAGAGCTTCTACTGGTGGCCCAGGTCCTACCACCTTCAGAGCATGGTCATCACTACCCTCCTGGCACACAAATGGATTATTTAATAGTGGAATATCTCTACAAATTCCAAGAATAATCCTCAAAAAATATTTGGAAATGAAAATATTGCAAACATATTGAAATAACAAGTACAAAATTTTCTATATATGGGTACACCCCTCTGTCTACTTCTAAAGCCAGGTCTGGGTGACATACATCTCATAAGAACACAATAGATACTACCCACTTTCCACTACTATGGTCATTTTAGGGTCATGTTCTCTGATATAAACCAATGGTCTTGGTATATAGTGGGTCAACTTAAAAATATAGAGTAATCACCCTTTATTTTTCAATTGGAATCTCTATTTAATAGAGGCCTTTTTTATTTCTGAGTTTATTTAATGCCTTTTAAATAATTATTTATTTATATTACAAATCTTCTTAAATGGTTTAATTATATATATTACCATTTATAATTTATAAATCCTCACACACTTTATAAATTGAATATGTCACCCATTTAATCACAACCCAAAACATGTTCTAGCACATTTGACCAATGATCCATGACTCAAAATCCCATAATTGACTACTTAAGCTATCCAAATCAATCTATACAGGAAAAAATGTTAGGTTGATGTAGGGGATTTACATAACCAATTATACTTTTTAGTCCCTCGTAATAAATGTTGGTCTAATAACAATTATATCGGAAAAGGAACATATAATAAATGTCATTTTTTCAATTAATGCATCCTATATGACATGGAATATGCATGTCACAGGAACTTACTATGTATATAAAATTATGCAAGAGACCAATATCTCTTTTCCATACATAGCCAAGGGAAAATCCAAATCACAATCAAAACCAAAAATCATCTGTGTCACCCCATGGTGAAATTAGATCAATAGTAATAAGTACAAACTAGAACATCAAGTCATATTCCCAAGAAATTTGGTTTTTCCCTATATATGGGTTAGCTACTCCAAGGAACAACTTGTTACAAAATCCAAAATTTTTCGTAGTATCCTATCTATTAATCCCAAATAGTAAAGAAAAAATAATATAAAAACATCTCTAATACCACTTTGTAACATCCTGACCTGGTATCCACCAATAGATACCCCAAGCGAGTGGGTCACACACCCTCAAGAGAGCCTCCCCATTGTCTAGGGACTATCGAATATAAATGAGGGTCTATAATGGTATGGTGGGGAGACTATACCCTCATGATCAGAGTAGCACAGTGGTATCAAAAATGATTAAAAAGAAAGAAGCATAATATCAACCAACAACATAAGATAAATCTTTTAGAAAAAACTAATAATATTCAATTCCAAGGGTAGAATCATATACAAAATGATGATTATGTAATGAAGATATAAAAAAATAGGTATTACATAGAAATAGGTATCCAATAAAATACATGTATCAAAAAAACCAAAATGCTATCTCTAGATAGCATCATGAGCCAAGGCTCATTCTTATGCTCACTTTCTCTTACGCCATAATCAATAAAGTATTGTACAACATGAGCTTTCCACTATCCTTACATGTATCAATGAAATATTTTTAGGTACCAAATTACAGTCTGAAAGGGTCTGAGATGACACTCAGTAGGCCACCACCAATGGTGTCTATAAAAAATCCAAACTTTGCATATAATTTATAGCATTGTGCATGTATAATAGGAATCAAAGTGATAAAAGTAGAAGTGATATTGTTCAATTTTCCAAAACTCAATATGATCAGAAAACCATAAATAAGGGAAATTGTAAAGCAACATAAAGCATCATCAGTATCCTATGTTGAATAATCAACTATCAAACCTACATGGGCTAGGACCCACCCAATGACTAGGGTAGCCTCTTCAAGTCCATAGAGCACATATATAGAAAACATGGTAAAGACTTGGTTGGAGCACAAGGATCATTTTCACGGTGATCTAAGAAATACGAATCCAAGGTGTGAAAACTAAGGTATCCAAGTGGGTCATTAGTAGCATACTGTGAACCCCTCTAATCAGTGTCATACCATATTCCCCCACATCAGTGTCATACCATGTACTCCACATCAGTTCCATACCATGTGTCATGCATCAGTGCCATACCATGCCTTCCATCATCAAAATGATTTACATAAGGTAAAATGGATCATATCAATTTCTATGTCCTTTATCATTTAACTTATCACGATCATTACATTAACCATTTCATAATCTTACACAAGCTAATTGATTGTCCATTTAATTCCTTTTATATACAAATGATAAGGTGTTTTAAGGTGATTAAAACCATTAATGGTCTACTCTATTCTCATATTTGAATCCCGGTAAATAAAAGTGATCTCAAATCACCCTAAGGGTGACATTTCCATGGAAAAAAGAAAACAACCCACCCCATGGGTGGTTCAGGATCAGGTCACCAACCAACAACCTTGTATAAGGGCATCGTATAAGCTATTAAACAATAATTTAATATATTATTTAGGGATTCATTAATTTTGGAAGCAATTCCCAGAAGGTCTTGAGTGTAGCACAACAAAAACAAACTATAAAAACCCAGACTTTGAGGTAAGTTTTACAGGCCACCTACCTTATGCTTATAGTTGATGTCTTATATAGTATCAACCCATAATTTTTCCTGGGTCTAAAGAAAATTGAAAAATATACAAACTCCATAAAAATATTTCATATGAGTTGGATCCAAAATAGAATCATTGAGGAAAATAAAAATGGAAAAAAAGATAAAGGATTAAAGATCTTACCAGTGGATATCCAATGTAATAGATGGATCTTGATTTAGAGGTAAGATGAAGAAGATCCTTCAAAGGCAAGGTGAAAGAGTCTTGAGAGCTTCGAATAAGAGGAGGAGGTGTTTTTTGTTGGAAATAAAGAAATAATGAGGGGTGAGTTATAAAGAGTGAGGGAAAAGGGTAAAATCACCCATGAATTCAAATTTAAATAGTTTTTCTGCATGATTGGCCAAAGCATGCACTAAATGTGCACCTTGTTTTTCCCAAGTCACCCTTTATATGGGATATGCACATAGTTAGTAAAACCATGTGTGGACATTGTGAAACCCCTATGACTCAAGTTTGAGACGAGCTTCATGGCCAAGAATCCTAGATCACACAGTTAAGGAAAATTGTTTGTCCCTCTACTATGCACTGAAGCACACCGTATTGTTTAATCAAACTATGTGGCCTAACTATATTCTCCACAATTTAGGGCTTTTGGATCCAAATAATCCCCATACACTGTTGTATCCTCCACAACCTCATTAGGCATTCAAATTATGCCAAAAACCAAGAATTGAATTGAAAGCTAAAGGTTATGTACCACAAAGAAATTTTTTCCCTACATCAAATGTGGGTTACATTGATATCATACAAACATACATATAATTAATGCATTTTTATATATAATTCACATATTCGTAATATATCTATAATTTATTAAATTTTTAATATTCATTTTTGAATTATATTTATTAACATAATATATTAAGTATAAATTATGTTTCTAATCGGTAAATTTTATCATTTTTTATATTTTTATTCAATATATACTATTTATTACTTTTAAATATTTTTTGAATTAATTAATTTTAAAAATTATTTATTCATAAATAAAATTAATTGTTTTTTTTAATATTTTTTAAATTTATTCATTTTTAATTTTTCATTGTTTAATTTGTTTTTAATTTTATCGATTTTTAATATTTATTTATACATGTTAATTCATTAACATTTAATGTTTCTAATATTTTTCTAATTTATATAATTCATATATATTCATTTCTATTTTAACATGTGTACTTATGAATATTTATTTTTTTGTTTTCATAACAATCTATATTATTAATAACACTTATTCAATTTTTAAATTAATTCATTCTTAATATTATTTATTTCATTAATAGTTGTTTTATATTATATAATGTTGTCATTCAATTTAACATGTATAAAAAATTTCATTATACACACACACACACACACATTAATTTTACACACGTATTTATGTAATTAATGTAATCATATATAGAAACACCCACAAAATATTTATGCAATTTATTAAAATTTTAATATTCATTTTAGAATCTCCTTTAGTGACATAATATATTTATGATATTGTAGTTTTAATCATTAAATTTTATTTATTAATATTTAAAAATTATTATCATTTATTTTATTAGAATTTAATCATATTTTAATATTTATTTATACATATTTATTTATACATATTTATTCACTAAGTTTTAATATTTTCAATATGTATTCATGTTCATTTCAATATACATCATTATTTTTCAAAATATTTTTACAATTTATAAAACTTATCTAGTTTTTTAATATAATAAAAGGTGATTTATTTTAAACTATTCAATTTCCATTGTTTTTAATATTCATGGATTTAATATTATTTATTCATTAATATTGTTAAAAATATATTTTTAAAAATATATTTATAAATAAATATATTTATAAATGAAAATTTACTATATTTATAAAATTATATATTTATAATTGAAAATAAATAAATATTACTTTTTAAAAAATATTTATATAATTATAAATAAATAATTAAATTTTTAAATAATTATAAAATTATAAAAAAATATATTTAAATAATGATTACATTTACTATATTTATATTAATATTTTTATATATTTATAATATTTATAATTATATATATATATATAATTATATACATTTATTTATAATTATAAAAAATAGAAATAAGTAAATTTTAAAATATATTTTTAAATGTATATTTATTATATTTATAAAATTATATATTTATAAATACAAATAAATAAATATAATGTTTTATAAAAAATTATTTATATAATTTGAAATAAATAATTATATATTTGAATAATTTTAAAATTATAACAATTAAATCTAGATAATGAATATATTTCATATATTTATATTTATATTTATATTTAGTTATTAAATATATATAATTATATAAATATTTATAATGATATAAATATATTTATAATTATATATAAGTATTTGTAAATATATTTTCAAATATATTTATGAATAATTATAATTATAAATATATATCTATAATTATATTAATAAATACATATTTATAATTATTTTAATATATTTTTATTTATAAACATTTAAATTTTTTTAATTGTATTAATTATATTATTAAAATTAATTTTATAGGTCTTTATCATCGCCTGTTTAGCACTAATAAAGGTGCATCTTTATCAGTGATTATTATTTTTAATGTTGATAAAAACCCTCTTTATCAGTGTTTTTTTGAAGCACTGATAAAACACTCCCTAGTCTTTTAAATAGAATCCTAATAGAATCGATTTCTATCATGTCATCTTTACCGCTGCACCACCTCAACCTTCTCTCAGATGAATCAACCTTCTCAAATCCCAATGAATATAATCCTCTCTCATTTATTAGTTTCTTTATACTATCCTTGACAGACATTATCACCTCCTTCAATTTTAAGACTAATCACACAAGCTTAGGGTATCTACTCTTTATCCTTCAATTTATCCTCAATTCATGTTATTATTTCTCCTCCCTCACTACATTGCGCTATTTTCCAAACCCTAGTTGGGTTGAAGTTCTAAATTTTTAATGTCTTGATTCATAGGGTGTTCAGGTACTATTTAAGATCATCATATCATCATTTTTTGGGTCTTTCTTTATATGTACATGTTCCGTGTAGGTGATTTCATGTTTTCCCATTTTTCATAACATACCTTGGATTCTTAAATTTTTATCACTATTTTCTTTAAGAATTTTGTGTATTTTATGAGTAATAGTTAGTGTTACGTAGAAACTTAAAAGTTTTATTTTATTGTTTTCTTTAATATGAAGTCTTTCATGTTTTACAATTAAATTAAATTTAAATTTGGTGGTATGTTTTTTATATATCTTATTAAATGACTAAAGAGTTTCTTTTATGGATTATGTATATTTGAAATGGGTTTAGTCTGCTATGTGATTTAAAAAATGTTTTGTTTTAATGTTGATGTTTTATTTATTTTTTTATTTTAATTACATAAAAATCCTATGGATTTTTATTGATGGTTTCCCCGCTCCATTTATCCATAATTTATGGTTTTGATCATTTATGTGCTTCTTTATGATTCTTAATACTAGTTTCAATTAAATGAAAAATCATATGGTTTTAAAATATTTTGGAAATCAATTTAAATTTTAAAAAGGTGTTAAATAAAACGGTATTTTACATATTTATTCTAAATAAATGTACCAAAGAATCATTTGTTACTTTAATAAGAGAGTTTGGAATTATATCATTTTTAAAATATTTTCAAATAGAGCATCATTACAAATTTATATTTTTATTTACTGTAGTGGAAAATTTGGACCTTCATTAAATAACTCATATTTCATTAAACTATTTTTACCCTTATTCTAAGCCATTGAGTTTTGTTCATCGGTGAATTGTGTATTGATATGGTTGATGGATTACATGATTATATATATATATATTAGTTATTTTAATAAAGTGTGTTTTGGGATGTGAGATAGAGTTATATTCATTAAAATTGTAACCTCACTTCTAATCGACTATTTCATGGGAATCCTAGTAATTTTATTGTGATAGTGAGTATAGGTTTTAATTTAGTCATGATTAGACTGACTATATCCCCTTTGGTAATGTAAAGGCCATTTGGGAATGCCAGTGGTGAAGTTAGTTTAATGAAACTGGTTGATTTTGATTGTCTGAAAAATTGTTCTAACCATATCATGTATAGGATTATGCCACTCACTAAGGTGTTTGGGATTATCCACGTTAGCTAATATGAGTGGTTCATATTTTCCATGTCAAATAAGACATGTTGATAGGTATGAGTGAGTTGGCTGGCCTATAAATCGAGGTGGTTCTTGTATCATTAGAAATTGGATAATCCAAATTCAATTATCTTAAAATTGTTATAGGTTTTATTCTTAATTATTTTAATACATTAGATACCACTTATTATTATTTACTGTTTTCTTTGTGGTTTTCATTGATAATATAATTGATTTAAAATTTTATTGATGTATTTTGATATGTTTTCTCTATTTATTCGTTGATATTCTTAGTGATTGATTGATTTATTAGTAAATCTATAGAATAATTTATCTATATTCCTATTCTTAATGAATTATTTCATAATTTTGTTTGAAAATTTTGAAAATTTAAACATCTACATGAAATTGTTTTCCAAAAAAATTTAAGAATGATATTATCAAGACTTAACATAAAATGAAAAATTGTAATGATTCCTTTGAATTTTTTTGATATCGAAGAAATGAATTTTCACTTTATTATGAAATTTTTGTAATAGAATTAATGTTTTGAAATTTTATTTGAAATAAATAAAATTATTTTTTAGTGTTTTAGTATTTTTAAATGTAATCAAATTTGGTTTAATAGGTATTTATAAAAGATCTTTTTTTAAGATGATCTTTTAAATAGGATAAATTGAAACTTATTTCATTGTTTTTTTCTTGATGATATTCTAAAAAGTTCGTTATTTTATCTGAATACATTTGATGAACATCATTCATATTTTGAACATGACATCTGTTAATTTAAATATCATTGAACAATGGAATAACCTTGATTAAATGTTTAGCTACAGTAGAAACCTAATTATCGAGGGCTTGATACTTTATTTTATAGTTTGTTTGTATCATTAATAATTATATTTAACATAATTAGTTTGAATGGTTTTATTATAGGTAATTAATATATATTTAATGGGTTCTCTCTACTTTTCTTAGTTCCAGGGTATTTTGTTCACTTTTATTTTAAGTATCTTTAACTAAATAAGAACTTGTATCATTACAAAGAAAATATTGGAACAAATTTGATTTGATTTCATTTTATTTAATTTTTTTAGGCTTATACAGAGTTAAATTATTCATTTTAAATAAATGGTTTTATTTATAAAAAATAGGTATTGGAATGAAAAATAAATTTTTTCGATTAATTTATTATAATGATAAATGTTTTAATTATAATATTTTGGTGAGGTTGTTTATGATTTTTTAATAAAAAAATAGTTGTATTTTGTTTGAATGAGTTGGAGTTTTTATAGATGATGGTTTTATTTAAGGATGTGTTTGAGAATAATGGATTTATAATCTAGAAATACATCCAAAAAAATCTTAGGAAAAGGGGTTTGGGTATACTCTAATGTATTTTTTATGTATGTGAATTAATATAACAATTTAGAATTCAAAATTGTTCTATTAATGTATTTTGAACCGATTATAATTGAAATATTTAAGTGATTCTCATGTTTTTTTCTTTTAAATGTTTGTAAGTTTTTTATTAATGTTTATTTATAAGTTTCAAGTGTATATATAAATTTTATTATTTCCATGTACATTGATTTTGAAAACTGTTTATTTTTTGTATAAAGGAATCTTAAATTATTTATTAAATGATTTATATTATAAAATTTAATGTTTTAATTAAAAAATTAGAGATGGTTTTTTACTTGAGTTAAATTATAAATTCGGTTTTTAAAGTAAGGAAATGTAAATATTATATAATAAAGTATCATTTGTGTATATCAAACTTATTATTATTTTTATATATACATAAAAGTTTATCTAATAGGATATTTTAATTAGTTGAAAAGTGTATTAAAATTAAATTTAGGAGTCCATTTATTTTTTGAGAAGTTTTATTCAGAATAAATATGTTTTAAGGTTTTTTATACTGAAATTTTATTTTTTTTATTTGGTTTCAAAGGGTTTCTTGGAAATAAATTAGTTTACTTATATTTTAAAAAACAAATGTGATTTTTCTTGGCATATTTTAGGTGTAATGTCTTGTTTGGATGAGTAGATATTTTTTTAAAAATAATTTTATGATATTATAATTTTAAAATATTTTTATTTTGGGTTAATATAATTAGATTATGATTTTTTTGGTTATATGAAAATGGTTTTGGTTATGATTTCATTAATTTTGAAAGTTTATACTTTTGGTAATGATTTATATTAGGTATGATGAAGCGTTGATTTAGAATGTTTTTCGGTTATAGAATTTTGTATGGAATTGCTTATATTAAATTACTTACATGATGTTTGAGGGGTATTTATTGGTTCAAGTGTTATATGGATTTAAATACTAATAATTCATGTTTTTACCATGTTTAATATTCTTAAATATGCATATTATGTATGGTTTTTATTGATTTTTCTTTTTAATTATGAAAATGGAATATTTAGTTGTTGAGTTGCCAGGAAAGTTAAGAGGTTTCATAAAGAAATACATGATAGAATGAGTAAAACTCATTAAAATATATTTTCAGAAACTAACTCACACCTCTAATAGGTGGATTTTAGTGTGTAAAGTGTCTCAAGAATGTTTGAAGTTAGAATTATAGAATATGGCAATTAATTGATTATTTATAGTATTTGCATGGTCTGCTGAAAAAACCGCATGGTTAGTTTAAATTATTTATTTTGAGTAAGCCATGTATATAATATTTTTTTTATTTTTATCTATTATATATCATTAGGAAGGGTTTCAGTTTCATCTATAAAAATTTCTATTTAAAAACACATTTAACTCATGCACATACATAATTAGAAGATAGTGGAATAATTTTATAAAGTTTATTATAATCTCCCATAACCATACATACAGTATTGATTTTATTAATAATGAGAATATTGTTTTGGATATACCTATGAATAATTTTAATACTAGATGTGGGAGATATCTTGTAGTGATTAGTATCATTATTAGAGGTCGAATTGGATATTTTTGGATCTCAATGATGTGAAATCCATGAAAACTGAAATTTTTGGAATGTTTATTAATGGAAAGTATTTTTGGTGTTTTTTTGATATTTAATAGAGATTTTGGATATGTTAGGATATTTAAAATATACTAAATATCAATAACCATAATATTTTTGAAATAGGGGTTCATAAGTGTGTTATAGTACCAATATATTTATTATTATTCCTATAATACATGATCTAGAATAATATATAGAAACATAGAGTAACATGGTATCTAAATTAACTTCTATCTTCAATAATAGTTTCATCCATATGTTTCATGAAATTCTATGTTATTTTTCCCTATGTCAAAATATGATGATTACATGGCTTTTTATGTTTTGAGGGAATCTATTTTTACCCAAATTTATAATGTCATGTCAAAATTAAATGATAAGTAAGAAAAATAATTTCCAAGGGATGTTTTCCATGTAATAATGAATAAATATTGTTTACCAGTATATTTATTACCACCTTTTTGTCCTACACAACATCAAGTAGAGAACTTGGACCAACAACCACATGTTTTCCCAAGGATTTTTCTTTTCAAACCACCATTATGTAAAATTATAACTCGTCAGGAATCATAACCAATAACATTCAAATGATGGGTTCCCATTATTAAAATTATCTATAACTTTATCCATTTATTATGAATATATTATGTGTATTTTTTTTGTGAAAAATGAATATTTTATGGACCTAATCGAATAAATATTAATCCAAAATGGATACATGCTAATTATATGAAAAAAGATTATTATGATGACGTTAAATAGTTTATCAAGTTTTATATAAATCATTTATACGAACCTTATCAAATCTTTAATCTATTTTATGTTGTTGTTATTTAAGAAAAATTAGTACAAAAGAGTTCAAATAACATTTGATTTTTCATAAAATGGATCATAGCTATAAATGTTGGACTAAACATGGGGAACAACTAAATATGCACACCAATTGGGATGATATTATGGTTTATAGATAATTTGATATGAATACCAGTGTAAATGATGATGGAGATCATATGAAATAAATAATGATGTGAATTTAAGATGAACTCCACGACTGTCCAAAGTTGTTTGAGAAGTTAACTAATTATTCTAAGAGAAAATTGTATACCATTTATACTAAATAAACAAAATTTCCATCTATATTGAAGTTTTATAATTTGAAATACATCACTGGATTGATTAACACCATCTTTACAAAACTACTTGGTCTCTTGAATAATATTATACCAGATAAAAATAAACTTCCTTTTCAAACATATGATTATAAATGAATAATATATTCAATGGTAATGATCTTTAATAAATAGATTCTTACCTAAATGATTTAATATTGTTTTTCAAGGACCAGGAATCACTCATAAAATTCCCTAATTGTATCATGAATTGGTACAAGAAAGATAAATCAAGTCCTTAACAAGTTTTATGGTACATTCCTATCATTCCGTAGTTTAGAAGACTGTATGAATGTTATGAAACTATAAGAAAATTAACGTCGTATGAAAATACAAGAATCAAATATGGTAAAATACATCATCCGTCGAACTCTCCTTAGTGGAAGAAAATTGATTATGAGTATCCTATATTTTTAAATGGTCTGATAAAATTCCATGTTGTGTTATATATAGATGGAATTAATCTTTTTTGTGCACAAAGTTGTACTCATGGTACATGTCCATTTATGTTGGAAAATTATAACTTGTTTTCATGGTTATGCATGAATCCCAAAAAAATTATGTTTCCTATAATTGTATCTAGAACAAAAAACCCCTGTAATAATATTGATTTCTATTAAGATCCATTGATCAAAGATCTGAATTTGATGTTGGATACATGTGTTACAATGTATGATGCTTGTATGAGTGAAGAATTAACATTGAGGTCCATGTTGTACAAGATGATAAATGACATTCCTTCTTATAGAAATTTGTAAGGATGTAGCATTAAAGGAATTTTGGGGTGTCCTATTTGTGAAGAATTCACACACTCAATTCAATTGAAACATTCCTTGAATATAGTATTTTTAATAAATTGTAAATTTTTACCTCAATGACATAAATAATAATCCTGGATGACAACATTCGATGGGAATACTGAAGAAAGTTCAACACTGTATCCACTAATTTGTGTTCAAATATTTGATAAAGTAAATCATATTGAAACTATTATCTGTAAACCATGTTCAAGAAACCATAAAAAATCAGGATGGAAAAAGATATCAATTTTCTTTGAACTATCGTAATGAAATTTTTGTACTTTATACATTTTCTAATGTCATGAATGTAGAAAAAATGTATTCGACAGTGTTATTAACATGTTACTAAATGTTCCTAGAAATAACCGATGGAATCAAGGATAGTTTGTACATATTTTACATGGGGATAAGGGAAGAGATTGAACTTTTTAAGGGTAAAATTCAAACTTTTCTTCCTCCACCAGCTTAAAATCTATCCAGATAAGAAAAAATGAAATTTTTTATTTTCTATCGTGGTGTAAAAGTTCCAAAGGGTATTATTTAAATATCAATAATGTCATGTTAATGACTAATTTGAATTTAAAAAGACTAAAACCACATAAAATTCATGTTGTGATGTAATATTTGATGCTCATCTCTTTACATTGAATTCTTCCTTAAAATGTATGTCATATATTAACTAGACTCTGCTTATTTCTCAAAGTCATAAGAAGTAAAATTATAGACCCAGTAAAGTTTCCAATCATGAATAAGGAGGTTGTATTCATATTATGTTAATTAGATATGTTCTTTCTACCATCATTATTTGATATAATGGTCCACTTTATAGTTAACTTGGTTAGATAAGTTCAACATGGTTTTCCTATCCTTACAGATGGATGTAGTATATTGAATGGTATATGAATATTTTAAAAGGGTGTGTCATGAATCTAAGTTATCTAGAAGTTTGTGTTGTGGAGTGATATATTGTTAAAGAAGATATTGAATTCTATTCTTATTACCTATCATATTTTGATAGTTCCAGACTCCCGTAGTCACGTCACAGTGGACACCTTATGCAAAAATAGATTTCTAGAAGAGATGTTATTACAATTACCATCACAGAGTGGCATAAAGATCACCTTTAAATTTTCTATAATAGTAAATATTTTGATCCATACATTAAACCCCAAAATGAAATTCGTAGATAATTAAATCCATCAAGGGCTGAAGGATGAATATTAAATGCACATAAACAGTAGTTTATAGGATGGTATCAAGATTATATTTATAAGGAGTTATCTAAAAACCAGGATTTAATTATCAAATGAGTTTGACGGATAGCGAAAAAACAAAATGAAAATGTTATATCTTACAAGAGTTTTCTAATTAACAGTTATACATTCAATACAACAGAACATGATGGCCTTAGTATGATGAAAAAAGTGGATTTATACTTGTAAAAGAAGAAATAAACATATATGGTTCCAAGGATAAAAATCCAATTTATAATTTTTTTTCATATTTAGACATCATAAAATAGATATATAAGTTGGATTATAAAACATATAAGGTTTTATTTTCCATTACAAATTGGTTGACAAAAGGAGTGTAGTGAAAGTTGATGAAATGGGATTCTTAGAGGTGAATTTTAGTGTGGAAGGGTATATGGATGATACATTCATAATGGAATCACAAGAAATGTAGGTATTTTATATCTCAGATATCACAAATAAGAATTTTTTAATTATCCTATTGGTGACTAAAACAATTATAGGGTCAGAAGAAATTCAATCAAGTATGATCATTTCTTTATGAGATCAAAATCATTTCATGGTCAATCTAATGTAGACAATGGATTGTACATTAGAGGGGAAAAAGAGGGGATTTTGACTCATGATATAGGATAAAAATATTTTTAATATTTAATGAAAATAAAGAGAGTTTAATGATAAGGTTAAAGTGTTTTTAATATAATATGATTTTCCTCTTACTAATATATGTTCTCTACTATATTTACGTAATATAAATTAATAGTTTGACTACTCATATAGAAAATGACTTCTACACATGATGATGTTACCAATATTGGAGAAGAACATGTGGCTAATGATAAAATTGTAGAATTATTAGGGGATCAACACCATGATGATGAAAAAAACTATAATGATACATCATCATAGTATTGAGTAAAATTATCTAGGAAAGAAGAAAGGGTATAAAATTTGAGATTACATGGAATCAACATGACCAACCTTTCGATCCTAAAAAGTCAATGTTAATTAGTTATATTGGGGTCACAATAAGGATGGATGTTTTGATTGATATATATTCATGGAAAAATGTCTGATCTATAATGATGGAAACCCTTTGGGAAGATATAAAGGCAATTTTATGATATACTTTCTCTATTCTAATGAAAACTTATATTATAACAACCCTGCTCTTTTATTACACAATTAAACATAATTTATTATATATAAAAAACGTGATAAAACATAGATGATGAAGAGGTCTAGTGTATTTGGGGATTATTATCATTACATAACCACTTAAAACATGAAAAACAACATCTTTATTGAAAACTTCCTTTACATGACCACTACATTCCCTCGTACTTATCATTGCATGGGATAACCTGAGGACATGCATAAAAAAGGGTGAGCTATAAATCCCAGTAAGGGAATAATCATGGAATTACATGAGGAATACAATACATGTTAGACAATAGTCACATAAATAGATTACTAGATAATCATAAACCTAAAGGCATGATAAAGCATGATAATCATAACATGGAAATGTGACAACAACACTTAACATGGAATTAGCTTGAGCCAAGGCTCATTGCACATGGATCATGAGTAAATAATCATTGCACATGAAGCATGAGTAAAACCTCATTGTACTTGAATTATCATGATTTAACACCCATTGCACATGATGTATCATGATACTATACATTACCCAATGCATTGGTGTGAAATAAGGGTGTACCCATCTTAAACCTTTCATTTCATGCATAAGTGTGCCATATGGATCATATAACATGGATTCATAAAACATCATCATTTATTACACAAAAAAGGAATGTGTAATTAACACATGAAACTTTTTAATCAATAAGTAAATGTTCATAAATGTGAATACCCTTGATAGAGAAATGGGCATGATATTCACTACACAATGGCATTACCTTGGAAAATCGGTGCAATTTCGGCAGCGTAATGACATGACGTAAGAATTCATAAAAATGGTTGATTAGAGAGAAATGGGTGTGTCATAATATTTACATGAAATGTACTGTAAGGGGTTCGTATAGATACATTTCCCAGTAAATGTAATGGAAATTAGATTCATCATACAAAATAATTTCTTGAATGCAAATGAGAAGCAAGAAATTCCTTTCGGAATTTCGTCATAGTAACGAGTGTACATGAGAGGCATTTAATGAGAGAGAAAGGGGTATACCATAATTAAAAAATAAATATGGCATTATGGGGGATGTGTAAAACCATACCCCAGTATTTATAATTGAAATTAAAAGGTAATAACAACATTAAGAATATTGGAAAAAAATGGGAAAGGAAGGAAAAAACCCATTACTTGGAAGTATGCTTCCAAAGGATTGAGAGAGGCTTGAGAGAGGATTCTTAGGAGATTGGGGCACATTGGGAGGATTATAAAGATAGTATGGGAGAGTTTGGAATAACTCCGAAGGATTTGAGTGAGGAGGAAGTGGGAGCTTGGGTGAGTTTATATAGGAAAGGTAAGGGAATTTTTTATTATTTAGGTTTGGGACCCTCACATTAAACTAATCCAAACCACAATCTGGCCCATTGTTTTTGCCCGTGGTTTTTGGAAAAAGAAAGTGGAAAATAATATTTTATTGGAATAAAGTCCTAAATTTTTGAAATAATGGGGTTGATTATGTGGAGGTGAGTCACACTCCCAAGGAAAACAATTTAAAAAGACAAAATGTTTAATAAGTCTTGAAGGGTCCAATAAAGCTTTGAAAAATAAATCAAAAAAACCCAAAATAACATTATTTTAATGTTAAAACCTATATTGGCCAATCAAGAGTTTTATAGTATTTTATTACATCACTATTGGGTCATTATGATGTCATAAAACACATTATATATTTAACCGGTATTTAATTTTTACCCAAAAATTTGACAATATCAGAAAATTTTGAAAAATTAACCATTGGATAATTTCTATGTCTTGATTCCAGAAATTATATTAGTTTTATATAAATAATTTTATAAATATGCTAATTTTCACTTTTAAAATAAAAATCGATATTTATCGAAAATTCATGGGTTTTGAAAAAAATGGCTTTCAAACCTTAATAAAAATTACAATTGAATTCATAAAATTATACGATTATTATTATTTTATAAAAATTAATTTAATAATAATAATAATATTATATTAAAATATTATTTAATTCAAAAATCCATTAATTCATAAAAATAGATTTCTTAGTTGAATATTAACTAAAAATACTATTGTGCTTTAAAAACTATTTACAAGGTAACAATAATAAAATAAAAGTATATTCATTATTACATACAAAAATAATATACATAACCATAGTACTAGGGATTTGTAACATAACCCCTTAAAACAGCAGCATAAGTCCTACGGGTAAGGTGTGCGATTGTGACAGACACTTGGGGTGGCTTGGAAAACATTGCACATGTGGTGATCTCTATTAAATTCCACTTCTCCCATAGATGGTTCTGTTAGATCTTGACATGATGAATCTTAGATTGGGATTGGTAAAGATCTAAGCCCAATTATTCCACCTTTTTTATGAGCTCTCACAAATGAGAATCGTATGGAGAAATTATACTGGATGAGGCCATTGCTTCCTTGGTCTGAGTAAATTAGATTGTTAAATCTCTATATTTATAATAATCATGTGATCATTGTTCAAAGACTACATTATCAATGGTCACAATTCTTAAAATAAAACCAAAGTAGTTGACATTTTATATTAACATTTTACATAAAGAGACATTTAATTAGATCAACAGGGATTTTTATTAATGAAATCTTGGGTCGTTAAAATCTTCCCCCCTTAAGAAATTTCACCCTTGAAAATTATTTTTCCCACACTAAAACAGATGTGGGAAACTCAGCTTCATCATTTCCTCTGATTCCCACGTCACTTCTTCAAACTTGTGGTTTCGCGACAACACCTTGATGAGGGGAATTGTCTTATTTCATATAACATTTTCTCTACGATCTATGATCTTCACTAGTTGCTCCTCATAATAAAGATCATCCTCTAACTGTACCACCTCTGAAGAGAGTACATGTTAAGGGTCCAATATGTACTTCCTTAAGAGTGATATCTCAATTTTTGAAGGGTTTAAAGGGGGTGTTGGTGTAATAGGTGATTTTGAGCATGGAATACCACCCTCAAACCGATGTGTAAAAAAAGTGCACAATAAAAGTTCTATAAGACATGCTTAAGCATATGTCCTTGATTTTTTGGTTTCTTGGTGGAGGTATATACTTCCGGTTGAGATCACCTACAATAACAGTTATCATTAAACTATAAAAAGAACCCTATGAGTCCTTGTATGGTATGCCATATTTATTACCTATATACTAGTTAGAGGTAGGTAAGTTAGTGTTACTCAGACCTCATCTTGTTTAGGAGACTTTAGAGTATGTGAAGTTGATCAGGAAACTGATGGATAAAGATCAATAAAGAAAAAAATACTACACAGATCACCATCAATAAAATCTAGAGTTCAAGGTTGGGGCTCATGTCCTTTTATATATATCACTTAGGTAGGGAAATAGAATAATTCAAAGATAGGGTAATGTTTCTCCTCATTATGTTAGACCTTATGATATCTTGGAAAGATTTGGTCTGATAGTCTATCAGTTATAGTTTCCTCATAGGTATTGAGACATGTAAAAAATCTTCCACATATCTCAACTACGTCATTATAACTTAGACCCATATCATACTCTCTATCCATATGAGACTGAGTTGTGGGTAGTTGTGTCTGTCGAGGAACACCTCATTCGTATCATTGACCCCAGAAGCAGGGTTCTCCAAGGTCGGTCAATTACTTTGGTACAGGTGTTAGGGAAGAATGAACATGTGTAGGAGGACTCTAAGAAGAACTGGGTGAATGGTTGGCACATGGTTAGGCTAACCATAAAGTTAAACAATGTGAATTTTAATTCTTTGAAGATTTTATCTCTTCACCCTCACTTTTTAGGACTGACCCCTAATCATTCTTCTTTATTTACAATGGACAATACCTCCTTCTCCTTTTATTCGAAGATCTAAATCCTCCTCCCATAGGATTTATAGGATCTTCTTCATCCGAACTCTAAATCAAAATATGTCTATTATGTTGGATAACTACTGGTAAGATCTCCAAATCATTATCTATTTATATCATTTGTATTTTCCTCAATGATGCTATTTTTTTATATCATATGCCCTATTTTTAGAGTGTTCATATATATATATATATATATTCTTCCAATCCAAAACAAACTAGGGGATGATAATTGATGAGAAATCTACCACACACATTAGGTAGGTGGTCTATACCATTTACCTTAATGTTTTGTTGTTTATATGTTATTAATGTCATTCCACATGTCAAAACTTATGATAATTACTTCCTAAATTAATGAACCCTAAAATAAAATGTCAAATTCTTATTTAATACATTCCAGGATTCCCTTATAGAATGTTGGAGGTTGGTAACCTCAACCCGATCCACCCATGGGTCAGGTTCTGATATTTGTATTCCATGCATGTATTTTATGATGTTTTAATATATTTATTTCTTAATTTAAATTATTATTATTCCTGGGTTTTTAAAGTATTAACTCATTTTTTATTTTATTGTAGGATATAAAAGATAATTAAAAAACGTAAAAAGAGACACTTAGTGCATGGGTTAATTGAAGTGGCATGACACCAGATTTTTGAGGATGATCATGGAACACTCATAAGAAACATAACTAAAGAATCAGGTGGAAAAAGAGGCTTATAGTGTCACATAAAAGACATATTTTAAAGGTATTTTTTTCATTTAATTTAAATCCTTTCTTTTTTGGGGGGTTTCCCTAGGTTTTAGGGAGGAATAGATGAGTATTCATGAATTGGGCCAAACCGTGAGCCCAATTCCAGATTAAAAATAAATAAATTTTGTATCTTTTATAACTTTTTCATATTTCAACATTTTTCATCCATTAAAATTCCTAATTGACCTCCCCTAACCTATTAACACCACCAAGGTAATTTGGAGCTTTTAGAAATCCATAACCAGGGGTTATTTGGGTTTTTGTCTAAGGGGTTGGGCCTGCCCGAAAGCCCAATTCCTGTTTTAAAAATAAAATTTTATTTTGTTATAACTTATTCAATATTTGGGATTTTTCGGTGATTCTAAGTCTCACTCAAGACCAAATAACCCAGCCGCGCGTCTGAACTCTCTCCCACCCATTTGGAGCTCTGTAGAATTGCGATTTTGTGCCGATCTTCATAGAGTTCCTCAAATCGCCCAGATTTGAAGAGGTAATGTATTTCTTTCATAACTCTCTCAATTATCAATCATTTTCCACCATTCCAGTTCCTAAATGAGATAATACATCTTGTTCGAACGTACCCAAAATTTGGCCTCTTTTAAATTTCAGATACTGGAGTTTTGGAGTGATTACTTCAAGATACTTCAAGTAAATGATCCCTTTTTTTTCCTCTTTCAAATTACTTTGGGATTAACTCATTGTTCTTAGGGTTTCTTCGGTTATAATTGAGTTTACTAATGTCCAGAAACTAGGATTTCGAACCTAGGGTTTAACTTTGGGCTTTCATGGCCAATTTGTGTGGTTTTAGGTTTGATCTAGTTCTCTCTTGGTGCGGCGGGCGTGTGATTTGATTTTCGCACGGAGATTCAAGGGGTTTTGTTAATTTGGTAGGTGATTCTATTGTGTGTGCAATTTTTGTGAATTAGCTTGCTGTTTTAATGGTACTATAATGTTTATTTCACTTGAATTTTTCTATAAAAATTGGTTTTAGTTGCATTTAGAATGCAAATGAATTTTAAGTTCCAATTTTTGGTAAAATTGAGGGGCTTCCATTCAAATATTTTATTGGTTCATTTTGGGATGCCCCATAACTGAATTTTTGGTTTCATTAAAGGGTTTTGAACTGAAATTTTGTTTTAATAACTTACAAGTGTTATCATAGTGTGAAAGGTGGATATCTTAAAGAGCTTTGGGTGAAAAACAATGCGATGTTTTGAGAGGTTGTTTTATTGGAAATAAAATTATTTTATTAAGTGTTTTAAATGGTATAAAATGTGTGAAGCTACTGTAAAATTTGTTTGTGACCAGTAGTGATATTTTATATGAAAAAGGATGTGTGTTGTTTTCTGAAAATGTTTTAGCACAAAAAGGGGAAGCCCGGGTACTTAGGTGGGGCGGATTTGTACTAGTACGGCTAGTGGATCAGATGGGTTTTGTCCCTGTTCCACTTAGCATCTGGATAAATACAACTCTAACTAAACTATTTGAATGATGATTGGGGACCACTAGGTTATGGGTATGTTCCCTACTAGTGGATCGTGCACGAGAACAGATTTTTCTATGGTTACTCTACACCGAGGTACGAGGTACATAGGGCCCGAGACAACTAAGTGCTTAGGGGTGTTCCTGATTTTGATGCTCATAGGATTTGTGGTATTTACCCTTGTTGTGGGGTGTTTTTGGCAGTACATTATAGTAGATCAAATGTCTATTTAATTTGATAACATTCTGAAATTCTCAGATTGAAAACTGTTTTCATTTGAAAGTTGCATTTCTTTGAATTTTAACATTGTTTCACCTTGTGTATTAAAATTGCTTGTTTTGTTCACATTGTATTGCATACTCTTTGGAATCAACTGGTGGTATCCTATTGGGCTTAGGCTCACACCCTACTTACACCCCTTGGGTGTAAGTAGACCTGCTTATGCTTGACTCAGGTAAAGGGAAGGCTAAGGGTGATGGCGGTTCGGGATGTTAGTCCCCATCGTTGGGGTGGAGTTGCGGGGACGGCTTGCGGGTGATGATCACCTTGTCATGTGGAGTCCATGGCGATGTCTTTATGTTGTCGTTATTTGTTTTTAGACCACTTGTAGTGTCTTTAAACATACGTATTCAGATCTGGTTTTGTTAATAATTGTTTATCATGAAAAATTTCAGATTTTAATAATTGATTGTTTTTTTATGATTTCTGCTTTCATACTCAGGTAAATCATTCCCAAAATAGATTTGTTTGATACCCAGGCACTTGTGCCAGCCCGTGGGGATAGGGAACGCCCTTCGGGCCTTTCCATGGGCCGGGTTTGGTGCCGTTAATGGTGGCGACCAGATCCAGTTCGTGACCAAATGGTATCATAGGAGGTTAATGTTTTTGGGTTATATTGTTATTTTGAGATGAGTCGGGATAGAGAGGAGATAGGAATTTCGGGGCTCAGGGTATTGGTTGTGAGTAGGGTGCCTGGCCCGCACCTCTCATAGCAGACATTGAGTCACTAGAGGATGTTGGAATTTACTGGTTGACTTCACTTCTAGGTGAGACGTGTGGGCTGCAGACCACATGTGGACATCAGGAAGATGTGGAGTAGTTGTTTCTTTTATTAAAATAATGTGTTTAGTGTGTTTATATTTGATGTATTTGATTAAAATTTTCAGAATTGTGGTATTGACTATTGTTTTGTGACTGTTGCATTTTGTAGCAACATGCCTCCCCGGAAAGCTCCCACGCACCCACAGGATGAAGCTGGAGAGAGTTCTCCCACGCCAACTGATCAGAGGCTCGTGGAGGCTATTGTTCGGGCTATCCAAGCTTTGGGACAGGGACCATCTCATACTCTTATTCCTGTTAGGGCAGAGGAGACAGGTCCTAGAAAAGATAAAGCACAAGAGTTTCTGAAAAACAAGCCTCCTACCTTCCGAGGTAGTGCAGAACCCCAAGAAGCAGAAGAATGGCTCAAGAAGATCGAGCGTATGTTTGAGTTCCTGGAAACACCCGAGGAGCTCAGGGTGAAGTGTGCCTCCTTTCTGTTGGAGGGTCCCTGCCGCAAATGGTGGGAGTCAGTGCTTCAGTCTGGAAAGAATGAGCAGATGCACTGGGGAGATTTCAAGACTGTCTTCAATGAACAGTATTTCCCTGAGGTGTTGGCTTATGCCAGGTCTAGAGAGTTCATGGAACTTGTTCAGGGGAATCTATCTGTGATGGAGTATGCCAACCGTTTCGCTGAATTGGTTCGGTATGCTCCAGAAATTTTCTCTAATGAGCAAGCGAAGGCCCATAGGTTTGAGAAAGGCTTGCGACCAGAGATATACTCCCAGGTGTTCTTGTTTAAGCTGAGGACCTATGCTGAGGTTGTTGATCGGGCGTGCATGGTGGAGATTAATAGGAAAGGCAGGGCTGGTTACTATGGTTCAGTATCAGCAGTGGGTAGTGGCAGCTCCTCAGAGAAGAAAAGGAAGCAGGAGGATCATGTGAAGAAAGGAGGGGGCAGTTCAGGCCACTCTTCCAAGAAGTTTTCTTCTGTGGCTTCTGATGCGAGATCGGTCGTGTTCCACCAATGTGGGAGGCCTGGGCATATCCGACCAACATGTCCTCTTCCTCCGAAGCCTTGTTACCAGTGTGGAGGTATAGGGAATTTTCAGCGCTTCTGTGGTGTGGAACGTCCAATCCCAAGTGGGGCAGGGTCAGTGGCTTCAAGAGTCGTGCCAGCACAGTCCGATCCGTCGAGGACTGGGGGATCTCAATTTGGTGGTCGTGGTGGTAGGGCTGGATCATCTTCTGGGCAGAGCCAGTTCAGGGCACAACCACAGACTAGCGGTCATCCACAAGCAGATACTGGACATCTCCATGCAGTGGATCAGTCACCAGCAGGATCAGAGGTGGGACCGTTGATAGTTCGAGGTACCGTTCTGATCGCATCTTCTATAGCTACTGCTCTTTTTGATACTGGTGGCTCTGTTTCATTCATTTCTGGAAATTTTGTGGACATTCTGAATTTTCCAACTGAGTTGATGTCTTTTCCGATGGAGTTGGTGACACCATTGGGAAAGAAGAAGGAGCAGGGCCTGAGGTGCCCCTCGTGTGCACTTTCTGTGTCAGGGGTCGAGATGGAGTGGGACCTCTTGGTCTTAGATATAAACCTTTTTGATATCATACTCGTGATGGATTGTCTAGTACACTTCCAGGCACACATCGATTGCTACAGACGGCGTGTGAGTTTCACAGCACCTGATAGGAGTCGTCAGGTTTTTCATGGAGAATGGGATCCACGATCAAGTCGTGCATGGCCTCCACTCCCAGAGTAGGGAAGTGTTATCTTCCAGTTATCTTCGATTGTGCTAGATGATGGTCTTTCCCATGAAGGTGCACTACCTCGTGTAGTGAATGAGTTTCCCGAGGTATTCCCTGATGATTTTTCTGGTTTTCCCCTGGAGCGGGATGTGGAGTTTTCGATTGATCTGGCACCGATAACACAGCCGATATCTCTTCCCTCTTATCGCATGGCCCCCACAGAGTTGAGGGAATTAAAGATACATCTGGACGACTTAGAATCCAAAGGATTCATTCGCCTGAGCGTCTCTCCTTGGGCTGCTCCTTTGTTGTTTTCAAAAAAGGCTGATGGATCCCTCCGGTTGTGCATTGACTACCGGAAGCTGAATAAGGTAACAATTAAAAACAAATACCCATTGCCCAGAATAGATGATTTGTTTGATCAGTTGAAGGGGGCAAAGTGGTTCTCAAAGATAGACCTACGTTCAGGGTATCATCAACTCAGGGTGAAGGAGTCAGATATCCCTAAGACAGCCTTCCGAAGCAGGTACGACCACTTTGAGTATTTGGTCATGCCATTCAGATTGACCAATGCTCCAGCGGTATTTATGGCACTTATGAATAGGGTGATCCATCAATATATCGATTCCTTTGTTGTGGTGTTTGTGGATGACATTCTGGTATACTCTTGCTCTGAGAAGGAACACGAACATCACTTGAGGATCGTTTTGGGTACATTACGAGATCACTGCCTCTATGCAAAGTTGTCAAAGTGCACTTTCTGGATCAGAGAGGTGAGATTTCTAGGGCATGTGATCTCAGAGAATGGAGTTTTAGTGGACCCTGAGAAAATTAGTGCAGTCATGTCATGGGAGAAACCGAAGAATGTGTTCGAGATCAGGAGTTTTCTTGTCTTGGCCGGTTATTACAGGCGATTCGTTCGGGATTTCTCTTGGATTGCTTCACCGATGACTTCCCTCACTCAGAAAGGGGTGAAGTTTGTATGGGGTTCAGAATGTTAGACATCGTTTGAGGAGCTGAAGAGGTGGCTGACTACCGCCCCCGTGCTGATTTTTCCAGAGGCTGGAAAGGGATATGTTGTCTATTGTGATGCTTCAGGTATGGGTCTTGGGTGCGTGCTTATGCAAGATGATCATGTGGTCTCGTATGGCTCTCGCCAACTTCGACTACATGAAAAGAACTACCCAACCCATGACTTGGAGTTGGTAGTGGTGATGCATGCTTTGAAGACTTGGCGTCACTACCTCTTTGGGGAGAAGTTTGTGGTATACTCTGATCACAAAATCTTGGCTTATATCTTCTCACAGAAGGACCTCAACTTGAGGCAACGTCGCTGGATAGAGTACTTGAAAGGGTTTGACTTTGACATTGTGTATAACCCAGGCAAGGGTAATGTAGTGGCCGACGCTTTGAGCAGAAGAGTTCCAGTGCAGGCTTTGAGGAAGTCTAGTGATGAGTGGGCATTGATGGGTCTCTTTTCTCAGATGCATGTGGAGACCAGGGAATACAGTGGAGGGGCATTCTTGGAAAGTGTCCAGTTGACTCCTTCTTTATTGGAGTTGATTCAGCAGGAACAACCCAGTGATGATCTTTGTCAGCGGTCTAAGAATTTCATTCATGGTGGGGAGACATCCTTTGATTGGTCGTCGTCTCCCGAGGACATCTTGTGCTTCAAGGGCCATTCAGTAGTGCCATTATCTTTACGGAAGGTGGTGATGCAAGATAGCCACCAGTCTCAGTGGGATGTCCATCCGGGTTCCACTAAGACGTATTATGATGTTCGTCGGCAGTTTTGGTGGCCTGGTATGAGACGGGACATAGTAGACTTTGTTTCGAGATGCTACACATGTCAGCAGGTGAAAGCAGAGAACCAAAGGCCATCCGGTTTGCTCCAACCACTACCCATTCCTACCTGGAAGTGGGAAGAGGTTTCCATGGACTTCATTGTTGGCTTACCTCGTACACCGTGGGGTAAGAATTATATTTGGGTGTTGATTGATCATCTGACCAAATCAGCCCACTTCATTCCGATAAAAGATACAACTAAAGTAGATGAGTTGGGCCATTTGTATCTTCAGGAAGTGGTGAGACTCCATGGTGTACCATCAGCTGTTGTCTTGGATAGAGACCCCCGCTTCACTTCTCGATTTTGGGAAGGCCTTTAGATGTCCTTAGGGTCTCAGATTAAGATGAGCACGACATACCACCCACAGACGGATGGTCAGACAGAGCGGGCGAATCAGATATTGGAGGACATGCTTCATGCATGTGTACTGGACTTTGGAGGTTCTTGGGATAGCCATTTGGGATTGGTAGAGTTTTCTTATAATAATAGTTACTAATCCATGATTCTAATGTCCCCTTTTGAGGCGCTCTATGGTCGGCCTTGTCGGTCCCCCCTATGTTGGGCTGAGGTAGGAGAGACTTCACTGTTGGGGTCGAGCCTTGTGCAGGAGACTTCTGAGAAGGTCAAGTTGATCAGGCAACGCTTATTGACAGCTCAGAGTCGTCATAAATCTTATGCTGACCGGAGGCATCAAGACCTAGAGTTTTCTGTGGGTGATAGGGTATTCTTAAAAGTGGCCCCTCGTCTAGGCCATCGTCGATTGGGGAAGCAAGGTAAGCTGATGCCACGGTATGTCGGACCCTTTGAGATCATTGAGCGTATTGGTAAGGTGGCATACAGGTTGGCCTTACCTTCTCAGTTGACGTCTATCCATGATGTCTTCCACGTCTCTCAGTTGAAGAAATACAATCCGGATCCATCCCATGTGTTGAGTTGGGAAGAACTGGAGATAAAGACTGACTTGTCTATCGTTGAGAGACCGATGAAAATAGTGGACTCCCAAGAGAAGATAATTCAAGGAAAGTCTATTCCTTTAGTCCGGGTTTTATGGCAGCATGGGAATATTACACATGAGACATGGGAGTGAAAGTCATGGATCGAGGAAGAGTACCCATTCTTGTTTTCCAACCGAGATTCATGTTGACTTTCCGGGTGGAAAGTCCTTCATGGTGGGGAGAATTGTCACATACAAGACATATTTTGAAGGTATTTTTTTCATTTAATTTACATCCTTTCTTTTTTGGGGGGTTTCCCTAGGTTTTAGGGAGGAATAGATGAGTATTCATGAATTGGGCCAAACCGTGAGCCCAATTCCAGATAAAAAAAAACAAATTTTGTATCTTTTATAAATTTTTCATTTTTCAACATTTTTAATCCATTAAAATTCCTAATTGACCTCCCCTAACCTATTAACACCACCAAGGTAATTTGGAGCTTTTAGAAATCCATAACCAGGGGTTATTTGGGTTTTCGTCTAAGGGGTTGGGCCTGCCCGAAAGCCCAATTCCTATTTTAAAAATAACATTTGATTTTGTTATAACGTATTCAATATTTGGGATTTTTCGGTGATTCCAAGTCTCACTCAGGCCCAAGTAACCCGGCCGGACGTCTGAACTCTCTCCCACCCATTTGGAGCTCTGTAGAATCTCGATTTTGTGCTGATCTTCATAGAGTTCCTCAAATCTTCCAGATTTGAAGGGGGTAAAGTATTTCTTTCATAACTCTCTCAATTCCCAATATTTTTCCTCCATTCCAGTTCCTAAATGAGATAATACATCTTTTTCGAACGTACCCAAAATTTGGGATCTTTTAATTTTCAGATACTGGAGTTTTGAAGTTATTACTTCATGATACTTCAAGTAAATGAGCCCTTTTCTTTCCTATTTCAAATTACTTTGGGTTTAACTCATTGTTCTTAGGGTTTATTCGGTTATAATTGAGTTTAATAATGTCCAGAAACTAGGGTTTAGAACCTAGGGTCTAACTTTGGGCTTTCTTGGCCAATTTGTGTGGTTTTAGGTTTGATCTAGTTCTCTCTTGGTGCGGCGGGCGTGCGATTTGATTTTCGCACGGAGATTCAAGGGGTTTTGTTAATTTGGTAGGTGATTCCATTGTGTGTGCAATTTTTGTGAATTAGATTGCTATTTTCATGGTACTATAATGTTTATTTCACTTGAATGTTTCAGTAAAAATTGGTTTTAGTTTCATTTATAATGCAAATGAATTTTAAGTTCCAATTTTTGGTGAAATTGAGGGGCTTCCATTAAAATCTTTTATTGGTTCATTTTAGGGATGCCCCATAACTGAATTTTTGGTTTCATTAAAGGGTTTTGAACTGAAATTTTGTTTTAATAACTTAAAAGTGTTATCATAGTGTGAAAGGTGGATATCTTAAAGAGCTTTGGGTGAAAAACAATGTGATGTTTTGAGAGGTTGTTTTATTGGAAATAAAATTATTTTATTGTGTGTTTTAAATGGTATAAAATGTGTGTCGCTACTATACAATTTGTTTGTGACCAGTAGTGATATTTTATAGGAAAAACGATGTGTGTTTTTTTCTGAAATTGTTTGAGCACAAAAAGGGGAAGCCCGGGTACTTAGGTGGGGCGGATTTGTACTAGTACGACTAGTGGATCAGATGGGTTTTGTCCCTTCTCCACTTAGCATCTGGATAAAGACAACTCTAACTAAACTATTTGGATGATGATTGGGTACCACTAGGTTATGGGTATGTTCCCTACTAGTGGCTCGTGCACGAGAACTGATTTTTCTATGGTTACTCTACACCGAGGTACGAGGTACATAGGGCCTGAGACAACCTAGTGCTTAGGGGTGTTCCTGATTTTGATGCTCATAGGATTTGTGGTATTTACCCTTGTTGTGGGTTGTTTTTGGCAGTAGATTGCAGTAGATCACATTTCTATTTAATGTGATAGCATTCTGAAATTCTCATATTGAAAACTGTTTTCATTTGAAAGTTGCATTTCTTTGAATTTTAACACTGTTTCACCTTGTGTATTAAAATTGCTTGTTTTGTTCAAATTGTATTGCATACTCTTTGGAATCAACTGGTGGTATCCTATTGGGCTTAGGATCACACCCTACTTACACCCCTTGGGTGTAAGTAGGCCTGATTATGCTTGACTCAGGTAAAAGGAAGGCTAAGGGTGATGGCGGTTCGGGATGTTAGTCCCCATCGTTGGGGCGGAGTTGCGGGGATGGCTTGCGGGTGATGATCCCCTTGTCATGTGGAGTCCATGGAGATGTCTTTATGTTGTCATTATTTGTTATTAGACCACTTTTAGTGTCTTTAAACATATGTATTCAGATCTGGTTTTGTTAATAATTGTTTATCATGAAAAATTTCAGATTTTAATAATTGATTGTTTTTTTATGATTTCTGCTTTTATACTCGGGTAAATCGTTCCCAAACTAGATTTGTTTGATACCCGGGCACTTGTGCCATCCCGTGGGGATAGGGAACGCCCTTCGGGCCTTTCCATGGGCCGGGTTTGGTGCTGTTAATGGTGGCGACCAGATCCGGTTCGTGACATATAGAGATGTGAATTGACATTAAACATTAGGTAATCATTATATTTCATGTACCAATGCAAGTCATGAAATATAGACACATCATTTTTTTTAATTTTAATATTTTGGTAAGGCTTGAAGTCCATTATTTTTATTATTTTGATAATACACCTTTCAAAGGGTGAGGTGGAACCCTTACAAGGCCCGATGTCTTAAAGACAATTACATAACTTTTAGGTCTTAGAGGGAATCTACCATACAAGGCAACTTGGAAAGAATAGAGACACATCATGAAGGGGATAAAATAAACATAAATATTATGATGTTGTGTAAACATTACACATCGTGTAAAGTGTCAGGATGTGATTTAGGTAGTTGGATTTGACATATATTTATTTTTTGATAAGATTTTAGAAATGGTAACCCTATATAATTCATTAATACCTTAACACATCTAGTGCCTATAAATTGAGCACTTGCCTGCTGATGTGGAGTAGATCCCCCGAAGACTAAATATTTGAGCAAGAAGGTGTGTTGTGTAGGGTCCTCCTTGTGTTCATATCCCTCTTAATTATTCATTATTTATATTCTATACTTCTATATTATCCACTCATAACTAGGATGAGGGGGTAAAATTGCCTTGTTATAAGGTTATATAATAGAAGGGGGAAGGTTTCATTGGATTGATTTCATTTTCTTTATTCATGTATTTGGTTTACTGAAATTTAATCATAAACTTACAATCCATTTCTTTTACTTTTATCATGACCGTTGATAACAGAATAAAATTAGATTTTAAAATTTTCACAACTGAAAACCCTAAATGAGGACTAAAAATTGTCAAATTTAGGGGAAATAAGGTTTAAATTTGGTGTCAAGACAAACCTGATTCAGCAAACCCTAAATTATCAGACTAATAGTTACATGGTATTTTCATGTTGATGTGGGGATACCATAACCGTTGGATCTTTATCATATTGAACCTGATATGAATCATGAATTACTTAAGATATTTTCTAAAATATAATTTCAACTAAACCCCAATATTACAAAACCTAGACATACATTTCAAATCTGATTCAAAACCAATATTCAAACTGATTTCATTTCTTTTTTGATTTTAAAAAACTAGTTGAAACCAATATTTTCTCTACAATTTCTTAAAATTAATAAAATAAAATATTTTTGAAACAAAATTAAACTAATTTCAGAATATCTATGGATCAACATCGACATATTGATTAATTTATTTTAATTAATTAAGAATCATAGTTTGAGTTTTATAAATTTGTTTTTTGAATAGAACCATAGAGAATTAACAATACCATATTGTCCTATCAGGTTCTTTACTTTTTCAATGAAAATTTCACCTTTGGGGTGAGTTGATCTTTCTTTTCTTTATTGGGAGTCAAATATGAGAACTGAGTTGATTATTAATGGTTGTAAGCACCTTAATTTTTTTTAATTTGAATATAAATGGAATGAAATGAAGAATAACTTGGATTGTGTATGGTTATGAAAAGGTTTTGATGGGTTGAATAATAAGGCAAAGAGAAATTGATATGGTCCCTTATTCCCTTATATAAATCATGTTGATGATGTAAGTCATGATATACCATCGATACAAGAAGCACAATATGAAACCATTGTGGGGCACATGGTATGGAACCGATGTGGGGAATCACAATATGAAACCGATGAGAGGGGTTTGTGGTATGGAACCAACGATCCAATTGGATTCCTTGGTTTTCACAGCTTGGATCTAGCATTCTTCAACCTCCTTAGACATGATCCTTGTGCTCTACCAAATTCCTTACTAAGTTTTGTATGCAAATGCTCTAAGGACTTCAAGAGGATGCCTTGGTCATTTTACTTATGCCCTAGGCCATGTAGTTATGATGATTCATTACTCAACATATGCCACTTATGATGCTTTACCTTTATTTATAGTAAGCCCTTATTTAAGGTTTCCTACTCACAGAGATTTTTAGTAGACTGGACAATATAACTTTTACTTTTATCACCTATATTTCTATTATACACGCACACTAATTAAGCTTATATGCAAAGATTGGATCTTTTATAGACACTATTGATGGTGAACTACCGAGTGTTATCTCACACCCTATTTGAGTCAATGTTTGGTACGCAGACAAACTTTATGAATGCATATAGGGAAATGGGAAAGCATCTGATGTACGTTACTTGATTGATTGTGGAATAGAAGCAGGGGGCACATGACCGAGCTATGGCTTGTGATGCTATATGGATATAATATTTTCTTTTGTTTGTTTTTCGATACACGTATTATATTGGATATCTATATTCTTGTATTTATTTACTTTTATATAGATCCATGACATACTCATCATTTTGTATATGATCCTAACACTTACTTTGATTATTATTACTATTATTTGGATGATTTATCTTAGGTTATTGGTTGATATTATACTTCCCCCTTTTTATTCATTTCTGATACTGTTGTGCTGCCCTGATGATGTGGGCATAGTCTCCCCACTGTTCCATCATAGAACCTTACTGTTAGTTAGCAACCTCTAGCATACGAGGAGGTGTGCTTGAGTCCATGTGACTAACTAACTCAAGGCAGCGTTTAGTGTCTCTCAGGTCCATACATTACATTTGATATATGTTAAATTTAAAAATAAAACAACATTCAATTAAATGTCCATTACTCAATACAATTAATAAATATTTTTAATTAATATTATTTTTTAATTATAAACCTTTTTCACTAAATATACGACTTATTTAATATAAGCATACATATTTTTATTATATAAATCATATTTTAAGAAATACTATATATATTGATATATATATATATATTTATAAATATATATGAATATATTTCTATATAAAAAATATAAAATATATTAATGAATAATAATGTATAAAACCCATTAAAAATGAATAAGACAATAATATTTTTTTAATTATTACATTTTATTCATTTTCTATATTTATATTCAATATTTTTTTTTTATTTTTTATTAACAATATATATATATATATATTAAATTTATTCATTCTTATTAATAATTGTTTAATTGTTTTTTTTTAATTTATTCATTTTTTATTTTTTAGCTTAATTATTACAATTTATTCATTTTTTATATCTATATTTGACAAATAATATTTATTAATATTTTTAGTTTATATAGATATATATTAAACTTATTCTTTTTATTCATAATTATTCAATTAAATTTTTTTAATATTTTTTAATTTACTCACTTCTTGATTTTATTTATTCATATATTTAAATTTATTCATTTTATATATCTATTTTAAATATATACTATTTATTAATATATATATATATATTTATTTAATTTATTCATAATTATTTATTTAATAATTTTTTAAATATCTTTTATATTTATTTATTTTTAATTCTTATTTATTTAATTATTTCAATTTATTCAATTTATATATCTATATTAAATATGTTCTATATATTAATATTTACAATATATATATATTAAATTTATTAATAATTATTTATTTAATAATACTTTTAATATTTTTTTAAAATCTATTCATTTTTAATTTTACTTTGTTGAATTCTTTAGATTTTTTTAAAATGTTTAAAATTTTCATTTTTTATTGGAGTATATAAAAAATGGTGGTCGGACCGTGTATAGGCCTTCGTGGAAAGGTGGGAAATGTACAGGCCCTAATGGGGTGCAGGTGGGTCAGGTCGTGTAGGACCCAGCCTGTGTGGCCCATGTATGTAGATGTATATGTGGGTGTAAAACCCCTACTACCATCACATGTTGTGTTAGTGGGGTGACAAGGCTTATAAAGCATGACACTAACAAACAAGAAGTTTGATGTGGGATGGCTACACGAGAAAACTCTTTATTTGTGCTAGATAAAAACATTAATAAAAAACACCCTTTATCAGTGCTAAATAAAATGTGCTGAAAAAGGGTGGCCTTTATCAGCACTTAAAAAACACTAATAAAAATTACCCTTTATTAGTGCTTTTATTTAGAACTGATTAACACCTCCCTTTATCAACACTTTTATCTAGCACCGATAAAGGCTAATACTGTTTATCATAGGTTTTATAGGAGTGAAAATTTATATTGTTTAGTATAAATTGTTGAATGAGTAATAAATCATGGATATAAGAGGATGATTTTTAATTTTTTTCCATTGTGTTTTCTTGTTTCAACTAAAGTTGAAATAAAATATTCATTATTGTTTTTATAAAGGATGATAATATATTCATTATGGTTTTAATTGGTGTTGTGGACATGATATAATTGGGTTGTTGATTATTGAGGTATAGAATATGATATTATGGTTTTTTGTGTGGTTTAATGATATGATATGGGATGAGGTCGATTTTTTAGCGCGATGTATCCATATTTGAATGTGTAAATAATTATTAAAAAAATAGTTAAAAATGTCAAATAGAAATGGATTGTATTAAGAAGTGATAATGCAATTTTGAAGAAATAAATTGATGCTTTTAATTAATATATAAAAATGGAATATATATATATATATATATAATGTAATGTGGTAATAGTTTTATAAAGGTGTAATCATTGTAATACACATTTTAAGTTAATTTAATGATGAATTTATATAAAAATTAAATTTAAAGAAGTTTTATTGATTTTTTGTTTGTGTGAAAATTAGTTAGTAGTGGGTTTTTTAGTAGTGGAAGTGGTAGATGTGGTGAGGTAGTGATGGTATACAAAATAGGTTTTTATAGTAATATTATGGAAATAATTGAACCTAGTTTGGGTTCGTTTGTTTTTATTATATTCAATGTATTTTATGTTACTTCTAATGCACTACTGCCCGATCCAGATAATGAAATCGATACCAATGTGAGGTTTTTGGGTTTGATTATACCTATAATACTAGGGATGTAGGTAATACATATGGTTAACTACCACCCTTCCCTAACATCTCTTCCATACATAATATATACTGTGATGACATGCAGTCGTGGTTTGTGAATTTGTAGTGATGATATGGTAAAGGTGTGATTATATTACAAAATGTTGTGTTGGGAAGTGTTTTGATATGTGGTATATAACTTTGGTTCTGGGTAATCAGTTGTGGTATATATTTTTTTGATATATTATATGACTATAATTGTCATGTGGTTATAAGGTTTGTAGTTTTGTGGATGTAGAAGGGATGGAGTGTCAAGATTTATGCTGTTCGGGTTTGAAGGTGACTAGTTCTATAGGGAATCTAATATAAGGTGACTTTTCTAAATATGTTATTGATAATATATTATTATACTTAGGTGTGTATTTTTTGAGTGATAATGGGTGGTAGTGGACCTGGTTAGGTAATAAGTTGATTTCATTGTTTATTTACCGAGGTATTAGTATGAGTCCTTGGTATTTTCAGAGATGTTTTTGGGGGAGGATTTTAATAATCATACTTGTATTCTCACCCCTATCTTCTATATTTATTTCTTATTGATTTATAGGATAGGTTTGGTGATCATGTTGGAAATTCCTTACTCATGGGGATTGTTAGAGTTAGAAGTTTTCCGTAGTGGTTGGTTTAATTTTGGAATCAGTCTTAGTTTATGTATGACATTACATGCTTGGTGATATTTGGAATTTACTTTTTTTTATTATATGGAGTTAATTGATGGTTTATTTCTTTTATTCATGGGATTTATGAGATAAATTACTTTTATTATGTGTGTTTTATACCTTTAATGCTCTATCAAATACATGATCTGTTGTAGGTGGGATTCAAGGGTCACACTCGTCTTCACTACCATCCTAGGAGGGGTTCTAATAATGATGGTTTGTGACATTGTATGTATTATTTTTGTTATTTTTTTATGTCAGATCGGGATATCCTTATTGATAAGAGGACCTTGAATCCTATAAGTAATGATGAACTATTTCTTTTGATCACATAATATAAGGTTGCTAAAAGGAATCAATCTGATACAAATCCAAATGATCCTAAGGTATCTAGAAAAAAGTTCAATTCTCTCAGAAGAAAGATCTAGGTAGGGGAGGTTCAAGAGGCTGATGAAGCTGAGAAGAAAGTGAACTCCAAATAGTAGAATAAAAGGAAAAGTGAACGGTAAAATTCAATTTATATAAATTAAAAAGGAACATTATATCCAGACTAATGGGTTGATCTTCTTTTAAATGATTTTATTCTTGTATAATTTCCAAAGTATTAATAATAAATAGAAATCTCTTACCATTAATAACTTCTTTTCTCAACACAAACCCCTATTGGTTATAATTTAAGAACCTATGGTTAAGATTCATTGTTTCAAAAAAAATTTATTATAATAAAATTTGATATTTTTATGTGTCGCATAACCCCTATTGGTTGGTATTTCAGAACCCATGACCCATTTTAGGTAGGGATTTAATATTTCACTCTCAGACAACATTATGGAACCTTCTCATGTTTTGTGTCTTATATATATTCCTCTAACTATTATATCAAAAGAAGAAAACATTAGACAATGTTAAATCTACTCTATTTTGATATCAATTTCATTTGATTCATCATGGGATACTTAAATTATATTTTAATATCAGATGAATGATTGGTAGAAATTGCAGTATAACAGCTTCAATGGGATTTTTTAGATTGGCTGATCTTTGTTTCTTGTATAAAATCAGAGTGATTGGTTCTAAGTTTTTCTAGTCTCATATCACTTTCATGGGAGGAAGGAAAGGAAGATTGGTAAAGGATTAATTTCTCTTATAGTTGGTGATCCCACTATGGTTATATCATATAGAACCTTCCTCAGATCCACTTTAATGAGACACTTATTCCCTTCTCATTGGTTATTAATGGTAAAAATTATTATTATACTTATGATTTAATAATTCTTTGTTTTATCTTGATGATTTTAGGAATGTTTTCTTGAAATAATGAAATGACGTGGAGTATTGAGGTTATTTCCAAAATTTATCTATATAATTAAAGAGGACTATGTTTGGTATGATACAATTGATTAAATTTATGTTCAGAAATATTAACATAGATATCACTTAGGCTGATAATGAGCTCTATATTTTTCAATAAAGAAAATCATGATATAAACTACCATCTGAGGAATAAATTCAAATGTCTTGACATTTGGATAAATTTTTTAATATAAATAAGAGTATCTTAAAGGATTAATTTAATATCAAATGACTCAAGTATAAATATAGGAACACTAAGTCATTCTATATCCTCTATAAGGCTAGGAAAGTGAAAAAGAGTTTTTACCTCAATCTCTATTAATAATGCCTCCTTTTATAACGAGGATTATATTATTGTATCCCTAGTGAATTACTTCATACATCTTTTTAATAAGGAAACAAATTGTGAATGAATCTTGAATCCATAGAATGTGATTATTGAATTACTTAATAATATAAAAAATGGTTTATTAACTGTTTAACTTTTTGAAATTGTAATAAAAAATGACTTCTTCTTCTTTAATTATAAGAGTACTGGAGTCCTAGATGGTTTTATCAAAAAGTAACTTTTTCCTTACTTGGATATCAAGCAATCTGAGATCATACTTGTTCTCAAGGAATCCTTATTAAGTGAATTTCTACAATCCAATATTATATCCATACATATCAATCTAATTCTTAAAAAGTATCATGTTATGGATGTGAAGAACTATTGTCCTATTATGATTATGAGAAAACGTTTTTTCTGAAACTCTTGGTACAATTTATAAAGAGTTTGTATCCTAAAAATAATATTGAATCATTCGTAGAATGAAGATACATGACTGTTTATATACAAACATTAAATGGGTGAATCTACTAAAAAAATTCTATACATGGGAACATTGAAATCAAATTAAATATATCTAAGGCCTTTGATACTCTTAGATGAAACATAATTTTTTTTGGCTGGTTATGAATTTCTAGACGATTTATCAGATTGGTCATATCAATACTTAAACAATATAGAATTTCAGTTTGTATCAATAGTAGAGACTGGGGTTTCTCATATCTCATATTTGGGTTTATTAAGGACTATCTTAGTATATGTATCTATAAGTTAGTTGATCACGGAATAATCCATTTGATTATGGACGATATATTCATGAAGTCATAATACACCTATTTTATGCTGATGATTTCTTACACTATTTTAAAGCTGATAATGGATCCCTTCATGAATTTTGGTATATTATTATATACTATGAGAAGGTCTCAGGGAAATCCATTTCTTGAAATATATCTTTTACTATATTTATAATGATAATATTAGGTAGTCAAAAGAGACATGTAATGATTATCTTGAAGGTAAATGAAAGATACATTCCATTCAATTATCATGGAATTCAAATTATTTATAGAAGAGTTAATGCCAACTATATGGAATGAGTTTCATAAAATATCTCATTCTAACATACTGGTGGAAAAGGGAATAGAGCATCCTAGTGTAGAATAATCTACTAGGTTAATTTTGTTATTACCTAAATGTTTTCTTACTCCTTTAACAGCTATAAATTTCAGAGGAAATTATTCAAAATTCTTGGTAATATAATTAAAAACATTATTTATACTGTTAGAATTCATGAAAGAAATATGGTCACTATAGTTTGGGAAATTTTTTTAAACCACTGGATATGATAGAGTTAGTATTTAAAATCTTATCCTCTTTAATAAAGATCTTATTACTATTTATGCATAAAATATGTTAAATTTTTAGACGAGACCAAAATATTCATAATATGGATAGATATAGGAAAATTATATTTTTTATCCTTAGTGTGGAAAAATATCATAGATGAATTTAATGAAATCATGAGGAATATTCACTATTATACTAAAAGGACCTCCAACCTTAACTTTTGGATAATCAAGTGTCTTATCTCACCTATCTTGGGGGTATTCAATATTACTATTAACTTGGCTATCCTATCAACTACTAAAAGCTTATGGCTTTGATCTAGTGGAAGATATTATGATCATAACCTCTAATATGAAGTCATCTCTGTTGAATTTTATGATCATGAAAAGTAATGATGTTTCCCTACACGTATTGAAACACTGAATCCTACTTTGCACTATATATTTTCATGTGGTACAAGTCCTTATTCAGTTAGGGGGAAAAATATTTTCAATAAACCTCTCATCACTCCTTTAAGACAATTGTTAATCAGGATAGTTTGGATTAATATGATCCCCATTTAGTATAAGTTATATAGTTTTTCTTTTCTATATGAATCAATATTTTATCTATATTAAAAGAACTCAAAATACTGCCATTGCATGTTCTTTGATTTCTCTTATGCTATGATGATAGTGAACCACATTGAATCTTTAATTCACTGTATGATTCATATCTATAGTGACATTAAAAATTTTGTTTGAATGTGTGTTCAACATGGACACGAGGTATTAAATTAAAAACATACTCTACTATGGGGTTTCCTCTCACATTGAATATATCTAATGAGTATGGAATTTCTTGAGACTTGAGGGATTGATTCCCCAATAAAATCAACTCTCACTGATCCATTGAGAGGCATTCAAGTGATAGTCACCCTTAAGGAGGGGTGTACGAGTAATATTATAGAGGACCATATAATAATAAAAACACTGAGGGTATGTGGTGTTCTCAAGAAACCCAAGCTAAAGAAATATTTTTGAAAGATTTCAACCATTCCCTCGTGAATTAACATCATAATTGATAGCACACCCTCTAGTTCACCAATTCTAGCAAGATATAGTGGTATTTTTAGATTCAAAAGGGGCTTTATTAATGCATGATTCCATCACTACCTTAGATCTCTTACAACATTTGATTTTGATCTTTATGGTGTGATTTCCATCGTTAGATATACTAAGCAATATAATAAGATCAAGATGTGGATTGAAAGTGACTCAATGCAGGTAATATTTTTTTATAAACAAATCAACATTGAAACCTTAGTATTTTTATTGATGTTGGGTGGATTTTCTTTTCTACATGAAGAAGATTGAGTTTACGATCTCACACAATTATAGTGTGGAAAATATGATGGTTTATGAACTCTCAAAGAAGGTTTTGGAGGATAAAAAATCATTACGGTCCTTTGTCACTTGTAATTGTTTTATAAATTGTATTTTTTTAATGTAAGGGGTGATGTAAATAAGCACATCTATAATCCCATCCCCCTTTCACATTTACTTTTTTATTGAATGGGTATAATTCTTTTTAATCCATCACTTGAACTATTTTGGATAATTTTTATTATTTATTTTTTTGCATAAAAATGTTTTTAATGATTTTTTAAATTTATTTGAAAGTAAAATAAATATCAAGTATATATATATATACATATATATATATTAATTTATAATTTTTTATATTTTTAATAATTTTTTTTAATTATTATGAAGTAAAATAATTTTTAGACATTTACCTTTAATTTTTTACTTTTTGAAAAGAATAAATTTTTTCTTATTTCTTTTACATATTCAAAAAATTTATTTTATTTTATTATAGCTTTTTTGGATTTTTAAATTTATTTGAAGGAAATAAATTTTATAATTATTTAATAAGATAACTTTTTTTCTTAATATTTTAGTTTATTTGAAATAAAAAATATACATATTTTTTTCATTTTTAAATTAAGTATACTTTTCATTTCTTTTAAATTTTATTTAATTATAATTTTGATATTTTTTAAAATATATTCACATTATATCTATAAAGAAATGTTTTTCTCAAATTCATTTATTAATTTAATGAGAGTAATATAAAAATTATAGATTATTTTTTTAATTTTTAATTTTTATATTTTTTTACTTTCCATTATTTTTATTATATATTTTTAAAAAATGATTGAGGTTTTTAATATTATTTTTGTAATTTGGAAGTAATGTGATATTTTTTTTTAAAATTATACCATTTTTATATTTATTATGGGAAAGATGTTTTTTATTTAGAGTAAAATACTTTTTAATAATATTTCTATTTTTTCTCTTTTATTTGTTTTAGTTGTTTTTTTAATTATGTAAAGTTTATATTGAAACTTTTAATATATTTTCCCTTTTTATTAGAATAATATTTTTTTGAATTTCTAAAATTAATTTCAGAGTAAAATAAAATTTTAATTTTTTAGTTATATTTTATATTTATTCTTTTTAATGGAAAATAATATTTATTCATTATTTTTAATATACATTTTAAAAAATGCTTTTTAAATATTTTTCATATTTTATTTATATCATGTTTATAATTTATTTCCTTTTAATTTATGCAAAAGATAGATAATAATTTTTTTTGATATTTCATGTTCTCTTTCATTTTTAATTGTTTTATTTATTTTATTTTTGTCTTGGTATGAAATAATATTTTTCTTTATTTTTTAGATTTATTTGAAAGTAACGCATTTAATTTTGAATTTTTTCCTACTTTCTAACATTTATTAGTTTTATTTTTGTTTTATTTTTAACTTTTTTAGCTTTTTTATATCATTTTTTGTTATAATTTTTTAGAAATACATTGTTTTTCTTTACTTTTTTTAATTTATTCTAATATTATTTTTTTTTTGAATTTTCCATTTCTATTTTCAATTTGAATAATTTACTTTTATTATATTACTATTTATTATTTTCTATTAGGTTGAATATTACTTAATCGTTTTAAATTAATTTGAAATTAAAATTAATTATTTTTTTGTATTTCTTAATTGTTTTATTTTCCATTCATTTTAATTATGTTTTTAATTTCCCTATTTTTTTTAATAAGGATTATATTTTCATAAATTTTTCTTTATTTGAATATAAATTAATTTTTTAGAATATTTTTGTTGTATATATTTTGAATAGAATAACATTTTCTATAATTAATTTTGAATTTAATTAAAAATAATGTAAATTTTTTTTTTTTTCATAATATATAAGATTTTTTTTATTTAAATGAAAAATAAAATTTTATTTATATTTTCCAATTTCTTTATTTATTTTCCGGTTTCCTTTTTTATTTTAATTTTGAAAATATTTTTATCACTCTTATTTTTTATTATATTTTCCTTTTTTAAAAGAATTCTCTTTTACTTAAATTTTTTGATAATTTATTTAATTTTTTTGGATTTTTTAATTTATTTTTTGTTGATTTATTCTTTAGTTTATTAATAGAATTATTTTTCCTTGATCATTATAATTTATTTGATATTAAAATAAAATTTTAATTTTTTCCTTCTATTCGCTAACAAAATAAATATTTCATGGGATTTTTAATTTATTTGAATAAAAAATATGTTTAATTTTCCTTGTTTATTTTTAGTGTTTTTCTTGTTTTTTATTTTATTTAATTTCAATTTTTGATATTATATTCCTTTTTAAATCAAAATAGGGGTCTAAATAACATTTATAGTTTGTGAGAATGTAAAATAATTTTGTTTTTAATTATTTTCTTAGTATGTTATTTATTTCTATTTATAATTATCTTTCAATTTTTTTTAAATTCATTTTAAAATGATTTGTTCAATTTTTTTACTAACATAAGGTTTCTATTATTTTTTACTAATCCAAAAGTAAAGTACTTTTTAAATTTTAATCAGTATTTTTCAAAACATAGAGTTTTTCATGATTTCTAAAATTTATTAAAAAATAAAATAATGATTTAAAATTTAACATTTTGATTTTTTTAAAGAATAATGTTGTTATTATTTTTAAATATATTTAATGGTGAATTTTATTATATTTTCCCATTTTCAATTTTCAATTTATTAATTTTTAACAAAATCTATTTTTTCTATTTTTTAATTTTTTTCAATACTGAATAAATTTTTTAGATCTTTCCCATTTTTCATTTACCAAACTTTTTTATTTTTATAATTATGTAATATTTTATGTCATTTTTATATTTTTTAAATTTATTTTAAATAATTTTTATAGTTTTATTATTATTATTATTTTAATATATTGGATCTTTTCTTAACTTTTTGAATTATTTGATAGTAAAAATTTGTTTTTGAATTTTATCCCTATTTTTTTTATAATTTTCATTATTTCTTACTTTTTTAATACAATGAATTTATATTTATATTTTTTTAATTTATACTAAAGTAAAATTAAATATTTATATTTTTTCTCTATATATATTTTTGTTTATTTTTGTTTATTTTTATGTTTTAGTTTTTAAATGATTGAATTTTTTTAGAATTTTTAAAATTTATTTCACAGTAAAATAATTTTTCTTAAAATCATTTCTTTATCTTTATTAATCAATTAAGGTTTTCTTCAATTTTTTATTTTTTAAAAGTATATGGTTTTTTCTCTTGATTTAGTAAAAAAATAATACTTTTTAAATAGAATGTTTTTTTATTATATTTAAATTTACTTTCAAGAAAAAGAGTTTTTTGGGTTTTCATTTTTTCCGTCAATGTCTTTAATGTTCATTTCTTTTTAAAAAAAAAATAATTTTTTGTCCTTTTTAATTATATTTAGATTTAAACTAATTTTCTTAGATATTGCATTTTTTTCATATTTTTTGAAAAACTTATTTTTTAATAATTTTTTAAAATTTATCAAAAGGAAAATATTTTTTACATTATTTTTTTATTAATATATATTTTTTAATATAATGAATTTATAATATTCTTTTAATTATTTTTAACACATTGAAGTTTCTCTTCATTTTAAAATCTATTTAAATGTAAGTTAAAGTATTTCAAATTATTTTTAACTCTGTTAATTTTTATATCAGCAATGTTTTTATATTATTTTATATCACATATATTATTTATTTTTTAATTGTTTGTGAATTTTTAATTTTTTTAACACAATATAGATTTTATATATTTTAATTTATTTTAAAGTGAAATAATTTTTTTGATATTTTATTTTCGGTTAATTAGTTTTTTAATAACGTGTTATATGTTTTTTTAATTTAAAAGTTATTCAAAATAAAATGAATCATTTAAATTTATTCCCTATATCATTCTATATTTAATTTTTTTTTGTTTTTCATTATTTATTATATTTTTCTTTTTTAGGAGGGAAACATTTTTCTTACTTCAAAGAAAATTATAGAGTAATATATTTTTTTACAGTTTTCTTTAATAGAGTAATGTTTTAAAATGAAAAATTTTCATTCTCTTTATTTTATATCTTTTTTTGTAGAAAAATGTTTTTCAAGTATTTAAAATTAATTGAAAAGTAAAATAATTTTTTTGCTTTTTTTTATTTTTTATTTTTTATTTTTTAATAATAATAATAACAATAATTTATTTTCTGTTCTTTTTTAAGAGTACAACATTTTTCATGATTTATTATTTTTTATGAAAGCAAAGTTATTTTTTTGATAACTTTAATTTTGTTTTTCTTTTAATTTTGAAAAATAGGAAGTAGTTTTATTGATTTCACTTAATTTATTATTAATTAAATTATTATTTTAAATCTTTAAATATTTTTTAGAAAACCAAATTTTATATGACATATTCATTTTTAAAATAAAATATTTAGGTTTCTTTCAGGTATTACTAGTCAGATAAAAAGGAAACCTGCCACTTCAAAGGAAGGTTCTTTTTAATGGCCAATAGAGTTAGCTTCATTAAATATGTTATCACATCTAAGTTTGTTTATTGGTTCATTATTTACACATGGAATCCTAATCAATTCAAGAGCATCAATACTTGCATGAAAAATGTCATCAGGAACAGTAATATTTGAGATAGAAAAACAGTTACAGTGCCTTGGAATGCCTACACGCCTCTAAAGTCTGGCGGACTGGGTATCATGGATCTTAGGAAATTTAATGTTTCTCTTCTAGGATGATTTATGTGTAGAATTATAAATGATAAATATGATTCACTTAGCTTCCTTATGTCTAAATTTTTGGGAAAAATCAAAGCTTCCAACTTTAATTTTTTGGACATCTTTATCTAGACAAAACTAAAATCATATTTCTCTAACATGATATCTCTCTACAAATGGCTTACTAGAAAGGTCTCCGCTCTCTTATTTTGGTTTTAAAACTAGAAATGTATATCTCTCCTTAACTTACTTTAGAATATCGATACTACACTTGATCTTCAAGTAGCTATGAATGTGTAAATGGCCATGGCCTACTTGGACACACCTAAGGAAAAACATGATTATTGAAAACTTTACATTTTCTCCAGACGAAGGCCTCCTAGCTTGGGAGGCACCTCAAAATTAGTATTGAGATCTAGATCCTTTATCATTTCATCACAGATCACTCATATGAATTTATATTAGATTTAAAATTTCAATAGGACTTATTTTAAACCAAAAAGATGGAAATTAATATAGATACTTGCTTATGATATAGTACCTAATGATCCTTTCTTAGGACTATATAGGGTGGCTACGCACCACCACTTTTTAATCTGTGTGACCACCTATACCTTGTGGAAATATTTGTTTGATATGTATGAAGTTTCATTTAAGTGAGATCCATCTTATTTTCTTTGATCCTATTTGGCCTTGAACCTATCCCATCAACTATCTAGTACTTTTCAGATATTGAGTCACTTTATGTGATATAGCATGATCATAACACATTCATCTACAAGTAAACTACTTTCAACCTCCAGACTGCACTTACTATTGGAAAACGTTTTCTTCACAGACAGTGGATGCCCCCATTTTGTCAAAGGTAGTGGTGGACATGGTAAATGGTTGGTGTCCAACCCCACCAAACACACCATCATAGAATATTAGGAGGGGGGAGAGGAAACCTATAAATGGAGAGCTTCACCAGTGTTCCTAGGGTCAGCTTTAGATTCAATATTAATCACCAGTTATATGTGCAGTATTTTGAAAATAGTTCCACCCCTATTCAAGAGAGATATTATTGAGGGTTTTCTCTTTGTAATAGTGAGGAAGTGTGTACCCAATTTTACCCATATAGATCCTTCTGTTTTAGCATATTTTTTTACCCCATTCATTTTGGTGGTTTTCCACATTACATCTAGTGTTCATTTATTTCTATTTTTTAACTTTATTTTATCTCATGATTATCACTAAATTAGTGGGCCAATCATTTACAGTCCCAACAAGTGGTATCAGAGCAGAGGTTCTAGTCTGGTTTTGTTCAATTTTTGGGTATTAATAATTCTAATAATTTTGAGTGTGCTCTATGATTGTAACTCTGATTAATCTATCAAATTAGAAAAAATTTATTGATATTATTAAATACATAGTTGTGAAATAAAAGTGGTTTTGGAATAACAACGTGTCCAGATGGAAGAGAAATTTGAGATAAAAAAATTTAACTGGAATAGTTTACTGTTGTGGGAAATAAAGATACAGAGAATGTTCCAGAATGATAATTACATAATGACAATTGGAAAAAGATCGGCAGATGTGATAATATAGTATGGTTCCAGTGTGATCTAAAATAATTACATGGGTGGAAATGTTATGAGTACATCTGGAAGTGGAGATATATTAGTTAGTGGAATGGTGATGATTTCTAGAAGCAAGAAATATGTCAATGCTGCATGAAAAAAAATTATACATTGGGTGAGATTTGAACCCCTTACTTGTTGTTTATTCGCTAAAGACTTTACTACTCTAGCAGGCTCTTCATGTGGTCAATAAATTGAATTTATTATACTTATATATATATATATCTTAATTGAAAAAACAAACAATACATAACAAATAGGTACACACAAAATAATTATTAATCAATAATTATTAATCAATAAAAAATTACCAATAATTATTAATTAACAATAAATAATTAATAAGTAATTATTAATATTTAATAATTAAAAATTACTAATTACTAATTAATAAATTTAATATGAATGAATAATAAATAAAGAAATATATAATATGGAAATAAATGGTAAATAAAAAACAGTAAATAATAAATAGTATATAGTATATAATAAATAGTAAATAGTAAATAGTAAATAATTACATGTAAATAATAAATACTAAATACTAAATAATATACAATATACAATATACAATATACAATATACAATATACAATATATAATATATAATACATAATATATAAAATATAATACATAATACATAATATGTTATATATTATATATTATATATAATACATAATATATAATACTTAATATATAATACCTAATATATAATACATAATATATAATACATAATATATAATACATAATATTTAATACATAAAATATAATACATAATACATAATACATAAAACATGATATATAATAATTAATAATTAATATATAACATATAATATGTTACGACCTGACCCATACCAGGGCTCAAACCGCAACTACCCCAAGCATACCTCTATAGGCCAGGGGCTCACGACTAGAGCTGAAGGCACAACAAACTCGGGGAGCCGTTTTCCTATGAACCTGTACACACACACGCAGCTAACTCAATGCAAAAGTGTAGAGAAAAAGAAGAAAGAAATGTTCCACACTACTATAAAAAGGGAACCAAACAAAAATACATCGACCTCTAATAATACAAGTACAAGAAAAGTAAAGCTGAAAGGGAAAGGGGAAAAAATACACACCCAACTAGAAAAGTGCCACAACTCGAAAACAAGTGAAAAAGAAAAATAGCTGGAGGAGTCCCACACCTAAATCCCAAGATACCACCACCGAACGCGGTCCAAGAACCCCGTATCCCAAAGCTCCTCTGATGTCATGATCAACCTATCCATCGTCTGCACGGGCATGCCAAATGCAGGAAAATCCCAAGAAGGTGTGAGTATAATAATACTCAGTAGGATTCCTCGAAGGATAAAGGGAGAAACAAGATATGTACTAAAGAGGAGAGCAGTAAGAGAGAACAAGGTACAACAAGAGTGAAGGAAAAGAGTACAGATCCACCCAATAATAGATATGATCGCTCAAAAAAACCCAAACGAGAGAGTTAAGGGATCTTCATCTCACAGCTCACACCAGGTATATGCCCATACATATACCCAAGGTAACCAGATATACTCGTAACTAATACTTTTAGTCTATAGACATGTTACATAACCACATACCCACGTTAGGGATACACTTCTATGATTCCACAAAGCACTCGTCTGGGAGAAATCACTCCACGAGTTTGATAGCTCTGATGATGTTCGTTCGAGAAGCAATGTTCATCGGTAAAGGCCACAAGAGATATCCACACTCATTATAGGATACACACTTCTAAGTAGTAAAGATCACGATAGATAGATACACTCAATATAGGAGACACACTCCTGAGTGGGAAAGATCACGATACATAGAGTAGGATCACTTCCAGGGCCATGGTGGAACCACGACTCATCTGGATTCACTAGCAAGGTCGATTAACCAGCTAGGTAGAGGATCAATGCTTGGTAGTGTTGGTCACGTCGATGCCTGACTCTTCCTTGAGTTAGGAATGGATAGAGGATCTCACTCAGGGCCTCTTGTAGGGATGCTGACTCTATCACAGAAAAATCTTGCTGAAGGGATCATACTCCTGTTGAAGGAAAAAATGATTAAACTTCAGAGGAATGAGAAGAAGGGGCACTAACCCATACGAAACATGTACAAGATATGGTGAATAAGAGGACCATTCCATTTTCCAAAAAGTACACGGCGTGTAGAATAGTTACACGCCATCTTGTCTGAACCCGGGTAACACCCGTGTATAACAACCTGTGTCGTAAGGCTGGTCGTGAAAAATGAAACTACATGGCGTGTAAAAATATAACACACCATGTCTAAGTATCTGGGGTCCACCCCATGTACACTGGCCATTTGCCCGTACACGGTCTCAACCCATGTATGTCAACCCGTGTAATCGGAACACAAGGTGACCCATGCAACCAGCCTGGTTTGGCTGTGTGGTGGAGTATAGACTCCAAAGATAGGAAAACCACATCAGAGGAAAATGAACCCGTGCTCATGTGGTGGGGAGTCCCATCTCTACCAGAGCAGAGGAGTAAGAAATACCTGCGTCTTGAGTCGTCAAGGGAGTTTCCATCCTAACTCCTACTAAAAGAAACACCCTAGCTCTGGTCCTTAGGTCATCGGTCATACCTCAAACAACACCGAATAACTGAATGGGTCATACCATTGCGATCCATACAGGAAAACACATGAGATGGATTACCAATTTTTCCAAAATGGATACCAAATAAAAAAGCTTCATTTCACTACCACACAAGCGAACCAGGCCCCATGGGTCCTGTGCTACGACCTCGATATAAAATATCCAAAATTGGTCTTGAAACATCCATCTTAATTCCAGGGTCATCATAGATGGTTCTCCATTCTGACACCATATGAGGGGGATATGAGAGATATAAGATCTAGTAATAATAATAATATTATTATTCAGTGTTTCGTGGACCTGAGACATGAACTAAATTTTAGTATCAAAGATTAGACCTAAATCGACAGTATTAATGACAAGATCACATCGCCACTGATGGAAAGTCAATCAGACGTCGCACACATGAGTTATGGTGGGTCGAAGATTTAATAATAATATTAAATCTATTATTTTCCGAGAATTTCGAGTACCCAATACAAAAACCTGAAAAATACATCCAATATTGGGCTCATAATTTCTGTCTCAATGTTAGGGTCGCACTACCGCTGACAGTTTGTGAAACCGAGGTCGTATGAAGAAGATACAGTAAAAATACAGTTTTCCCAATGAAAATAACAATAACAATATTATATTATGATTATTTTTAATTTAATTTAATTCCTTAATTTCTCAAACCTAAAATCCATGCACCACCAAAATAAAACTGTCTCCTTTGCTTTAACTCTATTCCAACCACACCCCACTCCTTGATTACCCTTTTTTGATTTCTTATATTATTCATTAACTTTTGATATCTCTTTCTCTCTCCAATTAAAATCTTCTCCCATGAAAATAGCGACTCCAACCTGAAAACTGTAGTGGCCAGCCTTCTTCCACATCCGCTGCATCTTCCAAAACTGCCGCCGTTGCCTTCGTCCTGTCACGCCACTGCATATCTAGTCTACTTTCCTAGACACCTGATCACCTTTCCACCTGCACCAGCCTCGCTGGACCGCCTGCTCGGCCACATTTTCCTGCTAACTAGACTGCTCGGTCCTCACTCGTATGAACAGAAACTCACCTTACCGCCTTGGCTTTCTACCGGTTTTTCCTCGCCCAGCTGTCGCGGTCACCTGTTCACCTCACCGAACCGCTGAAACCTTTGTCAAAACCATGCCACATGATCCTTATACGCGCTATTCCAGCTTTGATTTAACTAAAAAAAGACGAATGTAGATTCATGATCCCCGGGTCACGATCTTCACGTCCATATATCACACTCAATGAAACATTGAGTTTCCAGCACGCTTAATTGTTTGGCATGCCGAAGAACGCACGCGAGATGAAATAGAAGAGAGCATGGTAAAAAGGGCGGGTCGGTGGCTGTGTTTGTTTGACCATCGTCATTGAAATCAAGAACATGAGAAATTGGCATATAGATATTTATCACACTTCAATATTTTCAATCTCAAGATAAAAGAGAAGAAAAATTTATTCAACCCATTGTTTTTAGATCCGTGAATTAATTCATTTAATTCACGTTCGTCATGAAAATTCAACCAGGTAAGGAGTTCACATAGATAAATCCTACCTCAAGTTTGGATTGATCGTTGGTGAAGATCGCGTTCACTATGATCCACTCAGTGTTGACGAATATCGCACTTTCAAAATGATGAGAGGAATATGTTGCGTTCGTCGATCTTCGAATCACTTAGATCCAAGGCTTCATCGTCATTCATCAATGGAGAGGATAGGAGAGGAGAGGAGAAGGAGTCATTGGAAAAAAATGGTTGTGAGTCCAAGATCTCATAACCACGAATTTATAACCTCCCATTAGTTTAAAATAAAATTAAATCAATAACTAAATAAACAATTATATAATTATATAATTATTCTCTCATGATGGCGCATAAGCTGAACACCCAACGCCAACAAAGGTTACAACCTATTTAGGGTAAAGACTATGTTCTCAGATCATCAATGGCCTCCGAGTTTTCATCCGAGTACCTGTTTGAGAGATATTCAAGTTTGAGATATTAAATGAATAAATGAATAATTTAATTTATCCATTTAATACATCGCTAAGGAGTGAGGGGTATGAACATTCCATGATAAACTATGTTATATCGCGCCTAGGGGAAAATATGCTTTCCAGACCCAACCTTGATCTCAGATTTCCTATCTGATCAACTATTTAAGAGATATCTAGTTTTCTATAGTTAATCGTGCATGCGTAATATAAAAACACTTTAACAATTTTATAAAATTAATTCCGGGCACACCGGGCCTTGGAATTTCATGCCATCTTAGCACCTAGCTCTTGAAATATTCATAGAAATATTTCAAAGTCTTGTTAGGCCAAAAACCTGGTCTCTACATTTTTACCTCCAGGATTTTCTTCCTTGAAAAGAAAAACCAGGGAAACAACTTGGGATACCGAGGCCGCACATAGATCTCCTACTCCTAGGGAAACATGTACTTTACTGTGATGCCAAAGAATATGGACCCAAGGGGTGGTCCACCCTCATAAGGATTTATTCAGTTGATGACGTGTGTAGGAACACACACATATCTTCTCAGTTGTGACATGTGTAAGGCATCATTTACCCACTCCAAGTATTTGAGAAAAGGCAAGGAAATATACAACCTTTCCATCTCCTTGCACAATCTCAAATGACTTGATAGAACTCATGGGAAAATTTTTCTCCCCGACCGAACCTCTACATCACATGTCACAACTAGAATCATTTTTTGTTACTAGGATATAGTATCGTGATTCCATCCTTCAGAAAATACAAATGGTAAAACACCTAAGGATATCTGGTCACATAAGATTTCACAGTCGATGAATAACAACCAAGACTCTCTTCCACACTCGAGAAGCGAAGGAGTAAAGACCATCGACTGAAGAAAAGTTATACCCTCATGTTCCACCAGGGTCAGCTGCTAGGAAGTTAACTAATCTGAAACATCCCACACTAGGTAACTCTAGGACTTCCCGCACATCTTGCTAAGGGAATCTTCTAAATAACCGCACCTTTATTTCACAAGTCCGCAATGTTCTTCCACTGTTATTTCGCTGTGCTACCTGGTTCCCATATGACCACATGCCTGTGAATGATCATGATACGATCTATTACATTAAGATCTCGTCGTCTGATTTCTTCTAGCAGCAATAGACGTCTCATATCTGTTGCGCTCACTATCCCAACTAGCTGTATGGCGTGGTAGGAAGATTTCTAAAACTAGTTCCTACTATCGCACCTCAACATAGGTGTGGATTCAAAAGGGAACTATGATAGAATAGATCTCTCTAATGTGTCCCCACTGAAACTTATATTCTTAGAAACTACCTTTATAGAACAGCAGACCACTGACTCTAGCCAAAACTGTACTATCCGAGGGCCTGGCTTACTACGGAACCTCAATGGTCTCTTGTGCTGGAACTCATGAAGTGCGCTCAACCTTCACACATACTCAGCCTGCTCAGCAGGGGTTGTCTTCTTCTCAACAGGTAGTGGTGTTGTTGCCTACCCACCTGGAGAAAGGGGATCACATGATGGGTCCTGAACTGAGATCTCGTCGCTCATAGAATTATCGCCACTAACTGTAGCTAGTATCCTGGATGGATGTCATCACAGAGACATCTTGAATGTTTTCAAGGAGTACCGCGGTCAGATGAGGATATCTATATATATCAACAATGATGAGGATCTGACTCGATAAGGATAGTTAAAGACACAACCCTATATGATGCATGTACCATTGTTCCCTACAAAAAGGGTCTTAGGGTTCCAAGTAGACAAGCGGGTAACCAGGGACCTAGCGAATGGATATGTCAGCCGCCTGTACCATCACTAGACTGCCAGGCATGAGATCCACTCTCGAGACACATCGAAACTATTTCCCTAAACCCAAACAAGACCATTTTAGGGAAATGTCTAAACAATGTCCCAAGGGTCTAACCACCTCTGATACCACTCTATCACGACCCGACCTGTACCAGGGCTCAAACTACAACTACCCCAAGTCCGCCTCCATAGGTCAAGGGATGGAGACTAGCGCCGAGGCACAAAAAACTCAAGGAGGCATTTTCCTAAGAACCTGTACACACACACACGTAGCTAACTCAATGCAAAAGTGTATAGAAAAAGAAGAAAGAAAGGTTACACATTACTATAAAAAGGGAACCAAACAAAAATGCATCAACCTCTAACAGTACAAGTACAATAAAAGTAAAGATGAATGGGAAAGGGGAAAAAATACAAACCCAACTAGAAAAGTGCCACAACCCGGCAACAAGTGAAAAAGTAAAACAGCTAGAAGAGTCCCACTCCTGAATCCCAAGCTACAACCACCGTATGAGGTCCAGGCACCCCGTATCTTGAAGCCCCTCTAATGTCACGATAAAATTTTCTGTCGTCAGTAAGGGCAAGCCCTATACAGGCAAAGCCAAAGCATGGGTGAGAATAATAATACTCATTAGGATTCCCAGAAGGCTCGAGGGAGTAGCAAGAGATGTACTGAAGAGGTGAGAATTAAGAGAGAACAAGGTACAACAAGAGTGAACAAAAAGAGTGCAACTCCACCTAATAATATATATGATCTCTCAAAGAAACACAAACGATAGAGTAAGGGGATATTCATCTCCTATCTCAAACCAGGTATATGCCCATACATATACCCAGTGCATCTAGATATACTCGTAACTCAGACCTGTAGTCTAGAGACAAGTTACACAACCACATACCCACAATAGGGATCCAGTTCGAAGATTCCACAAAGCACTCATCTTGGAGAACTCGCTTCACAAGTCTGATAGCTCTGATGAAATTCGTTTGAGAAGCGATCTTCATTGGGAAAATCCATGAGAGATATCCACACTAATTATGTCAGACACACTTCTTGAGTGGGAAATATCATAATAGATAGATACACTCATTATGGGAGACAGACTTATTAGTGGGAAAGATCATGATACACCGATGAGGATCACTACTAGGTCCATGATGGATACTGCGACTCATCCGGATTCACCATCTAGTTGGATTCATCGGCTAGGTAGAGGATCAACGCCCGGTAGAGTTGGGAATGTCGATGCCTGACTCTACCTAGGGTTAGAAATGGATAAAGGATCTCGCTTTGGGCCTCTCGGATGTATGCTGACTCTATCATAGAAAAATCCTACTAAAGGGATCATACTCTTGTAGAAGGAAACAATGCCTAAACATTAGGGGAATGAGAAGAAGGGGCACTAACCCAAACAAAACATGTCCAAGATATGGGGAACAAGAGGACCATGCCACTTTCTAAAAACTACACGGCGTGTCGAAAAGTTACACACCGTGTTGTATGACCCTGGGTGCTGCCCATGTAAAATGGCCCATGTCGTAAGGCTAGTCATGAAAAATGAAACTACATGGCATGTAAAAAAGAAAACACGCTATGTCTAAGTATCTGGGGTCTGCCCCCTGTGTGCTACCCTTGTGCCCGTACACGGTCTCAACCCATGTATGTCAACCTGTGTAATCAGAAAACAAGGTGACCCATGAAACCAGCCTAGTTTGGCTGTGTGGTTGAGTATTGACTCCAAATATAGGAAAGCCGTCTCAGAGGGAAACTACACCGCACTCATGTGGTGGGGAGTCCTGTCTCTACTGGAGGAGAGGAGTAAGAAATACCCACGTATTGAGTCGTCAAGGGAGTAGCCATCCTAAATCTTACTAAAAGAAACTCCCTAGCTCTGATCCTCAGGTAATCGGTCATACCTCAACCGCCACGAAGTTCCACAAGGGAGTAACTCGAAGGACCGCCATATCATAAGAGTTCCAACATGACAGATGGTGTATCAATCAGATGCCCAGTCTGTAAGTTATATGCATTTTAGTGCTGAGGGTCCGGTTAGATTCATGTTTGATCCAACCCAACCATACTTAATGTAGTACCGAATAACCAAACGGGTCACACCATTGCGATCCATATGAAAAAACACACAAGATGGACTACCAATTTGTCTAAAATGGATACCCAATAAAAAAGTTGCATTTCACCACCACACGGGTGAACCAGGCCTCATGGGGCCCATGCTATGAAATCAACATAAAATATCCAAAATTGATCTTGAAACATCCGTCTTAATTCCAGGGTCGCACCGTCACAGATGGTTCGCCATTTCGACACCATATGAGGGTGATATGTCAGATACAAGATCCATTAACAATAATAATAATATTATTATTCACTGTTTCATGGAACTAATCCACGAACCAGAATTTAGTATCCAAAATTAGACTTGAATCAACCGTATTAATAATAATATCACATCGTCACTGACGTCAAGTCAATCAGATGTCGCACGCATGAGTTATGGGGGTCGAAGATTTAATGATAATATTAAATCTATTATTTCCCGAGCGTTTCAGGTACCCAATTTGAAAACCTGAAAAAGACATCCAATATTGGGCTCATAATTTCCATCCCAATGTTAAGGTCACACTTCTGCTAATGGTTTGTGAAACTGAGGTCACACGAAGAAGATACATTCAAAATAAGATTTTCCCCACAAAAATAATAATAACATTAATATATTATTATTATTTTTAATTTAATTTAATTCCTTAAATTCTCACTCCTAAAATCCACGCACCACCAAAATAAAACTTCCTCCATTGATTTGAATCCATGAAAACCATGCCCCACTCCTTGATTACCCTTTTTTTATTTCTTTTATTATTTCACAGCTTTTGATATCTCATTCTCTCTCCAATTAACATCTTCTCCCACGAAAATAGCGACTCCAACCTACAAACCATAGCGGCCAGCCTTCTTCCGTATCCGGTGCATCTACCAAAATCACCACTGCTGCCTTCGGCCTGCTGCAAAACTACGCCTCAGGTCTGATCGCTTGAACGGCTGATCACCTTGCCACCTGTAGCAGCCTTGCTAGACCGCCTGCTTGGCCACATCGTCCCGCTGACGAGACTGCCCGGTCCTCACTCGTCTAAATGGCAAATCAACTTACCGCCTCGGTTTTCCACCAGAGTTGCCTCGCCCAGCTGTCTCGGTCACCTGTTCGCCTCACCGAATCACCGAAACCTTCGTCGGACCTGCACCACAAGATCCTTCCAGGTGCCATTCTGGCTTTGATTTAACTCGAAAAAAGAGGCGAATGAGGATCCATGATCCTCAGGTCGAGATCTTCGTGTCCATATGTCACGCTCAATGAAACATTGCGTTTCCAGCATGCTTAATTGTTTGGTGTGCCGAATAATTCACGTAGGATGAAATAGAAAAAAGCATGGTAAAAAGGGCGGATCAATGACCGTGATTGTTTGACCATCATCGTTGAAATCATGAAAATGAGAAATTGGAATATAGATATCTGTCACACTTCAGGTTTTTAAATCTCCAGATAAAAGAGCTGAAAAATTGATTCGAACCATTTTTTTTGATCCAGGAATTAATTCATTTAATTCGTGTTCATTATGAAAATTCAACTAGTTAAGGAGTTCACAAAGATAAATCCTACCTCAGGTTTGGATCGATCGTTGGTGAAGATCGCGTTCACCATGATCTTCTTGGTGTTGACGAAGATCGCACTTGCACAACGATGAGAATAATATGTCGTGTTCATCGATCTTCGAATCGCTTGGATCCGAGGCTTCATCATCATTCATCAAAGGAGAGGATATGAGAGGAGAGGAGAAGGAATTGTTGGCAAAATGGGTTGTGAGGCCAAGTTCTCATAACCATGAATTTATAACCTCCCATCAGGTTAAAGGAAATTGATTAATTAATTATATAAACAATTATTTAATGATTTAATTATTCTCCCATGACGGTGCATAAGCCGAACACCCAACACCAACAAAGGTTACACACTGTTTAGGGTAAAGCCTATGTTATGAGCTCATCGGTGGCCTCAGAGTTTTCATCCGAGTCCCTGTTCGAGAGATATTAAGGTTTGAGATATTAAATGAATAAATTAATAAATTAATAAATTCATTTAATTCATTTCCAATGAGCGAGGGGTCCAAAAATCCCGTGCTGACTTATTTTATATCACGCATAGGGTATACACTGCATTCCGGACCCAACCGTGGTCTCGGATTTCTGATCCGATCAACCGTTTAAGAGAAATCCTATTTTCTTTAGTTAATCCTGCATGAAAAGTATAAAAACACTTAACATTTTTATAAAATTAATTACGGGCACACCAGACCATGGCATTGCATGCAGTCTCAACGCCCACCTCTGGGAATATTTTTAGAAATATTTTAAAGTCTTATTAGGCCAAAAACCAGGTCTATACATAATATACAAGTAATGTATAAATAATAAAGTAATTAAAAAAATAATTTAATATATGATAAATAAATTACTAATTAATAATAAATTAATAAATAATAGATAAATAAATAAATATATAATTAATAAATAAATTATGATAAATAATAAATAATAAATAATAATAATTAATAATAACTAATAATTGTTCATTGACCATTAAGAAATAATAATAAATAATAAATATTTAATATTTAAAAAATTATAAATAATCTATAAATTATTAAGAAATGACAATTAAATAAATATTAAATAATTAATAAATAATGAATACGGAATAAATAAATAATAAATAAATATATAAAAAATAAATAATAAATAATAAATAATAATGAATAAAGAATAAAGAATAAAGAAAAAAATCAAGAATAAAGAATAAAGAATACATAATAAATAAATAAATAAGTAAATAAATAAATAAGTAAATAAATAAATAATAAACAATAAATAATAAATAATAAATATTTAATAATAACTAAAAATTAATAATTGATAATTAATAATAAATAATAAATAATAAATAATTAATAATTAATATTCAATATTCAATATTTAAAAAATAATTAATAATTAATAAATAAATAATAAATTATAAATAACTAGTTCATAAATAATTAATAAATAATGAATGAAGAATAAATAAACAAATAATAAATGAATAATAAACTAATAATAAAAAATAATCAATAATTAATTAATTAATTAAAAATAAATTAATAATTAATGTTTACATAATAAATAAAGAAATATTAAATATAAATATATAAATAAATAAATAAATAAATAAATAAACTTAACAATAAATAAATCGATAAATAAATAAATAAATTATAAATAATAGATAATAGATAAAAAAGTAATAATTAATTAATTAATTAATAGACAATTGATATAAAATTAATTATTAAAAAAATAAATAACAACAAAAATTATTAATTAATTAAATAAATCATAAAACGTTAAGAACATCTAAAACCCCTAAAAACACTAAACTGACCATAAAATCTTACCCAAGACTCATTTTTCAACTCCAAAACTAGTCAAATCGAAGATCATGAAATGATCTTAGATATGATATGTGGTACATGATGAATAGATACCAAGAATGAAAGTTATAACCATTTGAATTTTATGAAATTAGGGTCTGCAACTAAAACCTCTGTTTCAGAGGCCTTCTGTGACTTTTTGGCAGAATAAAAACTAGCACAATACTTAAGGAGTTGGTACTAGACGTAAAAAACATAGATCTCGTCATAGGCTTTGATATGATATGTGGTAGAGGCCAAATAGACTCCCTGATTAAAAGTTATGGTCATTTGACATTCAACTTCAATTTTCAACTTTTGAAATTTGAATATATTTTTTCCTTCGATTATCACATGATTTAAATCTCACTTAGTTTTAGATCATTTGATAAGCTTTTATTTGACTGGTTGTGGAGCTGAAATGGACTCCGAGATCAGAAGTTATGGTTATTTGATGTCGAAGTATGTTTTTCAACTTATTGAACATTTGTTATCAGTTTTAAAAAATTATTAACTAATAATTAAAAATATTTATTAATTTAAACTTTATAAATAATTAAAAATATATATAATAAACTATATTTGATTTTAAATAATAAATAATAAATAAATATTTTTTTAATTTTTTTCTTCAATTTTGCAGTGGTTTTGAAAAAACCGCCGCTAAAAAAAGAGTAATTTTTTTTGGAAGAATATTTAATTCATTTATAAAAAATATTTTCATAAACATATAGAAACAATTTTTTCACGGTGGTTTCCAAAACCGCAACTAAATTTTTGACCAAAAAGAATTTATCGGTGGTTTTGAAAACTGTTATGAAAAAACCATCGCTAAAACACTATTTACTTATAGTGCGGAAGGACTTGTGTACATAGGTAACAATCAAACCTTGTAGATAATTGGAGTTGGTAAAATCAAACTAAAGATGCATGATGGTAGTGTTTTAACCATACAAAGAGTAAACCTTATGAAGGGATTGAAGAAGAACATATTGTCTTTGGGACAATTTGATGACATCAGTTGTAAGACTCGTACCGAGAAAGGATTGATGAGAATATTGATAGGTGTGCTTGTGGTAATTAAGGTTGAGAAAATCTCAATGAACTTTTACATAATTATGGGTCAAATATATGAGGAGGCATATATAGTTGTCACATCAACTACCTCAAGAAAAGCATTGATGACATTATGGAATCAGAATCTTGGCCATATGTCAGAATGAGGCTTGAAGATTCTAGCAATTTAGAAATTTATTCCTGGGATTACAAAGGTATCATTACCATTTTGCGAGAACTGTGTTTTGAGTAAGAAACCTAGGTTATGTTTTGGGATGTCAACAACAAGAATCAAGGATATCTTAGACTTGATCTGTAATGACTTGTGTTTTTAACTAGATAAAAATTCTAGAGAATTTTAACTTTTTCATTTACTGGATAAGATGTTTTTAAAACTAGGCTTTAGAACGAAATTATGAGAGTTGGAAGACTTCTAAGTGTTATTTTTGGACGTGGGTGATAACTTGAGAGGCTCTTCGAATGTATTGTTGAGTTTTGGGGGGCACTCGACCTGAAAAACCCAAGGATTGGGGAGTATGCAGAGGGTGAACAGTTTTTCTAAAACTGTGAGGCCCCCAGTAGTAACCATGCAATGTGTTTCTTTAAAATAAATTAGTTAATTAAATTAAATTAAATGGAAATAAATTAAATGAAAATAATTTGTGAATAAGAAAACAAAATAAAGAAATTTTTTAATAATAATAGTAATAATTATAATATTATTGTTATGATTATGATGATGATGACGATGGTTATAATTATTATTATTAGTGTGGAATATGAAAAACATTAAGGGGGTATCCCCTCCCCCCTCCAGATCGTACAACAACCCCTCTAGGCATATCCATGGTGCGCACAACCCTCCTCCATGACTTCCTCTCAGCTCACCGATCTCCATCTATTTCCTTGCAACCCCTCTTCAAATATTCTAGTTAAGACTCTTGGATCTCTCCTACTTCATTCTTGGGTCGATTTATCCTCTCCCATTTCCTTACCTCATTTAGTCAAACCCATAGTTTGAGATAATATGATTTTTTTTGTTTCATCTGGTTCTAGATAATGTTAAAGGCTTCTTGGGTCCTCTTCATGTGTGTTTTGACATCTTCCACTAAGGCAGAAGTACATCAGTTCGATTCATCTTTCCTTCATTTCTTTGAGGCGAGGTTTCCTCCCACTTCCTTGACTTTCCCTATTTTATTTAGGGTTTTTTGGTGTTTTTGAGTCCCCAGTAATTTTTGTAGAGTGTTTGGTGACTCCTTGAAGTCTTACACTCATGTAAATTGGTACGTGTATATATATATATATATATATTCCTTTTACATATTACCTCATAATGAGGGAAATATATATATTTTATTAATGGGTATATATATAGTAATGTATGTGCATGCAAGTGTGGAGTAGCTTCGAGTTAGAACGTCATGTTCGAAAGTGTTCAGCTTGGCTTGGTCTTCCCTTTACTGTAGGGTCCTATTTCTTTTGCCCATAAATTTAATATTTCATTAATTAAATTTATTTAAACATTTCCTTGTGTTTAATTAATTACGAATGAATTTTTAGAATAAATGTTTAAATATTTTTAAATAAATTGTTAATGAACAATGTCATGATTTTATAATAAAACCCCTCCAATAGAGGTGCACTCTTTTCTAAGCTAAAAAGTACTGATTAGAAATTTATTCTTACTTAGATTATTTATTTGATCTTTCTCCATGCATAAATGTGTTTTTTAGATATGTATCATGCTTTTACATGGCCTTCAATCATGTTAGTTAATGGATCTTTTCTTTATTAAAATGACTCATTGACCATTAGACCTCCTAAGGGCATGTTTAACACACTCCTACCAAAATTAATATTGAACCAATATCTCTATAAGGATTTTTATTGACTTATAAATAGATTTTCACAAGTAGGTAAATGCCTTTTTTTTTCATTATACCCTCTAAGTGCCTTTAACTTTGATAAGTGACTTTCCTTGTTTTGTTAACTAAATGGCATGTACTTTAATTGTTGAATTACTAGTTTAAGATGGATTGTGTACTTGCCTTTGTTAAATGGTTAGTTTGAAATGGAATGAAATAGGGTGGTGCAAACTTTACTTTTATTAACTTAATAAGAAAAAATTATAAGAGTTTAATGGTTTAAAAGGTTGAAATATATGATGGATAATTAAACCATGACTATTTTTGTGTTTTTTGTTGATATGGTTCTCTTGACATGGGATGGGAGAGAACATGGGTTCTATATTAAGAACTCATTTATGGACCCACATACTCAATGGGTTAAGAACCAAAACACTAGGGGTGATGCTATGGCTTGCTAGGTGAGGTCTCTCGGTTGGTTTATTATACTCCTGAGTGATATTGGTTCCCTAAGGGATTATAAATATTGATACGCCATTCCGTGGGTGATACTCAGTACCCTACATGAGATACCTAGGATGAGATCCATGTTACTATGCCTCATGTGATACTTTGGATCCCTTATGGGTCACCTTGGATGGGATCAATGGTATTGGCCTACATCGGATGTTCCTTTTACGATACTTGGGATCCTTTATAGAAAAACTTTGATAAGAACACGAATTCACCAATGGACGTGATGGATTTATTATTTAGTTTTTTCATTGAAATGTATATATTAAGGATTATGATTAATTTTATATATGTATTTACTTGTGATATTCCATATTGATGTGGTTCAATTAACACAGGTCGGGAGAGAACATGGGTTTCATATTAAGGACTCATTGACAGACTCATGTTCTTGATGGTTTATGACTCAACGCATCATGGGTGATTCTTTGGATTTTCAGTAGAGGGCTTCTAGGGTGGTTGTTATTCTCTTGAGTGATACTGGTTCCTTAGGGGAGAAACTATGGATGTACCTATTGGAAAGATGGATACACAATTCCTCATGTGATACTCGTTCCCCAACATGAGATACATGGGATTGAATCAGAGTTACCATGCCTCAAGTGATACTTGGGATGCCTTATGGGTAAACTTGTATGGGATTGGTGGCATTGTCTTTCATCGAATGTTCCCATTGAGATACTTGGGATCCTTTATATATTTTATTGGATGGGCATGAGACTTCACTAATAGATTTTATGTATTAGTTATATTGCATTGATTGAATTATTTGCTTAATTTCTTGTGCCAATCTTCTTTCTTCTAATTTATATTGGACCATTTACTTGTGATGGTTATAACTTGATCACTAGTATACTTATGTGATTACATGTGAATTAGACCCCAAGAAGAACCAAAAGCTTTGTGGCATCCCTTATGAGTTTTCTTTGTTTACATTGGGATTTCTATAAAAATTATTCCTTGAATAAGTACTCTTTCATACAACCAACTTAGGCTAAAGTGGGTGTTATGGTATGGGTGTTTCTTTAGGAACCTAGAACAAGTTTCTACTATTAATTTTTTACCACTGTACATTTATTATATATGTAACACTTCTAAAATTATATTTCACAGACTAGATTGGTCTTGACACCGTGGGTGACAACTTAGTGAAATTTATATCTCACACCCATCTTGAGTGTCATTTAGAACCTAAATAGATCTTCTTTCATGAAGGTATTTTGATTCATTTCTTTTTTGTGCTATGTACATGAGAGCTTGGGAGAATAGGACTGGGCCCATTCTTAAGATGCTCGAGGAGTTAAGCCTTGATTTTTTATTTTACTTGGTTATACTATACTGCTTGTACAGTATAGTAATACTGAACATTACATGAATCATTTTATGGAATAAGTGTTGGAAATTTTACTTTTATTCATTTATTATATTTATTCTTTCGCAGCTATTCTGTTTTATTTTTGTTTTCACTATTTTGCATTTATTACCTATGATTATGCAATTTCCTAATGATTTAGATCGGTTGTACCACTATGCATAATATGATTTATGAGGTCATAGTATCCCCCCCCCCACACACACTATAGGCCCTAGTTTCTAGTTGGCAGCCTCTGATGTTTGGGGAGATGTTCTTGAGGTTATTTTGGAGATTGTTCCTGCTACTGGGTTAGTGGTTAGTCAGGCCAGGACATTACAAATTGGTTTCATAACTAAAATTTACCTTTGTCTTACTATTTTGTGATGGTGGACATGAGACTATGGATGTGTTAGTGCTTGGTAAATAACCGTGCCGAGGACTGATCACCCCATGTATGTAGAAATAACCATGTTTCCAAGGTTTGGCTTGTTGTTCATGCTATTTATTATTATTGTTGATATGATTTCACCTTGATTGAATGGTGTATTTTCCATTACTAATGATTTATGGAATTTTATGGAATTTTTTCTCTGTGGCCTGGTTTGAAAAGGATGAAGCATTTCATGCATAATTTAGGCACATAGAAAAATTCACATGTCAGGCATATTCCATACCATATAATTTCATTTTTAGGTTTCCCACTGATTTGATTGTGTTCATCAAATGCTATGATATTCAAATTATTTAAATAACATGGTTAGGTTGTTCCTTATTAAGTAACTCTTTATTATGACTACTTTTATAACATTATTAGATGTTTTTATGCCATTCCACCTGATTTATATAACATGGTTGTGTTTTTTTATCTTTTTATATTGCTTCCATGATCAAATTCCATGATTTAGTGTTTATTAGCGTGCTCTCTATGATACTTATTTTGATAATATGATAACTTTTCTATGTTGATGTGTAATTGGTTGATTAGGATGATTTTAAATGGTTTTGATTACGATGGGACCAAGTTTTCTATTTTAAGGTGTATGAGCACCTTATAACAGGGAAAAGGTAACCCATGTATTCAAACCCTTGTAAAATGATGTTAATGTTATAATGATAAGGGAATTTATTTTGATTAAATTCCATCCAAATGACACATGCAAAGTGTATGGGATCTTTATGGATTAGTATATGGCCACTCATATCACTAGACCATTATATATGTATATGAACATTTTATATTGTAAAATGGATATAAATGTAAAGGCTATTGAGTTTTGAAATAAAATTATTTTGTTAACTTATATAATGCACAACTGGTCCCATGTAGGTCAGTTAGTGCATGTTTCTTATGAGAAAAACCATTTGAGTATTTAAAAGTTAAAAACTAAGAAAATGCTATTGGGATTCATTCTGATGAACCCAAGTTGACTTATAAAAACCCCATTAGGTCACCCTATCTTCTAAAAAGGAATTTATGTTTAAAAATTTCCTAATAAATATGGGACTTAAATGAATGTTTGATGTTTAAATTGGAAGTTTAGTGACACTTTCCTATTTTTCATTGAGATTATTTTTAAAAATAAAGTGCCTTGTGTTTTTTGTTTTAAATTGGTAGTTGATGTTTTGAATTAAATATTTTATATTTTAAATGATTTAAATGTGAAAAAGGAGGTAAAGGTATTGTAAATGGGGCCCTAGGTGGTTTTATTTGTTTAAAACCCCCATGTAAGGGTAGTTTAATTTTCTCCTTGAGTTTCCTTGGAACAGAACAATATGTGTTTTCAGTAGGCATTCTCCTTTCTATCAATGGCTTAAATTTTAGGCTCTTAAGCCAAGTGACATTCTATTTCTCATTATTTGGTAGTAGAGTCGACACAAATGATATCACAAGGGGATATACTATGGTAGGTAACATCTATAAAGTTTAAATTCATTTCTTATACTATGGGGTTTTTGAAATTTTAGTGTCGTTCGATTATCATTGTCCCTTGTAAGAATTTTAGTTTCCAATGAAAAACTTGTTCAGACGAGTGGTCATTGTTTCCTTGACATTTTTTATGGGTATGAGCATTGAGTAATACTCATTTTCAGCTGGTTAGACAGGCCTCGCGCATGGTCAGTCACTTTGTAGCTCACTTTCTCCTTTTTTTCCTCAATAGTGGATGACTAGGAATGTCATCATCCAGGTGAAAGTTTTTATGGGGAACATGAATCTATATTTAAATATCTTATAATTTACATCTAATAAATTAATTCACAGGTAATAGATCCTATAGATAATATTCAGGATGTGTCGTCTTGTTTTGAGACCTCAAGGTTGTATGCATTGATATATGTAGTGCCTGTCAGGTTGCTAAATGGTATAATGAATCAATTGAGATCGATTAAATTGTTATGTCTTGAACTATTCTGTGTGGTACTAGGTTATCTCCATAGTAGAGTGACTTGAGCATTAAATAAACAACTTCTTTCCAATGCTTGGGGGGAAATTCTTGAGACTCGAGTGTTTTGACACACCAGTTAATTCAGTTTTGTTTTCCTCATTTAATTATATGATGTTTGTGAGTGAATCAGAGGATCATCATATCTTTTTAGGTGAATATGAGATAATATTATTATGATAGGCTATTCTATCTATTCTTTAAACTGCTAGTACACTAATAAGGCAGGGTTCATCATTTATGTTCTGTTAAAAGTGTCCTTCAGAGTAAAAGGAGAACCATTGAAGAGTACCATTGAAAAGGGTCCGGATTTATTGAATTACTTTCAAGATTGAACATATTAAATCATGTCAGTTTTTTCTAAAAAACACAACCTTTCATGTGGTTGGTTGTGTATGCAACATTTTGAAATACCATTGGGTTTTGATATACTTTGGTGGTTGATTTTGATCAGTCATGGGAATGCCTCGTGTTATAAAGGCTAGTGATCAGTTAATGATGGTGAATTGGTAGGGGAAGCCAGTTTATTAGAAGAGAAGTCAACCAGTTGTGGTTCTACTATTCTTATTTCTAGTAATTGGTTAATATTTATTGTAAACTGGTTCAATACTCATAGTGTATTCTGTAAAGAGACAGGCATGTACCCTATCTTGACTTCATCCTTGATGCTCTAAGAGTGCATCAATATTACACCATGAAAAACATTTACAAGCTATTTGGATTTTTTTGGTTGTCTTTATTAAAGTTTAGTGATATACATAAAGTTAATTTTGAGGATTTCTTTGTCTTCAGTAATCATTGGGTTCTCATATAGGAATTCCACACATGGACTCTAGGACACCAGTCATTCTTCACTAACTTGACCCCCAGTTGGATGCCACTATGGGATAGTTAGTCTTTTAATGTGAATGTCTTATATTTGTAAAAACATCTCGCTTAAAGATTAGACAATGGATTACTTTGTATGGTTACTCAAACTCCATATTGTTAAAACCAATTTTATCCTGGACTTATGTCAGGCTCAAAGGTAATGTCAAAAAAGGGTAATGATTCTTGGGGGATGGGTTAGGGTTACTCCATTGTTCATTCCAAGGCATGATTTATTAAATGTTTAGGTGATTGTTTGACCAAGGAACGTCATTAGAAGTTGAATTTGATATTTATTGAATGTTTCCATGGTACACTAAAGATCCCTTATAGGGAGTCATTTTAGTTTGTTCTGTAATATGTCAGTCGTCTAAGTCGAGCATTGGGAGATGGTCACTCAGGGTTGTCTTGTCTATTATATTACCTTTTTAAATAAATACGGTTAGTGAAGAACTATTTTAAATAAGGTAGTGGGGTGTATACGAGTGTGGTATGTGTCAGCCTGGGCATTTTATAAAAATCCATCTCGACCTGTCTATGTGAGGTCAGTGGGGAATAACTCATTTTAACATTTCAAAATCACACTGGGAGCATCATTAGAATGCTTGGAGGTGTGATTTTGAGGAAATTATGACGGTGGAGGTAATGTGGATAATAATTTACCCTTTTCTAATGTTAAATCCTACGGTGGGGATTACCTTTGATTAAATTTTTTACGAGATGATGAAATGATCATGCCTCTATTAAATAGGATCAGGTAAATTCCATTTTGATGTTTTGGTTGGAAATCAAGTGTTAGAAAAGGTTTAAATGGATTAAGTGACACATGATTAATAAATGATTAAAGGTGCACTGTGTCTTCTCAGGGACAAAAATTTCTAAGGTGGGGTGGTTGTAATAACTCATGTTTGGAACTAGATAGAAAATTGGGGGAATTTAAACTTTTTAGTTTACTGGATTGGCCTCTTTTAAAATTAGGTTTCAAAAAAATCCTTGAGTTGGAACAATTCAAACTGATGTTTTTGGACTTGAATGAATCCTTGAGAGGCTATGTGGATATCTCATTGAGTTTTTGGGGTTCCAGACATGGGAAACCCTAGTTTTGGAGAGTTTTTAGAGGTTAAATGATTTTTATGAAATCGTGCAACCCCTTGCAGTAACTGGGGAGTGTGTTTATTTTAGACAAATTAATTAATTAAATTAAATTAAAAGGAAATGAATTAAGTGAAAATAATTTGTGGAAAAAATAATAATCATATTATTATTATTATAATGATTATTATTATGATTATGATTAAGATTATTATTAGTTAGGTATATGAAAAAACATAGGGGAGGTCTCCCCTCTCCCCTTCCAGATCGTGCGATAGCCCCCCGAACTCTCTAGGGCACGTGTGTCCCTCCTCCACTATCTCTTCTCTTCTCACGAATCTCCACTGATTTACTTCCAATCCCTCTTTTAATATTCTAGGTAAGACTCAGGGTTTTATCCCCATTTATTATTGGAATACTTTTTACTCTCCCTATCACCCTATATTTCTCAGTTGAACATAGGGTTTGAGATAATCTAGTTTTTTTGTGCCTTTTCCATTTCTAGGGCATGCGAAAGGCTTTTCAGGACCTCTTCATGCATGTTACAACATCCGCCTCCAATGGAAAATTGGATTGGTTTGATTTGGCTTTCTTTCATCACTTTTAGTTGAGGTTCTTTCCCTCTTCCTTGTCTTTCCCTATTTTATTTGGGTGTTTAAGTGTTTTTTAGTCTCTAGTATTTTTGTAGAGTGTTTTATGACTCCTTGAAGGCATTCACTCATGTACATAGGTATGTATATATATATATATATATTCCATTTACATATTCCCTCATGGATAGAGGAATATGTACATTAGATTAAGGGGTATATATATAGTAATTTTTGTGCACATAAGTGTGGAGTATCTTTGAGGTATAACATCCATTGCCAAAGTTTTCATCTTGTATTGCTCTTCCCTTTGAGGTAAGGTCCCATTGCTTTTCCCCTTAAATTATATGATTCTTTAATTAATTTATTTTTCAATTTTATTATGTTTAAGTAGTGATGAATTAATTTTTAGAATAAATGATTAAATCTGCTAAATGAATTGTTAATAAACAATTTCAAGATTTTATTATAAAACCCCTTAAAAATATGTGAGAAATATTATAAGATAAAAAGAAATTATTAGACATTTATTATTGCTTAGAATTTTTTTTACCTTTCTCTATGCTATGATATCTTGTTTAGATATGTGGTATGATTTTACATGTCCTTCATACATGTTAGTAAAAGGAGTTTTTTCTTTACTAAAATGTCTCATTGACCATTTCACCTCCTAAGGTCATGTTTGACACACTTCTACCTAAATTACTGTTGAACCAATATCCCTCTAAGGGTTTGGAATGACTTATAAATGGATTTTCCCAAGTAAGTAAATTCCTATTTTGTTCATGATTCCTTCTAAGAGACATTTAATGTATCAACCCAAACATTTTATGGTATTTTTCTCTTAAATACATTCTATTAATCATTGTGTTCCTTTGAAACAACACTAGATTATTTAGGAGATAGTCAAAACCTAGCCATTATATTTAAAATTTCCACTTCTAAGTTTTGAATTTCGAAAAATGGACATCTAGAGTTGTGATCAGTAAGTCATTTGGAGTCTGATAGAACAAACTTGATTTTTGGTGAATAGTAACATACCCTTATGAATAGTAATATGAATAGTAATATGACCCTTACGAATAGTAAATAATAATATTATTTTATTTTCTTAAGGCAATATGACAAGGAGATCTTAATTAATTTTTCAATGTCACATAAAACTAACTACACTTCAAGATTTTTATTTTTCGAATTAACTATAACCTTATTTAAAAATTAAATTAATAATATTTAGGAAATTATTTTTGAAAAATGGATTTTTCTTTTTAATTCTACACGTCAAAAAATGGTAGGGGTGAATTTTGGGGATTTTTCTGAAATTCTTGAATTTTTGATGAATAGTGAAATATGGTAAAATACTGTATATTCAATTTATCAGTAAAATAAACTATTTATATAATCATAAGTGATGTAAGGAAACTTGGTTCGAACTCACATTCCATTATTACTATTAGGGGTCACATTAAACAATACTATTGGTTTTCTTGATGGAAATAATAAAATAATGAATATAAATATTCAAAATTTAACCCTCTCCTCCACTATAACCCCCCACCTCTTCTCTTCACTCCTCTAAGACTTGAGGCTCCTCAGAGTTCGGCCCAATAATCCTCCCAAGTCTCTTACCCACGTCCTAGAGCTACTGGACTCACCAAAATACCAAAACCAGAGCCCTTAAAAAGGATCTCAAGGAGAAGAGATCAAGAGGTAAACAACCTCTTTTATTTTCTTTATTTTCTTTCATTTTATGTTATTCTCTTCCATTACCTTTGGATTGTGTTGGGATATTTCATTAAATATTCCCTCTTACTGTCCATATTATTAATTAATGATGAGATATTTCATTCTTCTCATCAAACTATATTTATGAAATTTTAAGAGACGTCGTAAGGCTGCCAAATTTGCATGAGAAATTTATCAAGTTTTCTTTCATTTTAAGATTCCGTTCTTTTCTTCTTCTTTCCTTACCTAATCATAACCAATAGGAATTTATGCTCCATAATATTTTATATTATTTATGTTATAATGTTTATGAAAAATTCATCATCATTATTCATCTCCTCTCCCACTTATTTAAGGAATAACAACATTGTCCGTGATGTGTTGAATTACCGATATCATGGATGATGTAATTTAAATTTCCATTAATTATTTCAAGTCTGGTCATGAAACCATTTATATGGTTGAACCAGGTTATAATATATGTTTTATGACTCATCCATGTTTCTGGAATTCGTTTTTACTCATGGTTGTAATTTGTAAGACAAAATGAGGTTGTTATTATCAAAGAACCATTAAAACGATCTGAACAAACATCATTAATGTTTTAACTAATAAATCATCATAATGGTATATAACCCAAAAACTTTATAAGATAATTTCTATATCCATAATTGTATTAATAATATGTATTAACAATTCTATATGTTTAACCATGTTTCAAATGAACTCCCATTCATGGAAACAAGTAAACGAACCATGAAAACCAAGGAAGAAAAATGCTTCCAAATCATGAAAATTGAACCAATTGAACCCATATAATGGGACATGAATGAAACTAATAAGGTTATAATAAATCAATTAAATGTATATAAGGTTATGTACATATTAATTAATGAATCTAAATTTGATTATTCAGGCCATTAAAACAAATGAAGAACACACTCGAGCATAAGGTAAGGGGTTTCTCATCTCACTTTCATTTCTGTGAGATTTCCATTGTTCAACAATTATTCCTTATATTTGGTATATGTGTACTTAAATTTGATAAATAATAACATTATTTTATTTATATTCATGTTATTAAATTATTCACTTGATGGTTATTATGTTCTAGTTGTACGGTTCGACCGATTATATTGTGGTAAGGGACTTTGTCTCAACTGCCGTTTTTGTTGTGACTATCTTTGTATTGTGCACCTAATAATCCTTATGTGGTGTACCTACTGACCATTTGTGATCACTTTTCATTTCAAATTATATTTATATTAAATATCCATAATCTCATGTCATGGATATGTTTGTTGTCTAAACTGTATACCATTGTACATACGGTGTTTATTTGGAAAGTTATTTCAATTATGGAAATTTTGATGAATATGTATACTCTAATCTATATAGATATTGAAAGGGAATATTGATATTGTATTTAATCAATGTATAAAGAATGATTTGGACATGCAGTGGCAGGTGCGGCCTGCTATATCCCCTCGATGCATTGGTAGGTATCATGAGACAAAACAGTTTGGTGAAAAACTCTTCAAGTTTGTTTCCAAAAATCAGAAGGGTTTCTACCCACAAAACTAAACCGTTTTTATGATATTATGGTTTCATGTGCCAGATACATGACATCCAATTAATAATAATTATATTTATTCATTACCATTTATTATTATACATGAGGTTTTTACAACGAAAAAATCTATAGATGCAGTTACATTCTCAGTTTTTTAATGGAATTTGTATTTCATTTATTCAGCATGCCATATTGATTATGTTAGATTATATATGATTCAATAATTATTTTATTCATAATTCTGCTATTTTTAACCCTTACTGAGCATTTGAGATCACCACTTTCATTTACTATCTTCAACAGGTGATGAAGAGAAGGCCTTGTATTGAGTTCCTGTGGATGTGTTTTTTATTTTTTATTATGTATTGTATTTTGTAACCTTTTGCAATGTAATTTGAGTTACATTAGTGTATCTAGTTTTATCAAGACTACTAAAATGATCATTCCTTTGGGATTTTAATTTCTTTTTAACTATGAAAATATCACAAGTAATTCACCAGCTCCAGCCTAGTGGAGTCGGGGTGTTACAGTTGGTATCAGAGGTAGTTTAGTAGGAAACTTGGAAACTAGAGTAAGAAATTTATAGTAGGGAAAAAATCCCTAAGGTAGTATTTGAGGATAAATGTACAAGAATATCTTGGTATTTTTTTAAGGGATAGATTATGTGGATATTTTAAGAAATACTTCCATGTATAGATATGAGCAGGCAGAGGTGACTCTGGCACAAATGTATCTTGGGGTAAAACTTGAAAATACTGCTTTGAGCTAGAATCGAACGAGAACTAGTGCATGACAACGGGCCTTACTGCACTCTTGGTTACATCACTCTTGGTGGATATTCTAAGGATAATTAATGTTTTACTTACAAGCCATTATGAAGGAGTTAATGTAAATTTTTCCTTAGAGGAACCGGGTTTATAAGATTAGTTATGAATAAAATTTCAATCTATGTTGAGTGATTTTATATTTGAGATTCATAAACTAATCTAGTGTATCCCATTCATTAGAAATGGCGTCTAATGGAAGATGGGGAATCAATACTCGTGGGAAAGGTAGGGATATACCTACTAAGAAAGTCAACACAGTCAACATTGGAGAAGATCAGATCATGACCATATTGGGACAACTTACTCAAGTTGTAATGAATAACCATTAAACACCTATGTTGGATAGTTTAATGTGACAGACGCCCCATATTTCAGTGGGAATACTAATCCATTGGTTGCTGAGAAATGGATCAAGTCCCTTGAAAAGATATTCATGGCATTAAGATGAAATGAAAATGAAATGGTAGTACTGGCAGTATATTGTCTCAAGGGCGACGCTGATCAATGGTGGTCCTTGACTTAGAATACCACAGAGGAAGAAGAGATAGAGGTTATGGAATGGAGTACTTTTAAGGAAATATTCTACGAAAAATATTTCCCTCATGAGGAACGGACCACAATGAATAGGAAATTACTTGGCTTGAAATAAAGGGAAGAAGAAAATGTTGCAGAGTATGAGGCTACCTTCACAAGGCTAGCCAGGTATGATGTGGATTACCTTTGTGGTTCAGCGGAAAATATTGACCATTTCTTTGAATGTCTTAATACAGGTCTTCTAAGGGCACTGGATTCTCAATCATTTTCATCATATGATGAAATTGTATCAAGTTCCATCAGAACAAAGAAGGAATTTTCTAGATCAAATTTTTTCAAAGGAAACCAAGATAAGAAGGGGAATTATGATAACAATGGAAAAGGAGAAGCACCAAAGAAGAGCAAGGGAACTAATAGTTTCCCATTATGTGAGAACTGTGCAAAGAATCATCCCAAGATATGCTTGAAAGGTAAGGGATTCTGCTATAACTGTGGAGAAAAGGGTCATAAATCTTATGAATTCAAGGGGAAGATGAAATTCAATGATTTTCAATTCTACAGTTTCAAAGAGATGGTACTCTATGAAAATGAGTGTCCTAAGCGCCAAGGAAACATGCCTCAAAAAAATCCAAGAGAGCAATGAAGATCCTATGCGATTATAACTGCGGAGGTTGATGTTCCTAGTGAAGTGGTGGCAGGTACTTTAATTGTTTCCTCAAAAATAGCCAACACTTTATTTGATTCTGGATCATCGAATTCATTTATATCCTCTTAGGTTGCTAAGAAAATTAGATATGTCCAATTTGATTTAAGAAAGGAGTTGTCAGTCAAAACTCCCATGGGATGTATCATTGCAACAAAGGCATGTCGACTAGCCCCCTCCAAACCCCAAATTGTGATTTTGTTGCTAGACTTAACATCATATCCATGACTTAATTTGATATAATTCTTGGTTTGGATTGGCTATCAAATTATGATGTGAGGATTTATTGCAAGAAAAAAGAAGTTACAATTTTTGGAAATGTTGTAGAATCCCTTGTCTTTAGGGCATAAACTTATCCACCTGCTTCTTATCTAGAACCACCCCCAGTAGCTCTACTGAATGTAATACATGGAGAGGAAGATAATCCAATATCTATGGGAGAGGAAAGAAATCTTCAAATTAAATATGTGCACATAGTGGAAGAGTACATTGATGTATTTCCAAAAGATTTACCTAGAAATCCTCCAGAGCGGGAAGTTGAGTTATCTATTGATTTAATTCCCAATGTAAGACCTATATCAAAGTACCCATATAGAATGGCCATTGTGGAGTTAGTGGAGCTGAAGAAACAACTATAAGAGTTGAGTGAAAAAGGATTTATTCAACCTAGTGTTTCTCCACGGGGAACCCCAATCTTGTTTGTAAAAAACAAAGATGGATCCATGAGGCTTTGCATTGATTACCAGGAAATCAATGCTATTATAATAAAGAACAAATATCCTCTACCCGGGATTGATGGTTTATTTGACCAACTTCATGGAGCTCAATAGTTTTCAAAGATTTACCCTCAATCCGGATATCATCAACTATGTGTGAGGAAGGAAGATATTCCGAAGACATCATTTCGAACAAGGTATGGGAATTACGAGTTTACAATGACGCCTTTTGGACTAACAAATGCACCCTCTGTTTTCATGGATTTAATGAAAAGAGTTTTCAAGGAATATCCTGAAATATTTTTTGTTTTATTCATCGATGGTATCCTAGTATACTCAAAAAGCAATAAAGACCATGAGGATAACTTGCGAACTATTCTGAAAACTCTGAGAAGAAATCAATCATACAGGAAGTTTAGCAAGTGCGAATTCTGGCTTCAGTCAGTCTCTTTTCTAGGCCATATTGTCTCTAAGTATGGAATTTTAGTTGATCCTACAGAGAAAACGGAAATCCAATAATGGACCACACCAACAAACATAACTGAGGTGTGTAGTTTTATTGGATTAGCAGGTTATTATCAATGTTTCATTCAGAATTTTTCTCGACTGGCTAACCTACTAACCAAGATCACACATAAAGGAGTTAAAATTGTGTGGACAAATAAATGTACAAAATTCTTCGATGAATTGAAAAGAATATTGGTCAATGCTCCAATTTTGAATCTTCCATGTGGAAGTGATGGATTTGTAATATACAGTGATGTATCAAAGAATAGACTGGGTTGCTTCCTTATGTAAAATGATAAAGTTATTTCTTACACATCAAGGCAGTTGAATACTCATTAGAAAAATTATCCAACTCATGATCTTGAGTTAGCAGCCGTAATATTTGCTCTGAAAATGTGGAGGAATTATCTCTACGGAAAGAGATGTGAGATTTATATGGACCACAAGAGTTCGAAATATATTTTCACTAAAAAAGAACTTAATATGAGGCTAAGAAGATGGCTCGAGTTACTCAAAGATTACGATTGTTCAATAAACTACCACCCAGGAAAGGTGAATAAGGTGGGAGATGCATTAAGCAGGAAAGATCATGGCCTTATGACTCAAATGAGGATTGAAAGAGATCCTATTTTTATTGATCTACTGAAGATAGATATGGGAATTGTTAAGGAAGCGAAAACATCACTCCTCTTTCAAATGATTCCTAAACCATCTTTACTAGAGAAAATAAAAATTTCTCAATCTGATGATGAGAATCTGCACAAGAAAATTAATGCAGTTATGAATGGAATACTGGATGACTTCATGTATAAAGAAGGATTTCTGAAGTTTGGGAAGAGGTTATGTGTTCCATCAGTACATAAGATAAAAAGGGAACTATTAGACGATGAACATAGCTCAAATTTCTCTATACAGCCTGGTAGAACCAAGATGTACAGAGATCTGAAGGAATATTTTTGGTGGGATAATATGAAGTGAGAAATTTCTGACTACGTGTCCAGGTTTCTAGTTTGTCAACAAGTGAAGGTGGAGAGAAAACATCCCAAAAGAGTTATGCAACCTCTACCTATTCCTATGTGGAAGTGGGATAACATTATGATGGATTTTGTCACTGGACTACTGGGGACACCTAGAAGGAATGATGCAATAAGGGTAATTGTTGATTGTCTCACTAAAACAACACATTTCCTTCCAATAAGAGAGGATTTACAACTTGAGTTCCTAGAAAGACATTATATTAATGAAGTTGTGAGACTTCATGGTGCACCTATATCAATTGTCTTTGATTGAGATCCTTGGTTTATGTCAAAATTATGGAGAAGTCTCGAGAAGGCTTTGAATACTGAGCTTCATATGAGTACCACATATCACCCCTAAACCGACGGAAAATTTTAAAGGACTATTAAAACTCTAGAAGATATGTTGAGTTCATGTTCTCTTGACTTCCAAGGTATGTGGGATCAATACTTGACTTTGGTGGAATTTTCATACAACAACAGTTTCCATTCTAGTATTCAAATGTCTCCATATGAAGCATTATATAGAAAGAGATGTCAAACTCCAACTTGTTGGGATGAAGTTGGTGAGAGGAAACTTATAGGCCTAGAACTTATTGAAGAGACCACAACAAATGTGAAGAAAATAAAATCCCATATTAAAGTAGCCCAAAGTAGGCATACGAGTTAATCAGAAAACCAGAGAAAGAACTTGGAATTTCAAGTGGGAGATAATGTATTTCTGAAAGTATCTCCATGGAAGGGCATCTTAAGGTTTGGTAAGAAAGGGAAATAGAGCCCTAGGTACATAGGACCATTTGAAATTTTGGGGAGAATCAGCGTTGTGTCTTACTGTTTAGCGATACCGCCAAATCCCTCTAGAGTTCATGATGTGTTCCACATATCACTGCTAAAGACGTATATGACAAACCCAACACATGTACTCACATATGAATAAATTGAACTGGAACCTGATTTAGCATACTTTGAAAATCCTATCAGTATTCTTGACACAAGGGAGAAGGTATTGAGAAATCGAACAACTTGTCTAGTAAAGGTTCTTTGGAGAAATCCGAATATGGAGGAAGCAACATGGGTACCAGCGGATTTCATGAAGAAGAACCACCCACATCTTTTTAGTGGGCTTTATTCATAAAATTTTGAGGAGGAAATTTCCGAAGGAGGGAATAATGTAGCACCCCAAAAATTTTATGGTATTTTTTTATTAAATATATTCTATTCATCACTGCGTTCCTTTGAAACAACACTAGGTTATTTAGGAGATAGTCAAAACCTAGCCATTTAATATAAAATTTCCACTTCTATGTTTTGAATTTCGAAAAATGGTCATCTAGAGTTGTGATCAGTAAGTCATTTGGAGTCTGATAGAACAAAATTGATTTTTAGTGAATAGTAACATACCCTTATGAATAGAAATAAGAATAGTAATATGACCCTTACGAATAGTAAATAATAATATTATTTAATTTTCTTAAGGAAATATGATAATGGGATCTTAATTAATTTTTTAATGTCACATAAAACTAACGACAATTCAAGATTGTTATTTTTCAAATTAACTATGACCTTATTTAAAAATTAAATTAATAATATTTAGAAAATTATTTTTGAAAAATGGATTTCACTTTTTAATTTTATACGTCGAAAAATGGTAGGGGTGAATTTTTGGGATTTTTCTGAAATTCTTGAATTTTTGATGAATAGTGAAATACGGTAAAATACCGTATATTCAATTTATCAGTAAAATACACTATTTTTGACATCATAAGTGATTCAAGGCCACTTAGTTAGAACTCACATTCCATTATTACTATTAGGGGTCACATTAAATAATAATATTGGTTGTCTTGATGGAAATAATAAAATAATGAAATTAAATATTCAAAATTTACCTCTCTCCTCCACTATAAAAACCGCCCACAACCACCTCTTCTATTCACTCCTAAAAGCCTTGAAGCTCCTCAATGTTCTGCCCAATAATCCTATCAAGTCTATTCCCCATGTCTTAGAGCTTCTGGTCTCACCAAAAGACCAAAACAAAATCCCTTAAGAAGGATCTCGAGGAGAAGAGATCAAGAGGTAAACAACCTCTTTCATTTTCTTTCTTTTCATTCATTTTATATTATTCTCTACAAATAACTTTGTCTTCTATTGTGATATTTCATTAAATATTACCCCTTACTATCCATATTATGTATGAATGATGTGATATTCCATTCCTCTCATCAAACTATTTTTATTAAATTTTAAGAGATGTCGTTAGGCTGCCGAATTTTCGTGAGATATTTATCAAGTTTTCTTTCATTTTAAGATTACTTTATTTTCTTATTCTTTCCTCACCTCATCATAACCAAGAGGAATGTATGATCTAGAATCTTGTATATTCTAGATTTTTTAATGTTTATGGAAAATTTCTCATCATTATTCTTCTCCTCTCCCACTTACTTAAGGAATAAAAAGATTGTCCATGATGTGTCGAATTACCGACATCGTGGACGATGTAATTTCAATTTCCATTAATTACTTTAAGTATGGTATTGAAACCATTTATATGGTTGAAAAAGGTTATAATATATGTGTTATGACACACCCATGGTTCTGGAATTCTTTTGTACTCATGGTTCTAATTTGTAAGACAAAATGAGGTTGTTATTATCATAGAACCATTAAAACGATCTAAAAAAACATCATTAATGTTTTAACTAAGGAATCATCATCATGGTATATAACCCAAAATAATTATAAGATAATTTATATCTCATTAATTTCATTAATAATTTGTATTAACAATTCTGTATGTTTAACCATGTTTCAAATGAACTCCCATTCATGGAAACAAGTAAACGAACCATGAAAACCAAGGAAGAAAATGCTTCCAAAACATGCAAATTGAACCAATTGAACCCATAGAAAGGGACATTAATGAACCTAATAAGGTTACAATAAATCAATTATATGTATATAAGGTTTTTGAGATATTAATTAGTGAATATAAATTTTATTATTCAGGTCATTAAAGCAAACTAAGAACACACTCGAGCATAAGGTATGTGGTTTCTCATCTCACATTCATTTCTGTGAGATTTCCATTGTTCGCCAATTATTCCTTATATTTGGTATATGTGTACTTAAATTTGATATATAATAACATGATTTTATTTATATTCATATTATTCAATTATTACTTGAAGGTTATTAAGTTCTGGTCATATGGTTCGACCGGTTACATTGTGGTAAGGGACTTTGTCTCAGCTGCCGTTTTCGTTGTGACTATCTTGGTATTTTGCACATAATAATCCCTACATGGTGTACATACTACCAATTTGTGATCAATTTTCATTTTAAATTATATTTATATTAAATATCCAAAATCTCATGTCATGGATATGTTTGTTGTCTAAACCGTATACCATTTTACATACGGTGTTTATTTGGAAAGTTATTTTAATTATGGAAATTTTGATGAATCCGTATACTCTACTCTATATGGATATTGAAATGGAATATTTCTCTTGTATTGAATAAATGTATAAATAATTATTTGGACATGCAGTGGTGGTTGGGGACCACTATAGCCCCTCGATGCATCAGTAGGTCTCCTGAGACAAAACAGTTTGGTGAAGAAACCCTTCGAGTTTGTTTCCAAAAATCAGAAGGGTTTATACCAACAGAACTAAACCATTTTTACGGTATTATTGTTTCATGTGCCAGATACATGAAATACAATTAATAATCATTATATTTAGTAATTATCATTTATTATTATCTATGAGGTTTTCACTATGACAAAATCTATGGATGCAGTTACATCTCAGTTTGTTAATGGCATTAGTATTTCATTTATTCAGAATGCCATATTGATTATGTCAGATTGTCTATGATTCACTCATTATTTTATTCATGTTTCCACTATTTTTAACCCTTACTGAGAATCTTATCTCACCCCTTTCATTTTTTATCTTCAACAGGTGATTAAGAGAAGGCCTTTTATTGAGTTCCGGTGGATGCAGTTTTTTAGTTTTTATTATGTATTGTATTTTGTAACCTTTTGAAATGTAATTTGAGTTACATAAATGTATCTAGTTTCTTAAAGAATAATAAACTGATCGTTCCTTCGGGATTTTCATTCCTTCTAACCATTCCAATTTCAAAAGTAATGCACCAGTTCCATCCTAGTGGAGTCGGGGTGTTGCATTTAATCTTGATAGGCAACTTTCCTTGTTTTTTAACTAAATGGAACATACTGTAATAGTCTAATTACTTGTTTAATATGGATTTTGTACTTTCCTATGTAAAATGGTTAGTTTTAAAATAAATGGAATAGGGTGGTGCGACTATGTCTTTGGTTAATTTACTAATCATGACTTATATGAATTTAATGTTTTAAAAGGTTGATATATATATAGGATGATTAAACCATGAATTTTATATATGCATTATTGATATAGATCTCTTGACATGGGATGAGATAGAATATGGGTTTTTTATTAAGAAATCATGGATAGACTCATGTGCTCGATGGGTTACGAACCAACACACTGGGGGTAATTCCTGGGATTTCCATGTAAGGGATTCTCGGGAGGGTTATTATACTTATGAGTGATATTGGTTCCCTAGGGGGGAAAACGTCAATGGAACTATTATAAATATGGCTATTCCATACCTTGGGTGATACTCAGTCCCCTACATGAGATAACATGGATGGGCTTAGAGTTACCATTCCTCGAGTAATAAATGGGATAACTTATGGGTCACCTTGGATGGGCTTGAAGTTATTGGTTTACATATGATATATCCATTGTGATACATGGGATATTCTGTAGATCAACTTGGATGGGCATGAGACCCCACCAATAGATTTAATGGATTTATTATTTATCTTATGCATTGAATTTTTTATTTTAGGTCTTATGATTATTTTTATATTTTCCTTTCCTTGTGATATTCCATATTGATATGGTTTACACTAAATGGTATGGGAGAGAACATGGGTTCTATATTAAGGACTCATGGATAGACACACATGCTCTATGGGTTGCAAATAGATGCACCAGGGACGATTTTTTGTCTTGTAAGGTGAGGGATTCCAAGGCTATTATTATACTCATAAGTGATATCGATTCCCTAGGGGAGAAACCATGGGCATACCCATTGGCAAGATAGATATTCCATGACGTGGGTGAAACTCAGTCCCCTACATGAGATACCTATGATTGACATAGAGTTACCATGCCTTGAGTGATACTTAGGACACCATATGGGTCACCTTTGATGGGCTTGGTGGTATTGGATTTCATTGGATATTCCCATTGTGATACTTTGGATCCTTTTTAGATCTCTATAGACATGAATGGGACACCACCACTAGATTTCATGGATTGGTTGTGTCACACCCCGACCAAGGAACATTTTTTATTTTATTAATTATTTATCCTTAAATAAACTTTTAAAGAGGTCCAGTGTGAGTCCCGGGTGAAATTGTTTTAGTTGTTGTTAAAACATGCACCTTTTGGCGTCGACGTCATCGGGCACACGTGCGGAGCATGAAGTCGGAGCTGCACGACCTTGCCCTAACTTTTGAGAATCCCGTTGCCTTCGGAGTTTTTAAATAAAGAGTGTATATTTAAAAAGTGTGTTTATTGGCGTGTTGTTTAAATTTTATTTTGTTAAGAATTTTATTTTTATTGAAATAATGTGACTGCCTTTATTATGTTAATTTTTATCTTCATGTTATCATTGTTATTATTCTTATTATCTTTATTATCATTATTGTCATTATTTACATAATCAATTATTAATTTTATTCTTATATATATATATATATATATATATATTATCCCTTTTTAGTAGGGTTTGCGGCAACCCATTTCCATCATTCCCTTTCATGTAGCCCTGTGCGCCGCCACCCCTTGTTCCCCTTCTCTCCCTTGCGCAGCGACGTAGCGCCCCCTGGAAACCTCAGCTTCCTCCCTCCCTCTCTCTTCTTCTCGATTTGTAGCGCCGCCCCAGCCACTCTTACCTGCTCCAGCTCCCCCACGCGGCACACCTCTCCCATTTTCCCCCTTCTCCGCACTTCGCCCTTCCCCACATGGCGAACCATCGTCGAATCCTCCACCAGCACTCCGTCGTCTTCCCTCTGTTTGCAGCAGCGACCCAGCAACCAACTTCCTCCTCCTCCCCTGGCCACAACAACCAAACGCCTGCCACTTCTTCCTCCCTTATTCCACCCCTCCTTTCTTGTAGCGTACGACCGATGCAACCATCCGACGCAGGACCTTCCCCGCTTGGCCTCTTTCCTTTGCATGCGGCCCGAGCTTGCGCCAGCCCTGACGCTATCTCCCAGATTCCCCACTCTTCGCCGCCTTGTAGCTTACCGAGCCCCGTTGCTTCCCCTGTCCCCTCGGTACAACACCATTTCCCCCCCATCCAGATCTCTAGCAGCCCTTCCTCCCCCCTGGTGCGGCGAACGCCCCTCGGCCGGATCCTCCCAGCAGTCGCGCAACCCAGCCCAGGCTCCTCTTGGTTCGCTGCTGCTCCACGGCCAGCCGTATACCCCCTCTAAGGTTTCTTTTCTTTTATTTTATTTTATTTTATTTTTAACTTGATTATTATTAGCATTATTATTATTATAAATACTATTATTATTATTATTATTATTAATGTAAATATTATTAATATTAATATTAATAATATTATTATTATTAATGATGATAATAATAATAATAATAATAATAATAATAATATTATTTTTTTTGTTATTATTATTATTATTATTATTATTATTATTAATATTATTATTATTATTTTATTCTTATTATTATTATAATAATAATAATAATTATTATTGATATTATTATCATTATTAATCTTGTTATTATTATTATTATTATTATTATTATTTTTATCATTATTTTTATTGTTATTATTATTATAGTTATAATTATTACAATTATTACCATTTTTATTACTCTTGCTTTCTATTTTTCTTTGTTAGGGGTTTTTATCAAATTATATTTGTTTTTGGTAGGTTTAGGATTTTTAGGACCCGCGCAGGGCGTTTTCGGGTGAGCGCCGTCGTCGCGCCTTGTTTTCGAGGTTCCGTCATCGCCGCGCTTTAGTTTCAAGGTGAGTGTTTCTTCCCGACGCTTGGTTTCGCATGCTCTGGGGAGTTTTTGGATGTGTCTGAGTCCTCGATATTGATTATGCAGAGTGGTAGACTTTATCACGTGGTTTCGGACACACGTTGTGTCATCGCGCCTTGGTTCCGAGGTTGTTTTGTCGTCGCACTTGATCTTGAGGTAGGTTCCCTTTGCACTACTTTTAAAATTTAAGTTACATTCATTCCTGCTATTTGCGCACACTAACTATTCAAAATACATATTATATTAATTCAAAATAATCTGAAAAAATATACGATAATTAATTTTTAATATAAGATAGTTAATCTTTAAATGATTATTTAGTGTAAAAAGAGCCGTTTATTTTATACAGGATGCTTGAAATATTTTTTTGATTGGCGGACACCCAATAATGAAAGAATGCCGATTTGGATTTTAGACATAATTCACGGAATATAAAATAGAGTTCTGGTTTAATGAGAAATGATTTCTTTTGAAGAGAGAACAAGTACATTGGTTCTTTTGAGAAATGGACCAGTTGGCTCTTAAAGTTTATTTGAAAAAAATAAATAAATAAATAAAATGTTTTGGTTTGGTTTTATAAAAATGTTGGCAGCCTGCGAAGTATTGTTTTGGGGGTTCTTTAAATGGTTTTAAACTGGGTTTGGTCTTGTAAATAAGATTCATTTTTTAGAGTAGTGATTGTAAAATGTATTTAATGCCCGTTTGGGACTTTATGGAAAGAGATGGAAATGTTTTGATAAAAACCCTCTTAGGATGACTCTCATGCCTTGGTCCCAATTGATTGTTTGGGAGGCCGTGCTTAGTATCTCCCAGGTACGTGAGCAGTTTAAAGGCATGAGGTTTTTCCACAGAGTGGCTTGGGGTGATGCTTGTTGTGCTTTATATATATATGTATATGATTGGATGCTCAGTTGGCATCAGTTGGCTCACCCCTTTTTCAAACACTTGAGACATGGGAATCTGGCATATTGAGAGAATATTCTAAGAATGATTGCTGCACTGGTAGGTTATGGTAATGACCAGTGGCCCATAGTAGGTGGATATATTGGGTTTATTACTATGGTATTTGCCCTCGACCTGCCTGAGAGAGCATGGTTGAGTGTATTGTGTGTTTTGATTTCATTGTGACATGTCGATAAGGATGATTTATCATGTATTGGTGTCTTCTGGTTTATTCTCGATCTCCTAGGTTCATCCATGTCTATTCAGCTTTTGTTTCTTGCAGTAGTTATTATGATGCTCACATGTATACCTACATTGCCCTTGCTGTGTGTTTTACTTTGTGCATTCTGGTGTATTGTTTTCCTTGGAAAGTGATAAATTGCTTTTGATTAGGTTTCAAAAAAGGTTTTCAAATGAAAGTGTTTAATCCCCTTTGTACAACTTTGAAAATTTAAACATCACTTTCCCCTTTCCTGAAATGTCATTGACACTAATGAAATAAACCCAAATTTGGAAATGGTAAAAGGGAAATGGTTTGTACTTTGTTTTTAAGTAGAATACTTAGAAAAACATATTTTATAAATTGTAGTTCAAACTTGAAATGATGTTTCTTTTATTTTAAAGGTAGTGCATTGGGAATAGATATCGGGCTAGTCTACTGATTTTTAATACTCACGCCTATCGTCCTTTTCTGTTTTTAGTGTTTGTGAAGGCTATAGCTTGAGTGCGCTCGCCTAGGGAGACGCTTGATCGTTGAGTCGGAGAGCGACCCGCGAGGTCGCACAGAGTTTGTTTGGACGTCGTGTTTGGTCAGTTTTATTTTTATTCTATTCCTGTTTAGTCACTTTGTTTTGTTTACCTTTTCTGCGCTGCTCTGTATTATCTTTGCAATCTTATTTATTTATATTGGGCGAAATCGTTCCCATAGCCTCTGATGACGCCCTGGCACTTGTCGCTAGCCCGGGAGGATCGGGAACGCCTCTCAGGCCATGTTGCGGACCGACTCGGGTGACCGGTTTAGGGTTGACCCAGGTTGGTTCGTGACAAAATGGTATCAGGGGAGGTCATCTCTTAGAGGACCTCGCTTTTCAGAGTGCCCTTTGTTATTTGGGATGTCAAGGTAGATGGAGTAGGATTGTCGGGACTCGTGGGGTGGGTGCGGGAAGAGCGTCGCGAACTCTTGCCCGTACCGATCCTCAGGTTTCCATGGGATGTCCAGTTTAATTTGTTTATTTGGGTTTTTATGGAATAGTTTTGTGATTGGGATACGACAAAGGGAGTTTGGGCCACTAGTCCTCCTAACCCGCACAGTATGGCAAGCCATGCAGAGCTAGGGGCATGGTCGATGAAGGCTCTCTGTGTCAGTGACGTGTTTGGCATATGGCCGCCAACCATATGGTCAAGTCACCCACTAACACTAGTCCCCTGTCTGAGTTGTTTTGGGTTCCCCTTTATTTCTGAATGTGGTTTGAATCATAAAAGTTTGTTTTGGAAAAAAAGGGGTTGTTTGAAATGACATGTTTAATTTGTAGATTGTTTTAAAAGAAGTGGTTTGAATGAATTGTTTTTGGAAAATGAAGTTGCTTCATTTTGGCCTTGGTGTTCCGATGAGTTCTCACATGCATTGTGGTATGTTGGAAATGTGGATGGATTTCTAGTAAGGTGGATGGATGCCTGAGGTGGCACGAATACATGAATGTGAGTGAGACTCTAAAGAATACCAATGGAGAGGGTTTAACCCACCAAGCTTGTTTTAAATTAAAGATTTTTTCAAAAGAAATTCTTTGATTTTATGATGGCTTGTTTTATTTTTTTTAGAGACCTTCATATATGTGGTGTTGGTTTTTGAGGATTTCTATTTATTGAGTTGGCCTTGATTGGGTTTTTGACTCTTCCTTGTCCAGCGGTTATCCCTTTGAAGCTTCTATGGGTGATCGTAGTGCAGTTGATCAACCTAAGTATTTTATGCTTGAGTTTCGGAAGCTAGATCCACCTTTCTTCTATGGTCAAGCAGACCATTCTGTGGCAGAGGAGTGGATGCAGAAGATTGAAAGGGACTTTAGCCTCATTGAGTTTCTCGAGTCGTTGAAGGTCGAGTTCGCGACCTTCATGCTTGAAGGTTCACCGTTGATGTGGTGGAAGTCAGTGTCTCGAAACAAGCCCCGTCAAGAGATTACTTTGGAGTTATTCAAGTCTTTGTTCATTCGCCAATATTTCTCTGAGGAAGAAAGGGTGAGAAAGGGGATGGAAATGTGTTATCTGCAGCAGGGCGACAGATCCGTGTTAGAATATTTCCATCGCTTTGTGGAGCTAGTCGCTTATGATTTAGAGTATTCCATGAATGACCCCATGAAGGCTCGACGCTTCGAGGCGGGTCTCTGACCTGATCTGAAGTCGAAGGTGTCAGAGTTCAACCTAACTTTTTTTGTTGATGTGGCAAGACAAGCTTTTCATGTTGAAGCCACGATGGAAGGAGTGCTCGAAGTATTTCTCCCTCCTTCGATCCCTATGAGCAATGGTGACGATTCTGGAAGGGAGATGAGTAAGAAAATGAAAGTGGATGGAGCAGGTCGTGGAATCAAGAGGCCTCAAGATCTTTCATCAACCTCTTTGGAGGGAGAGATTATTGTGTGTTATCAGGGTGGCAAGAGGGGTCACAAGAAGTTTTCGTGCCCAAGCGCTTCGAAGCCCTGCCAGGCATGTGGACGCCTGGGTCACTTGTGACGATTTTGTCAGGGCGTTGCAAGGAAGCGTCACAGAGGAAGTTCTCAGAAGTAATGTGTTGTTGGGTCTTTGATTCAATGTTTATGGTATAATTTTCCTTTCAGTTTAAGGGATCTTTTATCGTTGTAGTTGTACTGATGGTGTTTTGGGTTTGAAATGTATGGGAATGTCATGGGTCTTTTGACAAACTCCGGCTTTCAATGCTGGTATGTTTTTAAATTTTAAAATCTTGTCCTTTCTTTTGTCAAATCAAAGAGATGTATGTTTCTAATTGGGAATATCAGAACCTGACTACGAGGCAGGAGACACTTCATCCAACAGAGCTCCAACCAAAAGGTCTTGGAGTGAAGCCAGTGTGTAGTCAGGAACCCCCGGGGAATTTTAAGGAGTCTGGTTAAGGTTGCACCTCTATCATTGGGGTGAGGCAGTTTTAGTGTGTCTGTTGTAGTTTCATCGTCATTATAAACATTCCTCTTATCGCAGGAAGAGCGATGGACTTATCCCTCACACAATGTCGATAATTGTGTATTTTTGTTTTGATGTGAGATATCAATTGGTGGTCATACACAGACAACCCATGTGAATCAGTTGCGACTTTGGGTTGTGTTTATCACGAAGTGATGGGTCATGAGTAGTCGTACGTCGTCATTTCAGTGAACTTATCCTTTGGCCCACCCTCCCCGCCCATGGGGTTAGGGTTTACAGTTCGTATGGAGTTTTGATTCATTTCTTATCCCTTTCGGACGGGAGTGAATGTTTTAAATGTCCTCATTGTGCTCTTTATAGCTCGGGTAAGGCCTCGATCTGGCCTATGTTGGATTTTTGGTTGGTCGCTAAGAGGTCAGTCCTTTTATGGTGGGGAGACCCACCATGAGTCTCATTGGGTTTCTCTTAAATTGTAATCGAATTCTGGTGGAGTTCTTATGGTGGGGAGCCCGTTCAGGCGTCCCTTTGTTGGTGATTTATTTCAGGAAATGAGGTTTAGTCCCGTTGGTAGTTGGTGTGATGTCCTTGAGATAAGAGGTTGGATGGTGTTGTGTGGAACCCTTAGGTGTTGATCGATCAACTGGATAGTGTCGTGGCTTTCCAGGGGCGGAAAGCGTTATGGTGGGGAGAATTGTCACACCCCGAACAAGGCACGTGTTTTATTTTATTATTTATTTATCCTTAAATAAACTTATTTTGAGGTCCAGTGTGAGTCCCGGGTGAATTTTTTTTAGTTTTTGTTAAAACATGCACCTTTTGGCGTCGATGTCATTGGGCGCACGGGCGGAGCGTGAAGTTGGAGCTGCACGACCTCGCCCTAACTTTTGCGAATCTCGTTGTCTTCGAAGTTTTAAAATAAAGAGTGTATATTTAAAACGTGCGTTTATTGTCATGTCGTTTAAATTTTATTGTGTTAAGAATTTTATTTTTATTGAAATAATGTGACTGCCTTTATTATGTTAATTTTTATCTTCATGTTATCATTCTTATTATTATTATTGTCTTTATTATCATTATTTTCATTATTTACTTATTCAATTATTTATTTTATTGTTATATATATATATATTATCCCTTTTTAGTAGGGTTTGCGGCAGCCCATTTCCATCCTTCCCTTTCCCGTAGCCCTGTGCGCCGCCACCCCTTGTTCCCCATCTCTCCCTTGCACAACGACGTAGCGCCCCCTGGAAACCTCAACTCCCTCCCTCCCTCTCTATTCTGCTCAATTTGTAGCGCCGCCCCAGCCGCTCTTACCTGCTCTAGCTCCCCCACGCGGTGCACGTCTCCCATTTTCCCCCTTCTCCGCACTTCGCCCTTACCCACTTGGCGAACCGTCGTCAAATCCTCCACCAACACTTCGTCATCTTCCCTCTGTTCGTAGCAGTGACCCAGCACCAAACTTCCTCCTCCTCCCCTAGCCGCAATGACCAAACGCCTGCCACTTCTTCCTCCCTTGCTGCGCCCCTCCTTTCTTGCAGCGTACGGCCGACATAACCATCTGACGCAAGACCTTCCCCGCTTGGCCTCTTTCCCTTTCATGCGGCCCGAGCTCGCGCCAGCCCTGACGTTGTCTCCCAGATGCCCCGCTCTCCGCCTCCTTGTAGCTTCCCGAGCCCCGTTGCTTCACCTGTCCACTCGGTACAACACCATTTTCCCCCTTTTCCAGATCTCTAGTAGCCCTTCCTCCCTCCTGGTGCGGCAAATGCCCCTCGGCCGAATCCTCCCAACAGTCGCGCGACCCAGCCCATGCTCCTCTTGGTTCGCCGCTGCTCCACGGCCAGCCGTATACCCCCTAATGTTTCTTTTCTTTTATTTTATTTTATTTTATTTTTACCTTGATTATCATTAGCATTATTATTATTATAAATACTATTATTATTATTATTATTAATGTTAATAATAATAATAATAATAATATTATTATTATTATTAATGATGATATTATTAATATTAATATTGTTATTATTATTATTATTATTATTATTTTGTTGTTATTATTATTATTATTATTAATAATATTATTATTTTATTCTTATTATTATTATTATAATAATAATAATTAGTATTATTGATATTATTATCATTATTAATCTTGTTATTATTATTATTATTATTATTTTTATCACTATTTTTATTGTTATTATTATTATTATAGTTATAATTATTAATATTATTACCATTTTTATTACTATTGATTTCGCCTTTTCTTTGTTAGGGGTTTTTATCAAATTATATTTGTTTTTGGTAGGTTTAGGATTTTTATAACCCATGTAGGGCGTTTTCGGGTGAGCGCCATCGTCGCGCCTTGTTTTCGAGGTTCCGTTGTCGCCACGCTTTAGTTTCAAGGTGAGTGTTTCTTCCCAACGCTTGGTTTCGCATGCTCTGGTGAGTTTTTGGATGTGTCCGAGTCCTCGATATTGATTATGCAGAGTGGTAGAATTTATCACGTGGTTTTGGACACACGTTGTGTCATCGCGCCTTGGTTCCGAGGTTGTTTTGTCGTCGTGCTTGATCTTTAGGTAGGTTTCCTTTGCACCGTTTTAAAATTTAAGTTACATTATTTCTTACTATTTGTGCACACTAACTATTCAAAATAAATATTTTATTAATTCTAAATCATGTGAGACAATATATGATAATTAATTTTTAATATAAGATAGTTAATCTTTAAATGATTATTTAGTGTAAAAAGAGCCGTTTATTTTATACAGGATGCTTGAAATATTTTTTTTGATGGGCGGACACCCAATAATGAAAGAATGCCCATTTGGATTTTAAACATAATTCACAGAATATAAAATAGAGTTCTGGTTTAATGAGAAATGATTTCTTTTGAAGTGAGAACAAGTACATTGGTTCTTTTGAGAAATGGACTGGTTGGCTCTTAAAGTTTATTTGAAAATAAATAAATAAATAAAATTGTTTGGTTTGGTTTTATAAAAATGTTGGCAGCCTGCGAAGTATTGTTTTGGGGGTTCTTTAAATGGTTTTAAACTGGGTTTTGTCTTGTAAAGAAGATACATTTTTTTAGAGTAGTGATTGTAAAATTTATTTAATGCCCGTTTGGCACTTTATGGAAAGAGATGGAAATGTTTTGATAAAAACCCTCTTAGGACGACTCTCATGCCTTGGTCCCAATTGATTGTTTGGGAGGCCGCACTTAGTAGCTCCCAGGTACGTGAGCAGTTTAAAGGCATGAGGTTGTTCCACAGAGTGGCTCGAGGTGATGCTTGTTGTGCTTTATATATATATGTATATGATTGGATGCTCGGTTGGCATCAGTTGGCTCACCCCCTTTTCAAACACTTGAGACATGGGAATCTGGCATATTGAGAGAATATTCTATGAATGATTGCTGCACTGGTAGGTTATGGTACTGACCAGTTTCCCATAGTAGGTGGATATATTGGGTTTATTACTATGGGATTTTCCCTCGACCTACCTGGGAGAGGATGGTTGAGAGTATTGTGCATTTTGATTTCATCGTGACATGTCGATAAGGATGATTTTTCATGTATTTGTGTCTTCTGGTTTATTCTCGATATCTTAGGTTCCTCCAGGCCTATTCATCTTTTGTTTCTTGCAGTAGTTATTATGATTCTCACATGTATACCAACATTTCCCTTTCTGTGTGTTTTACTTTGTGCATTCTGGTGTATTTTTTTTCCTTGGAAAGTGATAAATTTCTTTTGATTAGGTTTAAAAAAAAGGTTTTCAAATGAAAGTGTTTAATCCCCTTTGTACAACATTGAAAATTTAAACATCACTTTCCCTTTTCCTGAAATGTCATTGACACTAATGAAATAAACCCAAAATTGGAAATGGTAAAAGGGAAATGGTTCGTACTTTGTTTTTAAGTAGAATACTTAGAAAAACATATTTTATAAATTGTAGTTCAAACTTGAAATGATGTTTCTTTTATTTTAAAGGTAGTGCATTGGGAATAGATATCGGGCTAGCCTACTGAGTTTTAATACTCACGCCTGTAGTTCTTTTCTGTTTTTAGTGTTTGTGAAGGCTATAGCTTGAGTTCACTCTCCTAGGGCGACGCTTGATCATTGAGTTGGAGAGCGACCCACGAGGTCGCACAGAGTTTGTTTGGACGTTGTGTTAGGTCAGTTTTATTTTTCTTCTATTCATGTTTAGTCACTTTGTTTGGTTTACCTTTTCTGTGCTCCTCTGTATTATCTATGCAGTCTTATTTATTTATATTGGGCGAAATAGTTCCCATAGCCTCTGTTGATGCCCTGGCGCTTGTCGCCAGCCCGGGAGGATCGAGAACGCCTCTCGGGCCATGTCGCGGACCGACTCGGGTGACTGGTTCAGGGTCGACCCAGGTTGGTTCGTGACAGGTCGTATTTTATTGATTGAATGCTTTGCTTAATTTCTTATGCCATAGTTGTTACTTCTCATTTACATAAGAGAATGTACGGATGATGCTTCTCCCTTGATTAATATAATACTTATTTGATGACATGTGAATAGACCCCAAGATGAAGCACAATCTTGGGTATGACTTCTAGGTTTTCCTTTTTTAGCTTTGGGATTTTTATATATAGTATGACTTGAACATGTACTCTTTTAGACACCCATAAGAAGCCCAAGTAGGTGGTATGTGATGGGTGTTCATTTAGGAACTTGGACCAGTTTTCTATTATTAATTTATTATCACTATGAATTTATTATATATAGAACACTTCTTAAATTTTATTTCATGGATTGAATTCGTCTTGACCCCATGAGTGTCAAATTACTGAGATTTGTATCTCACACCTTGCTCAAGAACCATTTGGAACCCTAGTATATCTTCTTACTCACAGTTCTTGGGATTTATTTATTGTACTATTCTGTGCACATAAGAGCTAGGGAGCACATGACTTGGATCATGCTCAGGATGCTTGAGGATTTGACCATTGAGGTTTTCTTTTATTTTGTTATATTATACGGCTTTTACCTTATAGTAACACCTATAATTAAATTAATTATTATATGGAATTGGAATTTTCCATTTTACTTTTATTCAGTTATTAAATTTATTCTTCCACTACTGTTCTATTTTATTCTTGTTTCCATTACTATTCATTTATTACCTATGCTTCCTCTATTTAAAACTGATTTACACTAGTTATAATACTGTATATACTCTGATATATGAGGAAATAGTCTCTCCACAGATACACCCTATGCCCTCACTGCTAGTCAACAACCTCAATCATTTGGGGAGATATTGTAGAGGTCATTTGTTGTCTAGTCTGGCTATCAGTTTAGTGGTCAGTCAGGCGGGGATGTTACATGATCCATTCGGATGTTTGGAATGAATTTATTATATCCATGGTATAAGTAAGGTACATTGTATCAATAATTTATTATTATTCTAGGATATGTTGGGTGTACCCAATAAAGTGGAAATCAGATGTTTTTAAAGTCTTCAAAACATTCAATGTGTAGAAGGAACATAAATACGGAAGGAAGATCAAGTGTGTACGGACTGAAAACTGTGGAGAATATACAAGTGAGGAGTTAGATTATTTTTCTTAACATGAAGGAATCAAGAGATAGTTCATAGTGGAATAAAATCCTCAACAAAATGGAGTGGCAGAGTAGATGAATAAAACCCTGTTGTATAAACTAGGGCGATGTTGAAGACTGCAGGAACTTCAAATTTTATTGGGTAGAAGTAGTGATTATCTTCTATTATTTGATCAATAGATCTACTTCAATGGAAATTAATCTAAGGAAACCAATGGATATTTGGACTGGTAAACTTGCTAACCATTCTTGGTTATATACTTTTTGAAGTCCTATATATGCAATTTTTGATGAATAGGAAATATCAAAGATAAATTCAAGATCCAAGAAATGTATATTTTTGGGGTATGATGATGGGGTGAAGGGGTATCATTTGTGGGAACCCACTAGATTCAAACTTATAATCTGCATGAATGTCATTTTTTCAAAAGAAAAGATGAAAATGAAAATTCATCTAGACATAAATAAAGAGAATAACACAACTAAAATAGTTGAGGTAGAGGAAAATCCAATGAGAACTAGTTTCCTCAAAGAAATTACTAGAGCATGAAGATCAAGTACCTTTTGTGTTTGGACCACAATGGTCAACTCAAGGGAAAAGAACACCAATATGGCATTCATATAATGTGATTGGAAAAAATATTGTGTACTTATTATTGAATGAGTATTAAGAGACATCTTCTTTTTAGGAGGAATCCCAGAGTCCAGATGTATCCTCATGGATGGCAGTGATGTAGGAGAAACTTGAAATCCCACACAAGAACAAGATTTGGGATCTTATTGTATTACCTCATGGAAGGAAGGTTATCAGAAAAAAATGGGTCTTTAAGGTGATCTTGATGAAGAGTTTTATATGCTCCAATTAGAAGTTTTTTCATAAGAAAGCAATGGTAACTTGGTTTACATGTTGAAAAAATCTATGTACAGTCTGAAACAAGAATCGAGGTGTTGGTAAAAGTGACTTTATTTCTATATCATGATCCATGGATACATTATACTTCATTCAAATCCTCATGAAGATTTTATGGGTTTAGATGGTAATGATTTCATCATTATTCTATTGTATGTGAATGGCATGTTGGTTGTTGGGCCCAACAAAGATCTTATCCTGGAGACAAAGACACAGCTGGCTTGGGAAATGAATATGAAGGAAGTGGGACAAAAACAATATTCTGGGGGTGTAGATATACTAAGACAAAAACAATGGGAATATTTTTATATCAAAGCAGATTTAGTTATAGAGAGTCTGAAATGCTTCAACATAGATGACTATAATCCAATATCGACTCTACTTCAAATTAATTTCAATTTATCCTCTACAATGAGTCCTAGTAGTGAATATGAGAGGATAGAGATGTCTTAAGGGCTTTAGGTTTCAGTAGTGGGTAGTCTGATGTTCACTATGGTTTGTACAAGACTAGAAATTTCCCATGCAGTGGGAGCAGTTAGTTAGTAAATGGAGAATCCAAGATAGGATTATTGGATCACAATTAAGAAGAACTTGAGATACATCAATAAGACCTCAAATACTAAATTATGTTATGGAGGATCAGATTTCACTATAAGAGGGTATGTTGATTTTTATTTTATAGGTGATTCTATCTAGAGGAAATACACTGCTAGTTTTGTGTTTACTCTTGCAGGAGGAGCTGTGAGTTGGATTTCAAAGTTACAATAAGTTGTGGATTTATCCATGACATATGTGGAGTACATAAATACTACGTAGTATTAGAAGGAGATTTTTTGGGTGAGAATGTTTTTGGAGGAGTTCGGGCAAAGACAAGAGAAGATTCAATTGTTTTTGACACTCAGAGCACTTTGAACATTATAAGGAATCCTTATAATAGGGAGGGAGTGTGTACACACTTCTACCCATAGTTATTCTTCTATTTCCCTTGGGTTTTACCTCTTTAATTTTTTGTAGTTTTAAACATTACGTCTAGTGTTCATTTATTTCCTCTTTTTTCCCTTTATTCTATCTCGTGATAATCGCTGCACTCATGGTGTAATCATTTATGGTCCCAACACTTTCCAAGATCATTACTATAGTAAGAGAATATAATTATCTTCAAATCTATTATTGTGAAAACTTGATACATGGCTTCATGGTCTTGAGGCGTCTTTGTATCTCCTGAAAGAATAGGTCCCCCACTGTGATGTTTAATGTTTCTTCACAAAATCCATTTTCAGGATGGGTCTAAATTAAAAGCGACAATTTAAAAAAATTCTATGTTTAGACTCCTCCTAAATTATTATTTTTCAATTAAAAATATTAGGAATTCTGGCTTTGGTCCCAATCTATTTTCATACATTCTCTTAAAAAGAAAAGGATTAATTTTTTTTTTGTTAAATTATTTGATTACAATTTTTTTTTCATATTTCTTATATTTTTTATATTTTATATTTTATATTTTAATTATATTTTATCTTTTTTCTGTATTATTTATTTATTTGAAATAATTTTTTTATAATTTTTTAAAATTTGTTTTACTGTAAAATATATTTTTTTGATATTTGTTAGTAAAATTATTTTTCTTGATTATTTTTCACGAAAATAAATCCTTATATCCCAACAATCATACTTACACACAATAATTTTTAAAAACATGTTATAGGATGCCCAGTTTGATCCCAAAGGGATACATCATATAAATCCATGGGCCAATCATAATGTATAACTATGTCTATTGACACAACATCCTTATTGGAAACTATTAGGATCAAAAATAATTGTCTCCTTGTTACAATTATATTTATGATATATAAAATAAACTGAAAAAATGTGGAAATTAAATGAACACCAGATGTAACGTGGAAAATCCCCAGAAAGGAAATGGGTAAAAAATAGAGGAAAAATAATGATATCACTATGATAAAATTTTAGGTATAGACTCTCTCTTATTTAAAGGGATAAAATACTCATAATATTATCTCTCAGATATATGTGTAACACCCCAAGATTTCATAGTATGTTATCTCTTCAAAGTAATTCAATAACTTGCGCTACACAAATGAGCGAGTTTGAGCGCACCACAACTTGCCAAAATAGATGTTAAAAAAGAGTTTATGAATAGTATTAACTACATTTTAAATCTTATACACTCTATAAAAATTTAACATCCATATTATGTGTTTATTATACATAATATAAGAAAAATTCAAATTTTAAGATAAAATATGTATTTTTTAGAAAATGTAGTTTTATTAATTTTAATGGAGAACCCTTTTAAAAAAAACTATTTGACACATTTATATATTAAATTTAGTGAAATTAAATTCATATTTATATGAGGGACATAAAAATTTAGTTTAGATAAATTTTTGGCACTATTCTGATAAATTTCATATTTTGATGAATAGTGAAAACATGCTAAATTTTAATTAAAAACAACTTTTTTAATCGAAATAATTTATAGTGTTAAATTATAAATTTCGATGGGTTTTAAGTATAATTATATTATATTTTTATCATTAAATATAATTTAGATCATTTTATGTAATTTCATATTTAAATTTGACATAAACAAGGGTCAATCTTTTGATAGTTATATTTTATAGAAACATGTTTTTTGTTCAGACAATGGGAATTAGTTTTAAATTAATTTCTGAAAATTTTGTGTTTTGAATTGGGAAAAATTTATTCCATATTTGGAATCAAAAGTTACAAGTTGTGTAAATAGGGATCTTTTATTTTTAGACATTATGAATAATTACTTCGGCACATATTTTATTTACTATGGTTAAAGGGTAAATCCGGTAAATATGGGTAAGGAAATAATATTAAAATAATATTAAATTATCCTAAAATGTGTCCTATTAGTATTGGGTGATACAATTAAGACCAAGGAAATCCTTGGGTATATTGTGGGACAACTTAGAGCCACATGAGAGTGATAATGACACTTTATATTAATTAATTTAAAGTAAAGACAAAAATGACATAAACACATATCTTTTAGTAAAACAATTTTTACAAGGTGATATATAAGTTTTCTTTTCGACTATAAATTGTAATTAGAAATATAAAAATATTTAAAACCTCAGGATATTTTTTTTATTATTTTTATACCTTAAATAAATATATTTATTTATGATACAACAATGATGAAATATTTTCCTTATTAATGAACCAATTAAAGAAATGATATTATAAATACTAAAAGAAATATAATTTGAAAGTTTTTATGCAATAAAAAATTTTTATAGGTTACTATGACATGTAATAGTTGATTAAATGTATTTAGTTTTAAGTAATAATGTTTTTAGGACATTAAAAAAAATCAATTATTAAATAATGTCAAAATTGACATAAATGAGTTTTTAAAATAAATAAAATATTATTGATTGATATAATAATCCTAGAATTATACGGTTCATCCAAAAGACTTATATAATTATTGTTGTATCATTAAGTAACCACTATGGGTTCTCATTGAAGTTTATTGTAATTTAATTAACCATATAATATATAAATTCATAGAGACATGGTAAATGTCAAACTATTTAACTAAGAGTAAAATTAAAAGGATAAGGTTAATATAGTACCCTAAACCTGTCTAAAACCTATTTGTTGAAATATTTGTGAACTATAACCAACTTATATTTTAAATAATTTATTTTGGAGACAATATAAATTGAAAATTATTTTATTATAAAATAATATTTCAATGTTTTACTAAAGTGACCCTCACCTCTCTTATAAAATGGAACTTCCCCTTCTCTCAAATTCACACCTTAAAATCCATTTTTATTGGACAAAACCTACCCCAATATCCTCAAAATTATCCTAACTTCATCCTAGAGTCCTTCTTATAGTCATAAATCCAACCTACAGAGCTCTTTTGATCAAATCAAAAGGAAGAACCCAAAGAAGAGGTAAATATTTCATCACCTCTTCCAAGTTCTTTCCTTCTTCCACTTCCTACTTATTTATTTTTTCCATTATAAAATTATAAATCCAGTATCTTATATATACTGTGATTTTATTATAAAAATGGTACAACCATATTAATTATTCTATCCATCCTATAAATTACGAAGTCACCATACGTGCATATGTACGGATTACAGTCTCCACGTTGTGGTGTAGTTTGTTATTCAAATACTTAATCATTTGGATGAGTATAATAATGAGTATAAATGATGAAAATAATAAATATAACATGATAATTATTCTTTTTGTATGATATATCTTCAAATTATATATTATTTTAATATAAAAATATTGATATTGTCGCTCGTGCATACATACAGATTACCGTCTCCACGAACGCGATGAGATCCATTCCACATCATATACATTCAAGACTAATTATCATTTGATGATTAAAAATAATTTTTAAAAACTTAATATCGTTCTAAACATGAATAAGATAAATCCTATCCATAAAAAACATTACTTATGTTACAAAGCATATAAAGGAAAACAAATCAATTAACACCCAAAATGATGATACTACTAAAATATCATTAACAAAGAAAAATTATAAGATAATATATGATATCATATTAATGTATATGGTTATTTTATAATTTAATAATAATTATTTCACCATTATACATGAGGTTAACCTACCCTCAACCAAGGAATAGTACAAGGTAAGTTTTAATTTTACAATCTCTTTATCATCTGAGGCAGTTTTTACGTAAGTATCTGCTGGGAACTCTTTATCATCCACATCCATGTTTCTTAAAATGTATTTAAAAACATTTTTACTATTTATTAGAATATGTGTTAACGTCATTTATACCATTATTAGACTTTATGTTGTGTAAGGAATCTTTCCGTCATTTTCCAAACAAGGTACTTTACGATCCTTTTTGACAAAATTAAGGTAAGAATGTTTTCAACCTATACAGAGGCTATGGTTATTCTCCACTGTTATAACATCTTCGAAGATTCCCTTAAAAGCATATAATAATACTTTCAAAATAAATGTTTTATTTTATAATTACATGACTTTTAAATGATTTCAAGATAGAAAGATATATTTCTATTAAATAATTTTCCTTTCATATATGTCAACATCCTTTGATGGATTTTAAACTAGTTTGAAGTTGATCTATTATGATACAACTCTTCCATACTGTATTATGTTTGACTGTGGATGTGTTATTTTTTATACCATTAATGGTTTATGGTAAATGTATTGACATTTAGTATGCTAGTTTTCATATGAATGTTTATGTTATATTTCAACCCTTCCATAAGAGAAATGAATTGGACTTAGTTAGTGATAGGTGGGGCCTGCTATATCTCCTAGATGCATCAGTAGGTCTCATGAAACAACTAGATGTGTAATTGGATGAGGAATTTCCCAATTTGATATATGGTTTTGGCCGAGGCATAAATCATTTTTTAGACGTCTTGGCCGAGGCCCTAAAATGTTTTTCAGAATTTCCAACATTATACATTCCCTCATTATGAAAATAATATTGATGGTTTTTGTGGTCATTCGACTAGTTGAATAACCATGATTATGTTTTATTATGGCATTATTTACTCAGCTCATATTCCTTCCATAAAAGTGTTCATGTTTATTATTTTTAATGGCATGTGTTTTAAGTTATTCACAATGCTTAATATTTATGTTGTCTTCCGCTCTATTGATTACCCTTACTGAGTGTTTGAGCTCACCCCTTTCCTATGTTTCATTTTCTCAGGATATAAAGAAGTTATTTTTGTGTAACCAGAAGGCATAATATATGAGGCTTGGATGTTTCTAATGGAATAAATTAGTTTTGAATATCTTTTCAAGTTGTAATATTGAACTTCTGTATGAATCTTGTTTCTAATAATACTAAACCGATCGGCCTTTTGGGACATGATTTCCTTGTGATCATGCCTATGTTATGTAATAATGCACCGAATCTGGGTAACTGGGGTTAGAGAGTTAAAATTTGCATCATAGAATGTTTAGTACAAACCTTGGAAGGTAGATTTAGAAAAACTCTAATAAGAGCACATTAACCTAAGATAAACTTTGAAGACTAGTATAGAAGAACTTTCTAGAACATTTGTATTGTAAGGATTTTGTGATTTTTACAAGAAATATATCCCTTTATGGATACGAGAAGGTAGAGGAAGCTCTGTCATAGATGTACCTATGGGTAAAACCGGAAAACATCGCTTTGAGATATACTCGAATTGGAACTGGTGCACGACAACGGGCCTTGCTGCACTCTTGGTTACGACACTCCCGGGGGATATGCTTAGGATAATTATCATTTTATTTACAAACCATTATAAAGTGTTTACGAGTATATACTTCCTCAAAGAAAACATTTTTATGATTATGGATTATATCCATAAACTTTTCAATTTATGGTAACTGTTTTATAAGTTTGGAATTATGTATTGCAATTCATAAACTAATATAGTGTATTCCATTGTTTAGAAATGGCGCCTAGTGGAATTAATGGAAATCGTATCAATGCACATAATCCATGTAGGGATTTCCCTACTTCTAAAAATATTTATAGTGGAGTTGGTGATGTAATAGGTGTTGATCAGCTTATCACCATATTGGGGAGACTCACACAGGTTATGAGTAATAACCTTATCTGTTTAGAGCACCCTGATCCACAATGTGGAGGATCAATGTTAGACAGATTCATGAGGATACAACCACCATTATTAAATGGGACTAAAAATACATTTTTAGCCAAGAAATGGATAAGTTCCTTAGAGAAAATATTTCATTCTTTGGGAAGTAGCGAAAGGGAAGAAGTTTTCATGGCAGTTTATCACCTCACAGGAGGTGCAAATCAATGTTGGTCATTGATTCAAAACACAAAGGAAGATGAAGAAGTATTAGACATGGAATGGAGGGAGTATAAATAGTTTTTCTTAGAAAAATACTTTCCTCATTACCATTGAGCAGATATGGAAAGGAAATTTCCGAGTCTGAGGCAAAAAGAGGATGAGAATGCCGAAAAGTATGAGGCTTACTTTACAAGGTTTGAAAGGCAAGAAATAGATTATATACATAACACAATGAGTAATATTGATCGATTCTTTGATGGGTTAATACCATTTCTCTGGTGAGCATTATTCTAACAAACCTTCTTATCATATGAAGATATTGTCTCACGTGCTATCAAGACCGAAAAAGGATTCTCTATTTCTTATGAAAATAATGTAAAGAAAGACAAGAAGAGAATGGTGGATCAAAAGATAGATAAAGGGAAAAATGGAACGAAGGATTTTCCAATATGTGATAATTGGAAGAAGAAACACTCTAGTACTTTCCTAAAAGGAAAATAAGTATGCTAAAAATGTGAACAGAAATGCCATCTTGCAGGTGATTGTAAGGGAAAGAAAGAAGCTATCAATGTTCAATGCAACAATTATAGAGAAATGAGGAAATATGCAAATGAATTTACTAAGAGCCAAGTAAAATTACCTCAGAAAAGGCCAAGGGATCAAGTCCAAGCTTATGCTGTTACTATAGTTGAATTGGAATAATTAATGTATTTGTATGTTTGGACTCAAGAATTATATTCTGGTTATAAGAATAATGTGATATATATAAGGGTTGTACTACAGTACATGTTGTTTTCATTAAGGTTTTAATATTATGAAGGTAATCATATTTCTAGTATGTGAAAATAAGAGAAACTTTACTGTGTTTGGGGAATCTGATGTTACAATTGATTTTTGAATTTAGAGACCATTTAGAGAGAGTCTGAACAGAGGTATTTTGGATAAATTTAATGGTTGTAATGGATTAAGTTGAACTTTGGATAGTATTTTTTAAGTTTAAAAGATTTATTAATATTATTTTTGGAATATTATAATACTATAGTTTTAGGAAAAGGACAACCAGTAGGTTAGGTGATAACCCGTCTAGTCCGACCAAGCTGTAGGAATCGAACCCACAACCAAAGTGCGGCAAGGATTTATTACATAACACCAGCCTATAGGAAGTACTTGGTTATTAAAAAATAGTTTTCTTAATTTAAATGGTATATGTTAATATTTGTAACCTTATACGATTATGGAAAATAGAATATTTTTTAGTTCTATTATCTTTTAGAGTGAAAGATGAGTTTGTGGTAGAAATTAGTTGAATGATGAAACTCTACTTGTCAAGGATATATATATATATATATATATTCTCTTATTCTATGAAGAAATTAATTATTAAACTTTAGGGAAGTGATATTAAAACAAAAAATGTGTTATCCTAATACCTTATGTTTTGATGAATTGATGATATTTTAAATCATTATAGATTGATGGCTTTGAGGCCCTCAATTTTACACTTGTTTGTAATTGATGAACACAATCACTCCCTATAAATATTTATTTTTTTACTCTAATTATGTCTATCTAATTTCCACCAATGTTCTCCTAATCGATATCGTAATATGGTGGTGACCTTTTCATTTCCCTTTCCCTCTAATTAAGACTAAATTTAATTAACCCAATTTTTGATGTGGGTTTTCTACAAAGGTATTTTTCTATTTTAACCTTTTCTTTTCAAAAAATAATAATTTAAATTGTTAGGAATCAATTTATTGAAGGATGGTAGAATTTAACACCCTAATATTTCATAGTATGTTATCTCTTCAAAGTAATTCAACAACTTGCGCTACACACAACAACGAGTTTGAGCGCACCACAACTTACCAAACTAGCCGTTCAAAAAGAGTTTATAAATATCATTAAATAAATTTTAAATATTATTTACTCTATATTAATTTAACATCCATATTATGTTTTTATTAAACATAATATAAGAGAAATTCAAATTTTATGATAAAAGAGGTATTTTTCAAAAAAAATACAGTTTTATGACTTTTAATGGAGAAACCTTTTCAAATATAGTATTTTAAACTTTTATATATTCATTTTAGTGAAATTAAATTCATATTTAGAAGAGGTACATAAAATTTTAGTTTGGATAAATTTCTGGTATAATTATGATGACTTTCGAATTTTGAGGAATAGTGAAAAAATACTAATTTTTTTTAAAAACAACTTTTTAATCGAAATAATTTATAGTGTAAAATTATAATTTTGAGTGGTTTTTAAGTATAATTAGATTATATTTTTATCATTAAATATAATTTAGTACATTTTATGTAATTTCACATTTAAATTGAACATAAACAAGTTTAAATCTTTTGACAGTTTTTATTTCTTAAAAACACGCTTTTTGTTTTGACAATTGGAATTAATTTTAAATTAATTTTTGAAACTTATGTGTTTTGAAGTTGGAAAAATAGATTCAATATTTTTAATCATAAGGTACAAATTTTGTAAATATGTAAATTTTATTTTTATACTTTATGAATAATTACTTCGGTAAATATTTTATTTACCATGGTTAAATGGTAAATCCGGTAAATATGGGTAAATAAATAATATTAAAATAATATTAAATTTTCCTAAAATATGTTTTATTCCTATTGGTTGATATATTTACGAACATGGTCATCCTTGGGTAGATTTGAGGACCACTTAGAGCCACTTAAGAGTGATAATGACACTTTATATTAATTAATTTAAAGTAAAGATAAAAATGACCTAAACATATATCTTTTAGTAAAACAATTATTACAAGATGATATCTAAGTTATATTTTATACTATAAAAATTAATTAGAAAGATAAAATGATTTCCTACCTCAGGATATTTTATTTATATATTTTTGACATAATATAAATATACTTATATATGACACAATAATGATGCAGTGTTTTCTTTATTAATGAATAAATAAATATAAATGATATTATAAATACTAAAATAAAGATAATTTGAAATTTTTAATGCCATAAAAAAAATTTATAGGTTAATATGACATGTTAGGTTTTATTAAATGTATTTATTTTGACGTAATAATGTGCTTAGGACTTTTAAAAAAATCAATTATTAAATAATGTCAAAATTGAGATAAATGAGTTTTTTAAACAAATACAATATTATTGGTTGATAAAATAATCCTAAAAATATAATGACATCACAAAAGACTTATATAATGATTGTTGTATCATTAGTGAACAAATTGGGGTTCCATTGGAAGTTTATAGTATGTTTATTAACCATATAATATAAAAATACAAAGCGATATGGTAAATGTCAAACTATTTAACTAAGAGTTAAATCTAAAAGATAAGGTTAATATAGTAAGTTAAACCTGTATAAAACCTATGTTTTGAGAGGTTTTAGACCCATAGACACATTATCATTTAAATAATTTCTTTTTTATCCATTATAAAGAGAAAATGATTTTATTATAGAATAATATTTCAAGATTTTCCTAAAGTGACCCTCACTCTCTTATAAAAGGGCACTTCCACTTCTCTCAAATTCACATCGTAAAAGCCATTTGAACCAGAAAAACCCTACAAAAATATACTACCAACTATCCTACCTTCATCATAGAGGCATTAATTATTTCATAAATCCAACATTAGGAGCCCTTTAGATCAAATAAAAAGGAAGAACCCGAAGAAGAGGTAAATATTTCATCACCTCTTTCAAGTTATTTTCCTCTTCCACTTCCTATTTATTTATTGATAATATTATAAAATAATAAATCCTGTATCTTATATATATTGTGATGTTTTTATAAAATTGGTACAACCATATTCATTATTCTATCCCTCATATAATTGAAAAAGTCACCATACGTGCATACGTATGGATTACCGTCTCCACGTCGTGGTGTACTTTGTTATTCAAATACTTAATCATTTATATGGTTATAATAATGATTATAAATGGTATAAACAATAAATATAACATGATAATAATTCTTTTTATATGATATGACATCCAATTATATATGATTTTAATATGAAAATAATGATATTTTGGTTCGTGCGTACGTACGGATTACCATCTCCACGAACACAATGCGATTCATTCCCCATCGCATCCATTCAAGACTATTTCTCATTTAATGATAAAAAATAATGTTTAAATACTTAATATAATTATTAATATAAATAAGATACATCCTATCCGTAATAAACATTACTTACGTAACAAATCATATAAAGGAAAACAAATCAGTTAACACCCGAAACGATGACACTACTGAAATATCATTAACAAATCAATATTAGAAGATCATATATGATATCATATTAATGTATATGGTTATTTTATAAATTAATAATAATTATTTCACCATTATACAAGAGGATAAACTACCCACGACCAAGGAAAAGTACAAGGTAAGGGTTAATTTCACAATCTCCTTATCATCTGAGGTTGTTTTTATGTATGTGTCTATTGTGACGTCTTTATCATCCACATAGATGTTTCGTAAAATGTATTTAAAAACATTTTTACTATTACTAGAAAATGGGTTAAAGTAATTTATACCCTTTTTTGACCTTATATGTTTTGTAAAGAATATTTCTGTCATTTTCCAAACATAGTACTTCATGGCCTTTTTGAAAAAATTAAGGTAAGAATTTTTTTTAACTTATACGGTGGGTTAGGTTATTCTCTGTCGTTATAAAATAGAATGGAGATTAACTTACGAGCTTATAAGAATATTTTCAAAAAAGGGTTTCTTTGATAATTACATGGCTTTTAAATGATTTCAAAATATAAATATATATTCCTATTAAATAATTTTCCTTTCATCTATGTCAACATCCTTTGATGGATTTTAAACTAGTTTGATGTTGATCTATTATGATATAAATCTTCCATACTGTATTATGTTTGATTGTGGATGTGTTATTTTTTATACCATTCATGGTTTATGTTTAATGTATTGACATTTCGTATGATAGATTTAATATGAATGATTATATTATATTTCAACCATTTCATATGAGGAATGGATTGGACATAGTAAGTGATGGGTGGAGCCCACTATAGCACCTCAATGCATCTGTAGGTCTCATGAGACAACTAGACATGGAATTATCTAAGGCCTTCCCCAATTTGATATATGGTTTTGGCCGGGGCCTATATCATTTTTAGACATCATGGTCAAGGACTTGAAAAAATGTTTCAGAATGTCTTGCATTATAAATTCCCTCATTATGAAAATAAAATTGATTGTTCATGTAGTCATTCAACGATTAGAATACCCATGATTATGTTTTATTATAGAATTATTTACTCAGCTCATATTCCTAACATAAAAGTGTTCATGTTTATTATATGTAAAGGCATGTGTTTTCAATTATTCATCATGATTAATATTTATGTTGCCTTTCCCTGTACTGTTTACCCTTATTGAGTATTTGAGCTCACCCCTTTCTTATGTTTTATTTTCCCAGGATATGAAGGAGTTAGTTATGAGTGACTTCCAGGAATAATCTTGGAGGATTGGATGGTTCTAATGGAATAAATTAGTATTGTATTTCTTTTCAAGTTGTATAGTTCTACTTATGTATGAATCTGGTTTCCAATAATACTAAACTGATCGGCGGGATATTATTTCCTTGTGATCATTCCAATGTTATGTAATAGTGCACCAAATCTGGGTAACTGGGCTCAGGGAGTTACAATAGGGATAAACACCTTGAATCATACTGCACTCAAAGTTGATGATGTGTTGCTTGAGAATCCAATGATGAAAAATGTGGGATGAGATCCTTTTTTATATCCCTCCCTTATCCAGCTTTGGGATCCCCTTAATTAAATTTATTTTACCAAATTAAATAAGGGAATAATGGAAGGGTGTCACCCTCTTTGAATGAAATGAATACGAAGACCATCCTTATTACATTCTCTCTCCATATATACTTTCAACATATTTCCCACTTAAAGATTTCGTTAAGTTCCAATGAAATCTCCAGACATCCTTTCTATCTTCCAAAAAAGAATCTTATGTATTTGAAAGACTACTGAAGGATCTTTAATATATGAACATATTATAACCAATCGCTTTTGTCATGAAATTTTCCAAATTTTATTTAGTTTGTATTTTATCTCTATCCCCACTTCCTACCTTCACTAAATCTCGAATAAAATGATATTATACACCAATTTTATTCATCCTAGAATGAAAATATATATTTATTACAATGGGAAAGGCACTCTGATTATCAAAAAATAATGATACATGATCCTGTTTGTGCTTGAGTTCTTCTAGAAACCTTTTCAACCAAATATCCTCTTTGTAAGACTATGTAGCTACCATATGCTTTTCCTTGGTTGTGGATATGCCCAAAACATACTATAACGTAGAAATCAAGCTCATAGATCCCCCTATAAGAGTAAACATATAACCAATAGTGGATTTACTCTGGTTAGAATCACCTGTAAAATATGAATCAAAATAGCCTCTAATAGTAAAATTTGATCCCCCATAACATAATGGAATATCTATGGTTTCATTGATGTATGTCAGAATCCTATTCACCATGATCCAATGATCATGTGGTGGATTCACCTAGTACCGACTAACTGCTCCCACTAAATGTGAAATTTACAGTCTCGTACAACCATATAAAACATTAGACTCCACACTACTGATGTATAAAACACTCAATACATTTCCATCTTCTCTTCTTCATTTCTTGGACTATCCATAGAGGATAAATTTAAATTAATGGGAAGAGGGTTAGAAATTGGCTTATAGTATTGTATGTTGAATCATTTCTAGACTTTCCTCAAATAATTATTCTCTGATAGCCAAATATTTCCACTATTCTTGTCTCAACAAATCTACATCCCAAGAATCTTTTTTGTGGGACCTAATTTCTTCATATCAAACTCCCTAGACATCCCTACCTTTATATCCTAAATTTAATCATTTTTGGGGCTTGAAACCAATATTTCATCCACATTGGTGAGAGTATGAGAATAATATTGGAGTTGGGTGATTGTTGGACTCAACCTGTGAAAATAATTCTCAAGAAATAATTGATTTGGGTCTTGCCCATTTATTGAAAAGAGATAAAACTATTAATATAGATATTTATCTCAACATTAATATAGGATTTTTTTTACCAAAATTAATAGACAATTACTTATCAATATTAATGGTTGAAAAAATTAATGTTAATTACATTAATTAGAGATATGGAAATGGGGTTTATATAAATAAATATAGTGAAGTTTTTCTAGTATGACTAATGAGTGGAATATAAGGCCTAAACGATGAAGAGATGAATCCACTTCTAGAATAAAATGTGGGTATACATAAAGAACTGAGGGCACTAGAGCCAAAGTAAACAGTCAAGACCCGCAAGAGCAGATACCAGAAGGGTAGATCTAAAAGATGCGATGACCAAATGGTGTTGGTGACGCATCTTCAGGTAATCTTGGTAGAGTTTCAGAATATGATAATTCGTTTAACCTAGATCATTCTCCTTAATTAATGAAAGTGATGTCACTATTCTATTGTGGATATAAGACGAATATTTGAAACAGATAATCTTGTTGTGCATTGTTTTGTACATTGTGCTTGCGTGCATGTTTTCTTGTCATGATCTCTTTTATTGCTCAGAATGAAGGCATTGGGAGGACAAGAAACAGATTCAAGGATGACTCGATGAAGTTTATGGGGTACCTATACTTCCTAGTTTTGGACACCAAATTCATGGGGGATATTCCAAAGTAAGTTCCACTCGTATTTATTTTTGATCTGATCCCTAAACATGGTATCAGATCCATGGTGTATCCCAAGTGTGATGTAGGGTGAATTATTCCCCCAAGATAATTTGAAAATGATAGAATCTTATCATTTGAATCAAGTGAAATCACAGTGCCTTGTGTTAGAATTTTTCTGGATAATGGTGGACAAGCAGTGAGTACTGATGATGAGAAAATGACAGTGCAATATAGTTGGATCTAATGTAATATTGTTGAAGGGAAGTCCCAATTGTGTGGTATTTGGATTTAGGGGAGAAGTTTTGGGTACAAACCATGTACCACATCAGATTAAAAAGAAATACGGAGGCTCACACATAATCTTGGATGGGTAATTACTCAAATCACCCATGGGTTTTAAGATGGAACCCCAGAAGGGAATTTGTATTGGGCCTAGGAGACCGAGGGCTGGGGGAAATCCGTCCCCAATAGCAAGGGAATATAAAACATTGAAAAATTACCTATACCCATGATTTATTAAAAAACATATCATTTCCAAATAATGAGGACTCTCCAACCAACTTTAAGTGAACTTCTATTATAGTGCATGACTGTTTCTTCAAATGTGTTATACCAAAAAGGGTGAATCAAAATTTATATAAAACAAATTCCAACGTTATTACTTCTCCAAAAAAAATTAAATAATGAAGGATTCCATTTTATCATCTAACGATATCAACTGGACAATTTTTTTGAATGAAAAACTTGATCACTACACCATTAAAATCCTTCAAACCTCCACTAAAACCTATATGACCCAGGTTCCCCTTTTCCTCACAATCAATGTTTAATTTAATCTATACCACAATCCGAGTCTTCTAATCAATATATATTAATATTTTGTGACTATTAAACTTTCCCTACGCACCAATCCTATTGAATATAGATACATATTTAATAAAGTTACCTGAAATTTCAGTATTGAATATATTAATACCATGGATAGATATCAGGAAAAGGTATATATTAATATCAAAGGAATCCTCATTTCCATTATGATTTATATATTTTTTAATCCACCAAATAAATTAAAAAATATCATCCACAATAAATAATAAAATATTCTTCTATTGGAGATAAATATTAATGTTTATATAGAGTATAATACCATCCCAATAAAAAACAATATTGATAATATATACTTAAAAAATATCATATATAACTTTCCACATAGATCTCACAAATCTATAATGGATGATTGATTAGATCCTCCTTTGATCTAAAATAAAAATAAATGAAATACAAATAAACATTAAAATGCTCTTGATTTCCTTCAGTGGGTATATTTGCATGAGTAAAATTACAAATATTATTAGATATCAAGGGATAAACATATTATTTAGAGAAGAACTTAATTTCCCTATCAATTTTTTATGAAATACACTATAAAAAAGGTAAAAAATCTTATAGTTAAGGATATAATTAAGGAACATCTCTCAAATAAGGATACCCACATTAGTTATAAATTGATATTAATCAATTATTTTACAAATAAAATTTGAAAATCAATAAATGAAATATTAAAATTCTAACTAATGGAGATATCAATGTTGATAATCATATATTTTTATATATATTTAATAATGGATTTCTATGAAAAATATCTTCCCCAAATTTCAATTGAGATTTTGTAGAGATAAACCATTTTGAATATATTGGAATCTATTCATAAGTATCTTTTTGAGAAAGAATGAAATAAAAATACATATAACTATTAAGTCCCGTTATATATATTTTTAAATATCCTTAAGTAATGAACTCAAATTACTCATATCTGTGCTATATAAAATATTCCCAGAGTGGTTGATTAAAATTTTTAATACTGTTGATGGATAACTCTCCATCCTTAATATTAGTCAGAGTAGGACACTCAAGAGGTGGGTGAATTACGTTCCTATAAATATTTCTATCTAAAAAATATCTTTAAAATTTCCCTGAATATGAAATAAAAATGGTCTAATTAACCAAATTTGTAGTTTATAAAATATTTGGTTCTTCAAGGACTTCTAAAAGAGTGATTAGTTCTCATTTAAAACAATATGAATTATTAAATTAACATTTGAAACCAATATACTAATGAAAATTATAATATAAACACTATATAAGATTAAATATCAAAGTAAAGTAAAGTTTTCTTATTTAAATAAACACAAACAATGATAACTAAAATTGAAATAACACAACAAAATTTAAATAAGAGGTTCAGTCTCAAGCTGATACTTAATCCTCTCCACTTGGAAATCACCTTATACCAAGCAGTTTATATAAATAAACTTTTATTCACACCCCAGATCGGGGAAAAAATAGCATACATAGCTATACATGTCTACAATACCTCTTTTATAGTTTTTGTGGGAGTGAAAGAACAAACAATCCATATTGGGATCTCTTTCACTATTATCTATGGTAGTGTAAGTTCTAAAAGATTGACCGTGAAGATATCTGTGTATCTTCGAATTTTTCACAAGAGTTAGTGTGTATTCATAGAACATAGATAGACACACAGTGCTCGTAATATAAAAAATGTACTCAAGGAGAGAAAAATAGAGAGATGAGATTTATAAAGATCTATGTAATAGGCGATGCAGCTTTCGATTCCTGGAAGATATCTGGAAGTGCATCCTGTGTTGAATTTCATAAACAGAAATCAAAACAAATCATCATGAGAGCTAATGTCATTTTTTTCTAGTGAGGTATTGATTTCATTGATGATTTATTCTTCTCTCTTAGTTTTTTTCTATAAAAAAATGGTCTTTAGTTTGATTTATTATTACTATCTTGTTATATCCCTAGAAAATAGTTCTCATGTTTTATAAGGCACATGACCTCTAGCCACTTTCCTTTTTTTTGATCCTATACTTGATTTATACACTGTAGATAATAAGAATCATGATATCAATCCTATATTGGGACCTCTTACCTCGTAATGCATTCTGAAATTGATTTAAGTATTGTCTAAAAACGCTAGAAAAAGTTCACTAAAATAACCATTTTTAGAAGTACCAAAAATATGACTGTTAGAAATAAAATTGAATTTAAATGACCAATGAGGAATTAACGGTGTCTATGAATGGTGACTTGGTTTGAATGTGTATCTAAATGGTGAATTGGTCTAATGGTGTCTCTGAATGGTATATTGGAATAGTGTCTTTGAATTGTGTTTTGGATTAGTGTCTTGGAATTAGCAATAAGTCAGGAGTGGTGAGCTAGGAGTGGTGACTCATACATAATGCCTTTTTCAATATATCTTGTAATAGTGATTCTTTGGAGTGGTGAATCAGGAATAATGAGTCAAGTATAAGAAATTCACTTTGGTGGTAGACCGACTTGATGGATAATTTTATCTAAAAATAGATTGAATTAACAGTGACTCGTGATATCAATAACTCATACTTTTCAAAAATTCTTGATTGAGTCTAATGATATCTTGATGTGATAGTCACTCATACTTTGTTGAAATTATGAAAAGATATTGAATGTAGGTTGAATAACATTGTCTCATCCTTTTTTAGATATCATCATATACACTGATAGTGAGACACTTGACAATGAGAAATATTAATTGTGAGTATACCTTAATGGTAACTCATACACAACCTTTTTTCTTCCATTAGTGAGATATCCAATAGTAAGTCCACATTAACGGCGACTCATCCTTTTTCATATTTTTCCAAATTTTATTATGAGGTATAATACTAAACATAACAAATTATGATTATATATAAATATGAGTAAAAATAATTTAACATGATTTAACTTGACTAAGTATGATTTGTGAGCATTAAAACTAGAGGAGGAAAACAATCTCCCATTTTTAATAATAAAAAATCATGGAATTATAAAAAACACAACAGGTTATTCATAATGGTCAATTTAATAAAGCCAAATATTCTTCTTAAACATGTCATATATAATATCATATATTAAATTATATGATATACATAATTAAATAAAATTAAATTTCACATTCTCAGGTTAAATGGAATACTCATTCTCCCCCTTTTGAGATTATAAAAAATATAAAACATAAGAAGACATAAATAATATAGAATAGATGAAAAGAGACAATATATTGGTGGATAAAAAGATAATACATTTTATGATAAAAATTTCAAAATACATCACTGTCAAAGAACAATCCAATCAAGATTTATCTAAGGAAGGATTCATGGATGCTTTTCCCTTATCAAAAGAAGAAAGTGGAGAAATAGAAGGCACATAAGCCTTGGTTTAAGGGATATGAACTACATAAGGAATTGTATTGGTAAAAAATTGAGTAGAAGTAGGGGATGCACGTTCTAGATAGATAAAAAGACTCAGATGATGTAGTTCCTGATTTGGAGACATAAGAAAAGGTTGAAGTGTTAGAGGAAGAGAAGAAAAATGGTCTCAAGAAAAAACAGCTCTGAAATAAGGATCAATAGACCAATAGATAAAACATGAGGGAATATTCACAGTGACATGTCAAATTGAGAATTTTTTTAGAGCTACAATGGCAGTACTCTATACATTCAGATGATGCTTCATAAGGTTGATAAAATCCATGATGATCTGCTCACCTTTCTCTATTCCCTTAGTAAATCCATCCTTTTTTTCCATGATTGAATGAAGGGAAGGAGTAAGCTTGTTGAGTTATCTATATTGTTCATCAAAATCTTGGGTGATAGGGGGAATCAATAAATTCTCATCCTAGTATTTGAAATGGGAATAGATATGATTCTTCGTGTAAATCGTAGAGAAGTAATAATACACCTTTTTTCACGAAGACCTCTTGATCTGCTATAGAATATTTTATGTAATGCCTTACCATGTCATGTACATGATCAAAGTTATGATTGATTTTAAAGAAGTAATATTGATTAAACACACCTATAAAAGATTTAATTTCTTCCCATAACACTGACATGATCATATTAGGTTCAAGAGTTTGAGAAGGATGAGCATTTGAGGTTAATGATACATTCAATTCATCTACAAAAACTGATCTTAGAATATCCATGTCATGTACTGAAGGATGAGGTGTACCATCCTAATAAGACTCATAAGAGGTATCTCCAAGACTTTTTACAACATTTTCCAATGATTCTATATATTTAGATGTCATACCTTTAACTATTGGAATGAGGGCATCCCGTTCATTAATCAACTTCTTACTCTCAATTTTTATTTCTTGATGTTCAGAAACTATTTGTGGTTGAAGTTATGTGATAAATTTTTCTGAAAGAACATCACTTTAAATAAGACTTGACATTGGAAATGGTATATTTAGAAGGATATTTTTGAAAATTGAGCACAATCTTCTTTAAAATCTTTAAAATAATTTTAACTCACATAATTAAAAAGAAAATGCGAAACTGAAGAAGTAAGATCCACTACAAGATCTCTTCCAACTTGGGTTCATATAGAAAGACCCAATTATTCAAACATGGATCCCATAGAATCAGATTCCTCAAAAATAGAGTCTAGATATTCCAATACTAGTGTAACATATGCTGGATATCTTTCCCATTCAGCAACTATTGAAAAAATTATAGGAGTAAGAGTGTCAACTTTAACTCTATGATACCATTTCTCCCCCTCAACAGGTGTTTCCTTTTGAAGAAAAACTTGATATTTCAAGTGAACATATGAAACTATATCAGAAAATAAAACTAATTCATAAGAATATTTAGATTCCAAGACTGGTTCCATTTCCAAAAAATCAGCTTCGGCAAGATTTTCAGGTTCTGTAGCATGACCATGATCACTATCAGGTTGATATGATCCACCATCGGTTTCACAATTTTCTTCTTCTTCCCCTTCTTAATCATCCCCTTCTTATTCTTCATTGTTATATTATTCTTCATATCTTCCACTTCTATAAGAATATTCAAAACCATCATATTCTTTTGTATCATCATCATCATCCCTTAAGCAAGATTATCTTGTGGGAAGATCTGTTGGAGGGAAAAATTATCCATATGAAATTATTTCCGGACTTCCTGAAATGTCAGTATCACTTTTATCATCAATGGGGTATTATTATTCTTTATCTTCCTCAACTTCTCTTTCCTCTTCATCTAAATACTTTATATCCTCATCTGGTCCTAAACAAAGATCAACTATATTCTTTGGTCTTGTGGGGTGTCAAACTGGATTAAAATATTCAAAGATTTTCAAATTGTATTATACCCACTATTTCATCCAATGATTTAATATTATTTTAATTTTTTTCATATATATTTAGAAATATAAAATCTATAAAAATCTGTGATCATTTCCTCACCTTCATTCATCATTCCTTTAACTTTCCATATGGATGAAAAAAAATATTTGAATAAAAAATCAAGTTTGACTTTGAATGTGGCTTTATCATATCAAACATATGAACCATAAGGTGTATTTATAGGTTAATTTTATATCCTTTTTTCATAATATACAAAAAATAAAAATCCTGATACTTTAAAGAGGCAAAATCACCATTCCTTGGACATAGTTGATGCTGATGAAATTTAAACAACAATATGAATTATTCATCAAGTTTAGTGGCTATAGGAATTATGGAAATTCCATATCTGGTTAGCTCAGCTAAAACTTCTTCATAACAAAATATATCAATTTTATGTGGATCACTACCTTGGTGATATTCATAAATACCTTCATGCGGTATGTCCAAACACTCAATTTCCTAAAATAAAAGAAAATCCTTTTCCACTTATTTTGGACTTTATCCAATATTCATCTATTCCTTAGATAATGAACTCCACATACAAATAAAACTCATGAACTAGCCTTAGATATAGAAGATATTTGTTGATGGATATCCATTCAAACCAAACATGTTCTTTCAACACTTCCAATAGAAGAGAATTACTTGATAAAATCTAGTTGTCATGCAATTCCTTTTCTGGAATGATTATTCGGTTTGTGAGTTCAGGGATAACTGGTTCATCTTTAGGTTCACTTGAGTCACCATTTTGATTATTCAAACAATATGTCTCACCTATATATGTCTTAGAGAAATGCTTTACTCAATACATTTTGAAATATTTAGAGGTTTTGGTTAGAAGGAAAAAGGCAGTAGAGGTTTGAGAGAGAAAGGTTTGGTTTTGGGAGGGGAGTGAAAGAATAAGTGATAAGTGATTAGTATCAATTAAATTTTTATCATTTAGGGATTTCAAAATCATAAATTGAAAATACAGAATAAAATAAAGATAAATAAATAACAGAGATTTATTTTTTAAAGTCTGAGCGAGAAAATTGACAATGTAAAGAACTGTAAGACACAACATTGATTCCTAATGGCGAGTCATCAATGGTGAGTCCCAACTCCGAGTCATAAACATTGAGTCCTAGTGGGGAGTCAACAACAGTGAATCCAAAAAATGAGTCACCAATAGTGAGTCCCAATGGTGAGTCATCAAAAGTGAGTCCCAACAATGAGTCATCCAAAATTGATCATCCCCAACTCATGTTTGATGTAACCCATTCTCTCAAAATTTAATTCCTTTTTAAAAATATTAGTAAGTTAATGTTCAATTCCTATTAATTAAAGAGTTATATCTCCTTTTTTCTTAATGATCTCTAAAAAAGTGAAATCTTACAACAATATTCTTTTTTCTTGAATGAGAAAATGGTTTCTTATAAATGTTAATAGCACTTATGTTGTCACAATTTATAGGTAAATTCCTAAATTGACATCCATAGTCTTGTAATGTGTCTTTCATTCACAAAATTAGAGCACAAAAACTACCAACAACTATGTATTTAGCTATAGTACTAGATAATGAAACAATTTATTTTTCTTACAACACCATAAATCTTGAGACTTTCCAAAAAAATTGACATGTTCTTGAGGTTCATTTTCTATCTAACTTGAAAACACCAAAATCATCCTAAAAATAACTAAGTCAAATGATTTCCCCCTAGGGTAGAACAATCCTAGGTTGTTATTATATTTTAGGTATTTAAAAATTATTTTGATCGCTATAAGGTGTGGATCTTTAGGATTCACTTGACAATGAGCACACATATATAAACTAAAAATGATAGCTAGTCGGATAACCGTTAAGTAGAGAAGACATCCAATCATACCTCTATAATTATTTTGATCCATTGATTTTTCATCATCCTCAAGATCTAATTTACAGTTGGTACTCATAGGATTGTTAATACTTTTAGCGTTATCTAATCCAAAATATGTTAAAAGATATTTAATATATTTTCTCTGATTTAAAATAATACCTTTTTTATTTTGAAATTTTTTAAATCAAATAACGAATTTGAGTTCACCCATTATACACATTTCAAAAAATTTAACATCACTTATTAAAAGTCAATACAAAAATAATTTTTTAATGATTCAAAAATAATATCAACAACATATATTTGATAAACTAAAACATCTTTGGTGATTATTTTTACAAAAAAGTAGGATCATATATACCTTTAGAAAGACCTTTAGAAATAAGAAAAGTGTTAAGCCTATCATACCAAGCTCATGGAGCTTGTTTTAAACCGTAAAAAGCATTTGTTAACATGAAAATATAATTTGGAAAATGTGGATTTGTAAAACTGTGGGGTATTTTTTAAAAAAAAATCCTCAACTATATAACCATTCAATAATGGATTTTTTACATCCATTTGATAAAGTTTGTGATTCAGATGTGCTATATAAGATAGAAATATTCTAATGGTTTCAAGACGATCCACAGGTGAAATGCTTTCTTCATAGTCTATTTCTTCTTCTTAAATATTACCTTGTGTAACTATTCTGACCTTATTTCTTTCTATAGTGTTATTTTCATCCACTTTGTTTCTAAACACCCATTTAGTGCCTATAATTAAGGTGTATTTAGGTTTATCAATAAGATTCAATTATTTGTTTCTTTGAAACTAATTTAATTATTCTTGTATAACCATCAACCAAAATTCATCATTTATTACATAATTGATGTTATTTTGTTAAATTTATGACAAAAATACCTCATGTTCAACCTATTTTCTTATAGAATATCTATGACAAGTTATTTTATCTAAGTCTCCAACTAAATAATATAAAGGATGGGTTTTAATAGTGATAACATATCTAGAAAACAATAATTAGTCACTTTAGGTTCTTTTATAGGTTCATGTTCCTTTTGTTTAGAATTTGAAAATTTTAAAGAACTAGAGGGATTTTTCTACTTGTTTAACAACAGAATTAAACGTTTTAGGATTTAAGTCTAGATTTGATATACTCTCATCAATATTTTCTAAGGAAGTTTTGGATTATGTGGAACTATTTTATCAAATTTTATATGAAAAAATTCATCCACACATTTGGTTTTATTATTAAAAAATCAATAGGCTTTACTAGAGATTAAATAACCTAGTAAAATTCCTTCATCACTCTTAGAGGAAAATTTTTCAAGATTATATTTTTTATTAAGAATGAAGATTTTTCAAAAAAAACTTTGAAGTAATTAACCTTAGGTTTCCAATTATTCTATATCTCTTATGGGTTTTTATTTTGGATAGGTCTAATTAAAACTATATTTATTATATATAAATCTATATTCATATATTCTACCTAATAATAAAGTGGTGTATCATATTCATCAATCATAGTTCGGGTTATCTCTTACAAGGTTCTATTTCTTATTTCTACAACACTATTATGCTGAGGTGTCCTTGGAGAATATGTTTTTTTGATTACAAACATTTTATGAACAAAAAGATTCAAATTATTGATTTTCAAACTCACAACCATGATCACTTCTTAAGGATTTGATTTGAAGTCCTCTTAAGTCATTTATATATCTAGAATACTTGGTGAAACTAGATCAAACCTTACTTTTGTGAGATGAAAGGAAGGTACAAGTATACCATGAAAAGTCATCTACTAGAACATATACATAGTTATTCAAATTTAAACTTGAAACTCTAGATGGTCCAAAGAAATACATGTGAACAAACTCCAGTGTTTGAGAAGTTGAAACTTATTTCTTTGGTTTGATAGATATTTTATGTTATTTTCCTTTTTGACAAGGATTACTGAATTTATCATTTAGAAACTCTAGTTTAGGTAGATCCTTGAGTAATCCTTTTCAAGTAAGATTTATAAGAGAGTGAATGTTACAATGATGTAGTACCCTATTCCATAGTAAATATTCTTTATAATAGAAACTTAAGAAATAAACATTATGTGAGACTAAATAATCTCGATTAACAACATAAATATTTTCATTTCTAAAAGAAGTAAATACCAAATCATTATTATAATTGAAAAATTTACAAGAATTATTTTCAAATTTAACATGAAAACCTTCACTAGATAACTATGAAATGCTGAGAATATTTTACATTTTACCATCAACAAAAAGAAATTTAGAAATTAGAACTAAATTATTTTTACCGATTTTGCCTAGACCAATAATTTTACCTTTTTACATTGTCACAATAGGTGACATATCCACCATCAATTTTTATGAGGTTATTTAAGATAGAGTAGTACCCTTTCAAGCATCTTGAACAATTGTTGTCAAAGTACCATACATTCTTATAGCGACCCTTAAAACAACATTGCTATAAAAATATTTTAAACATGAAAGTACTTTGGTACCCAGATTTACTTGGGTCAGGTAAAAGAAGTAATTAAGGATATAGGAACCCACATTTTCTTCATGGTTTTCATATAAGTAGTTTGAAATTTTTTAGAAAAATATTCATTATTAGGTCCAAGAGAATTAGAAGTATTAAAAGATTTTCCAGTACTGGTACTTGTAGATTTTTTTTTCAAATCTGGGCATAAAACCAAATTTTCAATATTTGGATATAAAATTGCATTTATAAATACTTCATTTCCCAGGTTGAAAACCGATTATAATAGTATATTTAGGATAAATTTTTTTTCCAAGAATTTGAATTAAGGTATTTTTACCATTTGTAAAGTTTTATAGATCCCTCTTTAATTACTCATTAGAAAGTTTAATTTCAGTATTCTTTTTGAGTAGTTGAGAATTATTATCTTTTTCTATAGTGAGTTATATTTAACAGTAGTATAAAGATAATGTTGTTTATTAATAAATTTATATTTATATTTTAGCTCATTGAAAGTATCCCCAAGCATTTTTATGTATTTAGAAATTTCCTCATTGGTCATATTTTTCAAAACTGTCTGATTCATATTCATCTCTATAATAGTAAGAATTATGTGTAAGAGATACTAAGGTTACCCCATATTCATTTTAAAAAAAACACATGTGGATTTGTCAAACTTTTCATCATGATTTGAATCAAATTCACTGGAGCTATCCTCAGAATCCCTCCAGGTATCCTTTATAACATTATTTTATTTTCTGTATTTATCCTCATATTTATTCTTATTATTTTTTTGGACAGTTAGACTTCAAATTTCATTTTATTTTGAATTCATAGATTATTATCTCTTTCATATTTTCAATTATTTTTCAATCCTTTCTCTAGTTACCTTTATTTTCATATTTCCCACTTTATCTTGGCTTTCTAAGGATCATTTTATTTTGTAGAATATCTTAAATATTATGGTTAGATAAGCCATCTCCTCATCATTGTCAGTTTATAAATATTCATTGCTAGAAATCTCAGCACAAACATGAATTTGTTAATTTTTTTTGTATGTAGTGGTTTTTAAATCCACAGAATTTATTTTGGGATATCATCTTATTCTAAATTAACGTTAAACTGTTTCTCATACATAATCAGTTTTCCTATTAATTATTTAATAGGGAAAGTACTGATGATATAAGACTCTATTATGGATACTGAGTTTACTCTCCATCTTTCTAGAATACATCTCATGATTTTCATCATTTGTTCTGGTGTAGTGACTATCTTTCCCAGTGATATCATTATATTCAAGATCTCATAGAAGCTGAGATACATTTCATAGATAGTCTCACTATGATTCATTTTAAATCTATCATATTTAATAGTATATTTTCTCAACCTCATTTCCTTAACATTAGTAGTATCTTCATGTGAAACTGCTAAAGTATCCAAAATTTCAAAGGATGTTTTTTCATACAGATATTATATTGAACTGTTCATCACCGAGATCACAATATAAGGAATTAATATATTTTCAATTATTATTATAGGACTCCTAATTTGGGTCATCCATGGTACTTCTAGTTGTATATGGGATCTTATATTCATCTATAATTGAAGACTAGATTTCAAAACCCATGATTTCTAAACGTATTTTCATTTTGATTTTCAATTGAGCATAATTTGTGCCATTAAAATAGGAAGTTCTATTGGTAGTATAACCATCCAATATATTATCCATGTTAAAAAACAAAAACAATTTTTAAAGAAATAAATTTTTTAACTGACAAAAATATTGAGATCTTTAAAATAAAACTAAAATGACAGTTGAAAAGATATGAAAATGTTAAAAAATTTGAAACCCAAAAGGTAAGATCCTCTAATATAAAATTTTGGTTTGAGTAGGATAATCAAGTGGGGGGTAAATTGAGTTCCGATAAAAATTTCTGTCTGAAATATTCATGTAAAAATCCCCCAATTTGAAATAAAAATGGCCGAGTTTACCAAAATATAATTTTATAGAAGATTCTGTTATTCGAAGGATTTCCCAAAGAGTGATTAGTTCTCAGTTAAAACAATAAATTTATTAATTTATGTTTTGAAACCAAACCACTAATGAAAATTATAATATTGAAACTAGATACCATTAACTATAAAAGTAAAATGAAGTTTTATGATTTAAATAAACATAAATAGAGAAAACTAAACTTGAAAGAACATAGAAAAATTTAAACAACAGATTCAATCTTAGGATGAGACATAATCATCTCCACTTGGAAATAACTTACTGTGAAGGAGTTTAAATAAATAAACTTTGATCCAAACCTTGGTTCAGGGTGAAAAATAACACATATAATTTTCCAGGTAAACAAGAACTCTTCCATAGTTTTCATGGGAGTGAAAAAACAAATAGTCCACATAGGGACCTCTTCCACTGTTATCCATGGGAGGGTAAGGTATAAAAGATAGATTGTGAAGATATCAGTTTATCATATAATTTTTTACAAGATTCAGTGTGTGTTCATAGTACATACATATAAAAATAATGATAGTAATGTAAAAATAGAACACAAGTAGAGAAAAATAGAGATAAGAGAGTTAGAAATATCTACATGATAGGTGATGCAACTTGTGACTCCTTGAAGTTATCTTGAAGTGTATCTTGAGTTGACTTTCAGAAATAAATAGAAAAATTGAAAGTTGTGAGAGCTAAAGTATTATGTTTCCAGTTAGTTTTTGATTTTAATGATGAGTTATTCTCCTCTCTTAGTTTATTACTACAATAAAATTTATTCACTTTGAGTTATCAGTAGTATCTTCTTATATCCAGAGCTATAAGTTCTCATTTTTTATTAGGTTCACAACCTATATCCACTTTCATTTTTTGATCTGGTATTTTATTTATACACAAAATATGATAGAGATAATAATATTGATCATATATTGGTACCACATACCTCGTCGTGCTGACTGAGATTGATTTAAATTTTGTTTGAAAAAGGCCGAAAAAATGTCACTAAAATAATCACTAGCAGAAGTGCCACAAATATGACCATTATAATGAAGTTTTAATTTAAATGAAAATGGAATAATCGATTGTGTATTTGAATGGGGACTTTTTTTGACAGTGTCTCTTAACGATATCTTGGAACGATGTCTATGAATAGTGTCTTGGACTTAGCGATAAGTCAGGAGCGGTGAGTTAGGAGCCGTGACTCATACTTAATGCATTCTGCAATCTATCATTTAATGTTGACTCTTTGGAGTGGTGACTCATGAATTGTGAGTCAAGTAGTGGTATGTATCTCTTGTGGTATATCGACATGATGATGACTTGTGTCTAGTAGTTGCTTGACTTAGTGGCGACTCTTTCTATCGGTGACTCATATTTTGCAAAAAATTGGGATTGAGTCTGATTGTAGCTTGATGTGACAATGAATTATAATCTGAAAAATTTCTGGGAAGGTACAGACTATAGGTTGATTAATGGTGTCTCATCCTTTTTTATATTTTAGCTTCTATGCTAATGGTGAGATACTAGATGGTGAGACATCTTAACAGTGAGTAAACCTTAATGATAACTCACACTTAGCCAATTTTCTTATATTAGTGTGATATAAAATAATAAGTCCACCTTAATGGTGACTCATCCATTATCATATTTTTCCAACCAGTCTTATTATGTAAAATAGTTAACATAATAGATTAAGTTTATATGTAAAAATGAGTAAATAAAACTAATCATGATTAAATGTTATGAATCATGATTTGTTTGAATTAAAACTAGAGGAGGCCAACACTTACAATGTTTATAAAAAAACCCATTTAATATTCATAATATTATTTATAACATACCCATTCAGGATCACTACAATAAAAACCAAATTAGGGCGGTACATACCTCAGATGTTACTCCCCTTATGCTAGAATATGGTGACTAAAAATGAGGGTATATGAGTAATTTTAGGGATATTATACCCTCTGGTATATATAACCATAATAGTAACTACCCCATATCTACCATTTAATAGCTTAAAAAATTGTCTTTAACAATGCTAACAAAGTGTTTCTATCCTAATCCCTATTAAAAGGGGACCCCTTTATCAGTGCTAAAAAATGTGGATAAAGGGAACCCGTTATCAGTGCTATAAATAGTTCTAATAAAGGCCCCACTAATACACTAGGATGTTTGAATTAAAAAACAGTATAACAACAACATGCATATGGTAAATTTATAATTCAATTAAAAAAATCTACATCACAAATACATAAAAAATAATATATTATAAACATTTCAAACAATGTTTTGTAAAATTACATTATCAAGTACTATCACAAAAACTCAAAAATATAAATGTTTTATTGTAAATATTTTGTGTTTTGCCACATTCTCCTCAAAAGTTATTTTGAATTAAAAATTTAATTTTTAGTCAGCAAATCAATGTTTTACTGTATTTGACACCTAAACCCCTCTTAAAGAATCATGACCATGGTATTAGTTGTTGGAAAAAATGATTCAACTAAAATAAAATAATCCACCTGTATTAGAAATAAATTCATATATTAGTAATACTATAAATAAATAAATCTAACATAATAAGAAATAATACATGAATAAAATTTTAATTTCAAAAAATTACTCACTTAGAGTCATACTTGTCACACCGTGATTCGGATTAAGGTGAAGCTAATTCTTAAATGTATAAAATAACTTATGGATCATTTTAATAAATTTCAAAATCAATTCAAATATTTTTTCTTAGTTTTGAGTATGTTACTTTTCCTTGTTTACTAAAATGCAATTTAAAACTAAAAACATGAACATTGAGACATAAAGGTCACATCTTGTGTCTGTTTTACATAAGATCAATTTTTGTATGTATAAAATTAATTATAAATCCTTTTCCTATAGTATAATGAAAATTTGAGTGCATTTGATTGGTTTTAAATGAGTATCACATGTTTTGAACTAAAATTTCAATTTCAAACTAATAACATACACTTTATGTCATACAGGGCACACCATGTATCATATTAAGGTGTGGCTGAATCCTATACGTCAAAAACGACTTATGAATCATTTTAATAATGTTTAAAAATAATATGAATGTGTTTGACTGATTTTGAGTTTTCCACTTTTCATTTTTACTAAAATTACAATTTTAAATTAAAATACATACATGGAGTCATACAGGTTACACCGTACATCAGATTGAGGTGAAACCAATTCCTAAATGTCATAAATTAAATATGTATCATTTTAATAAATTATAGAAACAATCCAAAAGTTTCTTCATGAATTTGAGTATGTAAATTTTCTTTTTTTACTAAACTTTTATTTTAAACTGAAAAAACACTTTGATTCATAATGGTCACATCATGTGTTTGTTTGAAATGAGATTAGTTCCCACACATCCCAAATGACTTATAGATAATTTTCAAACATTATCAAGACAATAAGAGTGATTGATATTTTGATTTTCAGCATACGACGCACGTATTAAAAAAAAGATAATTTTAAACTGATAACGGACACTTTGATTCATATTCGAAACATTGTGTATCAAATTGATGCACGACTAATTATTTAAAGACTTATCCTTAAACATTACGTAATACACAGAATTTATACTAGAAGTCATTTTCTTCCATTCCCAAAAATCTTTTTGGTTTAGAGTTTTAGAGAATCAGGGAAAAGTAATAAAAACTCAAGCCCATAAATTACAAGTGGACACTACTATAATATATGCATTTGTTTCCCTAAAAGAAACGCTCTTAAATTTAAAACTATTTCATTTCATAACACACATTAAATAATTTTTCATGAAGTCTTATTTGTCCTTAAAATATTTAGACCCATGAAAAGACATTTTAAAACTTGGGCTAAGTATAAAATCTCTATAAGGCACATAAATATTACTAAAGAAACCATTAGTCCTTGAATACTTATAAAACCGTGAAAAAATATTCAGAAAGGTATAATTCTCACCCATTAAACATAATATCTTTGTCTTACCTTATGAAATCATGAGTTTTATATAAAACCCTAGAAAGTATACATAATTTAAAAAGGTAAACTATGACATCATTTTCATATCACTATTACATATAAAGTAGTTCTCTTGAATACTCAGGGAGTAACTATCCTAATTATGCTTGGAATATCCATAATAGTATATTTCCATGGTCTCTATGGAGAAACCAAATCAATATCTCTATTACTTTACCTAATGAATTGGAGAGATATAACAGGCTCAATCACTCTCAGTTTATCACAAAACTACTATTCCTCATAAAAAATGACCAAGAACCATAACATAAACATAACATATAAACATTTCATAAAAGAAACATTATTGAGGGAAATAAGTTTTCCATTTTAAAATCACTTTTCATTTTTATAAAGCCACAGAATCATAAATGATAAAATGTTATCTGAAAATAAAATTTAAAACTTGTAAAGGAAGCTTCAAAATATTAAATAATCGCGATAGTGGGAAATTTTGTTCATCCTATATATTTAGAAAATAATTTTTTAAAAATGATACATAAACTAAGATTTTTAAGGAAAATCCCTTATAAATATCATATCATTGAGGTAATAATTAATTAAATGAATGGAATATGTGTATTCACTGTAAAAACCATAAAAAAGTGGAAATACAACATAATATATTCCAATGTAATTTAAAAAATGTATTATAAATACATAATGAATGAAGTAGAAGGTTAACCTAAAGAACAGAAATTAGGTTAAGAATTCCTTGAACTCAAGTATGAATGTGTTTTGCACTTGCTCTTAATGTATTGGATAATCAAATTAGATTAAATAATTAATAAATTCCAAACCATTCCATATATATTTATTTATTAAAATTTTATTGTGTTAATTTATGTCCATTTTGATGAGTTATAAATATCATAATCATTATTCTAGAAGTGTTCTTTTCATTGATTTATGGTCGGTTCCCTTGAGTATAATTTTGGGAGTTCTTGTAAAATAGAAGAAAAACAAAAAAGTGAAATGAAATGGTATTAATATAATTTAATAATTTTAAATAGTCTCATATATCATTTTATTTTCTAAAATGAGGACCATTATATAAAACAATAATGATAAATGTCCGGTTGATTTTGGGTGTTTTTTCTAACCATCAAAAAATATTTTTATTTTGTATAATTATAATATATATAAATTAGTTAGAAAACATTGAAAAAGTTACAATATATATATTAAATTATTATTTAACCATAATAATGTTTTCATGACCATCCTTGAAGGAGGTAAAGGAAAATTAAAACTCGACATCCATGAAGGTAGGGAATTGACACGTCATGAATGATATTATCAATTTTTAGAATAAGAGGGGAAGGGAAGAGTTTTTATGATGGATATTACATTAAAAAAAATAAAATTCCAGTATATATAATAAAATTTAGTTATCATTACACTTTGTATAGGATAGGTGAGGAGAGTATAAGAAAATTAAATAAATTAAAAGAAAAATAAGGAGGATTTTACCTCGTGAATATCATCTCATTGAGAACCTCCATAAAGTACTTGGATTTGGTATTTTGGTGAGATCAATAGGTCTTAGATGTGGTTAAGAGGATTGGGAATTGTATTGGGTAGAATTTAAAAAATATACAAGTATTTTGATGTGTGAGGAGAAGGGGTGTTGAGGGTGATATTTATAGGGAGAGGAGAGGGGTGTTTTTGATTTTTTTATTCATTTGTTTATTATTTGGGCTCAAGACTATGAATAGTATTGATTCTTGTGAATAAGTATATTAAATTGTGCATGTGAGTTCTAAATAATGGTTTATTACAACATTAATGGCTAAAACATTCATGTATTTGACTTATAATGTTACATACCATAAATTATTGTATTTCACTATTCTCAAAAATCTCAAAAATTTTAGAAAAATCCCAAATATTCACCTTAAACATTTTTTTTTATTTTTAGAATTAAAAAATGAAATCTATTTTTTGAAAATAATTTAATAAATTTAGTAAATTTAATTTTAATTAAAATCATCATTTAATGGAAAAATACCATTATTAATATTATAACTGATTTTAGGACACTTTGAAAATTTAATTACGATATCATTGAATTATCTTATAATTAAAATAAAAAAAATTCTTTTATGAATATATTTTATGAAAATAAGTTATCTTTTAAATCATTATATTAATTATAAAATTACAAATAAACATTTATGTTTTACAAAAATATAGACACTAAATTTATCATTTTTAAAATATTTATTTACTTATACCATGATATAAATATATAATATTTTCATTATTAAGATACATACATTTTATTTATAATTTCATAGTTGATATTACTATTCTATTTTCCAGATTACTATTTGTAACTATCACATTACTATTTAAATGGTCCGGTTACTATTCCATTAGTATATATTCCTTAATTTATATAAATAAAACTTATTTCATTATAAATTTATATTGAATTTATCTATTGAATTCCATTATTATAAAAATTATTCTATAAGTACCTAGGTTGTTGCATTTTGATGATATCACAAAAGATATCGTATTTTATAAAAACTGTATTTTTTACTATTTATAAAAATTTATCTTTTATAAAAAATTATCAAAATTGTACAAGAAGAAAATTTTGTTATGATTATTTTAAAAATAAATTTAATTTTATTAAATAAAAAATTTTGAAATCTCAATAAATTAATTATATTATTTTTTACATAAAAATTCATAAAAATCATTTTTGAAGAATAAAATGACTTTACTAAAAATTGTTTGATTATTTTATAAGAAATTACCTAAACATTTATATTGATTTGGAACATTGTATTTATTTCATAAATGAATTATTATTATTTATTCCCACCTATTTAACGACTGGGTTATAAAAATACCATTTAAATAATAAAATTTAGTGATTTTTTTAAGTCTGATGTGGCATATCTCATACATTTTCAAGAATAGGGTTTCCTTTTAAAATATCAGGAATTTACATTATCACCATTAAGAAATTGAATCCTTGAAATTTGAACTCAGGAATAGTAACCATGGGTTGAATAACCAAAATACCTTTTTCAGAATCCACATAATAAAAATTATTAATAAAACTTTAACTTTAAAAAAATAAATAGAAGTGCGATATTCACCTAAGAAAACACGTACTTGGATTCTATGTTAGAAAACATGAACATAGAAGAGAAAAATAGCTATCAATATCAGATGGAGAGTGATAGAGAACATGATCATTATAATGTTAACCATAAGAATAATAAGTCTATGATGGGTTAAAAGGCTATTAATTTCTCAGCGAGATAAGTAAATGAATAACATTTTTATTTCAAGATCCTTTTTACTAGAGTTGTGGAATTACATTGATATCTATACTAAGAACATAATGATATATACTTCCTTGAAAATTATGATTTCACACTTTAATCAATTTTCCACCACAAATTCATCTTTTTCTCCAAATGATGACTACAAATATTTTATTCTTAAACCACTAGAATCAGCATGTATAGATATCTAAATCATTATATGGAAAATAATATATTCCTCTTATCTTTTGTCATTAAAAAAAAAATTTAGGATAAGATAAGATAATTCCCAAAAAACTACTGACATAAAAAATTCAATAGTAATTCCCAAAGTTCAACATAGATCATTCTACAAATAACTATCAATAAAATTCCTCAAAAATATTCTAAACCTAGATTAAAACACAAAAATAAAAATAATTTGGCCACATAGACTTCCAAGATAGTATTAAAAATTATCACCAAATAACATCAATTAATCTTAAAGTCTGACTCCAAAAATTATATTCCCAATTAATATAATCCCTAATATATGATAGCCATTTCTATAAATAACCATAATGCCATAATAAATCATATTTTATTCCTAAAATAAAATCTCAACATATTCTGTTTACCTTATTCCTATAACACTTCCAAAAATTATAGTGATCTTATTACAAGATAAACCTTCTCATGAAATAAAATTTTGATAAAACATATGATATAAATATATAAAAACCCATAACTACCTGAAGATAAACGATCATATGAACCCTGAAGTTACCTATACCTTTAGAATTATGTCCACCAAAAGAAAATAGATTTGTTTCCTCAAATAAAATATTTTATCATGAAAAATTATGGATTACATATAATCAATCTCAATAAAATTCTCCCAATATAATCCAAAAATCAAAAGTGTACTAGTAAATTTACACATTTCATCATCCTTAAGGGTACTATAACTCTTGAATATTAACAATTCAACATTCTTCATAATCTATTAACTATGCTTTGAAAAATTATTTATAAATACTTCATTATACCAAATCAATGATATAAATTATATACTCATGATTTATAAATATTAATAAAATAACATTTCATACTTTAAAGATAAGAAAAAATTTATACCTTGAATCCATATTCCATAATCTTCTTGATGTTCCTTTTCCCTTTTGGCATGTTGTCCGACTTTCAAAATGTAAAAGTTCACAGAACATCTAGTATTTTATTTTTTAGAATAGTTAGAAGAGATGATATCATGAAATCATATGAAAAAGATACCATGGCCTAATTTTTTTTTATAGAAATGAGTACGTGTTGGATAACTTAAACAATTTATTACAAGTGATTTGTATACTCAAGAAGTTGTCAAAATCATTTAAACAATATTTTGAAATAGTATTGATGATCAAATACTTAAGGAGTTATAAGATGTTTTTGAAAGATATATTTCCTTAAATCTTTGAAAAAAAATACTTAATCTGTTAAAAATAACTTCACTTAAAGATGAAATTAATTATTTAAAGAAAAATACTCTATATGGGAAATATAATACCATAAAAATATTATAATACTCTAATCCATCAACCTCATTACATATATGTTGATTTAGGTTTTTAACCAATCTACCAAAATTAACATGACATTAAAAATTCTCTATATGATAATAACCCTTGTGGTTATAAGGGATATTTAACTTATGTTTAAATAACGTCCTAACCTTTAAATTGATCTAAACCCTACTCTGATTCCATCTGTAAGGACTCGACCAAAAAAATTACATAATCCAGTGACTATATAGTGGAATTCATTTTCTTTCAATAAAAAAGATAATTTAGGATTAGAGTTTTAGGGAATTAGGGAAATCTCTTACAAAATTAAACTGATAAATTAAAAGTAGACATTACTATACATTATCCATTTTTTCAGCAATGAAAACCCTTTTAAATAAAAACAAGATTTATTTTCATGACACATCTTTAATACTTTCATCATTAAATCATCCTTATAATTTAGAATATTTAGACCTATGAATTTTTTTTTAAAACTTGTTATGTGAATAAAAACTATGTAAGGTAAATAAAAAGTAATAAAGAAACCATTAGCTTATGAATACTTTTAAACCCATAAAAACATTTTAAAAAATTTATAATTCTCACCCATTAATCATAAGGTTTTTTTCTTACCTTGTGAAATCATAGGTTTCTTTTAAAATCATATAAATAATAAATAAATCAAAAAGGAAACTTGTGTCATAATTTTCATATCAATCTTACATATAAAGAATCTCTCTCAACAAATAAGGGAGTATCCATTATGGTTATTCTTGGAATAATCATCACAATATATTCCCATGATATCTTAGGAGAAACACAATAAGTTTAATCCATACCTTTACCCAATGAATTTTAAATCTATAAGGGATCAACCACCCTCATGTTATCAAAAAACCATCCATCCTCTGAAACAAATACCAATAACCATAACATAAACATAACACATAAGAAACATTCACGAGGAAAATAACTATTCCATTTTCAAATCAATTTTAGTTTTTACGAAGTCATGAACTCATTAATGATAAAATTTTATTTGAATATAGAATTATAATCATGTAAAGGAATCTTAAAATGATTAAATATTTCTGGAAGTGTAAAATTATATTCATTCCATATATGTAATTTTTTCGGTAAAAAGATACATTAAAGAGGAATTTTAAAAGAAAGTCCCTTAGAAATGTCATGTCATTGAATTGAGAATTAATAAAATTAATGGAATATGTGTATTAAATGTAAATACAAAAAAAATAGTGAAAATATAACACAATATATTTAAAATTCATTTCAAAATTAATATTATCATGACATAATCAATTATGTATATGGTAAACCCAAATAATGGAAATTAGTTTAAGAATTCCCTTACTGTACATCTGAAAGAGTTCAACACTGTTACTTAATGTCATTGATAATAAAATTATATTCAGTAATTACATAATTAAGAACATTTACCACACATATTTATTTATTACAAATTTATTATTTTCATTTATGTTCATTTCAATGAGTTATAAATTTCAGAATCATCGTTCTAGGTGCATTTGTTTCATAGTTGTTTTGGTTGGTTCCCTTGAGTATAATTATGGGTGTTCTTTTCAAATGGAAGTAAAACTATAAAAGAGAAATGAAATGTTATCAATATAATTACATAATTTTAAATGGTCACATATATAATGTTTTCTTATATGAGTACGATTAGATAAAACATTAATGATAAATGTTTGGTTTATTTTTGGATGTTTTTCCGACCATCAAAAACTAGTTTTGTTTTATTTAATAATTATGTATATAAATTAGTTCTAGAAAAATAAAAAAGTTATAATATAAATATTAAAATATTTTTTAATCCTAATAATGGTTTTATGACCACCATTGAAGGTGGTAAAGTAAAAGGAAAACTCATTGTCCATGAATGCGGTGAATCAACACGTCACCAATGAGGTTTTAATTTTTTAGAATATGAGGAGAAGGGAAGTGGTTTGATGATGAATATTCCATTAAAAAAATAAAATTACTATATATATATGATACTGGAGTTATCATTCCACATTGGATAGGGGATGTGTAGGGAGTATATGAAAATAAAAGAAATTAAAAGATAAAGAATGAGGATTTTACATCTTGAATATCTTCTCATAGAGAAGCTTTTTAAGAAACCTAGATTATGTATTTTTGTGATAAAAAATTTTTTGGATGTAGGGGAGAGGATTGGGAAGGTAATTGTGTAGAATTTATACAATCTAAAATTCATTGTAGGTGTGCGGATATGGGGTGGTGAGGCGTGATATTTATAGGGAGAAGATCGGGGTGTTTCTGATTTTTTATTCATTTGTTTATTATTTTGGCTGAAGACTTTCAATAGTGTTGATTATTATGATAAAGTGTAGTAAATAGTTTATGTGAGTTTGAAATAATGGTTTATTACATTATTAATGGCCCAAAAATATATGTATTTTTCTTATAATGTTAAATAATGTAAATTACAATATTTTATTTTTCACAAAAAATTTAACTATTTTAGAAAAATCCCAAAAATTATCCCTAAACATTTTACAATATATAGAATTAAAAAATGGGCTCCATTTTTTGAAATTAATCTTTTTATTATTGGAAATTTAATTTTAAATTGAAATAATCATTTATTTAAAAAATACCGATTTTAATATTATAATTGTTTTTATGACACTCTGAAAAATTAATTACAGTCCCATAAAATTTCATTATAATTGAAATAAAAATAAATATTAATATTTGAATCTATTTTATAAAAATAAATTATAATTAATTATAAAATTGTAAATAATCATTTATGTTTTACAAAAATACCAACAATTGATTAATCATTTTTAAAACATTTATTTACTTATACCATGATATAAATATGTAAAATATTAATTCATAAGATACATAAATTTTATAGATACTTTCATATGTTAGGTTACTATTCTATTTGCTAGATTACTATTCCTAATGATAACATTAATATTCTAGTAGTCTGGTTACAATTTCATTAGTATAGATACCTTAATTTCTATAAATACAACTTACTTAATTGTAAATTTATAATGAATTTAAATAATTAATTCCATAATGAAAAAAATTATTATATAAGTACCTGAGTTGTTATATTTGGATGATATTACAAAAGATACTATATTTGATTAAAAATTGTATTTCTTACTATTCATAAAAATATAACTTTCTCCCAAAATTATCAAAATTTCAGCATAGGATAATTTTGGTATGATGATTTAAAAAATTAATTTCATTTTATCAAATAAATATTCTAAAATCTCCATAAATTAATTATATTATTTGTACATAAAAAGAAATAAAAAAACATTTTATAAGAAAACATATTGTTTTAAGAATAAAACAACTTTACTAAAAAATATGTGATTATTTTATAAGAAATTAGTAAAAAATTAATGTTGATTTATAACATTATATTTATTTTATAAATTAGTAATTCTTATTCATTTCCACCAATTTAACAGCTAGGTTACAAGAGTCCCATTTAAATTATAAAATTTAGCCATTCCTGTGTGATTAATGTGGCATATATCATATTCTATCGAGCGTAATTTTTATTTTTAAAATATTGAGATTTTATAGATTCATAAACATAAAAAATTACATATGGATTATTTTCATAAAGTATCAAAATATTCCAAATGTTTTTTTCTTTTTTTAAATATGTCACTTGTTTTTTAACAAAATGTCTATTTTAAATAAAAAGACACACTTGGAGTCATACTGGTCACACCATGCATCATATTAAGGTGTGGTTAATTACAATACATTAAAAATGACTTATGGATCATTATCCTAATGCATCAAATTAATCCAAATTCATTTTCTCAGTTTTTAGTATTTCACTTGTGCTCTGTACTAAAATGTCATTTTAAATTGAAAACAAACACTTTGGGTCATATCAGAAACATCAAGTGTTGGTTTGAAATGAGACTTATCCCTATACATAAGAAATGAATTATGTATTATTTTCTGAAATTATCTATAAAATCAGAGTGTGTTGGATATTTTTTCATTGAGTGACACACATTTTGAACTAAACTGTCAAATTTAAATTGTTAATGGAAAACATGGATCATAATAGTAACATCATGTGTTGGATTTATGTGAGACTGAGTCCTGGACATAAAAAATTACTTATGAATCATTTTACTAAACTATCAACATAATTGAAGCGTGTTTGGTCATTTTTCAGTGTGTCAGACATGTTTTGAACAAAAACGTCAATTTTAAACTGATAATAAACAATTTGTGTCATATTGGGAAAATTGTGTATTAGTTTCAGGATTTACTAATTACCACACATCAAGAATGGATTATGGGGTTTTCCACTAATTTATCAAAATAAAATGAATGTTTTTTATTGTTTTTATAATTCCACTTGTCTCTTTTTACTAAAATGAATTTTTTTAATAAAAATACTCACTTGGAGTCATACTGGTCACACCATGCATAAAATTAAGTTTCCAATGATTCATGCACACTGTAAATTATTTATGGATAGTTCTCCTAAAGTGTAAAAATTATCTGAATTCACTTTCTCAGTTTCGGGTATGTCTATTTTGATTTTACAAAAATGTTATTTTAATCTTTAAACACGTGATTTGAGTCATACTAGTCACATCCTGTGCTGGTTTGATGTGAGACTAATTCCAACATATCAAAAATAAATTATCAATATTTTTTATAAATTATCATCAAAATATAATCATGTTTTATCAGTTTTTAGTGAGTAATTAACGTTTTGAACAGAAAATGTCAATTATAAAATGAGAACATAAACATTGATTTGTACTTTGTACATTGTGTATCATATTGAGGTTTAGTTGATTTATCAACATAATTAATTACTTATTTATCATTTTACAAAATTATAAAAATAATATAAATGTTCTTTCTTAGTTTTGATTATTTCACTTGTCTTTCTACTAAAATATAAATTTAAAATAAAATACATAATTAGAGTCATATAAGTCACACCATGCAACAGATTGAGGTGAGACTGATTCCTACACATTAAAAATGGTTTATTTATTATATTTCTAAAGTATCAAAACAATAAAAATGTATTTTATCGATTTTGAACATGTCACTTTTCATTTAAACAAAATACCATTTTAAATGGGAAACATGCACTTTGAGTAATACTGGTCATATCATGTGTAGGTTTGATATGAGACTTATTCTTACCCATAATAATTACTTATGAATAGTTCTCAAAATTATTAAGACAATTCAAGTGAGTTTTATTAGTTTTTACAGAGTGACACACAATTTGAACTAAAATGTAAATTTTAAATAGAAAATGACCAATTTGAGTCATACAAAAAATACCCCTATATCAAATTGAGGTGCGACTGGTTCCTAAAAATAAAAAATGACTAATATATTATTTTCCTAAATTATAAATATAATCCGAATGAATTTTCTTATTTTTGAGTGTGTCACTTGTCCTTTTTTACTAAAATTAATGTTAATTTTAAATAAAAAGGCACACATGATGTCATACTTGTCACATCATATGTCTTATTTAGATGAGGCTGATTTATACATATAAAAAATTACCCATGTATCATTTTCAAAAAATATTAGAACAATATAAATACATTTTCGAGGTTTTTTGTATGTGATTTGTGTTTTGAACTAAAAAGTAAATTTTAAACAGAAAACGTACAACTCGGGTCATATTGTGAACATTGTGTATCATATTAATGTTTTAGTGATGGTGTATGTGATTTTTTTGCTTTAAAATTTCTAAAAAAATAGAAAATAGAGACCATGTTCCATTTAGATGGAAGATGGAACCCCATGCTACCTGAACCACTTCACATTTTAGGAAACATAGGGTTTCCTCTTCCATCAAAAAGGAACATGTTCTCTCTTTTCTAGCTTATTGGGGATTGTTGAATGAAATATATTTTAACACCTTGACCCCAGTTATGGGATTCGGTGAATTATTTTAAAACATTGGCATGATTACAAGGAATCAAGTCCCAAAACACCGATCAGTTTAGTAGTTTTGGAAAATAGATTAAATACATGAAAATTACATTGCACATTAGAAAACAAAACAAAACATAAATGATCCATTGAGAACTCTATTAATCCCTTAGCTTAAATCTACTTATCCATCATAAAATACTTCTTCACATCATGGGAAATATAAAACATAGAAATGGGTGAGCTCAGATGTTCAGTAAGGATAACAATATTGTAGATACTTTCATAAATAAGCATAAACATTTAATTCAATGTATTATACAAAAACAAAATCCTATTCAACTTAAACTTTACCATAATATGGAAAAGATAAAATAGAATTATTCCATTTACTTATTCGTATGGATATTCTACTAGTTGAATAGTCACTTGAAATATCAATATCCACTTTTATTATAATGGAATGTATAATTCCAGCCATTATAACCACATAGTAAAGGCCTTGTGCTAAGAATACAAATAAGATTTTTTCAAGTCCTTGATCAAAGACAGTAGTTGGTCTCATGGGACCTACCGATGCATCGAGGAGCTATAGCGGGATCCACCCATCACTTACTAAGTCCAATGCATTCCCCATATTAAAAGGTTTACACATAACATAATTATTCGTATTAAAACTAGAAAACGGAATGTCAATACTTTATCCATAAACCATGAATGGTATAAGAATAACACATCCACAGTCAAAAATATCACAAAAACTTTAATACAATATGGAATATTTGTATCAAAACAAATGAACTTCAAACAGGTTTAAAATCCATCAAGGGATGTTAATATAGATGAAAATGATTTGTAAAAATCATTGGATGAAAAATCCCTTTTTCATAAAAACATTTAAAAGTCACAGAATTTATAAAGGAATACATTTAATGAAATTTTTGAATCAAAGTGTCCCATACCGTTTTGAAACTTTTGAAATGAATTAACATTTTAAAAACATTAATGTCCATATAAATAAATCCTTAAGAACCATTTTGAAAACATATACATTAATGAGAATGATTTAGAAGTATAAATATTTAAAACATTTAAAATGATGTTTTAGTAAAAAATTCCATTAAAAACAATCCCTTTGAAAACTCTTTTATAAAACATGGACATTGATAATAAATTTTTCATATTAGATACTTACGTAAAAACAACCTCGGATAATAAAGAGATTGTGAAATTAACCCTTACCTTCTACTTTTCCTTGGTCGAGGGTAGGTAAAAATCATGTATAATGGTGAAATATGTTTTAGTAAACTATACAATAATCATATACATTAATATGATATCATATATGATCTTTTAACTTTTCATTGTTAATAATATCATAGTATTATCGTCGTTTCGGGTGTTAACTAATTCATTTTCCGTTATATTATTTGTTACATTAGTAATGTTTGTTAGGTATAGGATGTATCTTTTTCATATTCAGAATTATATTAAGTCTCTAAAAATTATTTTTAATCGTCTAATGAAAATTAATCTTGAATGGATATGATGGGGAATGTATCTCATCGCTTTCGTGGAGATGGTAATCCGTACGTATGCACGAGTGAAATATCATTCTTCTGATATTAAAATAATATAAAATTGGATGGTATATCATATATACTGAATCATTATCATGTTATATTTTTTATTTACATCAATTACACATCAATATTATACCCATCCAAATAATAATGTATTGTATAACAATTACACCACGACCTGGAGACAGTAAGCCGTACGTACTCACGTATGGTGACATGTCATTAAAAGGATGGATAGAAAAATAAATATGGTTGTACCAAATTTATAAAAACATAAAAATATATAGAACATACTGGAGTTATTATTTTTTAATGGAAACGACAAATAAAGAGGAAGTGGAAGAAGAAAGGAACTTGAAAGAGGTGATGAAATATTTATCTCTTCTTCGGGTTCTTCTTTTGATTTGATCAAAAGGGCTCCATAGGGTGGATTTCTAACTAAAAGAATGACTCTAGGATGCAGGGAGGACAGTTTAGAGGGTATTTGGGTAGGGTTTGTCAGAGTCAATTGGATTTTAAGGTGTGAATTAGAGAGAAGTGGGAGTGCCCATTTATAAGAGTGGTGAAAGGCACCTTAGGAAATGCTAGAAATGTTATTTTATAATAAAATAATTTTCGGTTTATAATGGATCCAAAATAAATTATATAAAGTATAATGTGGGTATGGGTTTAAAAACAATCAACCAATAGGTTTTAAACAGGTTTGGGTCACTATATTCACTTTATCATTTAGATTTAACTCTTAGTTAAATAGTTTGATATTTACCATGTCTCTTTGTATTTTTATATAATATGGCTAATAAACATACTATAAACTACCAATAAAACCCCAAGTGGTTTATTAATGTCATATATGTTATTATATAAGTATTGTTTTTTCAAACCTTATATTTTTAGGACTATTATATCAATTAATAATATAATATTTGTTTTAAAAACACAATTATTTCAACTTTGAAACAATTTAGTATTTGATTTTTTTGAAATACATAAAAACTTTATCAGTTTGAATAAAATTTATTTAACTAACCCTATTATTTCATATTAACCTATAAATTTAGTGGAATTCATCATAAGTCCTAATTTACAAATATTTGGATATTTACAATATCAATTATTTTAATATTTCAATAATAAGGTAATTACTACATCATCATTGTGTCTTAAAAATATTTTATTATTTAATGTCTAAAAATTATAAATAAAATACCATTATGTTAGAACTTTCGTTAGATTTCTAATGAATATTTATATTATATTTTATCTTATATATAACTCTATATTAAAAATGATTTAGTTATTAAACATTGAATTTTTCTCTTTTAACTCTTCTTTAAATAAAATAACAATAAATGTCCTAATCATATCCAAGTGGACCAAAGGGGGTTATATTATAATCCTAAGGTTGTTTTTGGTCGAATTATACTTATAAAATAGAATTAAGACATGTGTTAGGATAATTATGATATCATTTTTACCCTTAATCACCCTATTTACTTTTAACTGTGGTAAATAAAAGTCAAAGGTTACTATTCACCAAAAATTATTTTCATATTATTGAACCACATTTTTATTGATTATATTAACAATGTCTCTTGTACTTTTGAAACTCAACTCACAGAAGCGGTAAAATTACGTTTTATGTAAATTTACAAACGCTGCTAGGAGGTGGGTAAAAGACGGTAAAATTTCAATAAAATTTTTATATATCTAAACATATTATAAAATTACTCCAATTAATTACATTGAACATATATAAGTATTATGTATCTATTTTTTCATAAAATAAATTTAAATTAAATAAAAAATTATTTAAATGAAAATTCGTTTTTAAACCAATAATACAGTGCTTTTCACTATTCATAAAAAATTTAAAGTTTTTAGAAACATACAAAAAATTTACCCTAAGATAATTTTGATATTCCCAATTAAAAATTGAATTATATTTTACCAAATTCAAAACATTTAAATTCAATTATTAATTTAAAATTAATTCTCGTTTTCAAAACCAAAAATCCTATTTTTAAGAAATAATAACTATCAAAAGATTGACACTAATTTCTATCCAATTTGAAAGTGAAATTACTTATAATGATCGACATTGTATTAAATGGATAAAATATAACCTATTTATAATTCGAAAACAATAAAATGTATAATTTAACAATATATATTATTATGATTAAAAAAGTTTTTTTCAGTTAAAATATAGTATTTTTCACTATTCACCCAAATATGAAAGTTATCATAAAAACACCAAAAAATTATTGAAAATAAACTATTATGTTCTGATTCAAAAGAAGAAGTTTATTTTTTTAAATTTAGTATATAAAAGTATGAAATATTGGATTTAAAAAGGGTTCTCCATTAAAAGACAGTAAAATTGCATTTTTTAAAATACTTATTTTATGTGAAAAAAATGAATTTGTTCTTAAATTATGTCTAAGAAACTCATAATATGGATTCTAAAATTATAAGGATTATATAAAGTTCCAAATTCAATTAATACTATTCATAACCACTTTAGAATGACTAGTTTGATAAGTCGTGTTGCGCTAGAACTTGGTGTTGCGTGTAGTGAAAGTTATTCGATTACTTTAAAGAAATAACGTACTATGAAATATTAGGGTGTTTCATTCAACCCTTTTTCAATAAATTTCATCCTTTCAATTTGAATTTTTTTTAGAAAATAAAAGGTTGAAAATAGAAAATAATTTTGTGGGAAACCCACATCGGAAATTGGGTTAATAAAATTTAGTCTTAATAAGAGGAAAAGATAAATAAAAGGGTCACCACAAAATGATGATCTTGATTAGGAGAACATTGGTTGAAATTAGAGACACATAAATAGAAAAAAATGTAAATATTTATAGGGAGCTATTGAGGTCATCAATCACAATCAAGTATAAAATTTATGGCCTCAAAGCCATCAATCTACAATGATGTAAAATATCATCAGTTTCACAAAAACATAATGTGTTAGGATAACACATTTTTGGTTTTAAAATCCATTCCATAAAGTTTAAGTATTAATTTATTCATATAATAAAAAGAAAAAAAAATTATTGACAAGTATAGTTTCATCTTTGAACTAATTCCTACCACAAACACATCTTTCACCTCAATATATAATAGAATTCAAAAATATTATATTTATCATAATCATATAGGGTTCGAAAAATAATGAAAATTATAATTCATTTGTTATACTATTAAAAAAACTACATTATACAAATCAGGACATCACGTATGCCAGTGGTAGGTGATCCAACCTTGTCACCCTTCAGTTGCGGGTTCAAGTCTCACGACCTTGATGGACACGACAGTTTGTCGCCCGACCTCCGGGTTTTCCTTTTATGGAAATTCAAAAATTATATCAAGATATTATTTAACCTTAAAAATATTATCCAATGTCAATCTTAATCGATTCCAACCTTTAGAATTATCCAAAATACTTCTGTCCAAACTCACTATCCAAAATTTATAAGGAAGGTAAACACAATGAATATCTTTTTTTCCACGTAATAACATGTGAATACTTTCATCATGTATTATTTTAAAATATTGAACACCTTGATTTACCATAAAACCTTATTGATTAAATTCATGATCCCTTATTCCTTATAGAATACTGGATATACTCCTTCTATCCATAAATTTTGTAAACTCCAATAATGATGGAAAAAAACAAACCATTAACCAGTTCCAAGGATGACAATAATATCCAACATAATTTATCCAAATCAATCATATCTTATTCCAAAATCAATACCTCAGTATCAGGACCTTATTAAAGATTTTTTTTCCTTCAACCATATATTTTCCAAAATGTTTAACTTTCCATTGTGTCACTTTTCTTTGTTCCACACAATCTCAAGTCCTTAATGAAATAGTACTGTAGTAAAATCCTTATATACTCTATAATTATTATAACATGTACATTATTAATACAACACTCAAATGACCCAATAATTTAACAACAACATAATAACCCTTAATCATTACACTTCACCTTTGGTAGTATCATAACTTCATTTTTTTCCAATAATACTATTTGGGGTATAATTTGATGATTTGGACATTGATTCACGTAGTGTACCAACTCCTTGAAGATGGATTATTGTACATTTGAAAACGTTTTTCTTACCCTTGTAATCATGTACTCGGTGTCCCTTTTCTCCACATATATAAAAAACTCCCATTCCCTTCAAGAATTTACCAAGGTGATTCTTTCCACAGTTATCACATATAAAAAAATACTTCTTTTCCCTTATTCCCTTTATTCATATTTCTCTCTACCATCATTTTCTCCTCTGGCTTCCCTTCAAAGCCATAAGACTCAAAAAATTATCTACTTATCTTATTAACACATGATATAATTTCTTCATATAATGATAATACATGGGAGACAATTTCCATTCTAAATGTAGTATTAATACCCTGAAATATATGATCCTTCTTACTCTTAGGATCATGAATATTGATGGAGTTCTCATTCCATATTCTGGGCACTCAGTCTAAACAATGAAATACAATAGGTTAGTTTATGAATCGTATTTCATAATTCCAAACTTGTAAAATACCTAACATAAATTGAAAAGTTTATGCATATAATTCATAATCATAAAAATATTTTCTTTAAGGAAGTATTTACTCATAAATCCATCATAATGGATTGTAATGAAAATATGAATTATCTTAAGCATATACCATGGGAGTGCCATAACTAAGAGTGCAGCAAGGGCCATTGTCGTGCACCAGGATACACCAAGTCAAGCCTGAAACTCCTTGTCGGAGTTTTCACTCCTAGGTACATCTATTCCAGAGCTGCCTCTACCTGCTCATATCTAGAGAAGGATGTATTGTTTGGAAAATACACAAAATATATATATTACCAAAATTCTAGGAAGTTCTTCTAAAATAATCCTCAAATTCTATATTAGGGTAATGTTCTATAATCAAAGTTTATCTAAATCTATTTCCAAGGTTGTTGCTAAACTTCCTCTGATACCAACTATATTGCCCCGACCCAAGTTATGGGAGTCGGTGCATTATTTTAATACATTGTAATGTTTATAAGGAATCAAGTCTTGAAATACCAATCAATTTAGCACTATTGGAAAATATATTACATACATGAACATTAAATTACATGTTAGAAAATAAAACACAACATAAATGATCCTTTGATAACGCTATTAATCAATTAGCTTAACCTTTCTTATCAATCATAAAATACTTCTTCACATCCTGGGAGTAATAAAACATAAAAAGGGGTGATCTTAGATGCTCATTAAGGATAACAATATAGCGGAAACTTTCATAAATAAGCATAAACATTTAAGGCAATGTATTAGACTAAAAAAATCCTTTTCAACTTAAACTTCAATATAATATGGCAAAGATAAAATAAAATAATTCCATTTACTTATTCTCATGGATATTCTACTAGTCGAATAATCACATGAAATATCAATAGCCACTTTTATAATGATGTAATTCATAATACCAGACTTCATAACCACATAATAAAGGCCTTGTGCCAAGACTAAAAATGATATTTTGCCAAGGCCTTGTGCCAAGACACTAGTTTGTCTCGTGAGACCTACCGATGCATCAAGGAGCTATAGAAAGCTACACCCATCACTTACTAAGTCCAATGCATTCCCCATATGAAAATGATTACACATAACATAAAAATTAGTATTAAAAATAGCATTCAAAATGTAAATACTTTATCCGTAAACCATAAATGGTATAAAATTAAAACATTTATAGTAAAACATATCACAAAACCTTCAGTACAATATAGAAGATTTGTATCACAATAAATCTACTTCAAACAAGTTTAAAATCCATCAAGGGATGTTGATATAGATGAAAATCATTTGTAAAAATATTTTAAATAAATATCCTTTTTTCATAAATATATTTAAAAGTCACACAATTTATAAAGGAATACATTTAAATACATTTTTAATCAAAGTGTCTCATACCACATTGAAACATTTGAAATTAATTAATATTTTAAAAACATTAATGTCCATATAAATAAATCCTTAAAAACCAATTTGAAAACATAGAAATTAAAGAGAATGATTTTGAAGAATAAATATTTAAAACATTTAAAATTATATTTTAGTAAAAAAGTCCCTTAAAAACAATCCCTTTGAAAACTCTTTTAGGAAACATGGACTTGGATAATAAATATGTCCCAGTAGATACTTATGTAAAAACAACCTCGGATAATAAAGATATTGTGAAATTAACCCTTACCTTGTACTTTTCTTTGGTCAAGGGTAGGTTAACCTCCTGTATAATGGTGAAATAATTGTTATTAAATTATTCACTAATTATATACATTAATATGATATCATATATGAACTTTTAACATTTCATTGTTAAGAATATCATAGTATTATCGTCATTTCGAGCATTAACTGATTCATTTTCCTTTATATGATTTGTTATGTAAGTAATTTTTTATGGATATGATGTATCTTATTAATATTCAGAATGATATTACGTATTTAAATATTATTTTTAATTGTCTAATGAAAATTACTCTTGAATGGATATGATAGGGAAAGAATCTCATCGCGTTCGTGGAGACGGTAATCCGTACATACACATGAGTGATAATATCATTTTTTTGATATTAGAATAATATATTATTGGATGGTATATCATATATACAGAATTTTTATAATGATATATTTATTATTTACATCAATTAAACATCATCATTATACCCATGAAAATAATAATGTATTGAATAACAATTACACCACGACCTGGTGACAGTAAGCCATACATACACATGTATGGTGACATGTCATTCAAAGGATGGATAGAATAATAAAAATGGTCGTTCCATATTTATAATAACATCACTATATATAGAAGATACTGGAGTTATTATCTTTGAATAGAAACAACAAAGAAAGAGGAAGTGGAAGAAGAAAGGAACTTGAAAGAGGTGATGAAATATTTACCAATTCATTGGGTTATTCCTTTTGATTTGATCAAAAGGGCTCCTTAGGTTGGCTTTCTAAATAAAGTAATTCCTCTAAGATAAAGGTAGGACAGTTGAGAGGGTATTTGGGTAGGGTTTGGCCGAGTCAAATGGCTTGAAGGTGTAAAATAGATAGAAGGGGGAGTGCCCTTTTATAAGAGGGGTGAGGGGAACCTTAGGAAAAGCTAGAAATATTATTTTATTATAAAATAAATTTCGGTTTATAATGGCTCTAAAATGAATTATTTAAAGTCTAAGCTGGGGATGGGTACATAACCACTCAACCAATAGGTCTTAGACAGGTTGGGTCTCTATATTTACTTCATCCTTTTGATTTAACTCTAAGTTAAATAGTTTGACATTTACCATGTCTTTTTGTATTTTTATATTATATGGATAATAAACATACAATAAACTTCCAATATAACCCCATGTGGTTCTTTATTATCATATATATTATTATATAATTTGTTTTTCGGAAACATAGATTTTTAAGACTATTATGTCAATTAATAATATAATATTTGTTTTATAAACTCAATTATGTCAACTTTGACACTATTTTGTATTTGATTTTTTTGAAAGCCATAAAAACATTATAAATTTGAATAAAATTTATTTAACCAACCCTAAAATGAAATATTAACATATAAAGTTAATGAAATTTATCAAAAGTCTTAATTTACATATATTTGGATATTTATACTATCAATTATTTTAATCATTCATTAATAATGTAATTATTGCATTATCATTGTGTCATAAATAAATTATATTATTTAATTTATAAAAATTATAAATAAAATACCATTATGTAGGAAATTATTTTATCTTTATAATGAATATTTATAGTATAATTTATCTTATGTATAACCCTATATTAAAAATGGTTTAGTTATTAAACATTGAATTAACTCTTTTAACTCTTGTTTAAATAAAATAATAATAAATGTCCTAATCTTATACAAGTGAATCTAAGGGGTAATGTTTTATTACAAAGGGTTTCTTTGGTATAATAATAATTATAAAATATAATTAGGATGTGTGATAGGATAATTATGATACTATTTTTACCCTTAATAACCCTATTTACTTTTAACCGTGTAAATAAAAGTCAAAGGTTACTATTCACCAAAAAATTATTTTTATCTTATTGAACCATATTTTAATTACTGATATTAATCGTGTGTCTTGGATTTTCGAAATTCTACTCCCAAAAGTGTTAAAATTAAGTTTTATGTAAATTTGCAAGTGCTCCTAGGAGGTTTATAAAAGACGGTAAAATTTCAATAAAATTTTTATATATCTAAACTTATTATAAAATGACTCCAATGAATTACATTGAACTTATATATTTATTATGTATCTAATTTGACCTAAAATAAATTTAAATGAAATAAATAATTATATAAATGAAAATTTGGTTTTAACCAATAACATAGTGTTTTTCACTATTCATCAAAAATTGAATGTTTTCCGAAACATACAAAATATTAACCCTAAGATAATTTTGATATTATGAATTCAAATATGAAGTATATTTTACAAAAATAATAACATAGAAATTTAATTTATTAATTTAAAATTAATTCCCATTATCAAAACCAAAAAGCGTATTTTTTAGAAATAATAACTATTAAAAGATTGACACTTATTTATGTCCAATATCAAAGTGAAATTACATAAAATGACCAGAATTGGATTAAATGGTAAAAATATAACCTATTTATACTTCAAAACCATTAAAATATATAAATTGAAAATATAAATTATTTTTATTAAAAAAGTTGTTTTCAGTTAACATATATTATTTTCTCACTATTCACCAAGATATAAAAGTTATCATAAAAACACCAAATATTTATTGAAACCAAACTCATGTTTCCTAATTCTAAATAAAAAGTTCATTTTGTCAAATTGAATATATAGAAGTTTAAAATATTTGATTTAAAAAGGGTTTTCCATTAAAAGGTGGTAAAATTCCATTTTCTGATAAATACTTCTTTTATCTGAAAAAAATGAATTTGTTCTTACATTATGTCTATGAAACTAATAATATAGATTCTAAAATTATAAGGATTATATAAAGTTCAAAATTTAGTTAATAATATTCATAACCACTTTTGAACGACTTGTTTGGTTAGTCGTGGTGTGCTAGAACTCGGTGTTGTTTGTAGTGAAAGTTATTGGATTTCATTGAAGAAATAAAGTAATATAAAATCTTGGGGTGTTACAAATATGACTTCACAAAAGATATGTGAAAAATACTAGATAAGAAATAAAATTAAAATGATAAGGAAATTAACATAAAAATAGTATTTAAAATGATGAATATTTTAACTAAATAAGTAGTATTAGCTCATCTTTTCATAATATCTGTATACATTCTTGACCCATATCCTTGTTTCCATTATCTTAATTGCATCCTTGAATACCAATATCTCATGAGCAAGATCAATTTCAAACAAACCAGCTCAACTCTATCAAAAGAATTGAACTATATATGAAACAAATTCTTATGTTAGTAATACTATAAATAAATAAATTAAACATAAATATGAAACAAGAAATTAATAAAATTTCAATTTTAAATTGAAAACCACACAATTTCAGTCACACCGAGTACACTGTTAGTTATATTGATCTATGGTGGTTTCCAACATATCAAAAATGACTTATGGATCATTGTACTAAAGTATTAGAAAAATCCAAATTAATTTTCTTGATTTTGAGCATGTCACGTGTATTTTTACTAAAATGTTATTTTAAACTAAAAAAATCACCTTGATTCATATTAGTGAAATTATGTATTGGTTTGATGTGATAATGATTCCTACTTATCAAAAATAAATTATAAATTGTTTTCTTAAATCATAATGATAATATGATATATATTTTTTTGTTTTCAGTGAGTAACACTGGTTTTCAACTGCACATGAGCCTCATCACGGTTGGTGAGGACTCCTTAAGTACATCCAGGTGACCTAAGATCAAATCCTGATGGAGGCATATTTCCGAGGAACTGTAGAAAACTTTTAGCAGTACTGTAGTAGGTTTAGTACCAGGATCTATATCAGGCACTATTTGGCACTATAGTAGTTGGGAATATTCCCTTTTTTGGGCCTTCGTGCCATCGATTTGGTCCCCAAGTGATTTAAGGCCTTTGGGCCACCTAGTTCTTCTAGACAATAAGACCTCTGGACCATCTCAAGGCCTTCAGGCCACCTTAAGTTCAGATGAAAACCAAACAACCTACAAGGAACAAGCTCTAGAAGGAGGATAAGTAAGGATATTTTACCATAGTTGAAGCTAAAATAATTATAAAAATGAGAGGGTATAGAAACTGCCATCAGAATAAGACTTTGCATGCATGAGAATGCCTAGCCGAACATCCATGCGAAGTTGGAGAGCTAATTTCCCGATGAAGATGATGGGGAGAAGTAGTTCTAAGTAGTTATTCTGGGTTGTATGTAATGTTTGAAGCCTACATGCAATGGATTCCTCTAAGGCCTACAGTCCATATAATACTTATGGCTATGGGCCTTGTAAGGGTTCCAACTCACCCCTTGAAAGTTGTATTATAAAAAATCAATAAAAAATGAAGGCCTTTGAACACACGTTTGGAACTAAAATGTAAATTTTAGACTGATAATAACCACTTTGAGCTATATCAGGCACACCATGTATCATATTGAACTGAATCTGATTCTTACATATCAGAAATTAATTATATATCAATTTCATAAAGTATCAAATAAATATGAATATGTTTAATTAGTTTTGAGTAAGTCACATATACTTTTGACTGAAATTAATGTCAATTTTAAATTAAAAGAAACACTTAGAGTCATACTAATCACACTATGAATCAGATTGAGATGATACATAAGATTGATTAAGTGGATTGTAAGATTAAATTAGACTATTCCTTTAATATAAGTTGATAGGTGTATATTTCTATTGAAAATTGGAGGTTTCTGAAATGAATTAAGGGACTTCCATGAATATCAGAAGTCATTAATAATTATTGACCACTTGGAATGCATTATAAGCAGGTAAGACCACTTATACATGTTTGGTGGTTAAATTATCCTGAAATTAATTGTTATTAGTGATATAATTAGTTTAATTGACCAAAGTGATTACAATAATTATAACTTTTGAAGATATGAAAATGCTGGAGTGTTCTAACTAGAATGTTGAATGCATTAGAGAATAAAAAGAAAATTGCATCATCTTGAGTGTATCATCCTTGTTGAGTGCATGATCACAGTGCATGAGTGAATAACCATGGTTTAAAAATCATTTTTTGATGGTCTCTATGAAAATTAACTAAATATTATTTAAGATAAAAATGATAAGGAAATTGACAAAAAATGTAGATAAAATGATGAGAAAATCAACTAAATAAGTACTAAAAAGTCACATATTCATGATATATGTGTTCATTCAAACACCAAGTATACTTCCCATTCAATTCTAAAAAAATATATTTACAATTGTGAATACTAGGACTTTCGATAGTTCTAATAGTCCTGAAAAAATATAAATAAAAAAAGGATTAATAGATATTTAAATGAAATTGTAATTAAATTAAAAAATACCACTTCTCTGATGCTAGTTTGTTGATGGAATCTAATATATTTAATAAATTTTAAAACATAATAACAATAATATTTTCCATTTTGTTTCATAATATGAAGAAACATTGAAGAAAACAAGTAATTTGTTTGAATATATCTCTTGATAGTGAAAAATTATTATATATACGATAACACTTATCCACTTGTAGAAGTCAATAAGCTTCTTGTTCTCATAGACTATTATCATTCAAACCCTATAATAAAATAATTCTCATTAAAACATAATATAATATATATATAACTTGAATTTAGTTCTAAAAAATTTAATGCAGTGAATTACAAATTGAAATACATCATCACATGTGGTTGGTTTGTTGTGTATCCATGCAGTGAATCTAGTGAACAAATATTTAAAGTATTCAAATTGATTTCAATGAGTAACCAATGCTACCTAAAAAATTAAAAAGGAATAAGTAATGAATGGAATTAAAATATATTTTCCTGAATTGCCATAAGGCCTTCTCTTTATTTTATTATAGATAATCCTCCTTTTAAGGGTTGAAGGGGAACTCGTACATGACCCAGAGGCCCAAGGAACAAGGCCCAACATGACCCGTAATACATGAACCGAAGGCCCAAAGGCATACCATGCCCAATACATGACCCGTAGGCCCAGCACACTAGAACTGCCCATCCCCATATTTTTCATCATTGATTGCCTTTATCTCCCCACCTACATTCCTGATCGGCTAGTATTTCCCTTCACAAAGATGCACGGTGCCTGGTCCCGATGGCGGTTTCCATACCCTCTCATTCTTCCAATCCAGTTAGCTCTACTTCTGGTGACTGCTACTAGTGCTATGATCCTCATCTGGGGCCTTCTCTATGTGAACTGGGATACTTCGTGGTCTTCAATGGCCCAAAGGCCCTGTAGCCCGAAGGCCATTGATGACTCGAAGGCCCTAAGACCTGTAGGCCCAAACTGGTGGCCCAAAATCCCAAATCAGGTGAATAGTCCAGCTGCTATAGTACCAAACAGTGCCTACTACAGTACTACTATAGTTCCTACTATAGTGCTTCAAACACTACAGTCATTTTTTACACTATCACATTAATTTGACTAGATTCAAATGAGATATATTATGTAGAATTTATTTGATGAAGAATTATTTCATATTTTTGTTCACATAGATTTCCCTTCAAATAGTATTGAAATATACAAATGAAAAAACATGAATTGTATTTATTCATAATTACATTAATAGATCAACTGTTGGAAAAAAAACATGAAAACACTCCTCATTTATAAATTTAAAACTGAGAATAATTGAGGATTTCATTTACATTTTCAATATAAATATAGATTGTAATGGATCTATGTATGATTGTTCATAAAAATAAAATATGAAATTACTAATACTTTGTATCCCTATATCCATATGAACCTTTAATGTTAGTAAATGCAGAAGTTGAATGGTTGTGGTAAAGTTACGTTTTGAAGATATTTTTCATTGGTTTGTTGATACTTAAGATCATTTTGATTCAACCTTCTATTTTACCCACTTCCCTTTGTCCTTTTGTAATAACATTCATTAGTTTAGACCCATTTTCTTTAATTGTTAAAGTTTTTTCATCACAAATAAATTAGAAATAAATACCTCCTTTTCTTCATTTTTTAAATGATCTAATGGCCATTATATGAATGTTCTAATAGATTGTTTGACTGTATGAATATTTTCATCATCAAGTAGAATAGGTTGCTCAGTGCTCAGCTAATGAGACAAATTAATACGCACTTTCACATAACCCATTGTATGTTTTCTATAGTGTACAATATCATCTTGGATATTGAACATCATATCCCTCACAACATAGTGATCGATGGGTGTTTATTAATATAAATCATAATCATTTTAATCCAATAGAATATTAGGACCAGAAAGGTATCAATGTTTTATTAATTCACATCTCACAAAAATAATTATGAGAATAATGATTACCTCAACTAAGACAGATCATTGTTGGGAATGACTCACCATAAATATGGAAGCGATGGGTTGGGGGTAGGGGTGGGTGGGTGGGGGGATCTTCATGTAGGGGTTGTTTTTTATTATTTATTCTCTTTTATTCGTTTCTATAACATTTTCTAGATACTCTGATCAGTAATTATATTTTTATTCAATATAAGATAAGAAAGACTGAAACTCTTCAATTTTCTTACCTTTATCACCAGGTTCATTTCTTTTCTAAAAATATTTTTGGGGTGTCACTAAAAAACCTTCACCTCGGACGTGGCCATATTGTTCTGGCCGCTTCCCGGACACTGATAGTAGATTTTAATTAGGTAAAAATGATGACAGTTCTTATGTATATGTTATATCAAATATATAGGAAAATAACTAATAATTATTATGAAATAATAATTTAAATAAAAAAATTTATTATGTCATACTTACACATTCTTCCCACACATTTTGTTTACTTTAAAATATTAATATCCCTTTTTTATTTACACATACCTCCTTCCATAACACATGAAATGGGATGCAAGTGGAATTTTATTTCTTTCATCTATATTCATATAAATAGAGTAACATAATTATGTTACTATTTCATGTCACATAAAAATATCATGGATGATTTAAAATATACACCATTTGTTTCAAGTGAAGTGTACCCCATAATTTCTTCATGATATGGGTATATCATTTTTGCTTCCTGTTTCTTAATTTCAGCACTCAGTTTCTATTTAATGAATTAAAAATTCTTAGTAAAAGCGATTAATACTAGTATTTTCAAACCAATGTATTAGAAGTCACAATTTATCTAAAAGTATGTCTCCATATGATGACCAATAAACGAGTCCCAAATATATTGTCTTATCAGGTGTGAATACATCTAAAGTGGGTGTAGGATTATTTTACCTTCAACATCATTGAGATGAAAATTTCTAAGAATTTTGTGAAAGCATGTGTGATCCTTTCCAGAAATAAATAATACAACTTTTATTCAGGATTCATCTACTATAATACTCTCTATAAGGGATACTTAAGAGTAATTCAATGTTTCATTATTTTGTTTTTTAGTAAAATAAAGAAATTATAGCATAATGTTACCCTAATAACATCAAAAATCAGTGTTTTAACTGCAGTCACAAAATAGTTACAAGAATCTATATTATTTGGAATGTGATGTCAAGTGGTGATCCAAATTTAACTACTAAATATGGGCTACTTGGTGTTAGAATCCTAGTTGTGTTAATTCCATCCAACCCTAAATTTGATGCATTTTCTTCTCACTTTAATATTTTTTTCTAAAACTATCATGATACGAAATTATTGTTTTTATGGGATACTTATTTTTTATCATCTACCATTTCTTCATGTTCAATATCTTAATTATGTTGTTCCTCTAGATTGGTAGCATCAACATGTGTAGAAGGTTTTTATTCCAATACATTTGGAGCTCCAATTGGTTGAAAAACCTATTATTCATCGGTATTGGGAGCATCGATGTGTGGAAAAGTCATTATCTGGAGAATTGGTTGAACATTTAATTTAGATTACAAAAATTAAACAACGAATATATAAAAATACAAAGAAATATAATTTATATTACAAATAATATGACCTCATTATTAAAATCTATTTTTCATGGTTAAAGGGATTTGACCCCTATATCGAGTATCAAAATACCTTCATTATTGTCTCTTTTGACATATTAGTCCCCTTCTAAATTGGGAATTCTGTGAAATGACTATGAAAACCCAATGAAAGGTTTATCCTCAGTTCAATTTTAAACTAACCCATTAATAGTTTTGGTTGATAACCAAACATTTGACCAATTTTGGTTTTTGGGATCTGGAATATAATATAATTGCACTACATATGATGCCATTATAAACACTTCAAATTGTACTCATCCTTACCGAAATCCACTTTCACAAATCCCAATTCATCTATTTTTACATCACTCCTGTTATAAAACCAATTTCATTGAAAAATCAGAACTTGTAATGTTGTATAATATAACACCCATATTTTTTTGATGATGCAAAAAATATGACATATTCAAATAAATTGGATTTTTCCCTTAGTAGTAGATACATGAATCCCTTCATCTATTAGTGTAACTTCACTATTTTTCATGGTACTTTATCCATCATGTTCATTTGTATAGACCATATAACTATTAATTACATAACCATTACAAGATAATACATGAACACTTAGTCCTTTGACCATCCATCAAAGTCATTTTTAAATTTAATCTAGATTTTTAGCCGCCTCCTTAAAAATGTGTTCTAGAAACATCTTATAAACTATTAATTATTTTTATTTGATATCAATATTTTTTTCTTTGATGAATTCAAATGCCTAAGAATTTCTTTGTGGGTTTCAACATATGAGGGAACCTCTAAAGTATTATGAAAGACATAAGGGTGGGCCTACTCTCAATCTGTAATAGTGATTGTGACAACTTATATTCTGCAAATTAATTCATCCAAAAGCTACCCAATGTGATGAGATTTTGGTAGGCCAATGATTTCCACACCAGACAGATATTTGGTACAAAATTCAATGGCTTCCTAAAAAATACATCGCTCTGCAATACAATCTTCTGACCGAATTCAATTTTTGACATAGCCTTTCAAAATCATCATATACCATTCTATAGGGTACATTAATATATAATGTGTATGAAAACGTATTCAAATATCTCTTACAAAGTGAACCATCAAGTGAACCATTATATCAAATAATTCTGGTGGGAAGAAATTTCAATTTCACATAATATGAAGAAAATTTCTTTTTCTATAGTTTTTAATTTTTCTAGGTCTATAACAATTCTAAATATATCATTTAAAAATAAATATATCTTGGTTAATATATCAAGAATATTATTCAGTAAAACTCAATATAAGTCTACAGGAATTAGTTCTTCCATCAAAATATGGTTGTCTTGTGATTCGAGACCCATTAAATTTAAATAAATCATTGCCATTATATTATTTAAATTTGATAAATACCCCTTTAGATACTTTACATCATTCGATAATTTGAAAAAATATTATCTATCCCACCTAGAAAGAGTGTACATAGCTAGAGGAAGAAAAGTCCATTTTTTACACTTTACTAGTGTGAACTCATCCCATATTCCCATGTTAATCATGTCTAACCTAGCCTTAACTCAATCCTTTGTTTTTATGGGTATATTTAGTAACATTCCAATGAAACTATCACATAAATTTTTTTCAGCATTCATATTATCAGGAAAATAACTCACATACAAATAATACAAGTATGGTAATTAAAGAAAAATTAACCACTTTTTCTAATTTTTTTAAGTTTTTTAAAAAATCAGTGCCAATATATTTTAATTTCTCAAAGAGTTGATCACTTGTTAGTGGAAACGGTGATGTACATTCTTCTGAACTCCCATCGAATGATGTTTTTACAGAACAATACTTATGTCACCATGGTAGAAATTTGTGATGTCTAAGAAACATAGATTTAAATGAATGTTTCAACCTAATTGAATGTGTACCTTGTTCAAAAATGTGACACCCTTGAGATACATTAATTATATATACTAAAAAATTTACATAATTGGGGAATTCATTTATCTTACCATACAATATGGATCTCAATGTAAAATCTTCATTTATGTAAGCATCAAAAATTGAAATAATTGAATCCCACAATAATTTAAAATCTTCATTCAATGGATCCAAATAAACATCAATATCCTTACCTAGTTATTTTGGTCCTAATATAACCATAGATAATATAATATATTTTTATTTCATATATAACCACAGTAGAATGTTATAATTTACCAATATAACTTGACATGTAATATGATCACTGATTTGAAAACCAAATATTCACTCCATCTATAGATAGAGTAAGATGAAGGTTTGTTGTCTTGTTTCCTTTTTTAGGATGATTGTGGTAAATTCTTTTCTACTAAGGAGAGTGTACTAAGTGATTATGTTTCCCATATTTATTACTTATATATGATTGTCATGTCATTTTCCATGAATTATCCTCACTTACATGTAGGAACTTAAACCTTGTAGTGATCGGAAGGTACCAAACAACTTTCATAGGACCCAATTCATCTTTCTTTTATTGAGAAGAACCACAATTTAGGAATTATTTATGTTATTTTTGATCCTTAAAAAATAATATAATGTCATTTAGATATGTATGTATTATTTCAAGGAGCATACTGATTGAACATAACAATATTTTAGCATAACATGTTCTCTTAGGAATCCCTTTATATTCTAAGATCATATCAACCAAGAGAGAATTTAGTTCAGCAAAACTAGAGTCACTCCATCTATTGTCATAATTTAAATTGTATATATTTAGTATGGATGATAATGCTGTATATTTATCATAACTAGCATATAATGGTGTATTTGCACAACTATTTAACATCTCACAAATTTTTGGACAATCATGAAGTATATCTTAAACTATCATTATCATTTCAGTAAAATGTTCATCATCATCATTTACATATTTTATCACTTCATTGATATGCCCATCTTCATTTTCCACACTTGTAATCATATTAGATAATCCATAATATATATTGTTATCGCAGTCACTAGCTACATTAACTTTTTTCTAGAAGTTTAGTCCAAAATTTTTAACTTCAATATATTCTTTGACATATCATGCTTTCTTATAACTCCGTTGGACTAATTATTCATGGATAAAAACATTATAAACATAGAAAAAGTATTTGAGATGGTTCATATACACGATATTTTGCAAACTTGATGAACTTTTTCACCATATATTCATACTTTTTGTCATATGATTGTCATCCATCCATTTCAAATTCATGTCCATATTATTTTAGTTGTTAAAAATAATATTTTAAAAAATAAATAAATTCACAAAAGAGTACATTAAAATAAGGGGAACCCAATATTTTAATGTTTTAAATAATTATAGCATTCCTTGATGGAAATGGGTAATTGAAATTAAGAAAATAATTACTCCACTGGAGGTAGGTGTTATCCTCTTAATTCATCCACAATAATCACTGGTACCTACTATGGGATGACTACTACTAAGAGTAGTTTATGAAACATTGGATCATGCCTACAAGAGATGGGGGATGATTATTAGGGAGAAAAATTCAATAATAACTATTTGGGAGATAAGATTTATGAGGATGACAATTGTTTCCTTAAATCTAAATTTCCCAAGATAGGGAGTTTGCAAATCCAAAAATTACAATTTTCATTTTACTGTCCAATGATGAAAAAAAGAATCAATAGTAGTATGATCCCTATAATGGGATATTTTATTGGTGTGAATATGAGAAGGATAAGTTATATGGCCTTACATGCACTCATGCTGAGAAATCCATGACATTTTCAACATCTAAATAAATTCTTCAATTATTCAATGAAAAGGAAAAGGATTTTTGTCTGAGGACTAAATTTTAGTATCGCTTTACTTCTAATGAGTCCAATGTTGTGGGAGTGGGGTCATGATGGATATCCTATGCAACGGATGGAGTTAGCGACTTTCCCTTTTGATGGTGTTATAATCAAAATATATTATATAAGAGGTGATATTTTTTGTATCTAGGAGGTCTATAAAAGTTAATATAATCATATCAATATAGATCCCAAAATTTTTCAATACACTAGTATGTATTTATAAATATATAAACCACTCAACCTGTTTTATTTATAAAAATAGACACCACTTAACATTTTTAAAAATATTTTATGTTTTGTTCAAAAAGGAAAAGTATATTAGTAAGTGAGTGGATGAAGAAAATAATAGAGGTTAATTTTAAAAGAGTAATTGTAAAAGAAAAAGTGTATCACTTATTTATTTCCCATTCTCAGTGATAAATTACCACTTCCCTAGAATCTTAAATAAAGGATATTAATCATAATGGTAAGCCTATATGCTCACTTATAATATTATTCTTCAACTTTTTCTCGTTTACAACATCACAAAAAATTCAATTCTAGATTTAGGCCATCAAATCTTTTAATATCCTTCAATGTTCTATAGGTTTGGTTTGAGTGGATGGTTTTAAAGGATGATACCAAGGTAATAGATAGTTTATATTTTCTAGTTTGATACTTTATATAAAAAACAAATCCATAATTTTATATTAGTTCTATGTTGGTTCTTAACTTCAAGTGGTGGTTGAATTATCTTCCTTTGAATCCAAAGTGATTATCTAAAATCATTTTAGTAGGCATACACCTCTTACCTCTCATATTCCCTTAGATATAGGTTAAAATATCTATAGAGTTGAGTGGATTTAAGTAACATTGAACAATATTTGTTAGTAATGACTTATTAATTTATCTCATATTGGTTTTAAGGTTTATTTAGACGCTGTTTTAACATTATGATGAGTTATAATCCCCCCTTTGGTATTTTCATGTTTATTTTCAATGATGGTAACATTATAAATGTTATTGATTTGGAATGCCATATTGGTGATATTATTTAATTAAAATTTGACCCTTGTAATGTTTGTCTTATGTTCATTAATATTTTATGAACATATATCCTGATATTACATTTTTTAGTTCTTAATTTGTTTCCTATATGATACTTAGTGTTTAGTGTGTGAAAAAGAAGTGGTATATGTTTTTTAATTTATGATCCAAAAAATACTTTTTCTAAATAGTTTATTGAATTTATTTTTTTATCCTTTATTATGAAATTAATTTTTACTAATCATTGAAAAAATTAAACCGAATGAGTTATAGGTAAATTTATTTTAAAAAAGGATCAAGGATTGAAACTTTTGAATATTTTTTTAAGAAAATAAATCCATATATAATAATCAAAATAAAAAATGAAAATAAAACTAAAAATTAATGATGAATTCCTATAAATTTACACATCATTATTTCTCATAAATTTAAACCCATATGAGAAATATTCTGATGTTTTCATAATAGAGTAAATATTTCACCCAATTCCTCACATAGAGGTTAATAAAAAACTATAAATTTAAATAATTTTAAACAAAACCTAATTTAATAAAGAATAATATCAAGAAGATAAACTAATGTTAGTGTAGTAGGTTAGAGTTCAAAAATTGTGGAGGAGATCAGTATTACAAGTCTCATTGTATTTGATTGATTTTGTTAGATTTGTTGGAATTGGAACAAATCATACCAACCGTGTAGTGTAAGTGGGGTAGAAAAATCTCAAAAGAGGTGAAGTAAGAAAAAATTATGTAAGGGGTAAACCAACTCAGGTTTGATGAGTTTTTTTCCATGTGATGAGATACAACGAGATTTGAATCAATTCAAGTGTGTATTTAGGATCATGATTAAAGAGTTGAAGAAATAATCACATACCTTAGATCATTAGGGAATCAATTAATTGAGAAGCTCGAGGAAGAGTGGCACTGAGGGTTAACTTCCAAAAAATCATGAATGATGTGAAGGAGGAGGACTTTATTAGGGTTTTATTTAAAAAAACAAGTAATGATTTTATATGTGTTTTCAAAAAAGTGGTGATAGTGTATAGTTTAATCAACACTTAAATAGTAATCATGGATAAAATATATCTTTATCAATACCAAAAATGTGTTGATATAAATGATATTTATCAGTGCTAAAATTTTAGAAATGATAAAGATATGTTTTATGAGCACCATTTTAGCATTGATAATAATAAATCTTTATCACTGCTAATAAAACATTGATAAAGACCCAATTTTAATAATATAATTAATATAATTAAGAAACTAAATTTATATAATTTTAAATAAATATTTAAATAATTGAAAATATGTATTTATAAATTTAATCATAAATAAATATATTTATTATTAAAATATATTTCTAATTATTTATAATTATAAATATTAATAAATATAATTATTATAATTATTATAATTATATATATATATATATATTATTATTATATATTAATATACGTAAAAGGTATTTATGCATAATTTTAAATATATTTATATAATCACAGACACACACACACACACACACACATATAAATATATATAATTATAAATATAATAAACATATTTGAAATAATTTTAAAATTATTTAAATAAATAAATATAAATATAATTATAAATAAATATATTTATAAATATTTCTATATAATTATAAATATAATTATATATTTATATATATATAATTATATATATGTATATAATTATATATACCAAGATGCTGTGAGTCATGGGATAGCCCATGGTAACAAAATTTATTGAAAATAAAATAAGTATAGCATATAAGGGGAGATGAGGAATGTAAAAAAGTGAAAAACCACTTCACTGTAAGAAAAATATTCACCTATGGGATCGACCACCACCCATACCTCTCAAATAATTCCCCTCCTCTATTTTTTGGGATCCTTCCATGTCTCATCATCATTATCATCAAGTGGGATTTGATCTTCTATTGGACTTGAGCCCTCTAATACTGACTTTCCAGAATCAGTGCCATCATCAAAGGGAACTCCATAAGTATTTACAAATTACTCATGGAGTACCTCCTTACTATTGGACCTATTTAGGATGTCAAACAGACTAATATTATTTTCACCAGAGCCTAGTGGAGTAACTATATTGAGAATTTGGACATTAGAGGCCTCCTTCAAAACATCATCCCATGCCTTACAACCATTCCCCTTGCCATACATAACAACCTCAGTGGGTCCTGCTTCACCAAATACATCATGCCTCTAATAATAAACTAGATTAGTAGCTCCAAATGGATCAAAATCCAAATACTCCATTCAATTAAAATAACCTATATAAGGTTTAACTTGAAAACACAAATTAGAACGAATTTTTTTCTTCCCTGTGTGATCAAAAGAGGCAATTATAAGGTCCTCATGATTCAATTGCAAAAGGAATGAAACATGATTATCACATTTCATATCATATACCCCATGATCACTAAAAAATACATGGGGCTAGTCATTCTGTAATGGATTAATAGATCCATACACCTTCCCATAAATTCGAACATATTTTTTCTTTTTCATGTGATCTCTAGCACATTTAAGAGCCCGTAGGAAGGACCTCTTTCCAGTCCCTTTAATGCTGTAACTAGGATAGGATCCTTGATGAAATATCACATGGTATTTTCTAACCAATAAAACAAATAAGAACATACCAAAATAGACACTAGAAGAACCCAATACATTTTTCTAATAATGATTTTTTATATTAGATTCATCAAGGCCATTCAGTGAGGCAAGGGAAGCCTTATTATGAGAATTCGTTTCCTTTACATAGACATTTTCCAAACCCATCATGTTATGATGTATTTAATTGGAGGTCCTTATGCTTTCATCCTTAGTATTATCCTTTGATGAGACCGCCACTACCTTCCCTACCAATCCCCACCCTGTTCTTAAACGCTTGTATTTGAGCTTATGAACTTTCCTATAATTGACAATATCACGACCAAAAAGGTCATAATTTTTTTTATAAATTAGGTATGTATTCATATTAAAACTCAACATAATTTATTTCAAAATTCACAATATGAATTAAATAAGTAGGCTTGGAAATCAAGAATTCCATATCAATCAAGACCCGATAATAATAGGAAAAAATTTCCCAGAATGGTATTATCATCAAGCTTGAGTGGTGCACTAATGAAAGAGGAAATATATTTCAATATCCATGAATGTTGGAATACTTAGCTGAGGCCATGAAACCTAACCCATAACTAAGTATTATTGTACTTTTGGTGAATAGGGTTGAAGCTAAAACGTTATTCCAAAATTCTATGAATTCAGGGATTCAGGATATAATAACTAGGATCCTAGGATATTAAAAATACACACACACACAATATAATTCATGAACATATATTCACATAAATATTGATATAAATATATTAGTTGAAATCCCGTTTATTATAAATACATCATTTATATTTATATCATTTTTTCTATTATTTAAATATATATATCAATAGATCATATTTAAATTAATTATATGCATGAATTTTTTAATTAATGTATATAGAAAACATTATGTTTTGATTATAAATATGATAATTTTTTATATATTAAAAATATTTTTTTATTAATTCTTTTTATTAGTTCTGAAAAAGAGCCGATAAAGGGTTCACTATTATGCGAACTTTTTTAGGGATGATAAAAGTCACCTTTGTTCATGCATTTAGCTATAACTAAAAAAAGTTACCCTTTTATCAATGCTTTTTGTTTAGCACTGATAAAATCTAGTGTTTCCTAAAGAACAATATGTCTTAGTGAGTGGAATAAATAATAATAATAGTCAACTGAGTATAATAACATAAATGGACATTACAACCATGAGGCATCCATAAAGAAATAACATAAAATATGCTATATCAAAATGAACTTATGTAATGTCAAACGAGTCATAAATAAAGTAAATAAGATCTATAATGGGCCAATTATGTACAAAATGATACAAAAAACTAAAAAATAATAGATTCAACTAAGAACATGGAAATGAGTCGATACATAGTCCCTCCACCTAGTTACAACCATTGAATTCTATCTTATCCACAAACTATAGGTTCATTTATCTTAAATGTTTTATGAACTACAATGTCTACATGAATACTGATATTATAGTGTATTGAGTGAGAACAACTCAGTAGGTTACCACTAATAGTGTCTCTAAATAAATATGGAATATAAATTTACATGATCATAGTGATATTCTCATAACCATAATCAAATAATTATAAAAACAATAAAAGTATAACATTAAATCACTGAAAAAGGAACCTAGGTTGATACCACACCCATCTCAACTAGTTCTAAATTACATTCAAACAAATCACTGTAATATCATATGTCTATTATGACAATATTTTCCCATTTATATAAATATCTCATCACTAAGGCCATCATGAGATCTTTTTAAAGTAATAATAAGAAACATAGGAAAACACCGAATGTGTATATTGGTTTTATCCCTATGAATCACAATCCTAATCACGATCCTTCTCAACTAATTTACAAATTATTGTAAAGGTATCATATGTATATAAATATCTAAATCCTAAGCCATCTCAAACCCTACTCAAATAAGAAAAATAGAAATTAAGGTATATGTATATACTGATCTCATCCATAAGGCATATAAATACCTACAAAAATAATATACCGACTATGAAAGTATGAACCATATCTATAAAATTATAAAAATTAATTTATCTCAATCCCTTCCCATCTTATATTAATAAAATGGTAAAGGTGACCTATATATATACTAATTCTATACTTAAGGAAACTCAATCCCATCATTTCAACATTAACACCAGGGCATGGAATCCCTAGACATTAACCATATCAAGTTATAATAAAAAATATAACAAAATATTATCAAAATTCATTATAAGGTGGTCATAACATCTAACATTAATTCAATTCAATATATGTTTGGGTATTACACACACAAACCCTATCTCAACGTCCTATATATTGGGAACTAATATCTAGAATCATAAATTTAATGTAAATAAACCCACACCTCAATAATATATCAAATAATACCAACTATCTATAATGTGACCCCAAAACCCCATCAATTTGTATGAATTATGCTACATATCACGTAAATTCCCACCCCCTTATCAAAATAGGTTATTTGACACCTGATAAAGTCTACTACATAATAGTATAAATCAAGGAATGCGTTATTGGGCCATAAGAACAAAATATACTCATAGTTTCTCTAAAAAATGTGGCCATAATTGACTAAAACATCATGGTACTACCTATAAGGGAATAATAATATCCCTCCGTATCCTTACCATATTTATATAGGTCAAAGGGAAAAAAATTAGATTAGCTTTTTCATAATAATACTTATTTGGAATGTCTACATATCACATTAACACTTTTATTAATGGAAAAAAATTAGTCACCACCTACCTTAATTTAGTAGGCCCCTTATCATCAATGATCACTAGAAGAATTGGATTAAATCAAAGGATTTACCAAAATCTGATAAAAATACTTAATTTAGGGTTACTTGATGAATAACACTAAAAAATGGATAGAATATGAGAATAAATTGATGAATAAGGTTCACCTTATATCTAGGTATCCTCTAGAATAAATGTAACTTGAATTATATCCCAAATAGATGAGAAATCAAGACTTAAATGAGAAGATTCAAGGAGGGAAATTCAGTCATGAAACTTGGAAAGGGGATTAATATAGGACACTTATTAAATAGATTTATCATTTTAAATCCTTTAAATTAAAATTATAATGATCTACATACAAGAACTATTTCAATATGACTACATGGGTCATGGAGCAACACCCCATCCCGATGTTACCTTATAGTGTGACCTATTAATTCATTATACAACACCTTTATCTAGAGCGGCACCAAGAAATCATGACTACCCCTTTGTGTTGTGATTAATATATTCACGATGTAACCTTCACATTATAGAATGAAAAACCAATTGATCTATGTTTTTTATTTTTCACAAACTCTTTCCACATTTTATTTCCCAATTACAACATGAGTTTCATGTGAAAAATAAATTTCAGCCCGCACCAAGGCTAACTCACCAAATACCAACCCTGGCCTCTATCCACTCCTCTATTTGACAATAACTATTAACATACACATGGTTTGGAAGAATATTAAAAATATCCTAGATGGTGTATACTAAAAAGGGTTAATCATATCATATAATTCCACTCTATATTAAATTTATATAATATTATATGGAACATATATCATTTAGAACAATATGGATAGTCTATTTAATGGGATACTACCACATTTTTAGATGGGTTTCCTTCAAATTTCAATCATAAATATGATTTCATTATTTCATAAAAAACAGTTTAACATCATTTTAATCATTAAAATAATTATTTTACCAAATTGGAATGTGTTATCAGTAATGAATGTCGGCTTCCAAGCATTGAAAGTCAACAGTTCAATTTATTCATTAAATAATCGTAACCTATATAAAGGAATCATTCCTATGTTTTTATGGATGTGTGGAAATATCATTCTAAAATAAACCTCTCTTCAGTTATTTCTCTCTATTTGTATTCATTGAAAAGGTTCAAGCACACCTTTGGAGTCCTAGGGTCCTACTTATTGTGTACATGTATTTTAATGGCTAGTGTAAAACCAATGGATGTAAGAGTACTTTGGATATTTCTTGGGGATTTCAATAAAATATACTTATCCTTGATCATGATAGAAATATCTCAATAGAAACTAGGTATACCTATCTATATTTATTTTCTTCACACTCATGTCAATTTGATGAGTATGGATTCAACTGTTTATTAGGTATATTTTGCTGTATTGGATATGAGATGGTCTAATAAAACACATTCGTTTTTTTAAAAACTATTTATCCATCAATTAAATTTATTTTTATACTAAATTCATGAATAACAAGTGTATCATGAGATAATTTAAGTGATATTTAATGGTATGATATAACATATAAAACGTTTGGTTATTAGATCACTTTCCCTTTCTTTACGATATAGTATATCATAATATGCAATTTATTATTTTTTCATATTCAAAGGGTATGACTAGATGAATCAAAGTGTATGTTTTATAAAATATAATAGTTTTAATCTATTCAATTGTCTACAATAATATTTATCATTGGTCGTGATAAATAACTTAGGTTATAAAAAATTGGGTAACATGTCTTAAAGGTGATATAGTTTATATCATAAATTATGGCTTCCCTCAACACTCTTTAAAGATACTTGAAGACACATTTATAAGAAAGGATAAGGAACCCAAACTTCACAAGTCATGATAGAATCATGGATTATGATATATTTTCCTTTCATATATCATAAAATATGATATAATATTAAAATGAGAAAAATTTAATATCACGTTCAAATTTATTTTAGTTTATAAAATATTTATACATGATAACAATTATGAATTATAAATTGAATTTTTTTACTCCAAAATAAAATATGAAATATTTATATTAATGTCTCATGTATGGAAAATAAGTAAAATATTAATATTTGTATTTATTAATTTTAAATATTCATATATATAGAATGTTTATATGATGTGAATATTATATATGCTTAAATTTATATGATAAATTCCTTCCTGTAAACTTGTTATGCTATGTTATGTATGACAACATAAGATTTAGATTTTATATAATTTGAATTTAGTTTAATATAAAGTTATTATCTTTAATTAAAAGGTTTAATATAGTTTATACATATTAGATATTATAGTTATGATAAAATTAAAATATCTCTCGATCAAAATATCAATGGGTAGAGATACATTGGATAAGAATTCTGACTATATTAGAGGCTAATGAATTTTATAGAAAATTGGCGGTTGAATATTTTTATATCTATTAATACTCTTGTAGGTATTATTGATTTCATTTAATTCTAAACCTCTATATAAAAGTTCTATGTATGCCTCATGTATTGAATGAAATTGGATATGTGTAAATATAGTTGGACTCTATATTTGTTTGAGTAACACAAACTATGAGTTATATGAAGAGTTATAAATTAAAAATATTTTTAACATATTAATTTGGAGTATGAATTAGGTATTATAATACTAAATCATTAAAAAATGCATATATAAAAGAACAAATCAATAGATAATAAATAATAAAAGCGGTATATTAGTTATATATTAAATATTCATTTGATTTTTATATAATTTTTGAGGCTTTTCTTGAGATTTATTCAAATAAATATAATTATTATAACCTCAATAATTCAGTAAGGGTAACCCTAACCATTATGAGAAAAAGAAATATCTTGTTTAAGGTAATAAAATCATAAGAAACCCTAATCATTAGGTGCCTATATCAAAGGACATATTCAGGTTACCCTTAGTTAGGAAACCATAATCCTTATGATACTAGAAGAATATAGTTGAGTTAATCCTTCTAAAATATTAATATACATATTTATCCACTAAACTATCCATGATCCATATGTGATATGACTAACATTATTTTCTACCACTTATAGTTATGAGTTTCCTAACTGTTGTAAATCATGATGTTATATATATCTTGTACCACTAAAGGTATTGGTGTATGAGGTCATAATTATTAGTTCATCTACTTTCATTAAATTTTCCTAATAAAAATATATAATTAATGATACTCAACCATAGATATTTATTTGTTATATATTATGACATACATCTAGATTATAATTTTGAGGTATCTTATAGGAAATATTTCTAACATAATTTTGCATCAGTATCTAAGGTTGATAAGTGTAATAAATATAATGAATTATGAAAACATGTATTTTAATGTTATTGAAATAAATTTCCCTTAATTATAACTCATAAGTATTTCATACTGGGTGTACATCACATATTTGTACTAATAAACACATACCCAAAGACAAGATAGAATTGAATAATGTTATAGCATATAAATGTATTGTAAATAGAGAACAAGTTTTCACATTGGTGGCATAGACTTATGATCTATGTCTTCAAAGTGGATTAGTACTTGAATTATAAAAATGTTTTTATGTCACTTCCATAATCAAAATTTTTATTTATCTATATTTTTTGGACAAATTTTTATTTACTTTCATTATTATGAACACTTAAAAGGAACCCCCTAGATCAGGGAAGAATCAATGGGTGGGGGGGGGGGGTAAATAAGTGATTCAATTTCTTCTGATATTCATTTTTTAAAACAACCCTCGTCACCTGTTTATGTGAATAATGATTACTATCCAACACACACACAAAAAGGGACAATAATATTTATTATGTTCACCTTTCAAAATGAGAAGGATAGTCCTTGACATGATCCAGATTCAACAAAGAATATACTACCCAATATTTTCAACATGTAGGTACAAAAATTATGGGTTTTCCATATAATCATGTTAGAAAAAGTATCCTGATTGTGATAGTGCTTCCAAAACTATTAAAATGAAAAAGAAATTGATATCAATAAAAAGAAATAATTTAAAAAATATAATTCATTTACTGTTGTAGTGTTCCTTTTCCTCTTCATATTCAACCTATATAAGTTCAGGTATGATTTTTCAAATCTTTCAAATTTACACAACCACTTATTCTTGATCTTCACTTATTCTTATTCTCTATAATATATTTATTTTATTCTCTAAACTTTTTCTTCTTAAACACAACCCATAATTTTCATATTACCAATATAAAATCCTAAGAGTAAAGTCAAATTTTTGAAATTAGAATTCAAACCAATAACTTTCTTCAACCAACTCAACAACTACTTCATTTTGAGCCATTTGATCTTGGGGTATCTTCTAGATACCATTGATCCTTCAAAAATAACCTCATGGATTGAGTTAGAGATCCCTTAATACAATCACGATGAAACATGATCAAAATATCTCATAATTGTAACAATCTCCCTAACACAGATTACACTACATCTTGGTGAAAATTGTTTGGTCCTTTTTCCACAAAATGAAAAGCACTATGGGCATGCACATTTTACTTCAAGAAGTTTTGGCATGATACTCCACCTTTCTAACATGACTTATTCTACCACATGAATTGTTTCTTCTATTGAAAGTTATAATTTTCCTCCTATCAACCATGAACCCCACAAAAAACACCATAGACATAGTTTCTTTACCTTTTTAAGTAGGTACACTAGAAATTCACCACAGTGATGATTATGCCAAGTTTGTTATTTACTATTTCACACATGAAAACTAGGATATCAACATAGGAACCACCACATCCATTTTACCCTTAATTGATTCACATAGGTTTTTCTAGAATACCACCACGAGGAACCCCATAGGTATGGTCCCTTTCCCATTTCTTATTTTGAGAATGGAATTCACAACACATCCTCAACTATGGGAAAGACCTTCCTGGATAGGCTATACTTTCTCCAAATATTTTTCAAAATTCACAAAAACCATGAATCATGATAAAAAATCGTAATTGTTATAACCTTGAATATCATTTCAAATGGAAACATATTATTTATATTTGAATATGATTTATATATTGAAAAAAAAAATCCAATACACTCATGATATCTTCTTCACCAATTTTTCAACTTCACTTATCACAAAAACTATCTCAGCACCTCTTGAGCTCAATAATCTCCCCCTTTAGAGTTTTTTGTCAACTAAGGAACATTAATCACTATGAAACTATAAAAAACATAGAAATATATTTCTGTAAAATAAATCTAATAATATTCGAGTTAAATTGGTTTAAAACTGATTTAATAGTACCATGTTGTCTATAATATAATGATATATATATAGAGTTTTTAACGTGATCCTAATAGTATTCAATCCAAACTTCATCAACACATCAATAATTATTTCAAACATGAAGGAATAATAAAACAACTTATAAAAAACTATTAAAATAGTTCATTACAAATTGAAACCACAACTTAACCCTCTTAATAACAATTTATAAATATATGGTTTCATTCAAGAGAAAAGAATCATATTTAAAGGGATACTACTAAAGTTGACCCAGCCTTAAAACATTACATAATCTTGAATTAAATGAATAATTCACCTTGAGAATCTTTTTAGGTTAAGATTTTTAGAGAATTATGCCATAACGATTACATTATATTTCAAAAATTACAAAGTAGACACTTGTAATCAGTTTCTATTTTTCCATAAAATAAAAACTCTTAAAAAAGGAGTCATGGCTAGTTCTATATTTTAGACAACATGAATTTCCCTTGATCCCATCTTTGACCCTATTCATCTTTATGTCCTATGAAAAACACATTAAAACATGGGATGAGCATAAAAAGTATAGTAAGGGTTATAAAATATAGAAAGAAAACATTAGTCCATAAAAACACTATCTTCTTAACATACCTCATGAAATCATAAGATTTATGAAAAACAAATAGTAATCACAAATAATAAAAGTAACTTGTGGCATCCAAAACATAGTTACGTTGTATCTTTCATATCCACATAGGGAGTTACATTTAGAATACCCATCATAGTATATTCCCTAAACCTATTAGGAGGAAAATTCACGTTTACCTCCATCATGTTACCCAATGAATTGGAGAGATATCTCAGGATCACCCACCCTAGGTTTATCATAGAACCACCCGTATACATAAACAATGCCCAAGAACCATAACAAATTCATAGCACATAAAACAAATATAAAGGAACGATAAAATTTCAAAATTTCAATCACAATATATCATTTAAATATATTGACATAAAAAATAAGTTACCAAATCCATTTTCAATACCAAAATATGTAAAATAGTATATGGTATTTATTTTCCTTTTAAAAATATTACGGCTTATTAAGGAATCCACTAATCAAATAATACTCGTGGCGGTAGAATAGGTCATTGTCAATATTTACATTATAAAGAAACATTCTTTTTTTGTCATTTAGTAAACTGACTCATAGAAAATGATTACATTTTAATGAAAAGAAAATTAAATTGTGTTTATACACCATATAAAATAAAGTTGTGTATAAAACAAAACATGGCTCAATGAAAGAATATTTAGATGAATTACCATACAAAGATCATTTTGTAAATAAAATAGATCCATTATGTGTATTCAATATAGGTACACATAATTAATGTAAAAATACAACATAGGGCAAAAAAATTTATTTATCACATAATGATATCACAACATAATCAATAAGTAGAATATTAACCAAGGGAATGGAAAGTAGGTTAAGAAATTCAATTACCTTGTGTCCGACTTGACCCATTCATTCTTCAATCTCTTAAATAAAAAACTAAAGTTAATTTGTACTTTTTTAAGAACATTTTTAAAGTTTATTACTCCTTTTATATTACTTATTCACACGTTATAAACTTTATGCAATCATTTAAGTTAATAATGGTCGTTTTGTTGATATTTTGTACTTGAGTAAAAAATAACTCCTTATAATTACAAGTTGTCCATGTGGTCAAAAGTTAATTATCTACAGAATGATATTAATTTTTCAGATATCATATATATACACTATATATGTATTTATAATAGTACATAACATTTGGAGATAAAAAATGAAATGCAGCATTCATGGAGACGGTAAGTCTTACGTACACATGAACGCTACTTTCATTTCTATTTCATGTTTAATGGAATGAAAACTTAATTATACATAGTTATATTATAATTCTAGTATAATATCATATATAATTTCATTAAATCCATATTTTATACATTCCACGTATGGAATGAATGAGTTATATCACTTTTAGGGGGTGGTAGTCCGCACTTCCTCAAATGAAATTGTCATATTTACCCACTATGGTCACCATAAAGGTATTAAATAAATGAAAAATACATAAAAATAGAAATAATATAAATATAATATATATCACATATAAATATAGTTCCTTATTAATTTCCACCATAAGATGTGGTAAGAGAAGATTGAACAATCATTGTTTCGTGTGGCAGTAGTTCGCCGTCCATAGAAATAATATGTTCGTATCAATTAGATGGTGGTGTGTAGAAGTGTAGTTAGAATAATTCTCATAAAAACAACCTAGTATATTTAGGATACTGGTTTTGTTATAAAATAATGGAAAAAAATAGTTTAGGGGGTCGAAGAAGTAAAATAAATGAAAAGAACTTAAGAGAAGACATTTCCTTTAAATCAGGTATCTCCCTTTGGTTTGAACCAAATGGTTTACATTAATTAACTTCGGAAAAAGTTAAGGATTCTAGGAAGAATATAGGAATATAGGGAGATTAATTGGGTAGATTTTTGAAGATACAAGGGGATTTAGAGGTGTGAGTAATGGGTTAGAGTTGAGGTCTTTTTATAAGGGGGAGGAGGGGCTCTTTAGGAATGTTTGAAAATTTTATTTTATTATATAATAATTTTCCGTTTCTAAAATACCAATACTCATTAATATCAAAGATAATATTAATCATGTTTGAAGTAAAATAATACAATAATAATTGTACATGTTTTGGATATTTTTGTAATTTTTATCATCTTATTTATTTAAATCATTCATTAATGCGGTAAACACTACATCATTATTGTGTTATAAATAATTTTAATTATTTGATGTATAAAAATTATAAAACAAACACCATGATTTAGGAAATATTTTTTGTTTTCAAATGAATATTTATAGTCCAAGAGAGAAATTATATAACCCCATGTAAAAATTTATTTACTAAAAGATATAATTTTATGTCATTTTAGTCTTTACTTTAAATTAATTAATTATAAAGTGTCATAATCACCAACAAGTTGCTCCATGGTGTCCCAAAATCGACCCAAGGATGCCCGTGGTCAGACATGTATCAGAAAATAGGATTTTGAATCATGTTAGGATAATTTAATATTAATATTATATTATTTTTTACCCTTATTTACTAGATTTACCATTTAACCATGATAAATAAAATATTTACCGAAGTAAATATTCATAATGTATAAAAATAAAATTTACATATTTATACAATTCTTACCTCCTAATTGCAAATAAGAAATCAATTTTTCCAAATTCAAAATAAACATGTAGCAAAAATTAATTTAAAATTCATTCTTATTGTAAAAATAAGCGTCTTTTTATGAAATAATAACAATCAAAAGATTGACAATTGTTTATGTCCAATTTCTAAGTGAAATTACTTATAATGAAAAAAATTGGATTAATTGGTAAAAATATTATCTAATTAAAATTTAAAACTAATTAAAAAGATAATTAATCCATATAAATAAATTCGATTAAAAGGTGGTTTTGAATTAAAATACAGCTTTTTCACTATTCATTAAAATGAATTTTATCAGAAAAATACGTAAAATTTAACCAAAGTAAATTTTGATCTTTTGATTCTAAAAAAATTATTTTTTCAAAAAGAACATATAAAAGTGAAAAACATGATTTAATAACGATTCTCCATCAAAATGTAATAAATCCCCCACTTAAAGAATATTACAGTATTTATGCTTAAAATTGGATTCTTTCTTATTTTATGCCTCTAAAAATTATTGTATAATTGTAAAATCATTTCACAAACATTTATATTCATATTTTAGTTTGTTCTGTACATTCTCGGTAATACAACTGTTAGGCGTTAAGTACCATTTAAAATAATATTATATTGTTATTTTTTAGTACGACCCAACATTGTGTGTAAAAACCTCGAAATTACATGGAAAATTTATTCTTATATACATGGGATTTTTATGAGTTTGTGAAAATTTACAGTGCTTGATTCTGAGGACCGGTGTGCCTGGAATCAATTTCTGAAGTTTTGATCGGGTATGTTCAGTAAACGTGAGAGAGGGATTTTACAACATTTGGACCAGTGCACGGAATTGAAATCTAAGGGCACCGTTGAACTCACAATGTTGGTATTTTCTTAAGAAGACTTTCACCCCGACGACAATTGGTCGAGAATGGAAGTTAGATTTTGGGTTTTTAATAAAATTTAAAGAAAAATAAAGTGTTATCTTTTTTTATTTATTTGGTGGTTAAAACCTCCAAGAGGAGGTTACAGGTGGGGTCCACCACACAATAACCTCCCATGAGAGGTTATGGTGGTGGGGCCCACCTGAGGTCTAAACCACTCTTAGAAATTAATGAGGTGGGGACCACACAGGCTTTAAACCCTTTGAACTCTCCATATGTGGGCGAAACCCTTGAACTTCCATCATAAATGTGGCAAACCACACAAATTAATTAATGGAATCTTAATTAATTAATTTTATATCTTTTGAATATTTTGGACAACAATTAAATAATGGGTTAGCATAACCCATTATTATAGTTGGAATATTTCTTTTGGGTGGATCATTGGGAGAGAGGTTGGATGAACTTGGAGAATTATCCTCCCAAAGAAGAACGTGAAGAACGCCGGCGACACTTCTTCCTCGCTCTTCTACCCCAGACACATTCTGACGCACGAAATTGAAATTGGGAGTGCATGACGAACGCGAAAAATGATGAATCGACGTTCACTTTCCGAAACATCAACAACAAACTAAAATATGAGGTATGTGATTTTTTATAATTTAGATATTGAATTAGTTTACGTTCTATGTCATTCAAACTTGGGTGATGATTTTTTCCGAATGATTTCACCATAACATTGAATGCTTGGGCTGCACGAACACATCCCGACCTGGCCCCTTCGTTTTCCTCACTTGTGGATGACGGCAGTAGCGCAATGATGCCATCGGAATAGTGAAATGCAACGGAGCAATGATGGCTGGCGATGGATCGGCCGCGAAGAAACCAGCAGCGCAAGGCCACCGAATCTCCAAAAGGGAGTGGCATCGTCGTTCCGCACTGAAGGAGATTTGTGGCCAGGGCGAGCCATGGTGGAAGGGGCATGACGCCGTCGCGCCGCACAGATGAGGATGTTCATGACCATGGAAGGTCGTGATAGAGGAGCTGAGGCGGCCGGCGTTGGGCCGGCCGGCAGCGGTGCGGAGCGGCTGGCCGCTCGGCCCGCCGGGAGGTGTGGGACATGCGCCACCTGGTGCCTGTTTGGGTCCCCACCTGAACGGTTCAACTTTTCGGTAGTCCTGGGGGTCCACTCCACCCCCTAGACTTGGCTAGGGTGGGTCCCAAAGGGCGCCTCCAGCCTCTGGCCAGCCAGGGCATGTGGGCCATCGGGCCGCCCCGTCGGGCCGCCCCCTCGGGCCGGGCTGCCCCCTCGGGCATGGTCGGACTCACAGATAGAGTCGGACCCATGGACCAGGTTGGAACTGCGGACCGGGTCAGACCCCAGTCCGAACCTATTTGACCCAAATACACATTTTCTGACCATAACTTGGGCTACGAGTGTCCGATCAACGAACCGTCTGCAATGACAGAAATTCCAATAAATCATAGACTGATCATCCGATTGACACGTCGTCTGTTGAATTGAGACACTTATGATGACTTGGACTTTTTAGATAATTATACATGGGACTTCGTGATAGTTGGAGTGTCTAAAAGTAGCTCGTGGAGCGGATCCTTACAGGGGGAGCAGATAGAGTATGGAGACCTAGAAGCTAGCTGAGAGGTGATGAATACGTGACCGATTCAACACAGAGTTACTCGACTAACCGAGTGGGGAGAACCTCTACGTGATGCGACACACCCATCGTGGGAAGCGCCTCTATGTAAGCGCGGAAAACCCATGGTACTCGACAGGAGGAGTAACTCAGTAGGATATGAGGGGGAGAGCTTCTGTGTGAGCGTGGCAGACCCGTGGTGGGGAGCACCTCTGTGTGATGTAGTAGACCCATGGTACTCGAAAGGAGGAGTACCTCAGTAGTACAAGGATAATGGGAAGCACCTCTGTGTGACACAGTAGGCCAAATCTACTCGATATAGGAGGAGTACACCATTAGCCGAGGTTCCGACGACGTGACTGGGGTTGTTCCTTGATACTAACCCAAGAATAAAATTCGGGTTTGAGCTGAGTCAATGTCTTTTGTGTTTTCCTCACGATTGAGATGGGTTACTAGAAAACTTAGGTATATGTATGGGCATATACCTAAATAATGGTTATCCATTGAGTTCATACTTAGTGGTTTATCCATGTTGGATTTTGTGAGACCCTGAGGGTCTCGGGGTCCCTACTGTGTATCGTTATACTCACCCCTGCACGGGCTATGGCCACACCTCATTGTGTTGGTTGCAGACGACGGATAGCGCTTACTGTGGTAGAGAGTAGCAGGACTAGACAATACCCAGAGGTGGACCACTTGGTGTGACGGTACACAGAGCGGACGGATGGACGTGGAGTGCTGAGGAGGCTATATGTACCTACCCTTGAGGTAGGAACCCCGAAGGACGACCCAGTAGCTGCTTTACTTATTATTTCAGTTGTATTTGTACTTTTCTGTTTCCTTGTACATTACTATTGGGCTTGTATTTTCGGCCCCTTTACTTTTAGCACTCTCTTTTGAATACATTTTTAAATAGTGTTTTACTTCCACTTGTGTACTCTAATGTGTTTGTTTACATTTTGAATGGCAATGCCTTCCCAGCTTAGGTATTTACGCCTTTGGTGATAGTCACCAGCTGCTGGCCTATGGAAGGCGGGCTTGGGGTAGTCACGATACCGGCCCCGAGGGACGGGTCGTGACATTGTGCGAAACATTATACTTTCTAGAAACCCATTGTTGTGTGTTGAATATTCCATCAAACATAGCATCCCCTTTAAAGTAAAATTAATATTTAATTCAAAAATTTTAATAAATAAAAAAATGTATTATTATTTATTTACTTGGGATGTTACATCCTTCCTCCCTTTTAGAAATTAAATCCTTTCAATTTTTATTCACTTATCAAATAAGTGGAGGTATTCATCCCTCATAGAATTTTCCGATTCCCACATAGCCTCTTCAACCATATTTTTTAACCACAAAACCTTTACCAGACGAATTACTTTATTCCGCAACACTTTCTCTCTTCAGTCAAAAATTTGGACTGATTGTTCAGCATAAGAGATATTATCTTCCAACTAAACTACCTCTAGGCTCAAAACATGAGATGAATATGAAATTTACTTTCTCAACATTGAAACATGAAAAACATTGTGTAACTGGGATAAACATGGAGGTAAAACCACCATTTATGCAACTGATCCAACTTTTTCTAAGATTTCATAAGGTCCAATGAACCTCAGACTCAACTTTCACTTCTTACCAAAATGCATCACACTTTTCCATGGAGAAACTTTTGGAAAGACACGATCAATTACCTTAAATGAAAGATCCTTCCTCGGGTAATCCACATAACTTTTCTACCTACTCCGAGCTATTCTCATTTGATTCTAAATAAAAAGAACTTTTTCTGCCATCTCTTCTACCAATTCGGATCCAATCAACTTACTTTCACCTAATTCATTCGAAACAACTAGAGTTCGAAACCACTTCCCATATAATGTCTCAAATGGATCCATATGTATACTGGAATGAAAACTGTTATTATATTAAAATTCAACCCAAGAAAGATGATGGTCCCAACTTACCTAGTAATACATTGAGCAAGCATGTAACATATCCTCCAAGGTCTGAATTTTTCATTCTGACTTCCCATATGATTGAGGATGAAAAGATGTACTAATATTATATTTAATACCCAACGACTTACAAAGTGATTTCCAAAAGTTATATGTAAACCTAGGATCATGATTAGATATAATAGAGAGGATAACTCCATGCAACCTAACTATCTCTTTAACATACAACCGAGAAAGTTGATCTAGAGAAAGAGTATCTCAAATAAGAAGAAAATGAGAAGATTTAGTCAATCGATCAATAATAACCCAGATCGCATTATTACCTCGAGATGTATTTAGTAATCCCACAACTAAGTCCATGGATATATTTTCCTTTTTCCACTCTGGAACTTGTAAAGGATGAAGCATCCCTTTTAGTAACTCCTGTTCTGCTTTAACCTGCTGAAAAGTCAAACACTTCACAATAAAATCAGCAATATATCTTTTCATTATATCTCACCAGTAATACTCCAGAAGATATCTATTTATCTTAGAACTTCCAGGATTAATAGAAAACTGAGAACCATAAGCTTCACATAATAACTCTTTCTTCAACTATGAATCACAATGCACACATAATCTCATCCCAAACCTCAAAACACCATCATTATCAATGTTAAAATCAAGAAACTTACCATTCTAAGCCAACTCTACCTTTTTCTACAACTCACTTTCTTCATTCTATGCTTTCTTAATTCTATCTGATAGAGATGATTTCAATAACACCAAAAAAACAAAGGAATTTGCTCATCCATTAACTTCTATGCCAAAGTTTAGCAAATTAAAAACCAAAGGACGTCATTCCAAACATAGCATGGTTAATGAAGCATTATTTTTTCAACTCAAAGCATCAGACACTTTATTTTATTTTCCTAAATGGTAATGAATCATGTAATCATAATCCTTGATTAATTTTATCCAACTTCTCTGTTTCATGTTTAATTATTTCTGAGTGAATTTATAATTTAAACTTTTTGGGGTCTGTATATCACTACTAGAAAATAGGTATATACCCAAGGTTTTGCAAAAAACCATGGTTATAGGGTACCCCTATACCCACGGTTTTCCAAAACTGTCGGTATAGGGATGTCAGGTGAACCTATACCCATGGTTGTGCCAAAAATTGGGGTATAGTTTTATTTTAAGACTTATACCCATGGTTTTGCAGAAAACCATGGGTATAGGGTATTTTCTAAAGACCTATACCGACGGTTCTTGAAAACCATAGGTATTGTGGTTTTTTTTGAAGACCTATACCCACGGTTCTCCAGAACCGTGGGTATAGCTTTCTCGCGTTTTGGTGGGGAAAAAATTAGGCAGGATAGGGAAAAAAATTGGCAGGAAGACATTTTTTCACAGTTTAGATTAATATATTTATATGCATATAAATATTATCTTTCAAATGTTATTTAGCTTGGTTGGTCTGTAGGTGGGGCGCGGTCGTGAGGCTTTCGTGAGGTGCGGGTTCGAAACACAGTGAGAGATTTTTTTTGAATTTAAATAACGAATATTAATATATATAAGCAGATATATGTATATATAACATATAAAAATCCCAGCTGGGTTAGTTGCGTGATTTTCAGGCTTAGCGCGAGTCCCGGGTTTGAAACCCCACTGGCTCCTTTTTTGAATTTAAATAACGAATATTAATATATATATAAGTAGATATATGTACATATAACAGATAAAAATCTCAACTCGGTTGGTGGCGCAGTTGTGGAGGTTAGCGAGAGTCCCGGGATCGAAACTTACATGGCGATTTTTTTTGAATTTAAATACCCCACGGTTTTCAAACCGTGGGGTCTGTTGTGTGCCATGCTGGAACAACCGGTGGGCCACATGTGACTCCCATATACCCACAGTTTGGAGAGTCGTGGGTATATCCTGAGACCCATATACCGACGCTATTCCAGCCCACGGTTCCCAAAACCATTGGTATAGGCTATAGCCACGGTTTTGGGGGCTATACCCATGGTTTTGAACCGTGGGTATAGTTCATTTTTCCAGTAGTGTATATTTCACATTTTACTCCATACCAAAGATGCATCCAAATTTTTAAGTAAAAAACAACATCATCTAATTCCAAATCATGTGCAGGTTAATTTAAATCATGAGGTTTCAACCGACGTGAAGCATAAGAAATTACCTAATCATTCTACATAAAAACATAGCTAGGTTCTTTCAATGAAGCATTATTGTAGATAACAAACTCACCATTTGTGGATGGCAGTGCCATAACAGAAGCATTCACTAATATTCTTTTCAATTATTGAAAAAAATCATCACATTCTTTTTCCCAAATGAACTTAACAAATTTTCGAGTTAATATAGTCATTGGGCTAGATAAACGGGAAAATGATCAAAAACCCTCGGGTAATAACCTTATAAACCAAGAAAACTATGGATCTTAGTTATATTTATGGATATTGGCCTTTATTTAAGAACCTTTATAAGTAGGATCAATAGTTATGCCTTTTTTTAAAACAATGGGACCAAGGAACGAAATTTGTTGTAACCAAAACTCAAACTTTATGAATTTTCCAAACAGTTTATTTTCTTCTAAGGTTTTCAAGGAAACCCTTAAATTACTTTAATGTTACTCTTTACCTTTATAATACACCAAAATATCATTTATAAACACAAACACAATTTATAACCTTATTCAATTAATCCATCAACATAACAAGCTGTTCAATTCTGATTCTGAGCATCTCAGGATGCTGATTTGGATGGTCATTTCCCTCTGCATGTCTTCCCAATATAGCTTCCTTGTTTCCTCTATGAAGAAAAATTATTAACAAACATATCTTAGATGAAGTAACATGGTAATCTGTAAATACTATATCATTTCAAACTTTCCATAAATTAAAAATAATTTGTGGATATTAATTTAACAATATCATAACTTCTGAAGTTATCTAAACTGACCTCTGATACCAACTATATGAACCCAGCCTTAAAACATTATATAATAATGAATTAAATGTATAATTCATATTGAGGATCTTTTCAGGTTTAGAGTTTTACTGAATTAATCCTAACTATTACATTACATCTAAAAAATTACAAAGTAGACACTTCTTCTCAGTTTCCATTTTTTCATGAAATAAAATATCTTAAAAAAGTGTCATATCTATTTATATATTTTAGATAGCATGATGTTTCCTAGATCCCATCCATGTACATATTCATATTTATGTCTTTTGAATTTTTTTTTAAAACTTGGGATGAGAATAAAAAGCTCAGTAAGGGTTATAAAATAAAGATAGAAAACATTGGTCCATCAAAACATATTATTTTTAACGTACCTCATGAAATCATAAAATTTATGAATAACAAATAGTAATCACAAATCCTAAAGGTAACTTGTGGCATCTATAACATACTTACATTGTAGCTTTCACAACCACATAAGAAGTTTCATTTGCAATACCCATCACATTAAATTCCCTAAATCTCTTACGATAAATATTCACATTTAGCTCTGTCACATTACCCCATTAATTGGAGATATATCTCTGGATCAACAACCCATGGTTTATCACAAAACCACCTATATACATAAACAATTCCCAAGAACCACAACATATTCATAACACATAAAACAAATATAAAGGAAAGATAATATTTAAAAATTTGAATCACAATATATCATTTAAATATATTGACATAAAAAATTCATTAAAAAAACCATTTTCAATACCAAAATACGTAAAAGATTATATGGTATTTACTTTACATATAAAAACATTAGGATTTGTTAAGGAATCCATAGATCAAATATTCGCAGTGGTGAAAGAGGTCATTATCACCGATTACGTTAATTTTTTTTTGAATTCAAGTAAAAAACCTCATAGAAAAATACTCCGTTTTAATGAAAAGACCATTCAATGGTGTTTATAAACTGTATAAATAAAATCATGTATAAAACAAAATATTCCTTAATGAAAAGAGATTGAGACAAATTCCCTTACAAAGATCATTTTGTAAATAAAATTGATCGATTATGTGTATTCACTATAGGTACACATAATTAATGTACAAGTAAAATATAGGATATCAAAAGTTATTTATCACATAATCATAGGACAACATGATCAATAAGTAGAAGATCAACCCAAATAATGGAAATTGGGTTATGAAGTTCCCTTACCACGTGTCTGAATTGACCCGTTCTTTCTTTAATCTACATAATAAAAAACTGAAGTTAATTTATACTTGATTATGAACATTTTAAAGTTTACTATTCATTTTATATTACTTATTAACATGTTATAAACATTATGTAATCATTTATTTTAATAATGGTTGTTTTGTCAATATTTGGCACTTGAGTAAAAAATAAACTCCGTATAATTACAAGTTGTCCATGTGTTCAAAAGTTTATTATTTCCATAATAATATTAATGATTTAGATATCATATATATCATATATATCCAATATATATATTTATTTATAATAGTACATAACATTTAGAGATACGAAATGAAATGCACCATTCATGGAGATGGTAAGCCTTACGTACACATGAACACTACATTAATTTTATTTCATATTGAATGGAATGAAAAATTAATGATACATATTTATATTATAATTTCATTATAATATAATATATAATTTCATTAACTCCACATATATATTCCACATATGGTATAAATGAGTCATATCACTTTGAGGGGGCGGTAGTCTGTACTTCCTCAAATGAAATTATCGTATTTAACCACTATGAAAACCATACAGGTATTTTATAAATGAAAAATAAAGAAGCATAGAAACAATATAAATATAATATGTATCACATGTAAATATAGTTACATCTTAATGGACACCATAAGAGGTGGTGGGAGAAGATTGAACAATCATCGTTTCGTGAGGCAGTAGTTCGCCGTCCACATAAATAGTATGTACGTATCCATTAGATGGAGGTGTGTGGAAGTATAGTTTGAATAATACTCACAAAAAAACCTTTCATATTGAGTATAATGATGTTGTTATAAAATAAATGAATAAAAATAGTTTATGGTGTCGGAGAAGTAAAATAAAAGAAAATTACTTAAGAGAAGATGTTATATTTAAATTGGGTATCTCCAATTTGGTTTAAACCAAAAGGTTTACTTGAATTGACTTCTTCCTAATGTAATGATTCTAGGATGAAGAGAGGGAAGTGCAAAGATTAATTGGGAAGAGTTTGGATGGGACAATGGTCTTGAGAGGTGTGAGTAATGGGTTAGAGGTGATGAATTTTTATAAGGTGGAGGATGAGATCTTTAGGGAAGTTTGAAAATATTATTTTATTATATAATTACTTTTGGTTTATAAAGGTCCAAAACTCATTAAAGTAAAATATAAGATGACTCATTTTTTAAATAAAACTATTCAATAACAATAGGATATGTTTTTTATATTGTTTTAATTTTTATAATCTTATTTATATAAATCATTCATTAATTAGGTAAACACTACATCATTATTGTGTCATAAATAATTTTATTTATTTAATGTCTAAAAATTATAAAACAAATACCATGACCTAAGAAATATTTTTAGCTGTAAAATGAATATTTATAGTCTAAGAGATATCTAACAGAACCCCATGTAAAAATTTATTTACTAAAAGTTATATGTTTATGTCATTTTTGTCATTACATTAAATTAATTATTTATATAGTACCATTATCACTACCAAGTGGCTCCACGGGGTCCCCAAATAGACCCAAGTATACCCATGGTAAGACATATATCATAAAATGGTATTAAGTCACATGTTAGAGAAATTTAATATTATTATAATATTATTTTTTTACCCTTATTTACCGGATTTACCCTTTAAGCATGGTAAATAAAATATTTACCGAAGTAAATATTCATAATGTATAAATATAAAAGTTTACCATTTACAAAATTTCAATCTCATGATTCCAAATATGAAATCCAATTATCAAAATTAAATACACAGAAGTGGCATGAATCAAATTAAAATTAATTTCCAATGTCAAAACAAAAAGTGTGTTTTTAAGAAATGATAACTATCCAAAGATTGACACTTGTTTATGTTAAATTTGAAAGTGAAATTACTTCCAATGAAAAAAAGTATTAATTTGTAAAAATATAATCTAATTACACTATAAAACTAATTAGAATGATAATCTAACTATATAAATAAGTTAAACTAAAAGGCACTTTTGAATTAAAATATAGTATTTTTCACTATTCACAAAAAAAATTTATCAGAAAAATAAAAAAAAATTACCCAAAGAAAATTTTGATGTCCCAATTATAAAGAATAATTTTATTTTGTCTAATAGAAAATATAAAAGTGAAAAACAAGATTTAAAAATGGTTCTCCATCAAAAGGCTGTAAATCGACCATTTAATGAATATTAGAGTATTTACGCTTAAAATTGGATTCTTTCTTATTTTAAGCCTCTAAAATTTATTTGATAAATGTAAAAAAATTTAACAAAAATGTATATTAAAACTATAGTTAGTTCTGTCTATTCCTACCAATACAATGACTAGGCATTAACTACCTTTTAAAATAATATTACATTATTATTTTTCAGTATGATCCAACGTTGTGTGAAACATTGGACTTTGGATAAACCCATTTTTGCGTGTCGGGTATGCCATCAAACATAGACTCCCCATTAAAGTAAAATTAATATTTAATTCATAAATTTTAAAAAAATACGAAAATGTATTATTCTTTATTTACTCGGTATGTTACAACCACCCTTACATTATTTACTCCCCTTTAACAAAATATAGGAAGATAAAGATCAAGGAAGGATTTATGATTTCATATTCACCCCATTTTACAATAATATCCAAAGATAATATGAGATATGATATAGATACAATAAAACTTAGTCGTACAATGAAATATTTTAAATTCCTTACTTCAACCTATGAGTCTGAAATGATTATTTTGACATTAGCTTAGAAAACATAGATTTAATATTTTTTATAGGAAAAAATTACAATTTTAACACAATATTCTCTACTAAATATTTAATGAAGTGGTATTTAATATCAATTTTCTCAGATATTTAATGCTGAAGAAGATTATTTGAATGACTATTATCACATTGATTATAACATACCAACTGTAAGGGAAGCTTTACTTCATGTTTTAAATCATCTAATTATTTCTTCATCCACGTAAGTTATGTTGGGGGAATAAGTGGCAAAAATATATTGAAACCTATTATTTATCAAGGTGACTGAATTAAACTTCCTTGAATGTTTATAAACACATATTCTCCAAGATAGAAATATCCATTAGATGTAGATCTCATATCACCATCATATCCTACACAATCTATATTTGGGTACCAATAAGATCAATATTACCTTTTATGTTATATATAAATCAGTAGTTTTATGTTCCTTTAATGTAATTATGTATTCTAATTCTAAATATGAAATGATACACTTATAATTATTTAATATGTGTCACAAAGTGTAACATCACACACTTTATTTAGTCTTGACTCTATCTAGTAAATCAATATTCCAATAAGCCTATGGAATTGCATTGGATCAATTTCATTCCCTTATTAATTTTATTTAACCTTGTTTCCAATGAAATCAGTTTATAAATAGGCTTAAAAACATATATATCATGCATATTATACATTTTATTTTCATAATTCTCTTGATATAGAAAAATAAAATCTTTTTCTTGGAAAATTTATAAGTAGGAAAATATCTCATCTCACCAGGAATAGACATTTCAAAAAGTATTTTAATTTCATTAAAAAACTCTTCACAAACTTATTCATCATTTCCTGTAAAAATGATATCATTTATACAAATGATAATAATTAAATATACCTCTTTATCAAATTTAAAATTTTTATTAATGAAAACGCTTAATTTTTCTAAATTGAAAGTTCCTTAAACAGGTGTTCAACATAGAATACCATGATCATGGGGATTTATTTAGACCATATAAATCCCTTCTAACCTGAAAACATAATTATCATCTTTATTAACCCTAAAACCACATAGTTATTTAATATATGAATCCTCTTACAATTCACCATCATGGAAGGCTAACTTAACAACCTTTTTAAGGATCTTTCATTGACATTGTGATTAAATTGTAATAAAAATTATTATGGTTTCAAGTCTTGAAACCTATGAAAAAGTCTCATAAATTTCAACTTCTTTAATCAATAAATATCTTTTTTATGCCTATCTTTCTTTATTTTTGACCACTTCTTCTTTTACATTGATTTTTTTGGACACCACTACCCCCAAAAATGCACTTCTCTTTAGGATTTTGAACTAACTATCAAGTCACATGATTTTCTATATGATCAAAATCTTTATTAATATCATTAACCAATCATGATGTTTTTTTCTTCTTATATATATATTGGTTAAAATTGAGATAACAATTATATATGAGAGGCTATTATAAAAGTTATTCTAGTTTGAATATATTATCCTTGATTTGAAATATATTTGAATATGAAATTTTCTTATTAGCCTTGGATGATGTGAAAAAGATTGATCTTCATCACTAAAATTTTCCAAATCAATTTATTCAAACTGAAATTCTATGTAATTATCACCATTTTCTGAAACATTACCTTTTTTTAATTGTAAAAAGATTCAACATAATCATTTTTGGAAATTTATTCTTTATATGAGTTCACTTTATTTGTGTGCTCCATCAATTTCACATCAAAATATTCAAAAATACTACCTATCTATTTTTTTGTAAAAATGACATCCTCTTCTATTTAATGGATAACCTAATATGATACCATCAACAACTATTATTTCAAATTTGCCCAAATTTGCACTATTAAATTTGATAATGAAATGGATATAAAAGAATATAATATAATTAAAACATATATAATTATTGTAATATATATCATATGATTACATATCATAATTAGTCCCATGAACAAAATTATTTTGAAAATAAACCGTTGATCCAATAGATTTTCTCCAGAAATAATTATACGAGTCATGCTCTAACAATAGAGTCCAAACCATATCCACAATAATTTTAATCTATTTTACATACACAAATTTTTATTGAGGTTTCTATTGTTCACTGAGATCACGATATATACCATTTTTTCAATAAATACTTCAAATATTCTGCTGGTATTCATAGAACCATTACCTGTTCGAGTATTCTTCAATAAGTAACCATATTATTTCTCTGTGCTTATCCAAAAACTCTTGAATCTTTTTTAGCCTCTAATTTAAGACTCAAAAACTGAATAAATGTAATTTTATAAATTTCATAAATTTCATAAATAAAATAATTATATCTATTAATTAATTTCTTCCTCACTAGTTCATGAATGTCAGTGTAAATTTTACTCCATTTTATTAATATAATTTATTTTAATATTCTTTTGTGAGGTATTCATAACCATTCTCTTTTGTAAAGTGGAACACATCCAATTAATTTATCATTTCAACTTAGTAACAATATAGAAATTAGATCCACGAATAAGTTTACACATATTCTTTTGGCCAATTTGTCAAATGATTTGATGTTGCATTTATTTTTCATTTTTCATTCTAAAATAACAAAAAATTACAAAATCACCAATAAAAAGAAAAAAATCGAATCTTATCGATATTACTCTTATTAAGATATATCCCCATTTTAATATATTCATAAAAACCCATATTTATGGAATATTAGTTCATTATCTTTATAGAATAATCCTGACAAACTAATAAGATTTTATTTCAGCCTTTAAACATATATTGTGGTCTGTATTTCAATTGATTATTACCAATCAATGTTGATTCAACACCTTTGGTTTTGAGAGACCCATAATTTCAAATGGTAACAAAGTGTTGTTTACATTTTTCAACATACTTAAATAGAATAAAATATCCTTTTATATGCTAACAAAAACCACTATCTAAAATCCATGTAAATTGTACATTGGATTCTTTGTAAGAATCTTTGAAAACCATATATTTATAATTGTCTTAATCTTTCTTCTTCTAATACTTATCAGTAATATCTATTAAGAAAATTTGTGTTGGTAGAATAAAAAGTCACCCTTTTTCAAGATTAATAGGTTTCTCTGCTCATTCACAAGCATATCTTAATTATTGAAATCTATTTTCAATTTTCAATCCTGATTTATGACGTTATCTCTAATGGGATTTTCCTTTGAATGTGGTTACCAAACATCAATTTTGGATTTTGAAACCATTTAAACTCATCATTATATTAGTATTTAAATCATCTTATCATTTTTATTTTAATGAAGTTTTTTGTGTATTATTTTTTGGATATTATATTTAATATATTCGAGATTAGGTGCTAAGAAAACATGATATTCTAAGGCCCAGTGTGCTTGAAATAAATATTTGAAAGATATTATATATATTAAATACCATATAAGTCCAGTTTTTCTGAAAAATAATAATAAATCAAAAACAATGGCTCGTATCACAAATATGAGGTCATCATTGAGTTTATTATGTGAGTTTTACCCTAGGAACAATATCACCTTTTTAATCTAAAACAATAAACCATATCATAAATACGATGTCACCATTGAGTTTATTATGCCAGTGTAATCCTTATCACAACATCACCTTTGTCTATGTGCGGAATTTGTAAAAAAGTCATCAAAATAATGGAATTAATAAAATAAATAAATTAATTGATATATTTTATTTTATTTTATGCATAAACTAGAATCCTATACTTAAATTATAATATGTAAAATTTTCCGGGTTAGCCGCATAACCCTACAAATTCCAGAGGATCCTTTAGTAGAGTATTGGAGATGAATTTGGGGAATGATAATGGATCAGGGTCAGATTGAGGATCATTTCACCAACATAGTTAATTTATCTCATTAATAATGGTAATTCATAACCGTTAATCATTATAAATAGATCCAAAATCTAGTTAGGGTTTTTTTGGTTATTTACACCCCTTTCGTTAATATTGTCTGAATACAGATCAATTCCATAAACAAAATTAATTCACGCATCAACGGTTGCTTTATTTGAGATGGAATAATTTATTTATTAGTTTGATTATTTTATTTGTTAATATTTTTCTTCAAAAATATATTAACTAAGAATGAACAATAGCAAAGGTTTACTCCTCACCTATGGTGGCTTATTATTCCCCCCGTTGCTTTTCACATTCAACGCGGGAAATTTGTTAAGCATGTGGGTTGATGAATACTAGGTATTTGATTATTTCATGACTGTTATTAGGTGTAAATGATCAATACCATAGGTTTGTTTCACGATCAAGGCTATAAAAGAGGTGTGATGATGATGGGGATGATTAGAGGAAAAGAAGAATGAATTTTCATTTCCCATTCTTCCAAATTTTAACATGTGGTGATGACAGATGGCATTAAAGTGGAATTCTCTAAGAATATCAAAACCTAGATCCCTATGATCAATGATGGAAAGGTTATTAAGACCCTCTATATATGATTTCCATAGGAGATTAATTTCTCCAATGATGTATTAGATGACGTGAAGGATGAACCAATGGTTCTGGAAAATCCTGTGTTACACATCGGGTTGGACACTGATGTGTGATGATATTGTTTCCTTCATGAGTTAAATATCACATGCTTTGTGTCATGTGTCAGTTGATTAGCATGTATATCAGAGGATAAATGGTAACATGCATGGAATTCACATGAACATGACTAGTTTTACACTCTCACGACTAGGTGTACACGATATGGTACACAATCATGGGTAGTGATATATATGTTTGGAAAGAAAAAATGGGAAAGGTTTTAGGTGATCTCTATGAACCATGTAAAAATCTTACATTCAATGTATATGGATATTTATATATTGTTTAGGGACTCAAGACATGGGTAGGATAAGGGTTTCCTAGACACCTGTGTATACCTTAGTACATGCCTTTGACCCCCTTTAAGGGTGTTTATAGACCTTATTTTGTTCAGTTTGGACTAGTCTTGGTTGAGTGTGTCCCCTTGGTCCATTACCTCAAGGGTGAAGTGAAGTATTACATCAACATCTTAGGATTTTGATCCCCACTAGAGGATTAATCTCAGATAGAGTTTGTGGTGTCTCTCTGTCAGAATAAAGTGCGATCCTCTATCATCTTTAAACAATAGCTGGGGTTTGCAAAATCAAAATGACCTCATTAAGAGAGGAATTGATCCTCCATCTATTGGGCTATATCTATAGGGATCTCAAGTATCATTGGAATAAAATTCCTTATATAGTGGGTTGATCCAAATTAGGTTTGTGGTGTCACCCAACAGTCCTGGGCATAACCCCCTATATTAGTATCAAGGTCTTCTTGACCAGTGAGATTTATTGGATGGTTCCTAGTGATCATGACCTTTTGGATGAGTGTATCTAGTGATACCATTTATTATAAAGTGGGTTCTCTTGTAATAATCACTACTTTGATTAGAATTCTATGGCTAGTAGTTGATTGTGACATCTAGGTGGTGCGACATTCTTCCTGTGTATATTTGAGTTTTTTTCTATTATATATTGATTCCTATATCAGTGTTCTGAGTTGAAAATTAATGATGCCTTGGGTTTAGTGTTTTTAGAGTGTCCTAATAGGTATTTGTTAACTAACCCGTACACGTGCTCTTCCCACACATGTCTTATTTTATGCAGATGACAACCAATTTAACGATGCCCTGGGAGGACAGGGCGCATGCATAGTATATATTTAGCTTGAAATTGTGACGTGTTTTTTGGGAGGTTTCATTTGATCATATCACTCATCCTTAGATCAATTTATACTCCCTATAGTTTTTGGTTGGGCTTGTATTCGACCCATTTTTTTCTTTTAGTACTTTACTTTCATACTTTGTTTGTGGGATATTAGATTCATGCATACATTTGTTTTAGTTATTTTTCATTTTAGTATTTTATGGGATTGTAGATGTGTGTGTGAATACATATACATTAGGATAAATCATCACATTTATGAGATATTCCAACTCAGCATTGGTCGCCATCCCGCAGACTATTGGAGGACGGTTTGGGGTAGTCATGGGTTAGTCCCCCGTGGGCAGGGTCGTTATAGAGTGGTATCAGAGTGGTAAGTTCTACCTTAGGACTAGATTATGTGAGATTGGTTTGGGGCCCTAGTGTTTAGTGTTTTGAGTTTAGATTTTAGTCTAGGTACTCTAGTGTTGGTGTGGTGGCTAACATATCCATAAACTGGGACCCTTATCAAAATAATTTCAACTCAGAACATGTAGAAATTGGTTGTGGGAAAAAATTGGTTCATGCATCATATAGGAATTGTTTGTGGTTTCCATGTCCTTATCAAGCCATCTCTCCAGATATAATCTTTTCTCATGGTACAAATGTTTTTTTTAAGATGCCTCCATGAAGTCATTTGGATAGGTTTCCACTCCATTTTAATAATGATGATATAATTAATGATGAGGATTAAGTACATTGGTGTGAACCAGATATAGAACCTTCGAGTGGTTTACCAGCTATACCACCACCCATTGAAAAATATCTACCATTGGCAGTTCCAGTTAAGAATGCATGCATGATGAGTTCACTTCATGAGTTTCATAGGCAACGTCCTCCTAGTTTTAAGGGTGTTCCAAACCCCCAGGTGGTTGAGGACTGGAAAGAGGTAGTTACTCAAATTTCCATTCTTGTAAGGATGCATGAAGATCAGATGGATATCAACATGGGGAGTCTTCTTCTCGGATCAACTGTATGATGGTGGAACATAGTCAATTAGTCACACAATGAGAAAACTCTCTCTTGACTATACATTTAGAATCTCTTTTAGAAGAAGTTTTATCTAGAAATATTGTGTTCATTGCACATAAATGATCCTATACATCAACGGTTGTGCATTTTGACAATAAAAGCGTATTCAGTGAGGTTTACTGATCACTTATGATACTCTATGGATTTGGTTCAATATTTTCTTTCTTCATATTACAGAGCTTTGAAAAAGTCTTAATCCGGGATATCAGGGATTTGATGGTATCATTCATGATTCCCACTTATGATGGTCTACTTGAGAGCGCCTTAGTGGTGGAAAAATTCCTGGAAGAGAGAGTACTGATAATGGGTGATTATAATGGGAACCCAGGACATGAGAACTATGTTACAGGTAGATGATGATAGTCACATAGATTTAATAATTTTAAAATCCTTTATTGGTGATCCTATGGTATAGGGTCTACATTGTAGGGATATTATGATGACTCGAATCAGTTAAGAGAGAGAAAATGTATCTATTGTGATTGTAGGGGACATCTTGCTCAGTATTGTATGATCCATCAAATAGGTGATTGAGATATGATCGATGGACCACTGAGGTAGAGGTAGAGGTAGGGGAAGGGTGTTCTATAGGGAAATGGATATAGTAGAGGCGCCAAAAGAGTAGTGGGAGGTGGTCAGAGGGTTGGCCTACTACTACCGACACACACAAGTGGTCTATACTAAGCTCAAGGAGATAGTGTTCAGGGGATAATCCAACTATAGAATATTAATTCCTATGACCCCAAGGATATAGGTATGCCACAAGGTATGATATTTGTCTTTTATACTCAATCTATAGAATTTATAGACATAGGTGTGAGTCATTCCTTCTTTACCACTTCTCTAGTTCGAGACATAGATATTTCAGTTGAGAACTTAGCTCAACCCTTGGGGTTAGAGACTCTAACAAGAAAAGGAGAGTAAAAAAAAATTCACTATTTGGATAACATGAATCTTGGAGTAGTACATACTATGATCTTTCAGTTCCCTACGGTGGTTGAAGAGTATGAGAAAATATTTATTGAGTAAATTCAGGGCTTAACTCGCCACTGAGAGGTATGATTTTTAATGAATTATACCCCCAGATGTTTCTTATATCTTTACCATCTTATCAGATAGATCCCACAGAGTTTCTTGTGCTAAGGATGCAGTTAAAGGAATTACAAGAGAAAGAGATTTGTGAGACGTAGTGTTTCCCCCTATATATCCCCAGTATTGTTTGTCAGGAAGGAAAACAATAGCTTGAGGTTATGTGTAGACTACCAATGCTTAAAATGGGTGAATTTTAGGAATAATAATCCTCTACCAAGGATCTATGACCTCTTTGACCAATTGATAGGGGTGCAATGATTCTTAAAGAGTGACCTCAGATTAGTCTATCACTCGATACGAATATGAAACAAGGATATACTAAATATGACATTTTGATATTTCTATGGACACTATGAGTACTTGGTCATACAATTATAGATGAATAACACCCTATTAGTGTTCATGGGAATCATGAATTGGATATTTTATCCTTCTTTAGACCAGTTCATGGTGGAGTTTATCAATGATATCCTAGTGTACTTAACATCCAATAAAGAGCACAGAATATACTTGAGGATGGTTCAAGAAACACCAAGAGAGCACCAGATTTATATTAATCTCTTAAAGATTCAATTTGGGATTTTAGACGTCCAATTTCTGATACATGTCGTATCATAGGTAGGTATGGAACTAGACTCAGGGAAGGTTGAGGTAGTACTTTCTTGGGAGTCATCCAAGAGTGTAACCGAGGTATAGAGTTTTCTTAGGTTGGAAAGGTACTATTAGATGTTTTTACTGGATCTATATAGAGTTAAATCACCCTAAAAAACTATCACCTGAATGTGAAAACTATTGACATGGATATAAAGGTTCCAATAGTGATTTCATAGACTAAGGAAGAGGTTGAAGATAACTCCTATCTCGATATTTATAATGGAAGGTGTCGAGCATGCAGTGTTCTACGATGCATCTTGTACTAATCTTGGTTGTTTTTTTAATGCAGAAATAGGTGGTGATTTCCTATAGTTCATGTTAGTGGAGACCAATTGAGAAGAACCATATGAACCACAATCTTGAGTTATCAATGATAGTCTTTGCATTGAAGATTCCACGAAACTACATGATAGACAAGTGATTTATCATATACTCAAACCATAAGAGTCTCAAGTATATATTCCCAAATAAGGTTATTAACTTAAAATAGAGGTGATGACTAGAATTACTATAGGACAATGACTTCGATATTATATATAATTGTGGGAAGGGGAACTTGGTGGAAGACACTACCAGTAGGAGATATTATTATTAGTTTTTGGAAAATGAATCTGAGCAGTTAACCTCATTGTAGTTATCCTTAATGGTCAAGGATAGTGTATCATATCTACAGTTGATGGTTTTTACCCCTACTATTTCACAATATTTCGGGGATGATCAAAATGAATATACCAACTATAAGCCCATACATACTCAAATATCCACTAGATGTGATCCTAATGGATATTATAAATGTGGGGATAATTCTATCCTTTTAAATGGATGAATGATGGTACCTTTATCATTGTGGGAGGAGGTGATGCATGATTTCCATACACCCTATTTAGAGGTACATCCAGGAGTGGTAAAGATGTACGAAGACCTTAAAAATCTGTTTTGGGGGCCATAGATAAATTATTGTGTGGAAAATTTTGTATCTTGATTACTCATTTATTAGTAATTGAAGGCTAAGAAAAAGGTTCCACCAGGATTAGCTCAACCTCTAGAGGTGATAGAGTGAAATTGGGAAAGAATATCCCTGGACTTCATGATGAGGTTACCATGTACATATAGGAGACACGATTCCATCTAGTTGATCGTAGACCGACTCACCAAGTAAGACAACTTTCTAGTTATTTGAGAGCTGATATCAGTAGAGTGATTGAAATGATTTTATGTGAAGGGGATATTTCATCTCTATGGAGTTCCCTTGATGATAATTTTAGACCGTGACTATCATTTCACTTCATGATAATGGATAGGATTACAAGAGTCATTTGGGACTCAGTTACAATTGATCAAAACATTTCCCCCCAGCCTGATGACTAGAATGACCAGACCATTCATGTCTTGGAGGACATGTTTTGGGCTTTCATGTTAGACTTTGGCCACAGTTGGAAGGATTAACTACCATTGGTAGAGTTTTTATACTAGAAGAACTACCATTCCAACATTGGTATGACACCTTTAGAGGCCTTGTATGGGTGACCCTATTGGTCACCACATTGTTGGATTGATCCAAGAAAGTCATCACTCATGGTATTAAAGTTGGTGTGAAATACCAAGAAGAAGGTGAAGATCATCCAAAATAATATAAGGACTATATAACGTCATCAGAAGTATTTTATGAACCAATGATAGAGACCTCTAGAGTTTGAGGAGGAAGACCACGTGATCCTAAGGGTATCCCCTAATCATTGATTGGGGATATTTGGATGGGGAAAGGATTTATCTTTGATATTCATTATTTCTTCCCATATACTACATAGAGTTGGAGAGGTGTCATACCACATAGCTCTACCACTATAGTTGGATCAGGTACATGACATATTCCATGTGTCGCATCTGAGGATGTTTGTGAATGACCTAACACATGTTATTGATTTGGGTCAGCTAGAAATCAAGGATGTAGATACCTTTGATGAGTACCCAATAAAGATAACAGATTGGTAGGAGAGGATCCTTCATGGGTGATCGATTCCCCTAGCATATGTTCAGTGGTAGCATGATAATATTCAGAAGAGAACCTTGGAGTGAGAGACCCAGATCTGATCCCAGTAACTTAATTTTTAAAATACTTTTTTATATTTTTGATATGAAAATACCTACGGTGGGGAGAATATAACGAATCGATTTTTTCATGTATTGTTTTGTATATTATATGGAATATTTTTGAGATTAGGCGCTGATATGGCCTGTGTTTCAAAGGCCCAATGTGATGAAAATAAATATTTTAAATATTTTAAATATATTAAGTACCACAGACATGAATGATTCTTGAAAAAGTTTAATAAATATATAATGGGGCCTGGATAAAAAATATGAGGTCATCAATGTGTTCCGAAGGTGAGATTTACCCTAGGCACAACATTACCTTAGTTGGCATGATGCATTTGTGAAAAAGACATTATAGGAGAAAAATTAATAAAATAACTATATTAATTAATTAATTTATTTTTATTTTATATAGTGACTATAATCCTATATATAAATGTTTTTATGGAAAATTTTTAGGGTTAGCCACATAACCCGGTAAATTTGAGAGGAGACTTTGGGAGAGTATCGAGGGAGAACTTGGCGAATGGAAATGGATCCTGAACATATCGAGGATCATCGCACCAACAGAGTTCATAGATATCATAAATTAAAAAACATAAAACCATTATTCATTAACAATCGATTCAAAATATAGGTAGATGGTTTATTTTTTTATTTCCTTCCCATTTGTTTATCCCAACCGAATGTGGATCAATTCCATAAAAAAAATTGATTCTCACATCAATGGTAGATGTAATAAAGATGGATTAATTTGTTCATTGTGTTGATTATCATATTTGATTGTATTTTTATTTGAAAAAGGATCAAGGATTAATGAACAAATCTCATGGATCATTCCACACATCTTGTGTCTTATTGTTTTCTCTACATGTTTCATCGCATGTTCATCATGGGAAATTTATTTCGATTATGGTTTGATGTGTAATGGGTATTCGATTGTTTCATGACCATTATTTAGTGAAATAGATGGAAATTGTATTTTTGGTTCAAGATAGAGGCTACGACCTAGGTGCTATGATGATATAGGATGATCCGAGGTGGATCAGAATGGATTTTCAGTTCTCCATCTTCCCAATTTTGACATGCAACGATGATAGATCGATAAATAGTTAAATTTTCCAAGAATATTTAGACTCAGATCCATATGATAGATGATGAAAGTGTAATATGACCCGAGATCTAGGATTAAATTGAGAGATAATTGGATCTAATAATGTGGTGGAAAATGCGGGGGAAGAACTAGTGGTTTTGGAAGATTCTTCATTACATGATATTTAATGCGGTGCTACACACTGTGTGGGACCCCTGTTGATCTCTATGATTTCAAAATTTAGTTAAATATAACATATTGTGTGACACATGTTGGAAGCTCAATGTTTATCTATTAGCATACATTTTCATAATAATTCCATGTACGCAGAGATTACTGGGTGTATATGGGCACAACCAGGTGTATATGAGATGGTACACGATAATGACAGCAGTACACAGGAATGATAAGATGGCCTAAGAAAGGTTTTGAGTGATATCTACATTCCATTCACTGCTTTTACATTCCACATATATGTATTTTTTACAAGCCGTGTGGGGAAGCACCACACAAGAAAAACATGGGTTGGCCAAAAATGCTATGTAGACCATATTAAATACATTGTACCCCCTTTAAGGGTGTTTTCATCCCTTTGTTTCTTCAGTATGGACCAAATTTTGTTGATTTTATACCCTTGGTCAATTCCCTTGAGGGTATAGTGAGTTATGACATCCAAATCTACATATTATGATCCCCTATAGAGGATGAGTCTCAGATAGAGTTTGTGGTGTCCCTCCATGAGACTAGAGTGTGATCCTCTATTATCTTTATACCCTAGTTGGGGTTTGAAGAATCAGAATGAATTTTTTAAGAAAGGATCTAGTAATCCATCTAGAAATAGATATCATTAGGATTCATAGGTTTCATTGGCACAAGATGCCCTACATAGAGGGTTCATCCAGATTGGGTTTATGGTGTCTCTTAGTTGTCATGGGCCTGGACCTGTATCATAGTATCAGGGTATTCTTGACAAATACGCTTTATTGGGTGGGGCCTAATGATATTTAAATCTTGGATGAGTGTATAAAATGATAATAAGGCTCATGGTGTTGATTTTCTAGGAATGAGCTCTACATCAAGCAGAATCTTGTGGCTACCTGTTGGTTATGACCGCCTAGTGGGGTGGTATCCTTCCTTAGTATATCTAGGTGTTTTCTATTATACATTGATTTATATATCATTTTTATAAGATAGATATTATAGATTATTCATGGTTAGTTATTTTGTGGTGTCCTAATGGTTATTGTTATACTCACTCCTACATAGGTTCTTCTCACATGTGTCATGTCTTGTGGAGACGATGACCCATTTGATGGTGTCTTGGGAGGATATGGAGCAGGCAGAGCATAGTTTGTTCTTCAAAAAACTAGTTTCTTTCGATGTGGTTTCATTTTACCACATTCCTCACCCTTGGAGTAAGTCGTACTCTTTTTAGTTTTGGGGTAGGCATTTATTTGGACCCTTTTTCACTTTCAATACTTTACTATCATACTCTATTTGTGGGATCTTAGATGTTTGCATGCATTTTTTACATTTTATCATTGTATAGGCTTAGATATGCATGCATGTGTAGAGATAAATTATGAAAATGCCACCCATTTGTGGGACATGCCTACTCGACATTGTTTACCAGCCCATGTCTTATTAGAGGTAGGCTTGGGGTAGTAACGGGTCAGACCTCGATGGGTCGGGTTGTAACATCCTTGTTCCGAAAACCTCCATAATGCCAACAATAACCATAGAAATCATAATTTTCATTAAAACCATAATGTTTTCCCAAAATGTGAAGCATTATTATAACCTTATTATCACCATTAATAGTGGATCCTTTTTGTAAAGAAAACATTAGTGAACTCTTGACTCTTTTTTATTTACATCCAACTTATTTTATAATTTTTTTTCATTCACTATTTTTTTATTTTTTATTGATGTCGATGAACTAAAAATTTCTAGAATCATGAAAATCAATTTATTTTGATAAAAACATTGATTTGATTATTCTTCCCAGACACATTAGAAGTTCTATCAATGTATTCCCATCACTTATGATTAATAGTTTTTGATTCCAAGAGCCTCGCCATTACTTGAGCCTTCCCAAACTTCATGAATAGAGATATGGAAATTCAACTTTAAATTTTCAAGTTCATTTCATATACTCACTAATTTTTATTATAAAATTTCAAACTCTATTGTTTCTTTATCTCCTCCTTCGAAAATGATTCCTGAATTATTATAATAAGAAACTATTTTATTCAATTCATTAGTTTATTTCTATAACTTTTATTTTGTATTAAATATGAACCGATTCATTTTATCTAGAAGATTAATTTTTCTTATTTTTTCAATTTATATATTTTAGGGAGATGCTCATTGAGATTTTTTTGAGTAATAATTTCATATATGTTTTCCTAATTTCCTTATCTTCACTATAACATCCAGTAGTGAAATATTATTGATTCACCTTAGCAATGATAAGTTTTTTTATCAACATATATTATAATATCTATTTCAACTTCTTCAAAATTGTTATCCCTACTTTCTCACATTGATAAGAAATTCACCTTCCCAAATTAAAAGAAATTCATTCTATTCCCTTTATAATAAACCACTGATTTTTATAACCATTATGATTACTTATTAAATAATATCCTTAATGCTTCTTCTTCATTGTCACTGACTCTATTTTCTTTTAACTTAGGAAAATTTATAGAAAAATTTACAATTTCTCCAAACCTAAAGTAGTTTAGTGGAATCTTACAATTAATCATACCCTTTCAACTTCTCACATTTCTTGAGATTAGAGACATCATCTTTTTAAATTTATAATACAAATTAGTATCAAAATAAAATTACTGAACATCTTCTTCACCAACCATGGTCTTATTATTCTCTAACTTTAAGGCCTTAAAGGATATTTCTTTTTCAGGCTTCAACTGCTTCATGATAGCACCATCATCCATTATTTTTAAAAAAAATTAAATTAATGTGGAAATAATAAATAAAGGCATCACTTGGTATTTTTCTCTTAAATAATATAATTCTAAATCAAACTTATCAGGAAATATATAAAAAATATTTTCGATAATATCAGTATCATTGAAATTATCACCATAAACTATTATTTTACTCTTAACTTTATTCACCCTTATGAAGAAGCTATCAATAGTTTCATTATCTTGAATAAAGAGATATTAATATTTAATAATACAAAAATATAATTTATCTTACTTTATTTTTAACTTTTCTTCATGTATATTTTTAATTCTATCACATATTAATTATTCATTTTTGATCCAATTGAATTTAAAAAAATATCACCTTTTGAAAGTGTTGATAGAATAACTGATTTTTCATTAACACTATATTCCAAATTCCTATTGTCTTTTACTAAAATAGATGCATCTTTAGTTTTGGGAACAAAACAATCAGTTGAAACTTACAATACATTACAACTGATAGATAATAGTTATGAATACATCATGACTTTATATATATGATAGCAATTTCCATCAAATATTGCAATCCCCTCACCATTCCATAAATTATGATCATCCATGACAAACAATATAAATATAGTGATAAACACTTCAAAAAGTGAGAAACAAATAATAAAAAATTAAACAAAAAATTACTAACGATGATAAAATGTCTATGACACCACTTGAAAAGCAACCACCTCAATCAGGGAAGATTTACTAGGGGTGAATTAGTGATTCAATCTATTTTTATGTTTCCTTTATTAAATTACTATCATCACTAGTTAAGTTAAATTTTTTATCACTCTTTTACAAACATACACAAAGCTAAAAATTGATTTACTAGAATCACCTCTCAAAAAGGGATGGCTAGTCGTAAACATTATATAGATTTAACTGAGACCAAACTACCAACTACTTTCGACATATAGCTACAATAAGTCGGGTTTATCCATGTACTCATGCCAAAATAATTTTCTTGACTATTATTGTGATTTTTACACTAGTAAAATGATAAATAACTTGGTATCAACAATAAGAAATCCCTCTAAACATACCCTTCATTTTCTAATCTTGTGTGAATATTCTTCATTTTCTTCAACCTGTAAAAGTTTTATAATTATATATTCAATTTGGTCAAATTTTCATAGCCACTTCTTATTCTTATAAAATTATTATTCTCATATCTTATCTTGTTATCCTTATACATATCCCATACTTTACACAATAATAATATAAAAGTATAATATCCAATTTTATTTTTTCAAATTCAAATTTAAACAAATAACTTCCTTCAACTAACTAAACTACTTCATCTTTATCTTGAGACAATGGATATTTCTAGATATAATATGTAATGATGATACCTAAACAAAACATCATATAATTAGATAGTGATCACTTAATCCACCCATTAATCCACATCATCAAATCCACTCATGCCTGAAGGAATATCCTCAACACAACTTCCAACATGAATTGGTTCAAAACATTTGGTCATTTTGCCTAAAAAAATGAGAACCATGGGAATGGTCCTTATTCTTTTGGTCATTTCATCATTATAGTCCACCTATCAACCATATATAATTTTAAAAATGTCACGGTCTCTTATATTTCCTATTTTGATATGTTACTCCTCCTATAGACCATGACCACCATAGGCACCACCAAAACCATATTTTCCTTCCCATTTTATATAATCACACAAGAAATTCACCATGGGGGCCACCAAGACCATTTTTGACTTTAATATTTCAAACATTTGCAATGTAATTTCAATACAGTAACTAACATAAACATTTAAGCCTTTTCTATTTTTCATAGGCACACTAGAAGCCCACCGTGACCAAAGTACTTTCTGTTTTCCCCATTTTTAGCATAGAATTCATAGAATTCCCTCCACCATGGCCAGAGATTTCCTAGAAATGCTAACATTTCTCCAAATATTCTTTAAGATTTATAAAAATCGTTAACCATAATGAAACAACCCTAATATTTATAACCTTTAAGATCACTTAATTTGAAATTATTTGATTTATATTTGATTTTTTTTTAAATTTACTGTAAAATTCTACACACTCAATCATATCCTCTCCACTAATTATTCAACTTGACTTATCAAAAAAACCATATAAACAACTCTTCGGCTCAACAAACATGTATATATATATATAACTGATGTGTTATATTTCATTGGGTATAGGTGAATGGTTTATATATTATGTATATGTATAATCTAAGATATACCATTTAAAACAAGAAGGGAAAATTTTATTCTAACCCCACATAGATTTGGAATTATTTCCCTCATCATATAAATGAGAAATTTACACAAATAGTCTATATATATATATATATATATATAAATTTTTGGAATAATTTTATTACAAATAATTTGATATAGTGAAACATATTTATTAAGAAAAATGAAAAAATAACCTTTTAACATAAAAGGTGATTGGGATAGTGGATTATTGGATCTTATATAAAGTGATATATATATTTATGAGTACAAAAGAAAGTGGTGTTTATAAGTACATAATAATATTTTCTAATGACTACAATTAAAGAGGTTATGTTTTTTGATGAGAAAAAATATTTATTTCTTTTGAAATGTTCAAATATTTTTAGAATGAAGTATGAAATCAATTGAGAAAAAGTATTAATATTACATGACCATATAGAAGTATTGAATACTTCAACTAGAATTTATTTATCATCTAAGAGATTATTTAATTATTTCACAGCTCATTCCACCTAGAACACCATAGTGGAATGGTGTGTCCAAGAAAAGGTAATTATAATTTTTTAGGCATGGAACGGTTGATGATGAGTCAGTGCGATCTTACAATTTTTCTCTGGGGATATACTCCAGAAACTATCAAATTACTATATAACTAAATTTCATCCAAGTCATTCGTAATGACACAATATGATACATTTAATGGGAATCATACTAATTTCCCTTTTATAAGGATTTTAATACATATATATAACATCTAGATTCTAATAAAATTGTCCATAAATTTGATAAATATATTTTTTAGATATTTTAAAGATACTATGTGATTTTTATTCTATAATCTATTGAAAAAAGTGTTTATTTCTTGATGTAGTGTTTTCCATGAGAAGTGAAACATTATTTATGGATTCAATGAGATGAATTTTGACCATGGATAAGTTTAGTACCAATAAACATGATATTTTCCTCATATAGAAGTTTTTCTGGCTACATAAAGAGTTATAGAAAAATATCCAACATAGATTACCCAAGAACCTCAAAGGATTGTAAGGATTTTTTAGGATCCTATGAGATATGGATTTATTATAAGAAAATATGATGAATTAATATTCTTATATGATGATATGACTACCGATTGAGAGTACATTGATGGTTCTCATTAGGATATATGGCTAAATTCCATGAAATATAAGATGGAATCCATATACAATAATCTTGTTTAAAAGATGGAGTATGCACCTAAAATAGTGAGACCCATATGGTGAAAGTGGGTTTTCTACATTAAAAATGACATTTTTGGTAGAATATTAACATATAAATATCCATTTGTGGTAGATGGTTATATGAAAATTCATTATTATGATTGAAAAGAAACATTTTCTTCAGCTATGAAGATTAAATATTTTCATATATTACTTTATATAACATATAATTAGTATTATGATATATATTATATGGGTTTGAAAATATATATCGATAATAGGAATTTAGTTGAGGAAATGTACATGATACGTCATAAAGATTTTAAATTTCCAAATGAGGCTGGTGAGGTTTATAAGTTTCAATAGTCTATTTATAAATTTAATCATACATGTTGGATTGGGAACTTATGGTGCGATGATGTTATCAAAGAATTTATATTCATCAAGAAAATAGATGATTCAAGTGTATATAAGTAATATAACGGGTGTTTTGTGACATTAATGATATTGTATATAAATAGAATTTTATAAAACTGTATAGCTCAACCTTATATTATATAAAGGCGTGGTTTTGAAAATGATTACTGATAAAAGACATGGGTGATGCAACCTACATACTTTGTATTAATAAATATATAGATTGATTGAATACATTTCCTATACCGATCCAAAACATATATAATAGTAATTTTAGAAAATGGGTTTTCATGGATAACTCTAATAATCCTCTTTACTAGTGTTTTATTACATGACTCTTTTGAATATTGGACATCCATCAGAAGATTTGGAAATAATGGATATGATTACTTATACACATACCATAGGATCTATCATGCTTGAAACGTTAACTCAAGATAATGTTTCATATGTTTTGATCCCAAAAAGTATATTTCAATCAAATAATAGTAGAATTCACTATATGTTTTTCAATAATATCTTTAATTACTTGAGAATAAGCAAGGATATGTTATAGGTAAATATAAGAAAGGATGAGATCATTGTAATGGGTTACAATTATGGTAGTTTTTTATATAATGTTCATAGTGTATAATGTGGTCTCATTTAGGGGGGGGGGTGGTGAATCATTATAGACAAATTTTACTAAATTATTTTAATATAAAAATTTACCCTTTTTTAGTTTTCAAACCCATGTATTAATTAAGATACATAGGAAAATTTATACATTCCCAAAACACACCAACACATGAAATGTAGTAAATAAAAAAGAGATAAAAACACATTGGATTTGTAAAATGTTCGAACCATGTGTTGAAATATACTAAATGATATGTTTGGGTCATGTCTGAGACACATATTTTATCACTATAGTAGAAAAATGATAAAAATAGAATAAAATCTACCAACCTTAACTTAGAATCTACACAAATTTTTGATGGTATAATCATTTACTCTTTGTGAAGGTATCGTACTTGACCCAATAAATCTATCATGGTATTCATTATATACTCACAACTATTTAGTATCATGACTGGTATAAATATTATTATATTGGATCACTCTAGTATTTAATGGTCCTCCAAAAACTTTTAAATAATATATTTAGTATTCTCCAAGATGCATATTCATCATGATGAGATATTTTCATCATAACCACATGAATTTATGTACTGATGAATTTATAAATTAAATTAAATTGACATCAATATTGTACACTAAAACATTAGAATGAAAAATTCAAGAATAAATAAGTAATCCCTTATTTTCATCTTCCATGGCTCTTAATATAAAGAATTATCTCCTTTTGAATTAACTAATCTTATGAATCTTCTCATAGTCCCAAATACCATCAATTTTAAATTAAATTTATATTTGAATTATATTATATAAAAAATTTATAGTTTATTTAACTAACTTCATTCATTGACTCAACAAAACAACTAAAACAAATGAGAGTCACTACTTCTTAAATTCAACTTTTCTTTTAGAACATTTAAGTTAAATTCTCTTTATCTCCTCTCAATGTATGATCATTATCTATTTCTAAATGTGATATCCAATTTTAATAACTACTAAAAAATATTTAATCTTCCATAAAATATATTTCCTTTTTAAATATTTGGTCTTCCTTAGGATAAATCCATATTGAGAAATACTTCTCCACAATAAATTACTTGGTCAAAATTCTTCACCACTTCCTCACATATTAGTGTGAATCAAGGCCTATGAATCATTAGATTTGTAACTTAAATTCCATATTATCATCATTACATTTAATTTTACTTCACATAAATGTTATGATAATTATTTTTTAATCTTTCAGTTCCATAAATTCAATATACTCATGAAAATTATGATATAGACGTCATTATTCTATTTATTCCAGTAATTCCCTTTCCATCATATTACTCAATAATCTAGATCTTATAGCTCCCAATTTTCAACCAACTTATAAACATTAATAATTTTCTATAACTTATCTCAGAACATTTTGAATCGACCTTAATCCTTTATTACATCAAAAATCATATGATATTCATCATCAGATTTTAGTGTTATTCATCTACAACTCCAACCCATATTTTAAACTCTAGATTATGGAATCCCTCTTTTTGTTATATATTCCAGTCTTATTATATATTTATCATATTTATCTCCAAATCCTTGTAGAATCCAATCTTATGGGCCTAGGATAATTATTATCTTAAAACACTTTCTAGACTTTACTCAATAAAATTGGACTTCAGTTTCATATTCCACTTTATCTTCTTTTAATATGCATGGGGATTCACTGATTCAGTTCTATTAAACTCCACTGGGACTAGTTAAGTATACACGAATTACTCTAAAAAATCATATATACATTATATAAAGTTATAATCTTTACTAATTATTTATAGTTTTGGTATTCGGTATAATAAATCCCAATTTTTTCTTCTAATACTTGACATACCTTCATTATATGATGGTTTAAGAGAATCCTCAACTTTTTCTACATCAGTATCCAGCTTCCCCTTATAGACACACTGATCATTGATCCTTCATTACATATACCTCTCTAAATATTCCTATAAATTATATTTATTGTTACATAGAACTAAATTAATATTACTAAAAAGTAATTAAATGTTAATCCGACATGATAAATTTTTAAATCTATGACTTATTTGAAAATATGAAATATTTTTTCAAAACATATTCTTCAGGATTCGATATTCATCTCCTTATTATTATTAAATAATGTATCTCTTATTCTATAAATAATTATATCAATATTATTATTAACATAAAATCATCTACTTAGATTTTTTTCTTTTTAACTCCGACCCTCAGATATTCAAATGATATTACATGTTAATTTATAAAAACGCTTCATGGATCATCCCATACATTGAACAATTATCTCAGGATTAATAATAGTTTATTATTAAACAATCATGATATTTTTTTACATTGAAATATCAACAATCAATAATATGTTCTTACTTCATATGATTTTAGTTGGTCTAGACTAAATATCTCCCTTAGTTACCATATCTTCCAGATGAACATATTCTGTATATTTAAATAATCTTATGATCGTATATGATTCTATGGAGTCATAATTTTTACTTCTCAAATTTACATTCCTTTAGTTTTGAAAATAATAAACATAATCTTAAAAACGATGTTTACTAACTTTTTATGTCCTAAGTGTTTTAGCATGTTTTTTTGAAAAAATTACTTTTTACTATAAAAATAAATTATTATAATTTATTATAAATATAAAATTTATATTACTCCATCTAATATATCTGAATAAAGGAGAATTCGATCCATCGGAATGAAATTTGTTTTGACTAGTGGTAAAATTATGTCTTGTCTACCTGACTAAAAAAAGTAATGACCATCATACTGACCTTGGTAATGATACCTCAGAATAACACTCATTCAGTTCATCAGATTGATAATCAATAAGGAATTCCATCAGAGTGATAAATTTTTATAATTAGAGAAATATTTTTTTATTTTATGGAATACACTTTATCATCACAATGGTGCTAAAACAATGATACCAGACATTCATTTATGCCAGAAAATTATGATATATCAAAGTGCCAACTACCAAAGGCCATTGCAACTAACTCATATATATGACGATAAAAGATTATCATATAAATATCTGGTCATTTGAAGAGTTGGGATATAATAAGGTTTTAACAACTCAGTACTTGTAAATATTTATTAGCTTTAACTGTTCAATCTCAGTATTTCTAATTCTTTATAGATTTTTCTTTCTAGGGAATCCATATCAGGGTTGTTTACATTAGAACATTTTTTTCTGTATATGATCATTGTTACAATTGATGGATCCCATGTACTAGAATATAGTGAATATTATCCATTAGATAAAGGGATTACAATGCAAGGAAGACATATTCTGATCATTTTTATGATCGAGGGATTCTGAGGATATGAAGATAGGTCTTATTCTAATCATCATACCAAGGGCTTTCCTGATAAGGAAATATAAACATTACAACAAGTATAAAATAATGTATACCTTTATTCAGGGTTGATGAATACCTTTACTCATAAGGTTAAATGAGTGTATTATTTTAATATAGTATGTAAGTTATTAATATGTTATAATATTTTTATTACTTTTTTGACAAGTCTTTATTTTGATGTTCATATTTTGATTAAATGTTTGTTTTATAAAAATTTTATAAAATTTGTTTTCTTTGGTATGAATATGAACTAAATAAAAATATAGTACAATATGACTGATCATTTTTTATTATGATTCAAAATTTTTGGTAATCAAACCAAGTATAATTCTGTTATATAAATTGGTTTTTATTTTGTTTTTTAATGTTTTTAAACTAAAATTCAAACCCTCTTGTTATAGTAACGATATTAGTTACTCTTTTGATCAAAAAAGTAGTATCATATCATGTTGTAATACTATATCTTACTGTGTATTAAATATATTTATCAATTTAATGGTCAAAATGTTTTTTGATAAACTATTTGTTTATAAATTTCTATTACACTAACATGTACTTGCGAAAATGAGTATATGTTTTTGTTAATATGTTATGTATAAATATTGGATCTCTTGATAATATAAATCCTAGATGACCACCAATTTTTTAGGGGAATGAGTATGAATATTGGAAAGATATAATGAAAATTTGTTTGATCAACACCATAGTTGATAATTTTTTAATTCTTACTTGGAAGTACAAGTTTCCCAATAAGAATGTTTCTTATTTTACTAAAGCAGGGAGGTAATAATATTAGTTGAAATAAAAATTATGAAATACTTTTTTTTCTATATTATTAGGATTATATAATTTCACATATAATCTTATGAATCTTACAATAATATTTTGAGTAAGTTGGAAGTTACACATTTTTGTACATCAAACATTATTGAAATAATAAGAGCCATACTTAGACCTGATTAACAATTATTTGATTTTATAAATGGTGAGATAGTTTCCAAGATTCAACAAAGGTTTATTAAACTTTTCAATAGTTTATAGTACCTTGGTTAAAAATGTATTTATGATGAATTTTTTTTCAAAAAAATTATTGATATAATTCCAAAATGTGTGGGAATCTAAAAGAACTATTGGGTATGGAACAATAAATATTACAAACATAACACTCAATGATCTTATTGGAACCCTCATACAATATGAAGGATATTTAAACAGATATTTTAAAAAATATAAAATGAAAAATGGTGGAATTTATTTTTCAATAATATCAACTATTACTTATAAAGTTCAATTAGAAAAGAAAGTTGAAAAGTCATTAAGAAAGAAGAAAGTTGTTGTTGAATATAATTCTAGTTCACCATAACATTCTACAAATGAGTTGGCTAATCATTATTGAAGGATGAAAATTATTGTGGGAAAGAAATGTTTTTAGTATATACATAATAATTTCATGAGGATAAATGTTTAATGAAGTATTATTAGGTTAATAGTTTTGATTGTAAGAAATCAGGACACATCTGACCTGATTTAGCTAAAATAAAAACAAATTAATTAAGGGAAATGAATTTTGATTGTAATAAAAAGAAAATATTAGAATTCAAAAGGAAATAAATGTCTAAAATCATCTGAAACATATGGTTCTAGTGATGTAGATTCTATATAAAATTCCTTTTATAATTAATTTTCTGGACAGAGGAACATTAGACTATTTAAAAAAGTACCTACAGTAAATTAATGTCTAATAGAAAAGGTATAAACTACTGAATCCCTAAATAACATGTCTTTAAATAAAAATTATCATAATAGTAAAAATACTAATTTTTCTAATGAATAATATTACTTAGAAAAAGATAATACTCTACCTTGTTATAATGAAGTGTCTTGATTTGAAAAATATAAAAATATGAAAATTGAAAGATTTTTAAAAAACTTGATAATTCCCCATAAAAACATGAAAAGGATGATTAAATAATTACACTTCTAACTAAATACATATCAAATATTTATAAAGATATTGATAATTTTTTTAAAAGTTATTATTCTCAAAATAACTAAAAAAAACTTTTTTAGAGAAAAATATTTTACAAAATGATTTTTTAAAACTTTGTTCTTTTAATATTTTTGATGAGGAAAATAGTAAGTTATCAAAATATTGTCTAAAATATATATTTTGACAAAACAAAAATCTAATTTTACCTCAAGGAAAGAAAATTTAAATAATATATAAGAAACATTTAACCTCTTTATAATAATTGTAGAATGAGATATACAAATAAAAACCCTATTTTTAGTAATAAAAATTTTGTTCCTAAAATTGATCCATTTTTTACAAAGTGCCAAAGTGGTGGACATTAAAAGAAAAATTGTTCTTTAAATAGTGTTTATTCTATTGGTTTTCCTAAATATTATTTTTATAAGGGAATAACATTTACTTAATGAAATAATGTAAGTTAAATATAGATTCCTAATATTATATTTTCTAATAATACCATACCCAATAATGGTTGGATTCTAAAAAAACAATTCGTTTGTTTTCAGAAAAATAGATAGAGTACAAAGAAATATTTGGTACATGGAAAATGTATTTTCCTTAATTATGGTTGGAAATAAAGATTTATTTAGGAATATTACAGATAGAAAAGGTGGAAAAGTATCTTTTAGAGATAATTATAAATGATAAATCATTGGTATAGGTAACCATGTCCTTCTTAGAAGAGCCTAAATTTCAAAAGTTTTATTAATTTTAGGACATAATCAAATTCTTATAAACATAATTCAATTATGTGATGAAGGTTACCTTGTGGACTTTAGAAATGATAAATACTTTATGCATAGTTCCAGGGATGAATTTATTTTTTCAAAAATTGGTACAAGAATGTTTAAATACTAAACTTATAAGAACTTATGTGCTAATACATTCCATTCCTTTGTTCAATGAAAGATAAATATAGGTTATGGAATAGATGGTTAGTATACTGTAAGCTTAGAAAGTTAGCTAAGTTGACTAGGGACTGACTCTTTAAGGAACTATAGGAATATAGGTTTGATTCATCAAAAGCCTATAACCCTTGTGAAATTAGTAAGAAACATATATCAAGTTTTAAATATAGTAGTGAACCATCATCTTCTGATGCTTTATAATTAGTGCATATGGACTTATTTGGTCATATAAAAAAGATAATTATAGTTGGAAAATACTATGTATATGTATTAGTTGATGACTACACCAGATACACATGGTTTTATTTTTATATAAATAAATACAAAGCCTTTATTTATTTTAAAACTTTTGAATCCAGAGTTAAAAATGAGAAAAAACAGTCCTTGATAACAATTCATAGTGATCAGGGTATAGAATTTGAAAAATCGGATTTTGAATATTTTTTTAGTAAAAAACGTATTGAACATAACCTTTCAACACCTAGAACCCTAATGAAAAATGATTTAACCAAAAGAATACATAGTTCTATTCTGGAGATTAATAGAACCATGTTGATTGAAAATACAGTTTCTAAATATTTTTTGGTTGAATTGGTAATACTTCTGGATATAATATACATATAGTTCTAATTATCTATTTTCTTAATAAAACTCTTGATGAGTTTAAAAAGGAATAAAACCAAAATTTTCTTACTTAAAATTTATTGGTCGCAAAGTATTCATCTTTAATATTAAATATAACTTATATAAATTTACACCAAAACCTGATAAAGGAATATTTTTAGGTTAGTCCACAACTAGTAAGGCTTATAAATTCTTTAATAAAAATTATTTTAATATTGAGGAAACATTGCATGTTATGTTTGATGAAAATGATCACTTTTTTTTTCCAAAATCCTCAACCAATATCCTAAGATTCTATTTTTAAAACTCAGTTTTAACTTTTGTTATAAATTTATTCTCATAAAGAAATAACTATAGAAATAGTTTTTGAAGTTATTTGTTAGGAATATATTATACCTATTTTTTAGGAATAGACTTTTCAAAACCTAATATGTTAGTTTTTTCTTAGGAATTATCCAAGTGAATGTATTATTAGTGATTTAGATAAACCGGTTAGTATTATAATTTCTTTGAGAAATGAAATTTAACATCTATAATTTTTATCTCAATTTTAGCCTAAGAAAATTCATGACACTTTAGGTGAAGAGGATTAATTAAAAAAATTTATGATAAACTCATTGAGTTTGAAAGGAACCAACCACGACATTAGTTAAACAACTTAAAGAAGATTCTATAATTGGAGTAAAATGGGGGGTTTTAACCTAATGTGATGAAAATGTAATAATAGTTAGAAATAAATATATAATTGTTACTAAGGGATATTACCAATAACAAGGGATAGATTATGATGAAACTTATGCACTGATAAAAGGACATGAAGCTATTCAGATATTTCTAGACTTTACAACATTATTTAACTTAAAACTATTTCAAATGGATGTGAAGTATTCTCTTATTAAAAGATATGTTCAAGAGGAATTTTATATTGAACAACATCCTCATTTTGAAAATAAAAAACATCTAGATTATGTTTATAAGATTACCAAGTCAATTTATAATCATAATCAAGACCATATATATTGGTATAATATATTAACATAAATTTTGTTACAAAATTTTTTTTTAAACAAATATACAGATCCAACACTTTTTATAAAATAATTAAATAAAAATATTATTATTGTAAAAATTTATGTTGATGAAATTATATTTTGGTCAATTAAAAAATATTTAATAACTTATTTTGTGTATCTAATGAATTTTGAGTCTGAAATGAGTATGATGAGTGAGTTAACATATTTTCTTGTTTTTCATATTTTACAAAAAACTAGAAGGTAATTTTGTGTCTCAATATATGTATATATAAGATTTAATTAATAAATTTAGATATAAAAATACTAAAAGTATTCATACTCCCCTTGGTACCTCTAATACTTTAGATAATGATGAAACTGGGAAACTGGTTGATCAAAACACATTTAGAGGAATGATTGGAAGCTTACTATACTTAAAAACTAGTAATCTAAATTTAATATTTTTCGTATGAGTATATTCTAGACATAAATCCAATCCAGATGAATCCCATCTAAAATATGTAAAAACATCTTTCCTTATATTAAGGGAACTATGGATTTAGTATTATGCTATTATTCTATAATTTTTTTAACTTAAAAGTTGTTCAGATACTTAAATTGTTAGATGTTGAATGGATATGAAAAGTACATCCATAACTTGCCATTTATTAGGTGAATAGTTAGTTTCTTGGTATTGAAAGAAACAAGAATCATTATCACTATCTACAACTTATGTTGAATATTTGGTAGCTGGATGTTGTTGTGATCAGGTGTAGTGGATGAAACACATACTCAAAACTATGGCATGAGTTTTACTAAAAATCAAAAACATTGTGACAAAAAAACTTCCATTGGTTTTAGTAAAAACACAATGCGTAAATCATATACTAAACACATAGATATAAGACACCACATATTTTAGGATCATATTCTTAAAGGAGATATTATTTTACAAGTCATCTGAATGAAGAAACAACTTTCTGATATTTTTACTAAAGTCCTTAGTTTTAATAGATTTGAATAAATTAAATAGAAGATTAGAATGATCAATGTTATGTAACCATTCATATATAAATCTTATTTACCCATATCATCACATTAATATACTCATTTTCATAGGGAGAGTACCGATATTTTTATAAAAAACGTTTATTTTCTATATTTTTATGTTTTAAAAAAACATTTATCATAATAACATTTTTGGACTCATAATTTCACAATATTTTCAATGTCAGAATTCTAAAATTAATTTCTATAATCAGAAATTTTTATAAAATTTTATGAATAAAGATTTATTAAAAAATATACAATTTTTTTTAACATAATATAATTTTCATAATAATTATATCATAATCATTTTTTCATAATAAAAATATCATAATATGTTTATATAAAAAAACCAAGAAGAATAGGTTATTCATAATGATGAATTTTTCTACCTTAAATGGTATTCTTATTTAAATTTTTATCCAATTAATTAATTTAGTTTCAATTTTTTTTTCAAATACTTATTAATTTAGTTTAATTATGATTATTTGTTTTCAAAATTTTACAAGTTTTACTAATTGTTATTATTCTCACTCTAATATAATTTTTTAATACTTTGAGAGTTCAAATAAACATTTAAAACATTCTGTAATTAAATATCATCTCTTATATCTACGAAGGTTTAAAATCAACTATTAAAAGTATTTTATAATATGAACGGATGTTTTCTTATTCCTATATAAAGGTGGGTCACCATTTGTCCCATATTTCTTCTCAAGTGTTTTATTCCTGATATCTCACACCATTCAAAGAAATCAGTCTGATTATTTTTATTTTCATCCAATCTTCAACTCTGTTCTCATTACGATGAAAACAAAATAAGATTATGCACAATTATATGTTTTATAGGAAGTATAATTGATATTTCTTGGTTTGATAAGTTTGATACTAATTTCAAAAGTATCATTTATTTTCATGGTTGGGAAAGTGTTTGTGTAGAAAGAACATATAAAGATTTCGATCAGTATTATAATGAAATTTTTATAGAATTTATGCTTCTGTTAAATTTGATAAAGTATAAAGTAACGATAATGTATGCTTTACCATGTTTGGGAAAAGATATAATCTTTTGTTCAATAGAGTAGAAGACTTAGTATGTTTTCCTTCTAATGGTGATGAATATTTATCTTTTCACAAGTCACTGGAATCACTAGGAACTTCCAATAGTAATAAGAATAAATATTATTTGATTTCATACTATAAGAAATATTAAAAAGTTTCACAATTATCCCCATAAAAAATATTTTTAGAATTATGGATTCATGGTTATCTAATACCTAGGAAGGGTGACTAGGATATGTTAAAAGTTTTTGATATCATTACTTTAGATTTAATGTTCAATATGAAGAGAATTAAATTAGTGATTTTTTTTCATTAAGGTATATAATATTAAAAGTGATTCTATAAATCTGAAGATTATATTATTTACTTCCTTCATCTGTAAGTTTATTTTCTAATGTATAGAATTTTTCAATGTTGTAAATAATTATTACCCTATTATAGAGAATATTTAGTTCATTATTAAAGACACAATTTTAGGAAATGAAATTGGTTTATAATTCTAAATTAAAAAGGTTTGTTAAAAAGGTTAATACAACTACATTTGAGGCATAACAATCAAAGAAATTTTAGTAAGTTAAGAAAAAGATAAATCCTAAATCATCCCTAACAATGAAAAAAATAAAGAAAATTAAATGCTGGATGATGTTTTTGAAAAGCTCATGGATCATAAGGCACTAAATAAACTATGGGATCCAGATTTTTGAATTTATACATTTAAATAAAATGCATTAAGAATCCAGAAAACTGATCAATTGAAAGAAGAAGAAAACAAATAAAAATAGAAAATAAAGGTTGAAAGAAGATTTTTTGGTAAAAGTTTGTTAAGAGTTATAAAAAGATAGTCTAAGAATACATATCTATATGTTTTAGATTCCGATCAAATCATTCCATATTCCATAATTTTTTTGAACAAAAATAATTTATTCCATTACTTATCCATTTTATTTTTAATAATGGAAAACAAATAGTTGAAGACTTAACAAAATCTACACCAGAAAAATAATTAGTATCAAAATTAGTTATAAAGGGAGTTTTAAGAAAAAAACAAAAAATTTGAGGAAGAACATGTGAAATAAGATAAATAAGAAATATAATAATAAGTTGAATAATATGTATAATTATAAGAATAAGAATAATAATAAAAATATCATGAAGAAAATGAAGAAAATAAGGACAAATACGTAACATCCCATTTCCAAAATCTACCCAAAGGCACCCCATAACCGGTAGGTCACATGACCTCAAGCATATTTCCCCGAATGCCAGAGGCTACCGACTAGTAGCGAGGGCCTTGGGTGTGATAGTGGGGAAATTATTCCCTCATTGGCAGAGTACACAACAGAAATATATAAACATGCAATAGCGGAAGTAGTGAGTAACCGGCAATAATAAACTACAGAAAACTAAATCAACCAAATGAATCACATATGTACATATGGAATGATGCAAGGTACAACCCTAGGAAAGCAGCAAAACAAGTCACAATGCGGAAAACACTACAGTACCAAAACAAGTACAAAAGAAAAGTAAACAGATCCTTAGTATCGCAAGACAATGCTTGGTCCCTTGCTCTCCTACTCCAAGAAATAAAGTTCCAGAAGTTGAAAGGCGCTTGCCCTTGTCTATACCTGCAAAAACATAGTCTTTTTGGGCCCAAAATCATGGCCCAAATTGGGTGTGCGATAAAATATCAGTAGGGAACCACCCGAAGATTTGTGCCTAACAATCAGCGAGTATATGGTAGGTAAAAGTACAATAAGCAGTAAATATCAACAGCAAGAAGTAGGCAGTAAATAGTAAGTAGTAAAGAAAGATGATACACAACAGTAATCAATCCACAACCAATAATAGCAGTAAAGCAAAATAGATAACACAAATAGGAAACCCGCTTGGAAGTACCCGCAACCATACCCTATGGTCCTAACCAAGAAAAAACTACAACCCTCTGGGAAGTACACTCAGCCTAACCCCTCTGTCTTGGTCATACAAATTTATGAGACTCTCCGGGGAAGCTCACTCGGTCAATTCCACTTATAGTATAGGGTAGTCTGGGACTCTCAGAGGAAGATCACGTGGTCTAACCCTCTTAGCCCCAAGTTCTAGATACTCTTTGAGGAAGTTATCTCGGTTTATTCCTCCTATAGCATCAGGTATACCACAGACTCTCTGAAGAATCTCACTCGGCCAATTCCTCCTTTAGCCTAGGAAGGTTCTTAAAGAGAAATCAAACAAAGTAAGACTCCCTGAGGAAGCTCACTCAGTCCACCCCTCTTATAGTCTATAATATATGAAGGCACTCTGGGAAGCTCGCTCGATCTATCCCCTGTGGCCTGTAATTTCTAAGACTCACTGAGGAAGCTCACTCATTTTACCCTCCTGTAGTCTATAATGACAAGGAATCTCTGGGAAGCTCACTCGGTCTATCCCTTATATTCTATGGCACCATGTTCTCTCAGCCCCATGCCAGTCAGTGCATGATAATGTTATAAGTCCAAAGTACACCTACCGAGCTACTTGGATAACCAAAGTACACCTATAGAGCTACTTGGCTAACAGTATACAAGGAAACAAGCAAATAATGCAAAACACTCCATCCTATAGACACAAGGCATGAAAACAGTCATAACGGCCAAAGGCTAACAAGACCCCAAAGGTCGTATGTAGAGAAAAGCATGGGAAAAACATCCAAGAACAACAAAAATATCCTCTAATATGACTAAATTACCTCTACACAAACATACAAGCAAGGTAGGAAAACAACAAGGGAAAAAAGGTAAACACACAATACCCCATTCACGGGTATTGGTGGAATTTGCACATATTACTCAAAGAATTTGGACGGTAAGGCACAAACCACCTACCTCGATCCTAGGAGATCAATATACTCGATCCACGGTGACTGATTCTCCCTTGATAATCGTAGATCTGAGAAAATGTCCAAAACGCTCAAACTATGATTACTTGAGAAAGATGAAGAATCAAAGAATGAAACTCAAGAAGAAAGAAGAATTCACCACTGCAGTTCCAATGCAATCGACGACAGTCGAATCAGAAAATATATGGAGGATCGAGAATCTGGAGAAGTTTTGCGGTCGTACGATGTCTCTCGGTCAAACCAGACCTAGAAGAAGATGTTTATGGTGATCGGGTGCGACCCCGGTCCAATTAATGAAAAAAAGTAAGTACACAGTGTGTAATTTTAGAGTACATGGCTTGTACTATGTCTTCCCGTACTCCGCCAAAATTGGCCTCCACGTCACCCCTACACACCGTGTGTGTGGCCTGGACACGGCCAGCACACGACATCGAGCAGGAAAAGAGTACACGGCATGTACTCAGAAAGTACACGACGTGTACTTCAAAAATTTCCAGAAACTTCATTTTTCTCAAAAAATCCAGAAAAAGGAAAGACATACCTGAAAAGAAGATCCGGGTTCTTACAAACTTCCCCCTTAAAGAAATTCTTCCCCGAATTTCCCTAGAGACGCATAGAAGAGGAAACCCTGAACAGCTCTAGCCACTGCGATCGTACATCAGCCTCCCTCTCCCAAGTGTCGTCCTGTACTTTCCCATGATGCCAAAGCACCAGTAATAAAGGAACAGATCTCCCATAGAGTACCTTCATACTACGATCAACAATCCAGATGGGATGCTCCTCAAATGATTCATCCACTTTGAGGTCATCCTCCTCGGGCTGAAAGACATGAGATGAGTCAGAAAAGTAACATCGGAGTTGAGAGACGTGGAAGACGTCGTGCATGGCCTGTTACCTCTGAGGAAACTACAACAAATAGGTAACTGGCCCAACTCTCTCAAAAGCCTCAAACGGCCTGACGTACTGCGTTGAAAATTTAACCTGTCTCTAAAACCTCTTGTGTCCCAACCTCGGTGCGACACGTAGGAAAACCTGATCTCTGACCTTGAACTACAGAGGTCATCTCCGCTGATCAGCATAAACTTCTGCCGAGACTGTGTTGTAGTCATCCGCTTTTGAATCGGCTCTATCTTCTATAAGGTCTCCGGAACAGGACGAGGTCCCAGCAAAGCTGCCACTCCTGCCTCCTGCCAGCATAAGGGTGATCAGCATGGCCTACCGTACAAAGCCTCTTAAGGTTCCATATAAATGGTCACATGAAAACTGTTGTTGTAGGCGAACTCCACTAGAGGGATATTCTTCTCCCAAGAACCGACAAAGTCTCGAATGCAAGCTTGGAGCATATCCTCAAGAACCTGGATCGTGCGCTCAGACTGGAAATCAGTTTGGGGAAGGTATGCTGTACTCAAAAGTACCCATGTACCGAAAGCCTTTTTATGTCCCTGCCAGAACCGAGAAGTAAAGAGCACATCCCTGTCTGAGATGATGGAGTGTGGAACTCCATGTAGAAATACAATCTCTCAGATGTACAGTCATCCTAGATCATCAACACTGAAGGTCTCCATGATCAGTAAGATGTGAGAAACCTTTGTAAGCCTATCGATGAAAATACAAATAGCATCACTTCCCCAAGGCGACCTTGGATACCCGGTCATGAAGTCCATCGCGACATCGTTCTACTTCCACTCGGGAATGGGTAACTGCTGAAAAATCCATGCTGGTCGCTGATGCTCTGCTTTCACCTGCTGACAAGTAGAACATCTCATTACAAAACCAGAAACATCACTCTGCATACCTAGCCACTAGTACTGGCAGTGTAGGTCACGATACAACTTGGTGACGCCAGGATGAACTACCCAAACTGAGGAATGAAAATCCTGCATCATCTCCTCGCGTATGTCTGCTAGCACCCATACGCATCCCTGGAAATGCAGGATCTCATCCTCGCCCACTATCCATATAAGAAGAGGGTCATCTCCTAACACACTCTCCTGCATGACTACGCCTTCTGAGTCTGATTGCTGCCTCGTCCGTACCCGATCAAGTAGTGTATAGGTAACTGCTACATAAGATAGAAAATTTTGTCCCTATCTATCGTGCACTTCCAAGTGAATCTCATAGAACAGAACCATAAGCTACCACTCACTGCTGGCCTCCTAAACTGCCTAAATATGAGTTCTCCTACTCAAAGCATCAGCCACTGTATTGCCCATTATCAGCGTATAGGCGAGTTCAAAGTCAAAGGACTGAAGGTACTCAACCCACCTACGCTGTCTCAGATTCAGATCACGCTGAGTGAAGATATATTTGAGAGTCTTGTGGTCGGTGAAAACCACAAAGTGCTCTCCCAGAAGGTAGTGGCTCCAACAACATAAGGCATGAAAAATAGATTCCAACTCCAGATCGTCTTTAGCGTAATTCCTCTTGTGTGGCCTCAACTGCTGAGACCCGTACGCAATGACTCCATCTCCCGGCATAAACACAGCTCCTAGCCCGGTACCTGAAGCATCACAGTAAGCAGTTTAGCCCTTTCCCGGCTTCGTAAAGACTAGTATCGGTGCTGACGTCAACCTCCGCTTCAGTTCATAAAAGGTGGACTCACAAGAATCTGACCATAAAAACATCACCCCCTTCTTGGTGAGACCTTTCAAAGGTGCTCCTAGGCGCAAAAGGTCCTGTATGAAATGCCTGTAGTATCCAGCCATCCCTAGAAAACTTCGTACCTCAAAGAAGTTCTTCGGCTGCTCCCAGGAAACTACAGCTCTCACTTTCTCTGAGTCCACTGAAACTCCTATCTCTGAGATAACGTGACCCAATAAGTCAAAATGGTCTATCCAAAAGTGGAATTTCGAGAGTTTAGCATAGATCTGATGAACTCTCAGTGTACTCAAAATGATATCAAGATGTGTGGCATGGTCGTGTCGAGTGTGAGAGTACACCAAGATATCGTCGACGAAGAACATGATGAAAGAGTCCAAGTATGGATGGAACACTCGGCTCATTAGTGCCATGAAAATTACAGGCGCATTCGTGGGACCAAACGACATGACTTTATACTTGTATAGACTATACCTGCTCCTGAAGGCTATAAGAGGTATATCTGATGTTCTAACGCGCAACTGATGATAACCGAACCTCAAGTCGATCTTCAAGAACACTCGATCTCCTCGAAACTGATCAAAAAGGCCATCAATCCTTGGCAAGGGATATTGGTTCTTGACCATAAAATGGTTCAAATTCCAATAATCCATGCAAAGCCTAAGGGTACGATCTTCCTTCTTTGCAAAAAGGACAGGTGAACCCCATGGAGAAGTACTGGGTCGGATGAAACCCTTTGGCTGCAACTCCTCCAACTGCTTCTTGAGCTCCTGTAACTCAGGTGTATCCATCCTATAGAGAGGAATGGACACCAGTGATGCTCCAGGAACGAGATCAATCGATAAGTCTACCTCACACTCCGGAGGAAAACCTGAAAATTCCTCTAGAAAAACATCCCTGAAATGATCCACCACTAGGGGAAAGTCTAACTGTGAAGTCCCCTTGTCATCCAGATAAAGACTGGAAATTTGGGATGTAACTTCCCCTAGCCCATGATGCTCGGGTCCAGCTCTACCCGCCTGGACATCCCACTCAGTGCTCTGAAGAAAAGATATGCCCTCTGGTGATACGAAACTCATCCTATGACCATCACAATCGACGTCTTCTGAGAAGTTAACCAACTATTCCATACCAAGAATGACATCATATCCCATCATCTCTAGGACATAGAGGTCCCATATGAAATGACACCCCATAACCTCAAAAGGGAACTCTCTACATCGACGTATTCAAGATGTCCTCATTCCCAACGGCGTGTCAAGAGTCAATAAGTCAGCAGATGAGAAGATAAAGAGCTCAAGGATCTCCACAACAGCAACAAAGATAAAGATATAAGAAGAAATAGTATCAAAAAGAGATGAAGATAAAACTAAGGCTACTAAGATTGTACATAAAAGTGTAGAAGGGTCGCGATCCTGCTCCTGATAGGTCTGCTCCACGGCGAAAGATTGGCCAGCACCGCGGCCCTGTGCCCCTGGCTGACCACTCTGAGATGATTCACAATGCTGTCACTGATGACCTGGTGACTGACCACCACAACCACGACCTCCACCTTAGCCCGAACGGCCAGAAGAACTCCAGTTCCCAGAACGGTGGGAAACTGACGAAGCATCTCCAGAACGCGGGGTCATAGAGGAATCCCTACCACCAGCTGAAGGTGAGAAGATGTGACTGAAGCACTGAAGATGGCCCATCTTGCTGGAAGATCGACACTCCATAGGATCTCTCTGGCACTGAGGCCATATATGCCCACTCCTACCACACTGGTATCATACAACATGGCTACCAGAAGATGCATCCCGCAAACCTTGATCTCCTCGAGAAGACTCTCTGGGACACTTTCTACAGTCCGTAGGAGGAACACTATCTCTGGATGTCGAACCACCTTGTCCCACTACTCTAGAATCCCTCAGATTACACTTAGTAATCATCACCTGGTTGATGATGGAGGATATAGAAGTCAACTGAAAGATATTCACCTAGGATTGGATCTCCTGCCTGAGATCTTCCTCAAACTTCCTAGCAAGGAACAACTCATCACCTGTTGGGATCGGTGTGAAACGCTTCAGCTCAGTGAAGGGAGATGAGTACTCCATAACAGAAAGAGTACCCTACTGCAGACTCATAAAATCCTGGGCTCGATCAACCCTTAGGGTCTCCGGATATAAGTATTCATAGATGGTGCGTTGAAACTCAACCCATGACACACTTTGCTGGCATCCTGACTTCGAGATCACCTCCCACCACCACTTGGCAGTGTCCCAGAGCATATAGGTGGCCAGCTTTACCCTCTTCTCCGGGGGTATCTCCAGATTCTCGAAGATAGTAAGGGTGGCCCCGAACTACGCCTCTACAGCCTGGGGTCCTCCATCCCCTGAAAATGTAGGAGGATGCTGCTTCTGGAAAAAACTCATCAACTCATCCATCGACGGGGCAGGAGGCGGCGCTCCCTGAAAAGTCTGTAACATATTTAGGAAATCCTATCTGAACTACGTATCAGCCCCTGTGACGGGTATAACTGATGGTGCCAAGGTTGGCACAGTAGGAGGATCCAAAGGAAGTCCCTGATCAGCCATATCCAATGTCTAGTCACTGTCTGGAAACTGACGTACGACCGGAGGACATCACAGAGGCATAGCTCTGAAAGATAAAAAGCACACCTTAGATCCAGATAACAAAGACTGAAAACACAGGAGTATAAAATGGGAACTGGGGGAAGAAACTATCATGTTTTACAAAACACAACTACACAGAATGTATAAAAACTACACGGTGTGTACTTTTAGCCATTAACATGGGCATGTACTTCCGCCATTACTGGTCGTGTAACACCTCAAACTACACGGAGTGTTGTTACCACACACGGCGTGTACTTGAACTCTAATCCCCTGCCCAAGTCCCCTTACACGGCTAACCGACACGGTCCAACTAACCCCAGACTACACGGCATGTTCCCAAGGGACACAGAGTGTACTAGACATGGTCTTGTAGGCCCGTGTTGTTAGTTAGACGGTCGTCTACACGACTTCCCTTACACAGTGTGTTCCGAACAAACACGGCGTGTACAGGTGGAAATAACACAGACCTGTGTTGTTCGTGACACAGTCGGGTACCCTGGAAAAAACTACATGGTGTGTTATTTACCAACACGACGTGTTCTACTGAAGCTTCCTCGACCCGTGTTGTTAGTGACACGGCTGGGTACACAGCTCTAAACTACACGACGTGCACTTACCGTACATGGCATGTTCTTAACTTTATTTTCACAACACCGTGTTTCAGCTCACACGGTCAGTGAAACGGCCTGAAAACTACTCAGCATGTATCCATAAAGAACACGCCGTGTATTCTGGGTTTTTCTGGCCAGTAGCTCAGAAACTGCACAGAAGCCCAGAAACACTGACAACAAAGCAAATAGGTGCCAAATTCTGATCCGTGAGGGCTCATACTCCCTGCGAATCAAATCTTGGAATATCCTACGGTCATGTACAAGAGAAAACAGGATCATGATCTACCAAATTTCAATTCAAGAGGGCCCATAACACCTCAAGAATCAAAATTAGGCTTTCTTTTAAGCAAAGTACAACACAATAAATTTCTCTATCACAACAGTTGGGATTCTATCAACTATCTATCACAACAAAAACATAATCTACACAGAGTCTATCACAACAACATGAAATTTCTAATGCACCCTAGATGGCATGGAAAGAATGTATGGAATGTGATTTCTAACAAGTGCCAATATGATGCATGGGATGGAAAAACCTCATCTCATTAGGTTTCGATAGAAATAGAACCGTAATATCAAAACAATAACACCACAAGGCATGTGAATCACTCTAGTTAAAATCATATCAACTGTAAAATCTCAAAACCAAAAAACTGCAATAAACAAGGTAGTATGGATTTTCCATGTACATGGGTTAGCTACTCCTGGGCATAGCTTATTACCAAGTACTGAGTCTATCCTATCCCTGGCTAAAGTCTCCAAATAGTAAAGCAAAAGAAAAGAACTCCTCTGATACAAATTTTAACATCCCGGTTCCAGAAGCCACCCAAAGGCACCCTGTACCCAGTTTCACACATGGACTCAAGCACATTTCCCCGAATTCCAGCGGCTATTGACTAGTTGCGAGGGCCTTGGGTGTGATAGTGGGGAAACTATGCCCTCATTAGAAGAGTACACAACTAAAATATATAAACATGCAATAGAGGAAATAGTGAATAACCAACAATAATAAACTATAGAAAAGTAAATCAAAAAACTGGAGCACATATGTATATATGGAATGATTCAAGGTACAACTCTAGGAAAGCATCCAAAAAAAGTCACAATGCTAAAAACACTACAGTACCAAAACATGTACAAAAGAAAAGTAAATAGCTCCTCATCATTGCAAGCCAAAGCTTGGTCCCTTGCTCTCCTGCTCCAAGAAATCAAGTTCTAGAAGTCGAAGGGAGCTTTCCCTGGTCTATACCTGCAACAACATAGTCTTCTTGGGCCAAAAAGCATGTCCCAAATAGGGTGTGAGATAAAATCCCAATAGGCAACCACCCGAAGATATATGCCTAATATTCAGTGAATATATGTCAGGTAAAAGTACAATAAGTAGTAAACAACAACAACATGAAGTAGGAAGTAAACAGTAAGTAGTGAAGCAGGATAATACATAATAGTAATCAATCCAAAACCAACAACACCAGTAAAGAAAAAAAGATAACACAAATAGGAAACCCACTGGGAAGTACCTACAGCCATCCCCTCTGGA